>CM068475.1:9660232-10260232 GCA_034769265.1 Remorina albescens | reverse complement strand
AAAATGTCTCTGAAACCAGCAGCTTTGCCCATTTCACAGCTTTCTTTTCAGAACTGCTTCACAAAATTGAGATTGTCACCATTTTCTTAAAAAACAGCGGTGCCGACTTTTGTGCAAAGCTATGCATATTACTGTCCAATCATGCTCTGATGTTACACATCACTGAGCATGTGCAGGAGTGAATACACACTCCCAGAGTTGGAGGTAGGAACAGGCATTAACTGGAGGGACATGTTGGTTTATGGTGCCACAGCTCAGTGGTGATGAGGTGTTGTCACAAAGCAGCATTATATATGTATATAGATACATATTTATTTACTTTTTGGAAGTATGTATTCAAAAAAGATCCCTGTTGAGTATATCATGGCACCCATCACTGTGCGAATGAAATTCAATTGAAAAGTTTTCCACATGTTTATGGAGTCAAGCTGAAATGTGATGAAGCAAAAATAATAACCTGAACAATTTTCATGACCGACTGTTGTTTTCATGCACTTTTATTAAGACATGATTGTGATGGATAGTACAGTGAGGGTGATGATCCAGTGGTCATACTTTTAAACCTTTGTGAGCGAGGTCATGATGCTCCACATGATACCCTGTAATACATTTTATTTATAGGCGCCTTTCTGGACACTCAAGGAGACCTTACAAAGCATGACAATAAAATCAAACAATAGATAAAATACGATCAGTTAGCTTATATAAATACAAAAAGCATTAAAATAAACAAACAGAAGTAAAATGATAAAAACTAAAAGTGAAAGTGAAGTCATTCCAGACCCATATACACACATAAACAGATTAAAAGGAGTAGGCTTGTCTGAAAAGGTGTGATTTGAAGGTGGTGAGAGAGGAGAGGTGGAGTGTTGAACGTCCTGAGGCAGAGAGTTCCAGCGCTTTTTAAATAAAAGAAAATGTGTGTATGTACAACCAACAGTCTATTCTTTAGCTTTGAACCTTTAATTAGTATATAAACTGCCATATGTCAAACTTTTTTTTCGTAAAATAATACATACAGAAATGGACATGAAAACACACACACCTGCCACTTGGCTGAAAAGTTCTTCTCATAGCATCTCTCCTTTGAGAGATTGATAAAAGCAATGCTCTTAACTTCTTTAACTCATAAGTGTGATCTTGAGCAGTCTCATTGTATGGTTCACTTTTGCATTTGGCCCTGTTTTATAAAATTTACATGTATTACTTATGTTGTCTGCTGCAAGTTACACACCCAGACAAGATATCACTCAAAAGAAAAATGTTAAAAACACAACTAATTGTCATTGGTGCTGGCTCACAGCAGTGTCACTTGCCAGAACTAAGACTGCGGAGCAGCATCTTGCTCACAAGGTGCTGCTCTCAAGTGACTAATGCTCAAACAACTAATGTTTTGTATTTGTTTACCCAATACCTAACAATGATGTGCTGCATCAGCCTCCTTCATTTTGTTCATGCCATAAAGACCTTAAAAAATAACTTTAATTACACTCCTGATTTTAGCGTTGCCATGGTTTAGATTGCCATGGCTACAAATGGAACTTCTGAGATTTGAAACCTTCAGGTCAGCAGCAGTTACTTGAGCAAAACTTTATTAATATTAATTACAGGTCTGAACTTGGCTTGTTTTATAGTTATTAATTGATGCATTTGTGGGTACTTCCATATGGATGAATGTTTACTTTCCTTAGCTGTTCAACCTGCAACTGTACAGTATATGACAGTGACCAACCCTGTTTAAAAATAAAAGTTGACAATATCGTTCAGTGAAATAATGCAACTTGAAATTCAGCGACAAACATCTTTTCAGCTCTGCTCTTCCCAGATACTCAAGACTTTCTAATTTGTTTACAATGATATCCTACATTTGATAACTTGATTCTTCACACTGCATATACATTTGTTCAAGTGCATATTTGCATATTTATTTATGTTTGTATAAATATAACTGTGGAGTAATAACTCCACAAAGATGGTAGCGGGGTTTACAAATATTTCCTGTATCACTCAAATTTGTACCCTTAGAGAGTGACAGGTTTTGTGTGTATCTGTTTATGTGTGTGTATGTGTGAGTAAGTGAGAGGGGTGTTTTTTTGGAGTGTATGAATGTGTACACATGAGATAGCTTCAAGCCAGTCTGTGAATGAGGCCGTTTCCATTGAAGTGATTAAAATGATTGAGGACAGGAGCGAACTCATTCATCTCTGAGCAAGGTGATGAGGGACATCCTGTATTTGTGAGCGAGAGTGTGTCTTCACATGCATGTATAATGTGTGTGTGTGCGCGTGTGTGCTTGTGTCACAGATGTAGAACAAGTTGTGAAATGGGACTGACAACAGAGGTGGCTAGAGAGATGTGGAGCGATGCCCACAGGAGGACCGTGTCTTTTCGCTGTACATCTGAACAGACAGCCAAATACGTTTCATCACCCCACCCAGCATCCATTCTCGTTTGCTGCGTTTAATTTGACCTTCATCAGAACAAAGTGAAAAGGCGTGTGTTGTTTTGCAATGTATTTTATTTTTCTGACTTCTATAATTTTTTCTAAAAAAAAAAAAAAACCAGCAGTGAGAGTCAAACAGGAGTTTCTTGACATTTCAATGAATGTGATTAAGCTGGACTTTGTCTCAGTTGTCTCCCCTGTTCAGCAAATTCTCTGTATTCTCTGTAATTACATCAGTGAGGGGAAAGAGTGTGTGGAGCAGGTTGTCATGTCATGTGTGCGTGTGTTTTTTTGTTTTGTTGTTTTGTTTTTTTTTTTTTACTTGGAGTAGGTGAGGTGGATATTAGATATAACAGCCTCAAGCACATTAAGTGTATGTCTACACCCACTTACCATTGGCGGCCTTGTGAACCTGCTGATTTGAGGGCCATGGGTTCATGTTTTCTTCATCTCTCTCTCTCTTCCTCTTTCAATTTCTCCACCTTTGCCTCTCCCATCAACCGCTCTAATCTCCTGAATGGCATCCACACTTGCCGCTCATCCCCTGCCTTCAGGATTGGTTTCACATCGTGATCCCCTCACTGACCAGACAGACGACTCAGCAATTAACTTCTAAGGCTGACCCGAAATATCTCAAACCTTCTCCCCTCAGCATCCTTATTGGACTCTAATAGATTTCTAACAGGTAGAAAAAAAAGAGGATTGAATTTCACCCATTCAACCCTGAGGCTCTATACGGAAACACTGTTCAGTTTGTTGTCTTTTTTTCCCCTGCTGAAAATCACAGTCATGACCGTGGTACAGGATGTTGCCTGAGCTGAATGTGTAATGACAGTGCTAGGCTGGTGATACATAGTGCTAATGTGTTCATAATGCTGTTAGACTTTGTAGCATTCTTCATATACTATGATGCACAGAGATTGCTTGTTGTGCTGATTACTAAAAAGCTTTCTGTTGGAGCCAGTTTGACTGAGACTGTATTCTGCTTGAATAAGATTAGTCCCTGTGTTGTTATTATTTTATGTCATTTTAGCCATTATTGTAAGATTTACTGCTGATGTCTCTTAACTCTCTGGTTATCATCCCACACAGGGCATTGCATATGCCCCACTGTGCTGACACAGGTCAGCAATGTACTTTCAGTGCACTACTTCGGTACTGCATGTTGAGTTTCTGTTGTTGTGTCTTGAAAACTTGGGTGTGTGTTTGTGTGTGTGTGTGTAGTAATTGTGTTTGTATTTGAGGGAGAGCATGTGCAGATCAGATTGTAACCAGTAAGGTAATGATTCATAAGACAGCCAGTAGGACTTATCCACTAATAGATCTCCAGAGAGATAACCTAATCCCCCAACAATATCTCCTTATCATATTACAAGTGAACTATGTACAGAATAGGTTTCTCTATCCACAAATGAATACTAAGCCCTATACTTACCTTTAAGCTCATTAGATTTGATCTGAAACAGAGGAGTATCAAGTATTCTCCCTGATGCAAGGCTGATCAGAGATAATAATCCTTTCCAAGGTTAGTTTTAATTTCACAGTCTACTGATTGCCATGACTTTCCATAAAATAATGCATGCTGTTTGCTGTAGTATTGAAAAAACAAAAAACACACGTTTAAAAAGCAATTAGTATAACCTAGAGTAGATTCTGAGCTGGTGATTTACTTCATACTGTAGGACTGTAAATACACAATGAAATCCGTTCATTGAGTGCTTTTGTCATTCAGAGAGATCACAAGAGGAAGGTTGACAGTAGCAAATGAAAGTCAGACTTCTTTTCAAGGTGCAGATTGGAGATTAGTAGTAATGCTCATCTCTGTCTTTCTGTCAGCTTTCACAGAGATGATACGATACGCAAAAGATGAGCCCTCCGTTCTCTCTTTCTACCCCAGTTATTCTCGCTCTCTCCTCTCACCCATCTATTACTTCCTTGTCCGCAGTCTCTCATGTTACCCAGCCTCTTTCTTCTTCTTTTTCCCTTCTCTCAGATTCACTAAGCTTTAAAGAAGGTTGCTAACTTTTTAGTATCCCAAGGGGAAGAGACTGGATGAGTGAGTAGATATTCTGAACAGAGCCTCATATGGCTTTGTGTTACTGCATAGACTCCACAAGGCATCCACTCAATTTTCAGATTCCTTTATTTTCTCTAGAGTTGCCCCATGTCAACTCATAATGATCAGCTATGCTATTGTCTGTACAATTTACTGACGATAAAGGAAAAGAGTCATTTCAGACTAAAATTCAAAATTTTCTTTTTTCCTCATAAGGTCATGGTACTTCCTTTTTGCAATCTAAATTGTGATTGAAAGTGACTTAAATTTGATGTGTTACTGTAATAAATACCATTCATTTATCAACTAAAAGCCTGAAGAAGCAGCTGCAGAGAGGCAGACCTCACCGGCAACAGCACTGGTCCAAGCTTTCCAGGATGAATAAACAGTATACAATGCTCCTAAATCATAAGCATGTAACTTTAACCCTAACCCTGATACGCTAACAAATAATTATTTGTTAATAATTATTTGATATTTTCCATCGAAAAATCTCTCAACCTCCCAAATGAATATTTGTTATGGCTTTAATTCTTTTTCCTCTTTTGAAGTTTGCTCTTAACGCTAGATTCCAAACCATCCTTTGCTCTTGTGTGTTATTTTGCTCCAGATTTGTTGTTTATTAGAAATGCACTTGCACACATATCACTAACCAATAAGAGATGGGAAACATTACAGGTAATTATTTGCTTAATGAAGCTGCACAGATGAAATATGGTGTACATCGACTTGCTTTCTCTCCGTCATAAAATCTATACATAGTAAAGACATGTTATTCTGCCAAGTTTTGAATGAGAGAAACCATGAAGGTTGTTATGTAAGAATGGAGTAGTTTTAGTCTTCATGCTATTATCTAGCATGGTTACAAACAGCAAAGTCTTATCAGTGATGTGCTGGACTACAATACATGAAGAAGTGCTTTGACTTTGTCAAAGTTTATTTACTACAGACATCAGCATTTCTTGTCCATCTCCCTTTCAGTATTTTTAATTGAGGTGGAGTCCAGCTTTCCTTTGTAATGCAACTTTGGGAATGTGCCAACCTCAGCTTGTGTCACCTAATTCTGTTTCACATTCTCAGATAATGACAGGCTTTTGTATTGACTGTTGAAACTGCTCTTATTACAGCTCATATTTCATTACATTGCGTTGGTGTGCATTCGATTGGTTGCTACACAAGTTTGATTCATGATTGTTTCCCACTGCTTGTTATCAGTCCTGCATCAAAGCTAGACCTGGTAAATACATTTGCATTTTAATGACTGATATAGATTTATTCCTGTTCAATACCAACCTCAACCCACAACACACAGCCCACCCATGCCCATATTGATAAAAGGTGGGCTGCGTCTAGTTACAAACACCTACCAAACACAGATAATTATACACACACGGATTACTGTAATCAGCAATTAGAATGCAGATGTGGTGCGCACCATCATACATTCAGGCACTGGTTTATTTTGAAGAGCAGCAAAGCATCCTACCACGTCTCCTAGATTTCAGGTGATGGCAGGCCACAAATAAAAAAATACAAATATGGTAATTAAGAAAATAACTGGCTTAATGTGTCCACATTGTGGATTGGTGCACGTAATGCTAATGAAGAAAGACTGAGCAGTTGAAAATTATATTTTAGAGCACAAATGGAAGTCATCAGAGCAGCAATCAGCCAACTACAAGTGAGTGTTAGAGGCGTAAGATCATTTTTGTGTCCTCAATTTGTGTTTTCTTCCCCTGCCACCTGCAGAGGATGATGCTACCCATTAAGAAGAGTTTGCCTCTGTGGACATTTGAACACTCTAATTTGCATTAGAGCTCCAGACTGCCAAATAAGTGCAGTAGTCATAGTAGGTAATACAGTTACTGTTTCTTTACGTACCACTTGCCAAGACATACTCCACACTGCAGCAATACATGTATGTTTTGCTTGCCAAAGAGGTGTACAGGCCTTGATGTTTGGCTTGACAACCAGCACCGCTATCACAACCAGCTGTGAGCAAGTGCCCCTCTAAACATGTGCTTAGAAAACAGTCTATGAAACCTCCTCCTTTGACGTTCAAGACAAAAAGGGAGGACAGTAAGTGTCACATTTGTTTACTCTGCTATCGAAATGCTTTTTTCCACGTAGTGAGAGGAGACATTGTCTCCTCTCAATACGTTTTGTTCATGCTGTGATGATATATGTATCTTGTGGTGTTTTCCTGCAAGAGCAATTTGTGTGTTTCAGAAGAGATAATGTGAGCAAATGTTTTCTTCTCCACTAACTGTACATATCTTGTTGGGTGTGCACAAAGCTTTCAAAACCTTTTTTATATATATATCACCCATCAACACCCAATCACGCCAATAACAATGATTTTCACAGACAGTGTTATACTTCCATAGTAAAAGGAAAATATAATTGGCTGAAGAAAGTGGATTTTAAATACAGGGGTTCTTGATCTCAAAAGCAGAGTTGCCTGTTTTTTGTGTATATTACTGACAGTACTGTTGTCACTTCACAATAGCAGACAGGGTGGAGGAGGAAAGGAGGGCAGCTGGGGAGGCTCTAATTTGTCTGTTTGTCTGTGTTTTCCTCCCCACACTGGAAGGGGAAGGAGGCTGTAACGGGGCCCAGCTCCGCAGGGGAGAGTTGTGTTTAGTGGTGACATTGATTTTATAAAAGGTTGCGCAGCGGGGTGGCTAGGTAGGCCTGTCAACCTTAGCTCTCACCAAAGCACATCACACTGTCAAGCTAATTGTGCCCTCTGTAATCCCAAAACTGTAAAACAGACACAATGTGCTAACAAATGTCTGCATATCTGCCTATATAGATCCAATAGTAGTATTTTTTCACATGGAAAAAAAAAGTCTTATTTCAACCACTGGTTGTTAGTGACCCATAAACATTCAGCTCCAGACTGTGGATAAATATTAAAATAAGCTGTCACTGGGGAAAAGTTCAGTTACAACCATTGTTCCTTTTCTGTCCTATGCAGATACTTTATTCTGTAATTAAATACATACTATGGAGGTATGGAGAGAAAAATGGCAAAAAATAATAAAAGAATGATTGACAGATTCAAATTCAGCAGCCAGTCCTATGCAAATGTGGTCCAATACAATCTTCATTTAGAAAACCTCCTCAATAGTGGCTGGGCTGAGGCAGTAATGGGAGAGGGGGAGCAGCCGTGAAATATGACAGGATGAGAGAAATGAAGTCAAGAAGAGAGGAAAGACTTGGTAAGAAGGAGATGAACTGGCATTGAAGTTACTTTTATTTTTACAGGTTAGAGGACACACACACATTGCCATAGGCAGTTCATCAACTTCTTGTCAGTGCTCTCTCTCCCCCCCTTTCTTTATGGGGAATCTTATCAGGGTCAGGTGTGGATATAACCTAACTCCACTCGATTCAACTTACAAGCAAAACAGTCGAACTTGAAGTTAGACTGTCAGGAAAATCTCCATAATTTATGACTTATTTCTGAAGATTGAGGAGAAATACTCTGTGTGGTATCATTGCAGTTTATGAAGTTGTTTTGCAGGGTAATGTCCCAACTTTTGTGGCTGTGTGTTGTGTTTGTGTGTGGGTAAGCCTGTGAACACAGAAGACAGCTGCTACTCACATATTATTCCACAAAGAAATGGATTCAAAGTGCCAGTTTCCTGTCACTCATTAGGCCTGAATCATTGGCAAATCCACTACTAATGCCACATCTTACTGTACTCCTTCAGTCACCCACCCCCCATTCTGCACTATGACACCAAACTCCTGATTCAGAGTGCAGAAAGCGGGGGTTGGGGGGGCTTTGGTTGACTGGCGAGTCCCTCAAAGCTCCTCTGTCCGCCTGCAGAGCCACATAACAAAAAAACTCTCGGGAAGATCATTTTATCTTACTCTTGATTGCCAGATAATTATCAGTTAATTATTTAGAGCCTTAAATTAATTTGCTAAAAATAGTCTCTGTGCCACTGCGTTGCCAGTGGAGATGGCTCCATTATTCTTTTCTCCCTAGTCTGCATCTCTCCTTCTCTAACTCCTCCTTTTTGACACCTACTTCTGCCAATCATGCGTGGCTGTAATCTGGTAAAGGAGGAAGTGGCCCTTTCTGTTTTTTAACCAAGCAAATTTAATTCTGATGCTTTACCACTGATTGTTTGACTTTTTCCACATTATCCTTTCTATGCATGTGCATGGCCGTTGTAAAAGTTCAATGTAATTTTCATCTTGTCATACACAGATAACTATTGTACAACTAGAGGAGACTGAACTTATAATTAAACACAAGTTCTTTGAAGTTTCATCTAGAGATTTAGAGGGCAAACTTTTTTGAGTTTCAATCCATTACCCTTTTACTTTTAAGATAGTATGGTGCTCCAATAATTCTACCTGTTACCTAACTATGCATTACAACACTGTTTAGTGGATAGCATCTTCTTTTCTCCCTTGACTCTTAGGACACTTCATTAGGCTGAAAGTGTTCTGAACAAAGAAATGTGCTGTAAGTGGTCTTATAATGGGATTCATTGGATTCAAGGATCGAAATGTTTTGTTTTTTTTCCCTCCCTCTTCATGCACTCCTGCACACACACACACTCACACAAACACATACTTTCTGAACCAGAGGCCAAATAGCCTGACCTGCTGAATGGGTTTGTGCTGTGGTAATGATAAGGGTATTGAATGGAGCTGTACTCTGTCACACGAGCTGCTGGGCCAATGGTCTCACTGAAGGAATTTGATCAATAAACAGTTTCTCTCCCTCCCTCTCTCACCTTTCCAACCTGTCTTTTATCACTCCTGCTACCATTTGTTCTTTATCTGCAAACAAGTTAAAAACTTGAACTGTTGTTAACTGGATGCACTCTGAAATACATTTTACTGTCAGCAGTTTGACTCTGAAGGATGATAGCTGGGAATACCAAAAAAAAAAAAAAAAAAGGAATTGGAGAGTTGAAAACAAATGGAAAGCCCCAATGTGCCTTATCTTTGAAAAGTTTTGTTATCATATTTTAAGTAAATAAATTAGTTTGAATTTTTTACTGAATTTGATAATGCAAATGGTTTATACAGCAACAACCCTGGTTGACCGCTCACTATAGTTGCTTTGAACAAATTGTTTGTTTGTTTGTTGTTGTTTTTTTGTTGTGTTGTGTATTCTAGAAAGGATATTCCACATATTCAGCAGCTGACCCTTGCTGTTTTACCCACAGATAAACAGCATATTGCTCGATTTCATTTATTTGCAGTATATCAATGTCATTTTCGTAGCATCAAGACACTTAACTATAGTCCATGCCCTTCTCATTGTGCATCACAGAGGTTGAAACCATCCAGCATGAAAGCAAAAAGTTCTACTTACTTTTAAAACGCTCCCAGCAGCCCGGTAGGAGACATCACAGGCAGCCCAACATGATGTCCATTTCCCTGGCTTGATTAATTCTCTGTTTACGGACGCATGCATGTATTGGCCACCTAAGAAGTCCCCTTTCCAGCTTCGTGACTAGCTTTATGCATCATGATCATACAAAAGACACATAATCTGGAGATGCTGTGAGCAAAGCATGGCCAAATGTTACCTTTCAACTGCTTCTGTGCATGTGTTTGAAGCTGCTGGGAGTAGCACATTGAACATAAGTTTACCACATCAAGATAATTCATCTGCCATAGAGAAATATTTTGAATCGAAAGTCAATTTACACTACAAACCAAATTTCAGACAGAAACAGCAGCAAAAACTATTTCTAGTTCCAAGTTTATTTAAATATTTTTGCATTAAATTAATTGTAATATTACATATATGATTTATTTCCTATCGGCTACATTTTGTTGAGATAAAGAGTGCTTCCAAACAATAAATGACCAGAAACACATTCACCCAACAATTTTCTCTTTTCAAACACATATACACCTCGTTCCGTGATTTCGCAGAAATTGTGATTCATCACTGTCATCATTGCACACTTTTGTGCTAAGGTATGGCATGTGAAAGGAAACAAGTCTATACTCTGTTCTACACATTTCTTTATACTCCATCAGCAGTAAAACTACATAAATCTTTCTTGCCCTTGCAGTAGGAGGATGGAAGCATATAGTACATAGGTTTTATAACATATTATCTAGGAGTAAGTTGGGGTAAGTCAGAAAGTGAGGAGAGGGCAGTACTTGTGTAGATACCGGCTTTATAAAACAATTGCATTCAATATTATGTCAGTATTAAAATGTGTGCAGTAAAAACACCAAAACAAGATTAGATAATTAAAGTGAAATTATGTCTAATTATGATTCATGAAGCTCCCTTTGTGCATTGGGAAAGAAATTGATTCAAAGACCAGATCAATGAAGCTGCAACAATAGCATGAAAGACATCTCAAATATTACTCATATTGACTATACGCATGCCTGTGTCCTTTAAATGACATGCACAAAGACTGTGTTCTTGCACATGCTTTTTTCTTGAAGGAGCATCTTATGAGCCATTGTAATGTAGAGGTAGGGCTTGATGTTTACCGATTAGATCAGCATCGAGGGAATAGAGAAACTTGACCTTTCACAATTTTGACAAGTATGAACGTTGTAAACACAGTGGATTTGCATTGTCATGTTTCTGCGATGTGAAAATTACATGGAGTGGCACAGGCCCCAGGCATCGATGTGACATGAGATTGCTTTGGATGAGGATGAAAGGATGACAATAACCGTAAAAGGTTATCAAAGATAATATTGTGTGTGTGTGTGTCTGTGTACTTGACTGTGTGTGTGAGACAGTAATCTAGCATAGATTGTGTTGTGTTCACATACTCTCACTCACCAGCACCATTATCGTAGATGCAAAATAATTTTTCTCATTTTTCCTGCACTCTCTGGCCTTTTTAATAGCCTATCCATGATTCAACAGGTCATTCCCGTGGACCTAATCCCCTCATATTTAATTTATATAGTCTCTTTTCCTTTATCAGATGTAGTCATTACACCCACCAGTCTCCTTCTCACTGAGCTGTTCCACAACCGGCTGGGTGCTGTATTGAAGAGCTGTGAATGCTTAAGCAGAAGCAACCTTTCTCTCTACATGTATAAATATTTCAGGGACAGACGGGCAGAATAAATTGACAGTAAAATTGACATCAAATCTGGCTCTTAATTTCAAGAGAAAGAGGAGGTAGAAGCTGTTGGAGAGATGATGGAGAGGCGTACTGAGCAAGGGAAGGTTGTGACCACTGTCAAAGTACTAATAAAAAACTAATAGAATTCACCAAGTAATTCAGTGATATATGTATATATGTGTGTATGTGTGTGTGTATAAATCATTTTATGTTTTAAAATGACATCATTGAGAGGTTATATCTGATTTTGATCAGCAGCACACTGAAGAGTTACATTAATTACATGTAATGTGTGTGTGTGTGTGTCTGTGTGTTGGGGAAGACAGGTTAGGGTGGCTAAGTATCACCCTCTTGGCACTCTCTATAATCCAACAGAGATAGTTAGATATCTGCATGTGTGCAGTGAAACAGATTAATCAACAAGATACAGTTTCTGAATGGCACACTCTTGATTTTCATCCAAGGTGCTGTTTTGATTACTTTGGGCAAAGTCCAAAAACTTTTCAGAGTATTGTTTCATTCAGGCATTCAGTTTAGCACAGATTTAATTCTTTTCAGCATGTGAAATGAACATGACCAGAATTCATGTGCTCAACAAACAGGCTTCCATTTCACATCAGCTGAGATTGACCTGCAAGACACATGCCTTTGTGTTCCTTTTTAACGTTTGCATTGAAAATATTTATAGAAATGGATTCTCAGTTAGCAAACAGAGGCTGACAGTAATTTCTAACGAGACTTCATCCACAGCTGCTGCTAAAGTAAAGTATTCGAAATAGCCACAGTAAGACGTCAGAGTCTTGAGTTGGCAGTGTTGGTCTGATCTAGAGTGAAATAGCTCCACAAATATTGGATGGATGGCCATGAAATTTAGAGTTGACGCTCATGTTTCACTCTTGTTGAATTATAATGACTTTGTGGTTTCCTAATGTTTGATCCAGCACCACCAGCAGTTTCAAGTTGTCACTTTGGCCACTCAGATTTCACTTATCCAACAGATGAAACCTGAAAATGCGAAATTTGTGGTTTGGTGAAGCATGATTTGATCCTATTTTGAATGAGAATAATTATAAGCAATGATGGTTAACATAAGATTTACGAATCTGTGTTATTAGACTTGACAAGATAAACAGGGCAGAGATATAGTATGCAGTAAATTTAATTCCATATATTGACTTACGGTATAGTACTTTTTAAAAAACTGGGAAGCTCCTCCTTCCAGCCTTCCTTCTTCTCACACTTCTCTCCAACCCCCATTGACCTCAGCACCAGCTCACATCCCAAATTCATGGAGCTGGCTGGCTGCTCTGCTAATTTCCTCTGACAGTCCCAGTGTCAGTGTCGCGGCCCAGCTCAAGACGCTGTCAGCCCCTTTCCTGGTCACCCTGCGGTCCTCCCTCTGCTTGTATCACCATACACTAGAGAATGGCCGTGTTGTCCACTAAATTTTTCTTTGTCTTTATCTCACTAATTCAGCTTTTTTTATTGAAAGGAAGGCAAACACAAGGTTTTTGAATTAAACAAGCAAGCATCAAACACAAACAATTTCAGATTCATTATAAAAAATAGCAAAGTAACAATAAAATCTAATGCCTTAATTCAAGGATTTTAGTATCTATCTCTCTCCCGCTCCCTCCCTCACTCTCCCACTCCCTCTCTCTCTCTCTCTCTCTCTCTCTCTCACTCAGCATGATGGGTTGTGTCCAGTCAGTGGGCAGCTTTGGTATAATTTGGCCCACAGGGACTGTTGGCTGTAGGTATGGGGATAAAGGGAGCAGGGCTGGTGGAGTTTGGAGAAAAGCTGGCTTAGTGTGGGGCCTTGGATGGAGGGGCCAGCAAGCACATAGGAGAAGCATTAAATAAACATTAATGGAAGTAGGTTACAGGAGATTTATTAAGGAGGCTTTTCGGTCCCATACTGTAAGGTTTTATGCAGCAATTTAATAACTCTCTCATGCACACAGGTAAACAAACCAGGTAATTTATTGTCATCCTCATAGGGGGCCATCATGAAAACTCTTACTGTAACTTTATTTTGGACCATGACTTGATTTTTCTTCTCTTTCTCTGGGTTTCATTATAGAAATTGATTGAACTTTAGCCCCAGAAAGCTTTTTTAGGGTAAGTCTGACTTGGATATGATTTTGATGTGACTTTGTAGGCGCTAAAAATGAGTTCCCTTAATCACAGCTTACTGATGCTAAATGTACTCTTTCTGGCATGCCAGACATACAGATAAAAAGTGACTGATTAAACACAGTAATGAGGACACTGTGACAGGACAAGTAATTCGCAGTTTTTACAAGGACATGGTGGGTTTTGGCCAGAACAGGGGATCTGAGAGAAGGAAAACATGAACCAACAGAGTGCTGCCACTGACATGACAATTCACATCAGACATCCTCTTTGTTAATCGACACTGTCAGAGATGAGGCTACCTGAAGTTTTATAAGCCAAGCTTTAATATGATTCATAACAACTTGCTGCTTTTCCAGAAGTCAATTTTTTAAACTATAATTGAAGCTTATAAAAATTCTAATACTGCCAACTTCAGTTATTGAATTGTCTTTAAAAATTGCAATTTCAAAAATTTAGAAAAGATTAGACAGAGCTATAAAATATTTGTATTTGCAAAGTTAGGTCTTTTAATCTGACCATTATCTTAGAATCCAATACTCACTTCATAGATAAATCACATTTGCTACATTGAGCCATTTAGCCTGGAGCATTTGTCTTGTACTGTGTTGGTCAGGTTCAGTGCACAGGAAGTGCAGACAGTAACCCTCCTCTGAGGGACTACAAGAAGAGGTGAGCAGAGACTGACAAACAGGGTCAGGCTAACCAAAGGCTGCATGATGATTTACCTTCAGTCCCGTTCCCTTGGCTCCCTGCTCTGGTAAAGCCCAGGTGACGAGAATATGAGACACGGCTCAGACAGCGGACTTCTGAAAGTTTATTCTGAGTAGGAGAGAGAAAAGGGAGTTCTTGTCTGAGTGAGAGAATTTAATGGGTAGAATATCAAGGGGAAATGTAGAATGAGAATTATAAAAGGAATGGGTTTGAGAAAGAAAGTGGTGGACAGGAAGAAAAGGGAAAAAAAAGAGAAAAAGACTTATCTTCGTGGAAGGAGAAACCATAAAGGCTACACTGACTGTGGGGAAGTCAGTGAGAAAAGAGTAACCTGAAAAGAAAACCTGACAGAGGCATTCAAAGAATTGTTGTATGGCTGTATGCACATGGATAATACAGTGTATGTGTGTGCGCGCGTGTGTGTGTGTGAGAGTTAGCATTTGTCTGTTCATCCTGTGTCCGAATATGTGTTTGATGAGGCTTCCACCTTACCGGTTGTTGCTGCAGGATAGTGTGCGTCAGGCTCCATCAATATGACATGTCTTTGATGTGGAAATACAAGGAGCAAAAGCCCAGCCAGCCTCAGTCCAGTCCCCAGCAGGACACATCTACCACTGTGCATTACCATACATGTGTATTTGGGTGTGCGTGAGAGAAGAAAGTGAAACACACAGAGCCACACAAAGCACCAAACGCAACTGCACACTGCTTCGATGTTTTTTAACTCACATGCTGCAAAGAATTAACAGTTTGACCCAGACATTTCACAAGCTAAAGGCAGTATGGACTCTGTTGGGGAGTGCAATCAATATTTGATGTAAATGCTGCTAATAAGCATTTTCATGCCAGTGCTGAGTAATATCAATGTCTTTAGCTGCTGAATTGACACTGATGGGTTTTTTTTCTTGCTGTTTGATATGAACCTGTCGCTGATCCTTGGTTTCAGTTTACATTTTGGCTGTAGAAATATTTATGCTTTCATGATTTTGCAATTATTATTTTATCCTTTTGAGTTAATTTTTCAATCTGACCATTTAGGCATTCGAGAGAGGGGGCATTTTATATGAAGCTGTCTGGCACTCAAAACTGACTGCATTTGAATTTTTGGATGAAGTACTGAGGTTCAGTTTCACTAATAAATGACACCATACCATATGGTGCTGTTCATGCCTGGAAAGGGATTTTTCTTTGCAAGGATCATTTTTTACAAATCTTTTTCCAAACACATTTTTTTAAAAAGGTTTACTTTTGCGTCCTTGTTTGACACCTGAGTGTTCCCACAGTAGTGGAATGAGGGGGAGGAGGACAAACGAAGCCCTGACCAAATAAAGTGAAAAAAGCAGGTTTACACCAATATGGAGATACAGACAAGCAACAGGGAAGATGGAGCGATGGGTACATCCAATGGGCCTGTGTGTGGGCTTGGTGCTAACCTGGACTGTGCCATTGCTGCTCTGCTGCGGTGAACACTGGCTTGCAGGGAGCTAATCAAACCAACCTCCCCTGTCTTTTTTCAAATTCTTTCTCAGCTTCACAAAGGCCTTTTCCTGCATACACACTTAAATGAAAGCATATTTAAGTGAACACATATATCACACACATACCAAACAGGCACATGTGGTAATTATGAAAAAAACAACCTAACTAAAAAAGAAACTAAACAAAACCATGCATTACTAACTTGACTAAGGATGCAGAACAATCCCCCAACATACTCATGGATGTCTACCAAGGTGACAGAACAAACTAACTACAAATAATGGTATTGTAGAAAAACAATGGCTTTCGCGTCACACTGGGAGATTGCTCAAAGAACAATATCTTGAAAACTGTTTAGCCCTGACAATCACAGGCCACATGCTGCACCACCACCCTGTGTATGTTGCCAAGGCGACTGCATATGAGCACTAATTGACTATAACAGTCCCCATAACACAGAGAACAAGAAGCTTCTGCCATAGAATTTAACTATTACATAAAGAAACAAAATACAATCCCAATTATGCCTTTCTGAGGATGACAGTAACATAGTCTGAATTTGTTCAGTAAATTTGGAAAGCCCTTATAACGCACAGATACACATATTTAATTTGTGTATAATACGTGTATTCTTAATGAATATTATTATTAGAATTATTAGCAGTATGATTAGTATTCTAGTCATCATACCATCAACTTAAACAATTCTGTCCTATGTTTTTACAAAGTTTTACACAGTTTTCCCTTAAAATAAGTAATTACTTGTGACATTAGATGTGTGTGCATTCTTTTACCCCAAATAAAAGTGCTTTTCATGTTTATTATACTGTCTCATTGAATTTCACGTGTCTCTCTGTTGGATCTATTTTTAGAGATTTTGTCACAATTTTATCAGATCTAAAAGAACTGATGGTCTGAGCTAAGAAAATAAAACCAAATTGGCAACAATGTCACATTATAGTGTTGTGCTTTCACAGATATTACTAGATTAGGTAGCTGCTGGTGCCCCGTGCTTTGTCTGCGTTTTGCAGACGTGTATATAAATGTATATATAAGCTGGAGTGTGTTTTATGAATTTTTGTCATCCTCATCCCACCCGGGGTGTTTGAGTCTTGGAGTTTCCGAGTGCAGTCTCCATGAGGTCAGTGGCTGTTGTGATAATGCTTAACTGATGCCGGCTGTCAATAGCCATTCACCAGGAGAAAAGTGTTCCGCCTGTTCAGTAAATTACACAGTGCGACGTGAGCTGCGAGGTTCAAAACAACCTGACTCCACTGTTGTTGGAAGAAACAATAGAACAATGACTGCAATCAGCTTTTCCAGAAACCATCTGTGTCATGCTGCTGACTACAAAACACCTTTCCATTACTCCAGGGCCGCAGCTATTAGCTCACCATGCTATCGACTCCAAAGTGAGATGGAGAGGTTATTGTAATGGCACATTAGATTGTCTCTGACCCTTCTTTATCCAGTGTTTTGTTTTGTTGACCTTGATATAGATGGGCTTTTTGAATCCGATAAAGCTTCTGAAGTGATAATTTCTCACAATGGCTTGTCTTTTCACAGATGAACATATTTGTGAAGTGTCATTATACTGCAGATTACAATAGCGTTTAAATCTATTTTGTCTGTGTTGGAGATATGATTTTCTTCTTTTACCTTGACTCTGCCTTTCTTACGGCTTCTGCAAGCATTCACGGGAGCAGTATGAAAAACTATCCACCATGCATAAGAACATGCAGAAGCTGTACGAGAGCATCGGCAGCTATTTTGCCTTTGACCCCCACTCTGTCAGCGTGGAGGAATTCTTCGGAGAACTGGCCAACTTCCGCATCCTCTTCATGGTGAGTATGGATTTTCTGATTTCTTTACATGTACATGAAAAGTCATGTGTTTACGGTTTCTTCAGAGAAGACACACACACTAGAACACACCACCTGCACATGCACATGTGTAGACTACATCCATTTATACACTTGCTTGACATGCATGGGGTGTGACTGAACTGAGAACAGAATTTGTGTGTAACGCATGTACACAATTTTAATCAGGCTTTGAGGATGTGCTGACAGATGGTGAAGGATGGTTAGGACAGTATAGTATGAATGAAACTAGATCATATGAGAGATATAATATTGCGCTTTCATAAAGTTGCAGTCTTATAAGGGGCAGATTTCCAATTTAAATGTGAAAATCAAAGCAGATATTGTGGCATTTATTTCTTTGTATCAGTCATGCTGTAAAAACACTAGATCCTTGACTTGTCATAAAGCAATGTCATTTCTTATAATTTTTCTCCACGCTTCAAATCAAGATAACTGCAGGGACATCATCAGGGTTATTTTCGCGCTTAGATCTCCTCCAGGACCAGAGAGGACATTATCCAACTGCAATCTGTAATCAGTTTCCTCAGTTTGTATGATTTGTGTTTTTGAGACAATTTGTTGCGAGTTTCACTTCTCAGGGTTATTTCACTTTCCTCATCTAAAAATGCCAGATGGTTTTTGGCCAGAGAAAGTGCACCGTGATTTCTGCTCCTTTACTGCGGTCTTTAAATTCTGTTGGTTGGCCCTGACATGCTTTTCAGTTTTGCTTTTAAGTTCGTACACTTTCCTCTGCAGGAATATAACTGTTCTCACCTGCTGTGTGACTTCCTTCCTTATGGTATCTTTTAGTAGGTCATAATGCCACTGTGTCTGCCAAAGATTTTTTTCTAGAATCACTGACATAACCTCTTTTTGTTACAGAAGTTTTTCTTTTGCACTTTCCTCAATGCCATCTTGGTCTCCAATGTTATGAAAATAAGTCACTTCTTTTTTTGTCAATCATGGTATTTCATAGATAGTTCTTTCATAAATGCATTTAAGATATTTAGTATTTGGTCCAATAGCATTGCCGTGATTCCCAAACATAAACAGACAGGGTATCTTAGAATATAAACAAAAATTACATGATTTTATACATGTGGCATTTGTTTAAGTCTGAATTTAACATTTAAATCTATCATATGTAAAATTATTTACAAAATTTTGCAAATGACTGATTTTAATGCAAATGCAGAATAGAAATGTGTAAATTCTAATGTATCCTATATAAATAGATGTCCCTCCCCCTACATGTTATGTGTTGTACCTCCAAAGGGAAGCCAAAAAATCTCCTTCACATTTAAATTAGTGCACAGCACAACTTAACTTAATGACATAACTTTTTGAAGTAGATACATGAACATGAACTTCTTCATACTTGCACTTTTTTCAGATTAAGAAACTTCTATCACTGACTTGGGAGCTGGAAGAGAAAAGACAAAGTTATAAAAAAGATTAGAATATATTATTTTAAAGATTGAAAAGTGAGAACAGGAGAACGTCTGAGGTCCGTCTCTTACTGATAAAAGAGGCTTGCACAAGCTCCTTAACCTGTTAAACAGTTTCATTAGCTCGAGGCCGCTTGTGTGTATGCAGGTGTACGTGCTGTCACCACAGGGCATTGTGGATATTTGGGGATTTTGTTGGAGCTAATAAGTCTAGAGAGTACTTGGGAAAGTAGATAAACTTGCACTTTACTTTCCGCCTAAGAGTTATATTTGAGTATGGCTGAGAAAAAGTTTTTATAAATTTTACAAATTATAACACAATTTGTAGTTTTGGATATAAAACATGTATTTATTTATTTAGTGAATTTCTAGAGCCAAAATAGAAAGAATGTACTTAAATTCAAAATGTCTCCCTCTTCTTAGTTGTCCAGATAAAGTGTGGTTACTGAAAACAGTGATTAAAGCACACTGGGCAAAACAGATTAGAGTGAGAGGTGATAATACCAGCACAAGTTAATTTTTCCTGACTAGACAAGTGTGTTAAACATTTTTTTCAAACGTCTTTACTTTCTACCTTCTACAGTCTATCCATCCCTCTTGGCACTGCCCCAAAATTCCTTGTGTCATGATGACGACACGGTGTCCAGAAGGCATGCTCTGACTATTCACAATCTATTAGCATGAATCAAAAGGTCCCCTTGTCTGAATCCTTCTCCTCTCTTTACTCTGATGCCCATCTGAAACCAACTTTTCATTCCCGCTGATCAAAGAGCACCAGCACACAACACAATGCTCCCTCAAGGATTCCAGAGTTGCATATCAGAGTTGCAGAGTTGCATCCACCCAAGAAAATAAATTATTCTCTCAAGCAAATAGCTGCATATGAATATTTTATTACTGATTTAAACTTTCCTACTATGAATAACGGGGCGGGAAGTGAGTGGGGTAAAGTGTTGTGCTGTGGTTAAAATGGGTGGGGGGGCTGGTTATAAGTTAATGTATTCATATAAAAACAATCCTTTAATCACCATATTCTTCAGATATTATTTATAGTTTTGGGCTCTTCAGCTGTGCTGACAGAAAGGCTTATCCTATCTGCTTGCATAGCACAAGGAATCAATGGCAGTTTTGACTTAAATGTTGTTTTTATTTTCTTCCTCTGTGGAAATAACTGAGCTAGCTTCTTTGCAGTACATTGAAAACCTCTTTCTTAGCTTTTCTTGTCAGTAAGGAAATCTTGGAGAGGTGTCTGGCTATAGATATTGATCTTGACAAGGACATAGGACATATCAAATGGGGCAGCACAGTGGCATAGTACTTACCCCACAACAAGAAGGTCGCAGGTTTGGTTCCCAGGCCTGGGGATTATGTGCAGACTTTGCATGTTCTCCCCGGTTTCCTCCCACAGTCCAATGACATCATGTTTTGGTTGATTTGTGACTCTAAATTGTCCGTAGGTCTGAGTGTGAGTGGTTGTTGGATATCTGTCTGTCTCTGTGTTGGCCCTGCGACGGACTGGTGACCTGGTCAGGGTGTACCCTGCCTTCGCCGACTGTGAGCTGGGATTTGCTCCAGCAAACCCCGCAACCTAGAAACGGATAAGTGGTAGAAGATGAATGAATGACATATCAAAGTAATTACAATGGTTTCCTGCTGTTAATAATTTAAATACAGCCCACAATTTGACCATTTAACCTCTTCATATGCCCATGAATTTTATTTCTATATGGAGATGTTGAGTTGTTTGACTCAAAGCAAAACATCTGTTCTAACTTCAATCTATGTTGCATTGCCCTGTGTGATGCATTCACTGCACAAAGCTACTGCAGTATTACAGAATTCCATTGCAATACAGTCAACCTAAATTGCTTCCGCTAAAAAGCTAGTGCTTAATGCACCCGACCAACATGAGGCATTTGAATAAACGCATTGACAGACAGTCCTCAAAGAACTGAATGTAACTGATAAGAGAATCCATTAACTCTACTTTCTGACTGTTTCATTCTCTGTTGCTCCCTCACACCCGTCCCATTGTCTTTTATTTTATTCTGTGCCCAAATAAAATATCATTTGATTTCAGTGCATGGAGTCAGTATTCGAAGAGTCCACCAATTTGTTAATTTAATGGTGCTGCCATATTCTGAAATTGAGTATGAGTGAAATGCAATCGCAGGGTCTGTATGTGTAATCCTGACTGGGAGCATGGGGGATGAGGATTTTTCCATTAATGAGTTATCAAAGCGCAGCAGATGGGCTGGGATGAGCTAACAGTCTTCCTTGTTGATTGAGTCACTTTCTAATAAGACCAAAAGATTCCAGATCGAGTCCACAAAGAAGCAAAATAGCGCATCTAATAGATGAGAATGATAATATTTGTGTTTTGTGGGTGGGTGGGTGCATTTGTCCACTTTTGAGCCCGTTTGATATTTCTAAAGCTTTCTAATTCCTTCACAATATGAAAAATTATCGTAATCATGCTGCTCATGCTGACGATGATGCTGTGACAGTACCATTCTTGTCGTTTTCTAGCTAAATCACTGTTGTGCTTCCCCAATATTTTTTACTTACTTTTGCATGACAGTCATTAAAATCTTTGCACCACATTTTGGAGGTCACCTATCAATATGGGAATACATCTATACCACAGAGCAGAATTATCACAATCTGTAACTTTTAGAAGCCCCCCCCCCCCAACAACCCGGCACACAGTGTAACAGATGGCTAATAAACACATTTGCTGCTTAAAGCCCAGGCACTGTAGTGTTTGTAAAATTCAAATGAGATATAGCAGTGACACTCTCTGTGTGAGATCACTGGTGCAACTGAGCAGTTGGAAATACTCATTGCTCCCTCATTGGACTGGCACACTTGTATGCATGGGAGGGAAGCCATGCTGTGGGAGATGTATTGTGCTGTGCAGGGTCAAGAAAGAACAGCAAACATATTTCATGAATTATTAAAAGAACACACCTGAAAAGGGAAAATACTGCCTGGCCTTGTCGGTAGGTTGAACCTCTGGACTGCACGGCATTCTGTTTTTCTGGTCAGGTGTAGATAGAGGAGTATTTATAATATCCAAGTTAGACACACTAGAGGCCATGAGTGTGGCACCTGAGTAAGAATGTGCTGCCACAGAAGTGTTGTTGACAAACAGACCTGGAAATAGGGTGCTATTCATAGTTTTCAGTCACGTGACTTGCTCTGACCCTGGAGGGCAAAAAACTGGGTCCAAGATGGCAGCTAACACTGGAGATGCCGGAGAGAAATAATGCAAACCTGTTAATTTCCAAACGGTTTCAAGCCACGAATATTTAGATCATCTCTCTAAAGAAGAAAACACAAGATATAAGATTAAACTGGGCACTTGCGACCCATACCCGGCACCTTCCACCGTATTTCAGCCGTTAAAAACAGCGAAGTCCCTGCCAGACCTCCAATTTGGCCATGTTTACGTTTATCTTGTCGGACGGTTATAAGTATTTTCAATCTTGATGGGTCAATAATGCTGCCGTTTGGGAGGTGAAAGACAAGAAATTCTTCATTGTCAAAGCAAAGGTGAGTGGTAGCATTAGCTAACGTTGATATGGGTCGTTAGTGTCAGTTCACTCCTTCAGTCAGCATTCAAGGGCAGTATTGACAATGCATGAATATTTTGGTTAGGTTGACACGATCCCTCATAACATAAATCTAATCCCAAATGTCAGGTAAACCATTCCTACAGTTTAAATGACCCACAGCTGACAGCTTGGGTTACTGTGGAGAAAGAGGGATTGGTGCGATTTGGCCACTGCACCTGTAAGGCAGGTTTGGGGGAAGTGTGTTCGCATGTAAGTGCCATACTCTACGCTTTGCTAGCAGCTGTGAACAAACCTTACCTTTGATGAAATGTTCCTTGCAAAGACACGTCTACATCGATGGCTGCCATTCTTTGCCCTCCTCAGGGACAGAGGCACGTCTTAAGGCACATATCCACAATCTCCTTCTCTCTGGGTTTTCTATCTCACATGGGATTCTGTAAAAGCACAACCCAGGCTTGTCTCCTGGTCGATTTGTGCCGCCAATTGCACAGCAACTATCCGGCATTTTGGTAAAAGTTAAGCCAAAACTAGTTAAAAAAAAAAAGTAGCTGGCGGGCAGCAGACAAGTAGAGGAAATAGCGTCTTTTGCCCTCCAGAGGGGCGTTCCCACAGTGGCGTGACGTCACGTTAAAAGTGAATTATACAAAACCGGACATTTTGATTTGTCTGAGAATTTAAATATTCCAACTTTAAATTTACATAACCATAATGCATACAACACATGCACAGCAGTTTCCTACTTTCCTACTTTCCTACTTTCCACCAGAGGGGTTAGGGGCACAGAGCCAGACAGTGGAATTATTAGGCGGAGACCAAGCCAGAGAAGACATTGTCTATCATGGTGGCTAATCACAGAGGAACCTTTTGGGTCAGTCTCTATTTTTATTGCACCTTTACTCAATTTCTTGTACTGTATTTTATTTCCCCCTTTTCCTCAACCTCAACGACTGTCCAGCTTTGTTTCTTTTAAACAACATATTTGTATTTGATTATTTCCTTTGTAACCAAAATACTCCCAATAGTGCCTTAGTGCATTTTAGTACTTCATAGTGAGCAGTAAAAATAAGTGAGTCTTGATCTTTTTCTTTTTCTTCTCAACATTATCTCCACTCTATGCAAAACTATTGCCTTTATTAACTACGCAACAGCAGCGATGACAATCTGTCATTGCTTTGTTGAAGTTGAGTACTTAAAACTCAAATAAGTTCACTTCACTTAAGAAGGTTTTTTTCTTTTTTTTAATTAAATACTTGCCATAAAAGCGGTAACAGTAGTTTCTTGCATAATACTTAACTTCAAGTTCTTCTCACACTCATTTCTTGGTAACACATACAGTTTTACCAAGAAAATGACCTGACCTGATAAAATCATTTATTGCTAACAGCCAAACAGAAGCCATAAAAGAAAAGAATAGCAACGGGGAAAGTAAGAAAACAGTAAAAAGATATTTGTTACTACGGTAATTAGTGGTGCTGTTTGAATAGAGCAACATAATTACATTGCATAATCATGTTTGCAGTCAAAATTAGTTGTTTGTTTAAAATAAGTTTTGCCGGCAGGAGTTTATTTCTAATCTGCATAATTTATCTTTCAACTTATGCTGTATGTATTGAGCAACGCAGTGAGATTTTTTCCAAAATTAATGGAAGAGGAAGAGGACAGAAATCAGCTTGAGTCATCTGCCACACTATCACTTTTAACAAAATGTACAAATTGACTATGTCATCACTGCTGTCAACCACACTGATTCCAAACTGCAGTAAATTGCACAGTCGAAGTACCCTTTAGAGCAGAGCAAAGCAATAAAATATATGTTGATTTTTTCTTTTTTTTTTTCTTTTTTGTGGCAGCTTCATATGAATTCGTGAGGCATTTAACACGAAAATGTATTAATTCTCCCTTTTTACTTTAGTTTTCATCTCTGGCATGCTTCTTTCTATCACTCTCGCTCAACTTTTCCATCACCCTCCTCTTTGACTCTCCCTCTTTTTCTCTCATTGCCCTTGTCATCCAATAAGGAGACAATGACAATGAGGGCTTGTGTCCTTGGACATGGAGCAAAGCTCTACTATTGACTGGCATGATGAGCTGCTCTTTCCTTGTTCCTTCCCCGCAATCCCCATAATCCCTCAGTCTTAGCTGCCAACATGACACACACATAAGGACCACGGGGGCAGTTGATGGCGGGGCAGGCCCCAGTATCACCACTTATTATATCAGTGCACAGACAGGGCCATGCGGTCACTTGATACACGCAGACACACGCACATATGCATACGCAGAGGGGATGCTATAGATGGGAAGAAGGTGGACTCCAGCGTCGGCACACAGGCTTATAAACATGCACAGGAGTGTGACCTCCTCACACATTCACTACAATGTCTACAATGGGTCCTGTCAAGGGCTGCACCACAGGCCTGGGATGAGAAAACATTTTGTTCTCCCCAAAGGTCACATGGTTGCATCTTCTTCCTTGCCAGCACAAGGCACATTTGTAAAGGCTGAATCTGTTCTGTTGATTATCTCTCTTTCTCTGCCTATTCCCTGACATTTTAGATGGTCATGAAGAAAGAGGGGGATGATATCTCTTTATTCCCTCCCCAGAGACTGGCACATTGCCATTGAATTTTTCTTTTCTCATCATGCTATATATATATGATGCATATGTGGGAAAAGGGCCCCAAAATTTTTTTTATATATATATATGTATGCTAGAGCCTTTCAGGCAAATAAGCTTGAATTCAGTAAAAAAAAAAAAAAAAAAAAGTGCATATACAAGGCATGATATGTTGTTTATTCCAGCACCCTATCTCTAACTATCAAGCCTGTCTGAATAAGAATTTGCTGATGGTATGCTGCTGTTTCTGTACACTATACAGTAGCGAAGACACTAAAAGAGTGGAGGTGGCAGAGCCAGATTTTGATTTTATCTTTCTGTGTGTGTGTGTGCCTCATCAGGAAGCAGTGAAGGAGAACCACAAGAAGAGGGAGATGGAGGAGAAGATCAAGAGAGCCAAGCTGGCAAAGGAGAAGGCTGAACGCGAGAAGCAGGAGCGCCAGCAGAAGAAGAAGCAGCTGATTGACATGAACAAAGGTATGCCACTTCTCCCGGTGCCACCACAGAGACAGAGACGAGGAGGCAGGTGGGGAGTTAGGAGGAGAACAGTAGCATAGAAAAGGGATTCATGGAATTGTGCTTCACACAGATTTGAACTCAGAAGGAGGAGAATAATGCGTTGGGATGCGGGAGTCATCTTTTTTAGCTGTGAGGGAATTTTATACTACCGCCACAGCTGATACTGATACAATTCTTTCAACAGACAACAGACAGATTGTTACTTTTAGCTTGTTTCTTCATGGTATATTTTCTGACTTCGACCAGTAAATTCTCTTCTATACTATGTACATGTGTTTCAATTTGTTAAACACATTTAAAACAAGATGCACACATTTTATAATTCAGACCTGGTACCAGTTGTTACAATTACATGATACATTTTTGTACCTTTTTGAGTTAATCCAGCTGGCAGAGGCAGACGAGATCCAGGTCACACATAAAGATCTGTATCTGGGGTGTTCTTACAGCAAAGGTCATGTGCAAGTAATATGACAGAAAGTGATCATTCCTCCTGTATGAGAGGTTTTCGGGGACTGTGCTATATTTGTTGTCATGAATCATTGTAATTGCTCTGTTGTCCTCCCGTGATACCGGTAAACCATGTATTGATCAGTGTAAGTTGCAGTTGGCCAGAAATGAAACACGGTGAAAGAAATTGAAAAAGAGTGACAGAATTGGATGCTTATGTCTAGTTATACCAATGAAACTGAGTAGAAACTTCAAGTCTGAAGGGAAAAGCGGTCATTGTAGTTCTTTTGTCCATTTTTTTGACAAACAGATGGATTGTCACAATTCACCAACTTCTAAATGTTACCACTAGCCAAGGACCTCTTTGTAGCTCAGCCATATTGGGAAATGTAACAAGACAGTCTTCACTATGCCACAAACTCTGCTAGATAATTGATGCATGCTATATTTTTTCTCCTTTTTCCCTGAGCAGTGACCTCTTTGAAAGCCTTACTTTTAATAATACAACATGGCTGAGCTAAAGTAGGCTGTCTATCCCTCTCTCTCATTCTGGCTAACCAGATGGAGAAGGGTAGCGAAGTAGGTATGATATTAAATATTTCTGCCAGGGCAGATTTTGATCTCAGTTTCTGAATGCCATAATATGACTCATATGAATAAAACATTAGGATGACATGGGTAACGTTGCCTGCAGCTTTGGAGATAGTAAGGATTGTCCTCCAACCAACTCCTAGCTTGTTGGACTGTCGCGATCACAGTGACCTTGGAAAAACATGCTTGATGCACTAAACCCAGGGTGCTTTTTCACCTATCAGTGTTCTTACTACAAATTTTTCATTAAACCACGAATAGTTCTATTTTGTGATCTAACTTGTTTCCATGTAGAATGAAATCAGAAGACAATCAAATAATAAAGCTCTTTAAATGCATCCTGTGAACGGTACTGTAGCCAGAAGGAGGCTGGAGGTTACAGCACCTCGGTGCTGTGCTCTTGTGTTGGCGCTCAGTGTCTTTTAAGCTGTTCTGTTGGAACTTGCGTAGCAGAATATTTAGTGTTTTCTTGTTGCCCATCTTTATTACGCTTCTGTGCTGACCATGGCTGTGACCTCGTGAAGCGTGGTTTTGGCCATAACTCAAGAATTCCCACACAAATTAAAATAAATTTGGCACCAATGTTCACGTGGACTTCAGAATGTACTGATTTGATTTTGATATTCAGTGGCCAAAGAATTATTACTAAATACGCTTAATGCTTTTTATAAAATTTCTTCACTGATCATAAATGAACATAAACTAAAGTTTGACTGATTGGATAAGACATTTTAGTGCAAGATGCTAGGTGCAGTATTCTGTCTTTGCTCCTCCACAGCAGACAGCCTTGGCTTAAGAGTTGTATCTCTTCATTCTCATTCTGTTCTGAAATTCTTTATGTGCTTCTGAAGTTTTAAGGAATTTGATATTTGAAGAGACTTGTCACATCAGTATTTCATGCTGAGTGTGTTTTCGTTGAAGGTTGATGAAAATCAGATGTGTGTATAGAATGGGGGGGGGGAGGGTTACCATTTTTTCATCATGGCGAAATATTTCATGTTTTATCTAAAGCCTTAAACACTGACAGACAGGCACGGTTGCCATTGGTAGGACTAATGAATGGTTGACCTGAATATAGTATTTTTTTCTTTTTACAAATCCATTAACATGAACAGATGGAGTAAACATACGGCCACTTTATTATGAGAATTATGTGTAGGTTAGTTTCTTATCACTTTTATGGATTCGGTGATTTACTAATTTTAAAAGACTGATGGATCGCATCATTGTGTTTAATGCATTTTCAAAAGGCTATTTTTGAAAGGGGAGAGATTCTTTTTGTCATTTCACAAATTGTGACCTAATCCTCTTCGCTTGCAAATGATTAACAATGAAATGCATATTTAATGAGAGTTTAATTCATTTAGCTTTTTCCTGGGTGGCACCAGGATCGGGGAGGGGAAACGGACAGATGCTTTTAGGAAACTGGTTAAAAAAATCTTTTTTTCCACCATGTTCCTGTTTATAAAACTTGGTATTATGCTCTCTGGCATGCACACTTCTTCAACAAGCCTGATTGATAGATGAGACTAGTGCAAAGCTGAACGTGTTTTCCTTGTGAAGTATTAGAAATCCTAATTGCTTATGAAATCATTACCAAATCACCCCATTTGTTTTAATTTGCTCTAAGTGGATTTCCATACTCTCTTGAACTGACCAGATGTTCAACATTTACAAAATTACTTTACTTGACTGGAAATAACAGTTGATCACTGTAGAATAAACCCAAACTAATGATTTTCTCTAAAAAAGACGAAGATAGCTCATCACAGAACACATTTTTTATTGTGGCGCATGAAACAATGTCACAACCAACATGTCGAGTGTGTCAAAAGCTAGTGCGTGGTAGAGCATCTGGACTCTTTCTCTCCAAAACATTTGTGTGAAGTAGTAGGCCCCTGTGGCTGCCTACTCAGCATCACCAGGGTCAGTGCCACCATCTGGGGCAAGTGTTGGCACCCACATATCAACTGTGTACCCGAGTCAAATCCACTAAACTTTGAACAGAGCCGGAAAGCGCACATGCTGCTTTGAGCTCAATGCAGCATGGCATAAGGCGCATAGTAACAAAACAAAACAACAGGAACAAAAAAAAAGGTATTTGAACATTTTATTTTGTTCAGGCCTTTCTCCCAGAGAGAGAGGAATCTTGAAGAACTTTGTGTTTTACATGTTTTCTGTCTGTCAACTTTTCTCAGGCCTACTTTATGTTGTATCGTTTTCAGGATGTGGATTGTTGCAGTAGCTTGTGTGGCCGTCGTCCCTCCCATATGAATGTTTTTATTGCCAGTATGAGAATATACCGAATGTAGAAGCATATTGGTTGCAGCCCTCAACTTTTACAAGACCTTTTATGAGTGTACCAACAGCCTGCTATCTCAGGTGAATACACACATTAAATCTAATCTGGCCAAACTAATGTGTAAGACTGACTTTTCCTGAGTAACCTTAGGACTCAAAATAGAATGATGTGATTGGAACACTAACTTTTAGAAAAAATCAATTACAGAAATTTTTCTAGACAGTATTACTAAAATCCTCAAAATACAGGCGGAGGCTCGACAGATGCTATCTTGGTGATTAAGTTTTACCTGCAAAGTGATCATTTTTTACGATATGAATTAGACCCACTCTACCCCATCCATCCTTTCTAACAACAGCTTGCAGACGCTAGCAGAATGTAGACCTGTACATTGGGCTGCTTTGTTGGCATATTAAAATAAAATAACTTTTTATTTTCTGTGTTCTGCTAATACAATACATAACACATGTAGTTATATGTTCACTTGTCTATACCTCAGTCACTATGATTTCAAATTATAGACCTCTTGGATAATAAATACAGGTGTCAGTCATTTTAAGGAACAAATTGTCAAAAAGTTAAGGACCTGCTTTAAGTGTAATAATAATATACAAATGACTTTCCATGATATCTTCTCCATTTTCAGTAGAGTTTACAATTACTGTTTGTCCTCCTCCTTTCACTTCCAAAGGCATTTCTCCGTTCAGCCTGATCAGCCTGTTAAAACGAGGTGTCCGTATCTATGATTCTCTGCAGAGAGCAGTTGGCATGTTGACAATGACGGGCGTGCAGCTTCTATTTATGCATCCTCCTTGTCAACCTTTCACACTTTGAGGATGAACTAGTATATGTTTACATAAATAAAAGTAGGCTTGTCTCAAAAACAGCATTCCTTTTCCTAAATAAAAGCAAAGTCAGTTAGTTAAGGCTTTCAGACTACACTACTGGTATGTTCTAATTTGTTTTGTATAGTTCAGTATTCTTTATATGACTTTGCTTCAGTCTACATGCTAGCAGATTCACTTTTAATGTGGATTTAAGACAATACAAGTTAAGAATTTGTTGGATAATACACATTTCAGATCAACATTCAAAAAAATAAATCCAGAGTATTAAGGTTGCTTGTATCGCCTCGTTAACGTGTCCTCATCGGGATACCAGGTTTTATCATGATCATTTTTATTCTTCCTAATGCATTATTGTATGTAACAACTGTGTCTTGTTTTCTTTACTACTTTTTTTTTTAATTCGAGAATCTATTAGTGTGGCATGCTAAAATAAATTGACATGTTTTTGTGCAACTTGGCTGAGTGGTTGTGGCTGGCGGAGCCCTGTCAGGAATGACAGTGGCAGAGATGTGGAGTGATGGCTTTGTGTGACACTGACAGCTGCCGGTAGGCCAGTGCATACCTGCGTCGCAGCAGTGCCAGCGAGGTGATCATAGACGAGCGCTGACAGGCGGTGGTGGGGTCGACAGGTTAGCTCTCTAAGTTTGCATAGTGTCCCCACAACACAGCAGATGTGGCAAACAATATTAACAGGTGCAACAGCTTGTAGAGATGTGAAGGTCAGAAACCAAAGTAGATAAGAAACATTTCTGAAAGAGAATCTCACTGTTCTTCCTTTTAGCTTGGGATATTAAGGCATTATCAAAGAGCAAAGGGAGAGTATTTCATATGGACGATAATGAACAAGGACAGACCTTTCCAGAGTGTAATGTTTACTAAGGATGTACCGATGTACCACTCAACTCACGATTTGATACAATTTCCGACACTGGTTTAATGATACAATTAGCTCACAATTCCTTTTTACAGAATGAGCATGCAAATAAATTATGATTGAAAAAGATTCCTTTAATTATTTCTCAGACAAAAACCGCAACACTTCTGAGGTAGGGTGTAACTGCAAAACACAAGCTGCAAACTATGCAATGAATGCATATTTTAAAAAAAGGTACATACATTTAAATAGATAAAAACTACAAAACATATTTGCTTTTCTTTAACAAATGAAAGAGAAAATTCTGTCACACCTCCAATTTGAAACTGGTCCGTGCATCTTCGATTTCACAATAACTGACAGTGGTGTTCGATGTCCAACACATAGTGATGCATTGTAGTCAAACAAGTGAACTCAAAAGTAGTTCACACCCTCTGCTTTGTAAAAAGGGTATTGGACAGGGCCCAGGTGGCATAGTGTTTGGAGTGCACATCCAATAAACAGGAGGCTACAAGGTCCTTGTCTGCAACACAGGTTCGATTCTAGTCTGCGACACATGTTCGGTTCCAGCCTGTGTCATTTGCTGCTTGTCATTCCCCCATCTCTCTGTCTCCCATTTCCTGTCATTCTTCAAGGTCTCGTATTGAAAAGGCCAAAGAAAAAAAGGCGTTGCAATTCATTTTTCATTTCATCAATTTTTTTTTTATGTTTTGCGATGCATCGTTACATCCTTAATGATTGTATATGGTACAATGGTTCTGAATGTGCTTTGTGTTTAATTACGTTTAATTTCTTTGTCATAGCGCTTATTGCTTCCATGTCCAGTAATATTTTTGTGATTTCTGATCAGCTATGATAATGGAAGGACATATCAGTATATGGATGTAAAACTTGGAGTAATTTGCCCTTCTCTACATTGCATTTGTGTTGTGTCAATGTAGACAGCAGGAAGTGTAAGGCGTGCTCCTGAAAATGGATTGGTGAATTCCATCATTACCTTGAAAGACAGGAACAAGGGCACAAGGATTATCTCCTGTCATACACCCACTCTAATAAATAACAGCATATTAGATTGAGCTGTATCGCCGGTCGAAATCAGAATGTGCCTCAAGGCAACGACGGTACACAGAATATGGCTCACTGCATTACAGCTAAGGCCTAAAATAGCAAACAGCATGAATAGTAATATATAGAAATGGAGAATTATGCATAAACAAATGAAATGGAAAGACTAAATGTGTCTGATTGGGTGCAAAATTACATTTTGTGAGTGAAGGTGAATACTCATCCTCTCCCATTATGTTTCTATTGCACTTCTATGAATGAATGTCAGCAGGAGGAAAAGGAGGCTGGTTTTAATGTCCCATGATAAATACAATAGTTCATTAGCAACTGAAGGCATCACCAGAGAACAGCAACTCCCCAATTTTAGTCTGCGAAATTATGAAGTTTAATGTATATGTATGTGATTATTTTACTTTGTGTCAAATTCTTCTGTGTCAGAAGGAAGACAGAGAGCACTAATTATTTTGCTAACCCTTAAAGCATTTAATCAATGTAATCTTTTATCTGTTACTTAATTTAAGTAAGGCCACAATTGAGGAAGTGAGACATACATGAGTTTTTTTTCCTTTTATTCCTGGTGTTTCTCTGCATCACATCCAGATATTCACTATGCTTATCCTACCTTGTATGTTTCTCTCTCCCATTGCCTTTGTAAATATTCTTCTTGGTGAAATTAACTCAGGCACAGTTGCATCTTGTTAATTTGTGGGTGGTTCGTGTCTGATCATTTCCCCTCCCAGATCTGGACCTCACCAGTCACTTTACAGTCAATCAAACCTAATTACCCTCACTACAAAGACCATCAAATCCCATTGTCAAATCCATTTAGCTTCCCCAGACAGCACCGCCTTTCACTGATGCAAACAGCCCATGTGGGGTTTGGTTCAGATTTTATCTTGATCTGGATTCCAAAATTTTACTATCAAAATGTGTCATTCATTCTAAATTGGGATTCTAGGCCATGCTGGTTGGATGAAACCCAACATGTTTAGAGCATTTCAATGTACACACACTTCAGAGCCATGCTGACATTTCTTTCACATTAATAGCCTTGTTTGTTAATAGGGTTGAGCCGGATACTCGGCTGAAACGAGTATCCGGTACGGATATTGCAATTTTGGCGAGTACTCTGAAAGCCACGCCCTTCAGAGGGGAAAACAATCGGTGGCACAATTTAAAAAACACTGTCCAGTACTTAGCTTAAAACATTATTTCAACATGTCAGATGATTATTTCAACACGCTAGCTGTACCAGAGAAAAAACGGTACAATGAAAAACTCACATTTGTGGGTCTTTATCATTGTCCCTACTGTTTGTCTTCATTTTCATGGAGAAATTATCCCACTGAATGGCCGGAGGTGACATACATCAGTATTTACAACTACTTCATTGAGTCCCCCGATAAGACCAGCATTTAACCTAATAGCGATAAAGAAGTTTGGCTACATCCACACTACTACATCATCATTTTAAAATAGCTTTAAAATACAACGTTCGTACAAACCACGCCCACTTCAGGTTTAAGTCCCGCCCCTTCTGAGTACGAACATGGATACAGATAGTGTAGATGGTTGAACAAATATGGATAGTGATGTACTCGCTCATCCCTATCGTTTATGCAACTGTGGTATGAACGTTCACTTAAACTTGATGTTAAGATTGCATTTTAAAGATGCCTTGCCATGTGTATGAGTTATCATAATTCCAGCCTGTGATTTTGGCATTGGCTGCAATCATAGTAAGTTGTTTTTGTCACCTTAGAACAGCATGGCAAAAGGTGTTTGAGATCTGAGTGTCTAATTGCAATTAAAAACACAAGCACACACTGAAAAACACTGTTTTCTTAAGTTTGCAATTCCTTTATGCTGCTTCACAATAAAAGTCATTATGTTGTAAATTAAAAAAATTATGTGAAGCACAAAATATGTAGATCTCATTTCAACAAAATTGCAGTTTAAATTATAATACGAACATTTGCAGCAAATTGCAAAGCAGAATCTCAACTAGCATAAAAAGCCTTTTTAAATCACACTTTCCAACCAATCAGATCAACCACTTTGATCACATTACAGTGGCAGCTCGGTTAACAGCAGACACCTTCACCAGTTATGCCCTGCTCTAAGGATACAGAGAAAATGCTCATGGTTGAAGGTCCAGCATTTTACTACATTTGGTATGACTGAACCTATGGAAATGGGGCAGCAGTGGTTGACTTTTCAGTGATGATAGGCTTCCCCTGGCATCCTGACATGTTGACCCCATGTTGCTCAGAGAAAGTGTGTCAACTTAAAATGATAGTGGAGGAAGCATAGTATAGTAACTGCTATGTTGCATGCATCTCTCTTCCCCCCCTTTCTGTCTCCCAACCTCCTCCCCTACTGTTTCTCACATGGGCCCTGGCAGCATCCATCCAGATGGAGGGTTTATTTTTGTTTTTGTTTGTTTACTTATTCATGAATCCAGCTATTTGGGGCATCACAGGGGCTTTCGTTCCACCACAGAATGCAAATCGCCACAGCGACTAATCCACTTTCATCTCTCCCTTGTCGACATCCAACTTCACTCCACGTTTCTCCCAGTCTCTTGCTGTCAGGACATCTTTTTTTCTTTTTAGGGAAAGCGATCGTGTTTGAAGTGACCAGGCCAAACCAAGCTGTAGCACTTGTTTCTACTACATGCATGTCAAACCCAATCCACCTCTCACCTTCTACTCACCTCTTCCATCTTCAGAACATTTTCCCCTCTCCCTTCAATTTCCTTTCCTCCCTCTCTCTGAACATGGCGCCACACAGGGGCTCACAACAACAGTAAAGTAGTAGCTTCACTGCCATTTTCCAGGGAATCGAGGGTTGTGGGAGCCTCCCTAATCGAGTTAGGGAGGACATGAGAGGGTTTGCTCATCAAGCTGGTACAGTAAAACAATCCAGATTAATCAACAGGAGAGTTTGTCTTTTTTATTAGCCATTTTACCCTTCCACTTTTTCTTCCTCCCATTTTAACTCAGGACACACACACACAGGCCCACACACATACACACGTTCACCTATAAATTAAATAATGGGGCCTGTCTGGAAAGTTTCCCGGGTCATTGTGTTGAAGTTTTTTGTCAGGGTTGGGTGGTTGGATTGCACAGAGATGCAGAAAAAGTGAATAGACGAGAAAACAAAGGAAAGACCTCCAACAGGTGCATGACTGCTGTCCTTTGGGAACCCATTTTTTCTGTGGCATTAATGGTCTCCGCCTTCCTGAGTCTTAGGAGCTGCTGTGACTACAGGAAAGGAGGGCAAGGGGAAGGGGTGACTTTGCTCAAAGCCAGGCAATAGCAGAGTAGAAAACATAGCACCAAGGGGAGGGGGTTGCTGAGTAATGCAGGTGGTTGTTGTGTGTTTTGGTACTTCAGCCAGAATTCAGGTGTGAAAGTAACACAAAACCAGGCGCATACAAGTGAGAGTAGAGCAAGAGAGATGAAATTAAAAGAAAGTGTGGCTGTTGCCTCTTTACTTGGCCATAATGCAACACCTCCATCCCTCCATTGAGGCCTTTGTTTCACGGCTAATGGTCCAGGTTAATTGCACAGGTGACTTTCTGTGGGGGAACAGATGGGCTTAAAGGTGTTCAAAAACAATCCGCAGCAAGCAAAAAAAAAACCCAAACAAACAAACTGAGAACGCGTTGCTCATCTCCTCTACATTCTTTCTTTTCTTTCTCATTCTATCCGCTGGAGTCATGGAGGGGGGCTGGGGTGAGGTTAAACTCTCACTGTGTTCCTTTCTCACGGTGGTTTCAATTCATCGAGCAAAAGGCCTGTAAGCTCTCATTAGATCTCATTACAGTGCAAATGAGACTCAGGGATTGGCTACTGGTAGGATAGTGAGTAGTAGTGGATAATAGACATCTCTCCTATCCCTGATGTTCCTCGTGTCCAACACTTTAATTTGGTTTGGGAGAAGACCGCTGTGTGCGTATCAATTCAGATAATATGTAGATGTACATGATTAAATTGACTGACTATGATATATGTCGTTATTTATTATGCTTTTGGTGTTATCTTTTCAGTTAACATGCCAGTAATGCCACCAGTCTCACTCTTGGGAAATAGGATGTCATAATCTGTCATATTAGAAACGCACACATACTAGATGAGCACTTTTTAAAATTCTAAGAATTATTTGTCTCCCTGTAACCCCATGAATCATGAGAGCTGCATGTGAGCCATCGAAAACTGAGTCCTCGATCGATCCAATCCGCTTTTTTTTCTCCCGAGCACAACATGCAGGAGATGACAGATAGCAAATTGAATTTACAAACAGAATTTGTTGACATTGCTGCATAATTATAGAAGTGCCATGCCTTGGGTGTTTAAAGGAAAACACAGCATTTCATTCAAGCACACACAAGGTTCTCCGCTTTGATGATTTAGGGAAAATCTTTGTCATGTTTTTCAAGTGACAGCTGTTCTTTGCAACTTTGTACATATTTTGGATTTTGTAGACTGCTGATTACAATTGGCAGAAACATTCAAATAAGATATAATGTTTTGCAGAATGTAAGCTTATTCAGTTGGTTCCTAACTCATCCTTGACTGAGGCTTAAGGATTTGTATGGAGGCATCAATGATGTATTGGTTTTATAAAAGAATTGGCAAGATCCTTTTGTCTCCTCTAACGGATCTTGCCATGAGCAGCCATGAGCATGGGTCATCCTGATGACATTAGCTGGGCAACTCTTTTTATCTCCCTTCTTACAACTATCTGTCTGGTGCTTTTGCTGTTTTTGTTTGTCAAACTTATACTCACTTGTCATCTAAGAAATCAGCACTATCCAATTAGATTAGTTAAATGGAGCTAGTACACCACTGAAGTTACAAAAATATCTAAGCAGCTTTAAGTGACGGTCTGTGTGCTTGTGTTTGCACACTACAGTGTATGTTTTCGAAATAATTAAATGTCACAGTGCTCAGGCCGTCAGTTCTCAAGGAAGGTATTTCACAACTTTGTGTCTCGTTTTGCTCCGCTAATCCCTCTCAGTATCCCACTCTTCCACATGCACTACCGCATCAGCAGAAACCTTCCTCACTTTTCTCCCTCAATGCTCTCTTCTTATTGTCTCTCTTGCTACACTTTATTCGTTAAGATCTTCCTCCCCTGGTAGTGACACTTCAACACTTAGTGTCCGTGTTATTCTTTTCCTATGCCCCCCTTTTCTGTTGACACAGAATTTTGTTTTCTGCTCGTGGGATTGCTGCACGGTACATGACAGCTGCTTTCCCATTTTACTGTAGGTACGTTTTTTCTTTTTTTTTTTTCTTTGGGAAAACTAATCTGATGTGTGAAGTTTTCATGGCAGTCCTGCTGAGGGCACATTGCTCTTGTTATCCTTCCTAATTAGAAAATGTGATAGTGGTTCTTGTAAATATATTGTAGAGCGAGCCAATCCCCAGGGCTCAGAGTTACATTTGGCACAGCCTCTGGGTCCAGGTACCACCTGATGTTCAGGAAAAAGGAGGGGGAGATTTGGGGATTGGGGTTAGGCAGGGATCAAAGGGAAAGATTTGAAACAGGTACACTATTTCTCTCTGGGAGGTAGAGGTTGACAGAGCTTTATTTCTGCTCTTAAAGGTTTAACTATTTAAGAAAGTACCTAAAAGTGCAAAAGCCGCAACCATATTCCACAGTTCCTCTAGCTTTAATAAGATCGTTAAAGGACCCCGGGGCTGTCTGTTGAGGTGCCCACCAAGGTGTTTCATCACTGGAAGGGTTTGTCAATGTCTTGGGTCTTACCCTATCTTAACCCATTTAGAAAGCAATTTCCTGTGAGCAGAGGGGATCTTTCCTCTCGAGAAAGATCTTTGGGCATGAAAGGTTAGCTTTTCTGTAATTCCCCAGCATGCAATTTACCACTGCTTTTAATGAGAAGAGGATGAATATTTGCCCTAGGTTTAACAGCTCAAAATAAGACAAGAGTGAATTGCAGGAATGAGGCAGAAATATCTGCTTAAGTTGGCAATGTTGCAATAAGCATTGGAAAAAGTTTGCTCTTAGTGGAAGGATTAGTGGAACAAGTGTAGTCAATTTATACCTCAGCTTTATATTTTTTTCTGCTAAATGCTTGTCTTTTCTTTGCAGACGTATTGAATATATACACATAACTACATGTATATGTTAATTAGATCATTGTCTGGAGGCTCATTTGTTAAAGTTTTCTGCTGTGGCTAAAACCTGCTTGAGTTTAAGCTGCAGTCCAATAGGACATCGTTAACTGAGCACCGTAAAGTGGCTGGGGAGTATGTTTCCCGTTTTAGTGATTTCAGTTCTTTGTCTCTGCCGTCATCCCACTGAACTTCAGTCTACTCGGGCTCCCAAGTCCTGCCCATTACAAATGATGAATTGTACTACTGTTAAGATAGAAGTAGGACAAATTGATCAAACTGTCAGGTGCCCCCTGTGATGTTTAGGTCTCCATGAAGAAGGCAGTGAAGAAGGAGCTGTCAAAAAGTTTTCTTATGCCAAGGTGGTTTTAGATAAATGTTTACTTGCCACTTAACACTTTCTGCCTTCTATCAGAGTCACAAAGTGTCCTTGCTAGCCTACATAAGGAGAAGGAGTAACTAAAGATCCTGGAAGTAGATACAGTTGTAGTAGCTGCAAGTTGTTCACCATATTGTTCTTGAGGTCCACAGCAGATGAAACCCATGCCTCCCCTTTTAAACCAATGAGCTTGCTATCTGAGGTGTAGTGCTGCAATTTGAGATAAGCACTACTTGGCTCAGCTTTGGTTTTGTTCTGATAAAGCTCATCTAATTAAGCTTGATTTAATCGGGATTGCTTTTAAGCACAGCACACAGCCGGAACAGATACTTTGATTTCAAAGTAGCCCTTGGGAAGGACTTGAGGAAGAAAGAGGAGGAATGAGAGAGAGAGAGCCAAATTAGTGTGAGCACAAGTGAAGAGTTGCTTTTCTTTTTTTTCCCCCTCAAATTTACATAAGACATGTTTCTATTCTTAGTTGTGTTCTTTCATGAAAGATTGCAGGTTAGGTTGTTGGAGGAAAAGGGAAACTCATGCGCAGTCCTGACTTTCCCCGGTAATGGCTAAACATGCATTGTTTCCTTGAATTAATCATTGTATTCGGTGTTAATGTGTTTTGTTAATAAATTCAATTTGCCTGACTCTCATATCTCATATACAGTGCACGAGAGTTAGAATAAATTGATCACCTCAGTGTCTGGAAAAGTGCTGAATGCTGATAGCGGCAGTTGCCTCCACTTATCTTCAAATGCTTCCCTTCAGCTATAGCTGTAAGCACAGAGCAGGAACAAGATGCCTGGACCCTGATTGTAAACACTGGGGAAGAGCTAGTTCACTCATGTATGTAAAAGAATTGATGGCCGAGTCTCTTGTTCCACAATAAGTCACCCTAATGATCCTAGTTTTAAATAATGTCTGTTCTAGACCAGAATGATGGAATGGGTGCCCCTCTGACTCATTAGTATTAGGGCATAAAGATAGATGACCCAGATATAGAAGCTAAGCTTATTTTTGAACCCTGTTTCCATTGAGCACGGTACCGCATGTGCACAGTTTGCTGCTCATTTGGTCTCATACTCCTTTAAGTGTCTCCCACCTGTCTGCTCAGCCATGCCGAGTGCCTCCAGTTCTCCCGTTTCATGGATCCACCCGACAGCCTGAACGGTTGGCAGGCAGAATGTTTTTTGAAGGCCAGTCCTGGTGTCATTGACTGAACAATGACGGAGCGCCCTGGTATCGAACGGCTCCACACTAAATCTTTGTAAAGAGCACTTAGCTCCCCTGCGTTAGCCACAGAAAGGATATCTGTCAATGACCATCAGTGGATGCTTTCATCCTAAGGCTCCTCTGCCTGTATTAGTTACTAAGCTCAAAGTGTATTTTCCTCCTCCCCGGCTGTTTATTGAAAAAAAAGGATGGGCCTGAGTGGTACGCATCCGTTTTAACACTCATAATACTCTTTAAAAAGCTTGTTTATATTTCATTCATAGTAACGACATTCTCTTGCTAAGATGTAAGGTGATTTTTCATGTACTCGTGGTTTGAAGGGCATCAGTCGCTTCCTTATCAAGGTACCTAAAATTACACCTTGAAACAGCCACTCACAGTGTTTGTATATACATATACAGACTCATATGTTATGTACTTCTTGCTGTAGTGTTAATATATGTGTTGTCCTGTAAACATTTATGCATTTATTATCTGCTCTCTTACAGAGGGAGATGAAACTGGTGTGATGGATAGCTTAATGGAAGCTCTACAGTCTGGAGCAGCCTTCCGCGATCGGCGAAAACGAACACCACGCAACGGTAAGGCAGCAGAAAAATACTGTCTTAATAATAACCTTTGTTGTTTCGGTTGGTCACTAATGTATTGAAAAAAAATCTTTCTGCTTTTTGTAGCTGCTTAAAGTTTACATACAATGTAAATGGCTCATGTGTTTCATACAAAAAAGAGAATTCTCCAGTCTGTACATAATTAGTTTGTGTTCTTGTGCTTCAAAGATTGGTGACTAATACAGATTACATGCATCAACACAATTAGGAACATATGCACATAGAAAGGAGGGACCACAGAAACAAGCACATGTGGCTGAGGGCAGGTTATTAGTAATTTATTGTCCTTCTGCCATTCATAAAGCAATAATTGTGATGTAGCCATGCTGGCTGCAATTGGACTGAGGCTGATTTAGTGTAATCCTGAAGTTAACATATTCCATTCTGCCATGATGAATAGTCCTTGCCCACCTAGTAGGGGTGCCACGATCAATCGATATGCAAGTCAGAGTTCTGCAGAAGAGAGCACAGGTGTTCGCATCTCCACACTGGCAATCATATTGAAAAAAGAAAGATTGGAGAAAAAAATCTGATCAATCACAACAACATTTTAAAGGCTGAGCTTTTCCTACTATCCTGTTATTTTAGGATTGTTGATGACCAATATTTACTTTTAATGTTGTACAGTTATAATGACACATATTTCTGCCACTAGACAATTAACTCCTTGCCGATTTAATGCTGATTGACGTGCTGTAGTCACATTGCACACATTAGACTTTGGCATACAAAGTGAAACACAAGATTATAACTAGTATAAAAATTAATCCTGTCCTATTTGCCTGTTGAAATTGCTTTGGCCATAGAATTGCACTTGCATGTTCACAAGGCAAAGACATGCTGGCCAGGCTTATTTCAATTCTCTGGGTCACTTCCTCTTGGTTTTGAGGACTCTACCAGTTGTTTTGTTGTTTTGTTTTCACAATACGTTCTTTAAATATTCCATTCTTCTTTTGCAGTGCTTACCTATTTATAGAATTTAAATATGCGTGTACATACTGGCACATCGTTCCATTGGTTTCCCATCAGGGTCATCAGTCACCTTAGTGACAAAATTTTTATGTGTGTGTGTAACGCAGTAGAAGAAGTCCATTTAAAAAAAATGTAAATTATTGTAATAATACATGATGAAAATAATTTATTTATGACTGAATCTTGTTGAAATATTTTCCCTTCAAAAGGTCAAACTAGCACACATGCATACATTTCCATTTCACTAAATTCTAGACCTACATTGCTTACTCATCTTCACCGTTTTCACTCCACATTCTTCTACTGGGGTTTAATGTGTGTCTGGATGATTCTGCAAACCTAAAGCTGTTCATCTAAACTCTGGGAAACGTTCTTCCTGCTGAGTATCTGAAATTTGCCACTTCTGATGCCCTTTTTCTCTTTTCCTTTTTCTCTATCCTTCCCTTTTTTTTTTTTCTTTTTTTTTCTTTTTTTCTATTTATTTTATTTTTATCACCAACATTGTTGCAGGTGATCAAAGCGCCTCCAGTCCAGCCTCCCAGTGGCCGGGTGCTAACTATGGTAACAGAACCCTAGGTGTGTGTATTTAACTATTGTTCTAACCCAGCACCCCCCTGTCTCCGACTGCACCTCTCCTGGCTGCATAACTCATATGTCCTTCCTCTCAGAACACTCAAGCTGAGCTGTTCTACAACATGCAGAATCCTTTGCTGAGCAAATCATGAGATGATCAAAGGTATAATATGTAAGATTTGCTGTATGCAAAAGCAGAAACCATAAAGGCTTTAGATGGATGAAGGACGTATAACAACAACATCTTTCCCACAAACATACGTTGTTTCACTCTTAATTTTGAAATGGCGACAGAACTGACTAATTACTCGTGTTTATTAGAAAAGAATCACAATAAGGTCGGTATTCTCCCCACTTACAGTGTCTGCTGTTAGGTAAAACTTCTCTTTGCTGTTCAAAAATCAAAAGTAAAATTCATCATGTCATTTTCAGTCAGATTTTAAAGTCATTTCATTACCAATTATGAATTTATATTTACTTAAATTCATTTATATGATTAGATGAAGAAGTACAGCTGTAGGAGGAAAACTTTTCGACAAACCAGAATAAATAATAATGCTCGTGCTGCTGAGTGACATGATGTAAATCTTACATAGAATACCTTTAGAACTCAGAGCAGCTAAGTACACTTCATTTGAAGTTGCCTCTGTGTTGACCCTATCTCTAATATTTATTTTTGTTCCACTAATATGATGTTAATATTGTTTAAGCTACTTGAAAGAAGTCGCCTTTTGATTCACTCAGCACAATGCTATCTTGTAGAGCAGCTTCAGTTAATCATCCAATTGTCCAATAGCCTCTTTTGTCACAGCATATCACTTACTATATTGCAGCAAGTTTAGGAAGTGTTCTGCAGAGAAGGTCTGTAGACCTTTATTCTTTGGCCTCTCACAGTGTCTTTGGATGTCTTTCTTTGAGCCCATATGTTTGCTCTCAAACTGATTTGCGACAGCTCTCAATATATTTCTTTTATCTGAATGTTTCTTGGCTTATGGACAAATGTGTTTTTGGAAATGAACTGACTGTAATTCTCAACAGATGTGTTCTGTGTATTACCACTGCATCTTTTTATTTTCAATAAGTTTAATGTTTTTAATCTGCTCGATCTTTCAAAGAACATACATTTCAAGTAAGGCTCATTTTGTTTTTGTGTTACAAATTATCAGGTCCTCTGGTCATGTGGGTGACTCATACTAACTTTGTTTATGGATATTCTTGTGATTTAATCAAATGACCTATATTTCTGTGACTATATTCTTGAGACACTATCGAGAATACCATGGTCCTTAGGATAGCTCTTTTTCCTTCATGCTATTGTACATCAGACTCTGCTCACCACACTTTTTGTAGTGCACACCACTGCTATGCTACCAAAATGTATTGTGCACTGATGTCTCTCTGTGTATTGATATGGAACTGGGTAATATGGCTTGATAAACAGCTCCATGGATTCACGACTCTGAAGTGATGAGAGGGGAAAATCCTTTTGACATGCTGGCTCTATGGATTTTTTTTCTAAATGGAATCTGAAATGATTTCTGCTGCAATACAGCAAAGGGGGAATTTGTCTCATCTCATGAAAGGGGGCAAATGGAAATCTTTACGCACAGTTTGAAAGGAAATTTTTAAGAAGTACAGTCTGTAAAGAGAAACAATTAAGTTCCCCAGTGATGGCTGATTTGGTGACAAAAGGGATTTCAGTCACTGAAAGCTGTCTTCGGGTTGTTACATTTTTGATAGAATTTGAAGAATGATGGTGTGACATGTGGGTCAGTGACACAGTATTAATGTTTTTGTACCTGTTTTGCATACATATTGGCTTTGGCTCAGGGCTGGTAGCTGTATTTACTAGTAAAAAAAAAGGGGGTTCTTCAAGCAGTTATATCAGACAGTGTGCCGAATCTATTCACTCCTGCTCGTCATGTCTGTTTAATCTCATGCTTTAAAGCTTGATTAACCTCCTGTCACCCTCAAATGAGCAGCGTGTACCGGAGAGAGTCTCTCAGAATCACACATGATTTGTTGCTTATGTCAAAGAAGTTCAATTAAACCCAAAATGTCGTTCTTTGTTGTCCTTCAAGCTAAACTACACTCCAACAAACTACCTCAAGTGTCAGGCTGAACACAATTCAAGGCGCCGCCAGTCACAATTACAACCAATTCCAGAAGCATTTCCTATTTCCTAGTCTCCACTTTGTGTAAGATGGAAAATGTAACCCGGGAGGCCAGGCTCATGTGTTATGCAATTACAACAGCCAGTCCTAATTCAACACACAGAAGCTTGATGGAATGACGGTTCTCATTTCAGTCTCATTTCAGGAAGATAATATGCAAAGTATTTTGTGAGGTTCAATCTGATTTCGCTTGAATCATATATTTTACACTGGGTTTTCCCCCACAGACAGTGTATTTAAGAAGTAGATTTCACTCGAATAAGAGTCAAAAAGATACGTGTTAGCCTTCTCCTTTTCTATCTCCTATTCTCTTTCTGGAGAGACAGTTACCTGGGTATCGAGGAAGGGACTGTTGGGTAGTGAGCAGGAGCCTCTCATACATCCGGGCTCATTGATTTTTGGTCAGGGATGAAAGCCACAGACTCAGTGGGTCTTTCATACTATGGGCATCCCAAAAGACACCTCAATCAGGTTTCAAAGACAACCAAGACAGTCTTATTTATTTACTGCCTTTTCAACATCATCACACCCAAAAACAGGACCTTTCTCCTTTCCGCTTTCTGTCCTGCTTTCCTGCTTTTCCTGTACTTGTCAGTTCATCAAAAGTTCCATCCTTTTGCTGTCTCCTAAGGACTTATTTGACATTGAACAGGAAGGAATCATCTTATACCCATTAAAAATTAGAGATGCAGTGATATAATGCTTGTCAGGGTTATGGAATTTCAGGCCAACTGTCTAATCCCCCCGAGCCTAGTAGTTAATTCAGCAGGTCAGGCCTCAGAGTGAGGCCCCCTGTATGTTTAATGAAGATTAAATTACCTATTTTCTCTTATGAAAATTTAAAGGAAAAGGGGATGAAACTACAAAGAGGCAAAAAGAAAGCACAGGGAAGTGTCTTTAAGAAGAAGATGCAGGTTAAGACAAAACATTTTCCCCTTGTCCTCTTTCACCCTCAAACCTCAGTTGTGACACATTGTGATCTTTTGATAGCCTTACTTGTTATTTCTGTGTCACACTGTTAAAGGCAACCACACTATGTTCAGCCAGGCAGTTATTTAGTAATCCTCCCCTGATTTGAGGAAAAATTGCCCATCGGAGGAAGTGACCGTGATGGTAATTCCCATAATTAATTGCTCACACATACGTCGTGTCCATTGCTTTTTCGTTGTCTTGTTGCCTCTCAACCTCTCTAGCACTTGCTCTCGTGTACTGTTTCACACACATACACGCAAGTTTGTGTCACATATTAGATCAGGACTGTTACAGTACGGTGTACCTGAGCTGAGGGCTTAAGGGCTTCCGGCTTCCATTTCAGGGCGTTGATGGATGTTATTCATCGGGGCAGCCCTGAGGTGATCGTACAGGTAGTGGAGCTAACGTGATTTGGGGCAAAGAGAAGCAGGGGATGTCAGTGTCTCTTGCTTTAGCTCCGATGGCTTTGTAGATGTGAGATATCAATAAAGCCGACGAGAGCAGAACTCTGTATGTACGTGCCGCATGAAAATCACCTGCTTCTCATAGATAAGGATATTTATCAGCAGCCACAAGGAAAGGCAGATGGGAAGGAACTGAGGAATGGACAGAAACTCCATTTAAGATTTGACATCCTGGGGCAGAGACAAAGCCATTGTCCCTCCCATTGACCCATAAGGCCTTTCTCTGGACCTGGTCATTTTTCATCCTCTGCGGAAAACCCATTATGGAAATATAGATGAAGATTTTATGTACCATTTGAGTACCCTTGGCGCATAACTAATTCCTTGCTTGACTCTGCCAAGACAGGGCGAAAGTAAGTGAAGTGTAACATGGAGCCATTTTGAAAAGATAAATCAAATCTTAATAAAAGGCAGCCTTTCTGAGTGAACACCAGGGGTCTCTCGCCTCTGCCCCTCCTGTTAACAGTCCCCTAAACCCTTTGCTGTTAAAATCTTACCAAAGCTATCTACTTGAGTCCAGGGTATCGACAACAGGCAGTGTGAATGCCTTCACGCCCTTTTATAACTCTAATAACCCTTTCTTATATAAGGCTGTATTCTTAAACCAGCTTCTTCATGAAACACAAGTGGGGCTTTGATTTCATCAGGGGCTGTTATTAGTTGCCTTCTTCCTCTGTTATGACCACCACGCTGTTCAGGTTCCTCCATGCTCTGGAATAGTGATTTTTCTGTGGGCAAGCTGTAAACTTGTAAAGTTGATTGTGATTCTTAGTCCATTACTCTCACCTGTTTAGCAGAAACTCAACACTGGTGTCACAGATATTTTAAGCATATAAAATGTATGTCCGACAAATTTTGGTAACCAAATGGATAATTTTGCCTGTGATGGCTCAAACGATGAAAGAATATTCAGTTGTGAAGAGACAATTTCACTGAAAATCAACTCCACAGTTTTCTCTTTGAAACATGTACAAATAGTTTTTGTGCAATTTGTAGGCAATTGCACTGACTCTTTTGCACACATGTACCAAAACGTGCAATTTTCTTGAATGAATGAGAAATTTCAATCTGTAACCAACAAACTGATTGTTCAGAGATTTGAGCTCAGTGTTTTGAAAAATGCTTCTCCTATTCAAGAGTTCAGCCAAAGTTAATGAAAAAAACAGTAATTTCTTTTTATCTTTTTTTTTTGCTTGTTTGTTTGTCTGTTTTTTCAAGAAGTAAAGCCAATGGCTTCGTGCTATCATAAACCTGGAGCTTCAACACCTATGTCCAATTTTGTCTTGGATTGGTACAAAGCCCGATTGATGTCAAAAGCATTCAGCCCTCCTGCTTCATGAGCCATCAACCAAATAACCGCAGAGCAGAAATGTCTACTAACTTATCAAATTCAATAATATCCTAAAGCATTTGCAGTCAGCTGTGTTTTTTTTCTCACTCACTCTCCAAACAATATTGGCTCTCAAGTATGTGGGCAGTTATGAAAGGTCACCCTAAGTGTAAATTGTCAATAGTGGATCAATTTTGGAGGGCAAATATGCTTTGGAACCCCCGTAATGGAAGGTTTTATCTTATTTTTTATCCTAGGCACATTCACACAATAAGATTGATAATACTCATTGTTTGATGAATTCCTAATAGACCTATAAACTTGCTCAGCTAAAGCCAAAAGAATGCCTGCAAAAGCCAAATACAGGGAAGGCAGTCGGACCATCTCACTAGCTGAAAAATTGCCCTCATATAATTCCAATGGAATCTCGCCCAAGCCATCATGCTTAGTGTTGAAGGATGGGCAACTTACATCAGTTGAATTAAACCATTATTTATTGCTCATTAGGCATACAGCGGGGCCAACTGATGACCGGCTAGAGAACAAATAATGTGCAGTGGAATAGCATGCCATCCTGTATGGCAATGTGTTCCACAGACAATAAAAAACAGCGATAGAACGGAAATGCTTCTTCCTCTGCTGTCATACTCATATTGTTGTACTGTCTATAAACATCCTTAATAATGTGGATTTAATTAAAATATAAGATTTAATGCAGAGGCTGATGTTTGCATTTGAAGTGTCAGATACTATCTACAATCTGTCAGCCACAATGAGGTAGAATTAATATTTTAGTTTCCTATTAAGGCAGACTGGATAAGGAGGTATAGGAAGGGAACAGCAGAGTGGGCGATGAATGATAATGGTAATTCGCATAAATACAGATCAAGAGAGAACTTGTCAAAGAATGTTTAATGTTACATTCAGAAGGATATATCAGTAGAGGTGATACTGGGAGCAAGGATATAAAAGAAAATTATAATGTATGTAATGATCTCAGCTTGAAATAGTTGGCTCTCGAAACACTGATTTTCGGACTTTTTTCACCCTGAAGTTAGTATCTTTTTCAGGGTTGGCAATTATGTCATACCTTTCTTTGTCTGAGGTGGAGGAAAGATTTAATGTGTTAATTTCAAGTTTTTAAAAACGAATAAAGTGTAATTACTTGGTTCATCCACATGAGCTTAGTTGAGGCAGAGTAAGTAAGTGATAGTAATCCAATTCTCTTCAGAGTCAAATTTAGTGGCTGTCCTCATGGTCAGTTCAGTGTGTGTGCACTGAAGAAAGAAATCTTTAGTCAGACTTTGTGGAGTATTCAACGGGATTGATAGAAGCTGCAGATGAGGGACCGATGTCTAGCGGCTGTGTGTGTACTCCACAACATAATCACATTGTCAAGAAGTAGACATGTCTAAGGAACAGTGAAAGAGAAAAAGGTAAAAATAAATAAATATGTGCTTGATCAGCCAAGGGCAGAGAGCCACTTCAGCATCACTGAAGCTTTCCAAAAGTGGACTGCATGGTGGGACTGGGAAAGATCGGATAAGGCCTGGCTTATCTGCTCTTTCGCAGTCCCAGACAATATATTCCAGTGGCCTGATGGACAACATGATTATGGTGGTAAGAGCTGAACGGCATCAACAGTGATGCAGAATTTCATCTGCTTTTGCTTTGTTTTACAAAGCCAATACGCAAGTTTTGTTCCAATGTGTTTACTAATGCTGGTGATAGCTAAGCCAGCGTCTGGTTCGTTAGTCACATTTGCTGGGTGAGGAGCTGGACTCCCATGCGACTTATGTTTGTACATTTATTTGCCAATATGTTATTACCTTGACAGAGGTCCAAATCTTGACAGTTTAGGCAGTTTGAATTTCTGTTTTGCCATAGAGTTTAAAAGTCAGCAACCTTTCCCACGAAAGACTTAGTCCACCTTTAATCTGGCACTAAGGGAAAGAAATAATTTTGTGTTTTTCCTGTATAAAATGTTCTACATATTGGCTGTCGCTTTTCTGTGAAAAGCAAAACCTTGATAACTTGATACTTATTTTGGAACAAAACATGATTACAACATAAAAACAACTTTCTTTTGACGTTTCCTGAGCTGTAACGATGTGTAATTTCAGTAGTCAAGAGATGAAATACAATAAACAGATTTTTTTATGCCTCATGTTGAGATAGTAAGGAACAAAATCAAGGTAAAAGGTCAACTATTACTACTATAGGTCAAGTATGTTAGGAAACTTAGGAAACTGCACCAGTGTGCAAAGCTTTTAATTAACACACCCAAGAATGTTTTGCAATTTAGAAACAGCAGTAAGCTTCCCACACCCTATGCAGGATCAGCATGTACAAGATCAGGCACTTGACTTACAGCCCCAAAGAAAAGCTATTCTCCTCCTCTTGAGTAATAATCACTATTGCATCTGGGAAAATAACAAGTCGATCCCGATTATCAGGGAAGCAACATCCTCATTATAATAAATGTTTAAAGATAAAGATATTCATCAATTCCTATCAGTTAATTACTTGAATTTTATGGTAAAACTATTTTTGAGACCCATGGAGAGACAGAAGACAGTTAGATAGTTTAGATGGTCAACGAGAGAAGCCGGTTGAAGCTTTCAGCCCAGTTTACAACATCAGCGACTGAAAGAAATGGAACTTGTTATTTCATGTGGAAAGATGTGCGTATGTAAGGGAGAGAAGGTGTCGAGTTCAGTGAACTTGAGTGTGGAGGTTTTATTATGGACAGATGTATTGATAGTGATAGCGATAAAGAGTTAAAGAGGGCAGCACAGCCTGAATGTTAAATGAAGGTAAAAAGCTGAAAGCCACAGCCACAGACGTACACATGCACACAACACACACGCTCGCGCGCGCACACAAAAAAAACACAGTCAAACACAGCGAGTTTGTAATCGGCAAGAATGCTCCCTACAGTCAGGCACTCCCCATTCAAGATGGGCATGATTGTGCTTGACATGTTTCCATCACTAGTGCTGACTGATGTCCATTTGCCGGGCTCTTCACATTTATTTATATATCTGTTTATTTGCGTCAAGTTTATTTATTAATGAGCCTCAGGGAGATGATGGCACTTCTCCATTTGCCTGTATGGGAAAGTAAGAAATGGAAGGCTACAGACTTGTGCAACATTTACACGTGAATGAACACAAGACAGAGGGAGGATGGAGTTCACTTTTTTTATTTGGATTCCAGCAGTTGAAATAGCTATTCCTCTTTGGTAATGGAAAAGTGATACGGGCCATTTAGTTACTTAGTGCTAATCCCAGAGGTTTTCCTCTATTTTTTTTTCCTTCCCTTTCATCTCTTTTTCTTTCTTCATTTACTCTTTTGACTTGTATTTGGTTAGTGTCTGATAGAAGATGGATTTGAGTGAGGTGAAATTATTCCCTTGCCTGTATGAGTTTTACCAAGCTTGAGCTTCACTTTCAGCTGCATGAAATGCCCACAGTACTTAGCTTGTGCAGTTCACCACTAAATACTCATAAGGGGTTTTAAGTGCATGCTGTATTTAAGGCCCAGTGTTCACATAAACACCAGATTTTTTAAGAAAATCCATTTTTGGCATATGATCTTGCATTTGCATTACATATTATTTTGTTTGTACTATTTAATACGATGTTCCCCTTGCTTGTGATTGTTAGATGATGCAATTATAACATAATGGGTTCGAGTGTAATTGTTGTTTATTCTCACATTGACATATTTGCTATTGTAAATTACTAATAGAACAGCGATGCTTAATTACTCACAAGTGGACAATTTGAGATTGTTAGGGTTGGAAGCCAATATGTCTTCCAGAGGACCTTTGGTCCACTCTTTGTGGTGGAAAGAATGCCAAGTTGAAAGCTGAAGTATTATAGTTTTGACATCCCAAACTTGACTCTCCTATCCACACATCCCAATCCCCAGTTTTCTACAAATCAGTTACCTTTAGCTTTGATTTTGAAGAAAATAAATAACCTTCTTAAAACGTGAAAAGGGAAACAGCTCCTTGGTCAGCTGTTGCAACATATAAAGGATGATTCAACAGCTGATGTGGAAGTGAATGGATGATAAAGGTGGTATGGGGGGAATTAAAAGAGAGCTAGGAATCCTATTTTAGGAGTGGATCAGTTGTTTCATTCAAGACAGGGTCTAATAGGAGGAGAGAATGAAAGAGGCAAAGACAGAGCTTTTGCCTGCACACCTTCGGATCTGAGAGCAATTGTGACTCTCCACGGGACGCTGAATAGAAATCAGTTACAAGTCTTTACACACTTTGCCACTTGCCCAGAATGGTTTAAGAAGTTAACAACCTCCCTCTGCAGCGGGAGTTGACTGGCAACTATGCTCTTATAGAGACAGAGATCCTACCCAAATGCATTTCTTAGTTTATTTGAATTCATCCAAAACAGTTAGACTGTTCTGAGGAGGAGGGGAAATAAACAAGAAGGGAATACAAAAGCATAGTATTTATGAATTTAGATTCCAATGTTACTCCCCTCAGAGATGACTAATATATCAAGTTTAAAAATAGTTTGCCAGTTTGCCACAGTACAGACTTGTGCCTCCAGTGGAGTATTAGGCAGAGAGTAGAAATTTGTGATATGGTGTATGCAGGAGTTGGTGTGAACTTTGCGCATTTATGCATAATTATATCTAGTTGGAATGTAATGCTTAGAAACATAAATAAAATGTATGTTTGTGTGTGAGTTATGTGTTTGTATATATTACATATCTGTGTTTTTCTGTGTCCATGTAAAAAGCTGTACTGTCACCTGACCCGGGCTTCAATGTGAAGTCTATAACCTGAAGTTGTAGTGGCACAACAAGGGCCTAAGAAGTAGCTAGACAGTATGGGGGTCATGTATTAGTAGAAAGCCAGTCGAGGTTGCTGAGTTTGTAACATCTCCACCCTGAAGGCATTGCCAGCTAAGTAAAGGATGAGGCTGCACACTGCATTAGCTCTATTATTATTTTTTTCTTCTGCTATAGATGAGTTTCTTCCAGTGACTCAGGTCACTGTTTCCCCAGGGCAGATTATGGCAGATGGAAGCTGTGATGGTTTTTAAGATTTCCGACAAGTGAGGGAGGGAGTGTGTGCTTTCATATTTGATCTTTTGTGTGTGTGTGTGTGTGTGTGTGGGTGCGTTGTTTTTTGAGAGTATGTTTCCTGTTTATTTGTGGGAATGTTAACTGAAGCTTAGCGTTCCTTGGCAGGCCAGCGGTTGACCTAATTTCTGTGTCGCAGTGTGCCTCATGCAGGTTAGCTTTTTAAGGTCAGTGTGAAACTACAGCTACAGACATGTCATATAAATCTTTATCGTCACACACATGCAACACACATCTACATATTCTTTGTGGACTAAATTTAGCACTCCACCATTGTAAATATTGAGGCAGTGTACATTATGATTAGTGGGAAAGCATGTAAAATCCTTTATGGTCTGCATTATATAAGTCTCACGGTACCATGGTCGGGCTCCTTCATCACTTCTGATACCACCATTAATATGTTTACAGTGGTAGCAACAGTCTGTCTGAGAAATTGATCCCTCTTTGGCCAGTTGTAAAAGTTTGATCACTGTCAATATGGCTGAAGAAGCAACCCTTTCATTATTTTACTGGATATGCTGCTAGCTGAATGGATGGTTTCTGCTTATAAATCTTGAATAATTGAACAGAGGAATCAGTCAATGGGAGAGGGAGAGGCACAAAGTCTTGATGGCTTGATGGCCAAGATGACAGCTTGTGAAAGAAAAAAGTCGGCAGACTGATTAGCCAATGAGTCATATTGCTTCATTGCTGTCGGTGCACAATTATCTCTCATCTGCTTTTCACACTCTTTCTCTCACTGGTCCCCTCTCCCCCTCTGTTACTCTCCTTCCTCTTTCACCTCTCTTCACTTTTCTATTACACCAGTTTCACCCTTATCAAACTCACTGTTCTTCTTTTTCAGCTTAAAAGTCTTTATCCTAAAAGGCCTTATTTTTTTCCACATATGAATGACCTGCTGTCACTCTAGGCAGAATTATTACTCTTGGAAGGAATATCAGCTCAGTGGCGCCATACTCTGCTCTCTCCACCCGCATTATCCATTTATGGAGTATCCCCTTTTGTGGTGAGCCGTCTTCCTATAGCCCAGTAATGATAGTCTTGGCTACTTTGTGCATTTGCACTGTAATACAAGACATTCTCATTAGTCCATGGATTGTGCTCTCATGTCCATTACATTAATTTCTATGCATCACTGCCTGCCCTGCCCCTCAGTATTCTGTTAATGTTGCCCATAATCACTTTGCACAAAAAGGTGAGAAAGGTAATTGAAAAATTCTTTTTGGTCAAAAAAAACAAAACAAAAAAAACCAAACAAAAACTTAAGGAGATAATCTGATCAGTTTGTTTGTATTTTTTTTTACTTGAGTGGGTGCCAATGAATGATTTATTTTATTTATTTATTTATTTATTTTTCAAATCAAATAAATTGAAGCCAAGTGCCCTTCCAACCCCACACTATCATTCTGTTGTCAGTCATCTCTGCTCATAATAGGGAAGCAGGCTGCTACCATAATTGCTTTGATGGTCCAGCCTGAACAAATCACTTCTGGGCATAAAGAGAGGCCTTGGAGATGGCAGCCAGGGAGAAAAGGTGCGAATGAATTAAAGCACTTTGCGTTCCTCTGGGGCATGTGGCCCAGTTTTTTCTTCAAAGAAAAAAATATAAGGGAAGGAGGAAGGAGTGTGGGGGTGGGGTTGGCCTCTATCGTCCCAGAATAAATGGCAGTAAACCAATAATACATATCCAGCCTCCATTGTGCCAAAATGGAGAGCTTTTTCAGGGACAACATAATGGCACTGACATAGTTAAATGGCAGGTGGAGAAAGGAGGATTTCAGTGGAAATAATCTTATTTGGAACAGGGTTTCCATCTATGAGAGAACCTCTGGTCAGGCTTTTTACCAACAAACAAAAGTTCTGCCCTTTGGAATTACAGCTTTGAATGTTTTAGTAGTGCTGGTTGAATGTCTCAAGGCCGCCAGTCTTCAAGACTGCCACAGGCAGACAGTAGACAAGACCTTGTGATGCACAACTCACTTGAGAATTTCAGGACCAGCTCCACTTTTTCTTGTTCTCTTCATTTTTCTTGTTCAATGTTGATCTGAAAGTTGATATTAAGTTTTTGACTTCATTAGTCACCTGTTACATAGGAATATTATTCCTCTGCAGACACCACAAAATGAACTAGCAGGGACTTATTTTATATATATATATATTTCTAGAGTCAAGGTTTGATCTGTACAATAACAGAGGTGACAGAGTTAGAGATATGAGTAAAAGGAGATATTGAATAAGTTTAGTATAACAACATTGTTCATATCTCAAAAAGTTGTGTAACATTCTTTTGACATTGCATCTCACTGCCAAATAAAAGACTAGTAGACAAATTTTGCTGTGACTAACTGATGTGTAGACGATTCAAGTGTTTTCATTATTCTCCTTTGAAGCAGTGGGGAGATGGATGGATGTGCCTTTAGCTGGTGGGTGACTGAGCAGAATCTACTGTGTTCAGTATAAGTTAAGTTATGACTACACGCTGCACAGGGTGAGTTGGCAGGACTATGACACAAAAGCAGTGGGGCCTTTTGACTAATTCTCGTACAACTATACAAAACCTCCAGGGGTCACAAGGCCCTAAAGCAAGGCTCCATGGGTCTCTGCGACATAATTCTCTCCCAATGGCCCTGTCTTTTTTTCCCATGAAGGCAAAGGCACGCCCCTTGTTAGTTCCACACTAATCCTTTCTCTTGAAGTCACAAGCCCAGTCTGCTCTCCCTAATTTCTCACTATCGAACCACATCTTTGACCCCCTTTGTTAGGGGTCATGCTTTTTTTGTGGTTCACAGACCACCACAATCCTCCAGAGCTGCAGGTGCAACTCTCTTGCAATGGAAACGGCGGTACGAATAAATACAGACACTTAATTACATCGAATAGATAACGCTTGTAACTTTCAACCAATGAAAAGGAGAAATATTAAACCTGCCAAATATTCGTGTGTCATCTGTCAAAAAGAATCTTTAAAAACAATGATACTGTAAGTGGTATATTTTCCCCAAAAAGAAAGTTTTGACAGAAGTCAACTGCAATGCCTTATTCTCTCCTTTCATGCAATTCTTTTATGTCTGTTTTGATTATCACTTCCTACATCACCCTATAAGGATGAACACTGGATATAATTGCTTTTCATATAATCATTTTGCTGCTTTATTGTTGACAAGAGCCCAGTTTTCCTTGTCAGTTTGAGTTAAGCAGATTTGTCTTATGCACTTATTTGAAGAGTGTTCTTCAACAGAAAAGAGGTTGAATGCATCCACACGCAAAAAAGACCAACCATTATCACCGCCAACTAGCTAATTAAGGAGTCTTTCTGACTTGTTACTTGCCAAGGAGTGTGCAGTGGGTCCAGAGCCATGTATCCAGCCATGTGTTTCAGTCGACTGTCTAAGGCATTCCTTTCACCCTCACTCCATCCATATTCAACCCCCTCCATTCATAATTCAGACGTGTTCTTCACACATCTTCCAGTGACATGACATTATTTTGCTGTGGCTAAACAGACATTGTGTTGTCCCTATTGCACAGGCTTGTATGTGTCTCTCTGACACACTTTTGACTGTCAAGGCTCCGCCTCAGCCACAAAAGCAATATTGAAGAAAAAAACTGTCGCCCATTCCTTTCATTGTTTAAATTCTGCAGGACAGATCTATTGGTTTGCTCATTTTAGTGTGAGTTTCTAGCCATAGTGTGGTATATCAGTATGTAGTAGAGTTTTGGTGGGGTAGTTTTTATAGGGAAATCACATGAAATGAACTTGTACAAGAATGTCTTTATCAAATAAAAAGCACCGACACGCTACAAAACTATGGCTTCAATAATCATTTGTTATGGATGAGTAATTATGAATATTGTTTTCCTTTGTAGCTACTAGCAAGTAAACAGTTAAAGATATATCAATAAATACATAGTTAACATTGTTAACTGCTGCACGTGGAGAGAATGCATGACATGCTTTTAATAACATATTGTTTTAATAAACAATATGTCCGTCTCTTCTCTCTCCTCAAAGTATAGAAAGGAAAGCGATCAAGTGAGGACAGTAAGCACAACAGAGGGGAAAAGTGCAAGATGGCATCAGGTGACACATAAAGGTCATGGGAGAGAAGAGCAGAGAGTGAGACAGAGAGGGAGTGAAGGCATGTCGCCAAAGCAGCACTCTATATTGTGTCCAGTCCTGAAGAATGTGACATATTTCCCAAGTCTTTGTTGGCTGTTTTAATCAGCTTACATATGTCCTGGATGAAAATTGAATTTGTCTGGAAGAGAGGAAGATACTATTGGCTCTGTTGCTGCTTCTTGATTTTGTGTGGGTGTGTGTCAGTTTCTGTCTGTGTGCACACGCATGCCTAGTGTCCACTTGCTTGTGAATGTTTGGGTGTTTGTGTGTATCTGTGCATGTGTGCGAGCATTGTCTACAAGAGAGCCAACCAATTCATAACAACAGTGGATTGTGTTCCCATACATCATTGTCAGTGCAGCTCACCTTTGCAGTGCCGGCTTATTTAATGGCAAGACCTAAACTTAGAGTGCAGAGAAGAACCGACTCCCCTTTCTACCCATTTGACCTCTGGCATTTGGAATGGTGTTTGTGTTGGTTACAAGTGAGAATTAGACATTTGTTTCTTCCAGATTCTTGGGTGTGCATATGATGCCATATGAAAAAAAGCTTTTAGAGCACTACAGGATTATATACAGTAGAATTTATGTCAGTTGAACATATAACACAAATCTCTGCATATGTTACTTTGTTGTGCTGCTGAAACATCTGAGAATTTCACCCAACTTCATCTAGGGTCTAAGTCTTTGCTATATGAAGGCACACACCATTTATCTGTCTGGTGGGGGTTTGAACATTCTGTCTAGAACAACAAGAGTTTTTCTCTGAGCTGTTCATTCTTCAACAGATCACCCTTTATGGATAGCATCTTTTTTTTATTATTTTGAGCCACCAAGCAATCTTTCTCTGTAGTTATGACTGATCGCAAATATTGCACAGTATGTAGTAGAGATTTTTAATAGAGAAGCCTTCCACCTTTAAACTGCAGAGTGACTCAAGCATTCTCTGAAAAGCAGGGCCAAGATAACTCACTGTTTTCTACATGCACTCTTGTCCTTTCTTTTGTTCATGGTAGTGGTGGAGTGTGCTTGGGGGGCAAGACAAGAAACAGTACAGACAAAGATGCCCTGCTTTGGTAGTAAAGAAATTTAACTTTTACCAAAGAGACTTTTGATATTCTTAAACCACATCACTTCCAAATGTGAGATTCATGCAAGTTCCCGGCCAAGTACTGTACGTTCCCCTGTGTCCTGAATCAATGCAACCTCCAGAGTAGGTCACAGTTACACACAAATAACTAAATACAGTACCTGCTCTTTTTAGGTCACTTCATTTGCATGGGGGGGAAGTTATAAGGCATTCTTGATTCAGATGCAAATGGACTAGTTATCAGCAGCCAGGACCTGATGAATAATGGGATGTACAAAACGCACGGCCCTGCATAAGGAAATGAAAGAGCGCCTCTTTTCTGCTCCACTGATTTCATTATAGACACTATTATTGGCTTAGAATGGCAACATCTATGATCTAGAGTCAGAATGTGACCTTTTTTTTTTTTTTTCTTTTTGATGCGAACAGTCTTTTACTACCGTCAAACCTCATCAAATAATGCTGCCCCAGATAGGGCAACAGGCACAATGAAGAAAATAGGAGCCTTCAGGCAGTGGTCAGATATAGGAACTGTTAATGTCTCTTTAGTGTTGAGATGGAGCTCTGACCCGATGAGGGCCACTCATGTCTACAACTTTATTTTTTCTCCTCTCAGACTTTAGCATCAAATTCTGGTCTTAACTGCTTTGTGCTGTATAAATGATAACAAGGAATACTGTCTTCCCAATGATAGGAACCTTCCTTTGTCTTTTTGGCGAATGAAATCAGATCAAATCTTACTTACTGAAAAGTGTGCTTAAATTATAACAATTAATAAAACCTTATTATTCAGAATGAGTAAATGTTTTTAAGATGCCTGGTTGGTTGAAGACGCTTCATTCTGTTAGACAGCAGAACAGTAATGGCAAAAAATACAACATGACATTAGATTTATTGTTCAATACATGTATCCCCTTTGAAGTGCAGCCTTGTACCTGCCAGACTGAATTGCCCCTGATTTGTCTGTAATAGAGCGACAAGAAAAAAGGAAAAAGTAGATCATTTGGAGTGGCTGATCTAAGAATAGAGGAGAGCCTGTGGCAGAGGGCACAGGGAAGAAGAAGGCAGGAGGATTGGCTGTGAATAAGACTCACTGACAATGTGATAACACAGTAACAAACCTCTTGGGATGCGTAATGTGTTTCTTCACCTTAGCTAATGCTAGCCTCTGACTTTCTCACAGAATTCTCATGCATTTTCAACATGTCTGCATTTCAGGTGATCTTATGGTGAATATAGTAACTATAAATTATGTGTGACTATTGAATGACTGTGAATGTATTAGATTCCTTCTGTTGCAGTTTAATCTGCGTGTCACGTAACACAATCAATATATACAGAAACAAGGCTGACAAACAACAGAGAATATATTTCCATTATGTTCCAAGCCATGTTGGTTATGTAATTTCTATATCTGCTTCATAAATTTAGTCCTAAAAACATGAAATCAGCAAAACCTAAAAGGGGAAAAGGTTGGGTTTTTTTATGCAGCTTTTTTCCTTTTGAAGAAGCTGCTAATCTGGCTTTTTACATCCTTTTTTGGTTGAGTAGTGACATAACTTTATGTTGTTGCTGTGAAAATCCAAGTTCCTAATTTGTGTGCTGGGCTAAGGATTTCATACAATCCCAGTTTTGGATGGCAGACAAAGGTAGACCTTGCCTTCCTATATCCTAAATGGCTGTCTTGCTACCCCAAAAGCATATGATTACAGTTCACCTCCAGTCTAATCCCTAAATTACCCCACAACGATTGCGATCTGTCTTGTAAAAATTGAGTAAGCCGGCAAGGTGGCACAGGAACAAAGTGGATAACAATATCTTTGCCAGCACAGTACAGGATGGACACTTTTATCAGCAGGCCCCTGCATGTTGTGAAGTTAAGCAAATTGGTTCTGCTTTCACTGAAGCGCAATGCAGTTTAGATAGCTTAAAAAAAGGTGTACGATGCCTCATGCCAACCGGGTAGACACACTCTTTTCCTCAAAAGAATATCAGGCTTTCGTGAGATTATGTCTGTTTCTATTCCTGTACTTGGAGTGTTGGGACTCAGTTCGCCAGGCCCGTCACTTTGCAAGGTTGAGCTTTAATCTGCCTTTAATGGAGAAAAGACGGAAGTGATTATCACAATGTTCTCCACTCCGGAGCCAGTATTAAATTATTTGTTCTAATGTCTTTAACTTTTCAACATGTCTTCTGGACAGTAAGAGATTAACAAATAATCTGAGAGTACAGTATAGGGAGAGTGCTATTTTTAGAGTCTGAGAATTCCCATGTATTTATTTTTTGTCAAATTGCAAAAAATGTGTGTTTCACGGTCTACTGTTTGCTATAAACTTGTTTTCTAAAAATGTATTCGTATAATATTTCTTCGTCATCTCTCGTTTTGCATTTTTTATTTGTTCAAACATGTCGAGCTTTTAATGGATTCATCTACAGTACCTATTGTAGTTCCACTTTCATTTACTACCATATTGGAGAAACCTTCAGGCACTTCATCTCCACATGTACACACAAAGACACACACCATCTCCTTTCTCCCTCTGGTCGTGTATATAGTCTAAGTGATGATGGATGAATGAGGATGAATAAGTTGTGCCATCCCATATGGTGGGCTGTCCTGCTGGATCTGATCACAGTAGTGAATGAAGAAACCATGAGTCACCACTGGTTTGTTCTGGCGTACTTGTCACGCTCTGCTGTCGCATATTTCCCTCTCTCCCTCTGTCCACCGTGCCAGCCAACAGATGCCACGCCTTTTAAACTCTTTTATCCTGTCTTCCACTGTCTCCGTCTTTCATGCTCATCATAACTACAGTTTGTTTTTACCCTCATACTCCTCCCTCCATATTCTTCCTCTGTCAGACTCTTTCACTACCACCCTTTCTATTCTTTCTCACTACCTTCCCAGATGAGGTGAAGTCTTTGCCCTGTACTCTGACAGCCTAAACATCAGTATATTCCCCAAGCTCTGCACTTCCTTCACAGTCAGTGCCAACATCATTGTCATTTATAAACATTTTATGCCAGCTCTGTAGGGTAATGGCTAATTTCTCCCATCACACAGCTCTTCATTAAAAGTTGATTTTCTGTCAAAGTGTATCCTGATCAAATTAGCTGCAGCTACTTGGACAAGTTTGACTCCTCCACGGCATGTGCTCACTCTGATGCATCCCTGGTTATATTTTAATTCAGTTTAGATGTTCATGTATCTTCTTAAAGACAACTACTTTGATTTGAGTAAATATTATCTAGCTGAATAAGTGATGCATGAGGTTGCCTGTTATCAAAGATAACAAAAGGTCAGATCTGTTTAATTAACTGAAGACAAATATAAGGTTTAAGAGGATATATTTATTAAAGACAAATTAGGGGAACAACAGACTTTTGAATTTATAGTAAAGCAAAGTAGTATAGCAAAGTTAAAAAAAAAACTTTGCGTAAATGCAGCATTATGCACTATTTAGCACATGTGCACACAAACAAACTTTGATACCCAAATAAGCATGATTATATACAGATGAATGAGCAACCAGGCCCCTACTAGGATTCATCAGTCAGGTTTGGGGTGTGTGTGATGGTCAGCTGCTGGAGGCCAATGCTCAGACTACTCAGATGTGCTACTTCTGCTTGTCAATACTGGGGAAGTCAATGCATATCCACCAGGTTCATCACTCAACACATGCTTGCTCATATGTACGCTGAGTGTAAAATTACTTCCCAGTTCCAAGAAGACTTTGCTTATGTTTGGCAATTTCTTCACTTTCTTTTTGCCTTCTACCCTCCCTCCATTTCTCTATAGATATACATTCTCTATTTTTCTTGCTTTTATTTATTCTCCTTTCTTCTTCGGTATTATTTTTCTGAACAGGAAAATCAATACTCTCCTTTTCTCAGCTGTGAGAAAACAGCTCAGAATGTAAGCACTAAGAATAAGTCTGAAGTAGTAATTTCTGTTTGGATACAAAGTGTTTTTGTTGTTGTTGTTGTTTTTTTTTCTTTTCTTCTTCTAATCTGAGTTAGTGAAAGTATGTGGGTGCTCATGCTCTCTGTCTGATTATCTTTTTCCGTTCATGTTGTAATAACGTAACCGGTGCTTGCTGGAGAGACTGAGTTCAGCGCCGTAACATCACCATGGAATGACTCAATAGGAAATAGTTTTAGTAGTGTCTAAATTACTGCTCTCTTAGGTACTGGTTACTTTACCATCATTAACACGGTCATTACACAGATTGGTGAAGGATGGCTTCTGAGGTCCTGGCAGAAGACCAGCCACATGTTCCTCGGGCTGGCAGAATCATTCAGGAAGCATTGTCTGCTTCTGCGAACCCCCTCCCACCAGCCCCCTGCCACTCAGTGTGTGTCTGGTGGGACCTGGCTCCGGCCTGCAGAAAAGATGGAAATGAGATGTCTGTGTGTGTGTGTGTGTGTGTGTGTGTGTGTGTGTGTGTGTCTGTGCACAAGGGAGAGCGAGAGAGGAGGACAGGAGTAAAGGGAGGTTGGAGTTATTAGTCCAGAATCTCGCCTAGGGCACCAAATGCCAGCCCTGGAGGCAGTGAGCAATCATTCTGGTAGGACTGCTGCCACTTCTATCAAGTAACTCAACCTTTCATGAAACAATAGTGACCCATTCTTCCTGTCATCTCCTGTACCACAACCATACACAGCAGTAATTTGACCTTTGCCTATAACTTTACTTAGTTAACGAAGGTGACAGAATTACTAATTAAAGCCATGTTCCATCTAGTGCGGCAGGGTTGACATTTCACTGAAGCTGAGCAGTAGCAGTGCTGTGAGTGAGAACTTTAAATCAAAGTCTCTGCGTGAACCTATGACAGATCGGGAAAGATAAAATAAGGTATGGCTCTGTATTTACTCCATTACAGGGTGGATATGGGAATGAGCCAGCACAAATCCATGCAAATCTGCATCAAGCACAGAGGTTGGAGTGGAGAGGGTTCACCTTTCCAATAACATGACATTTTCCACTAGCAATAATGCAGGCTTAATTCAGCACTGAAGAGCATCTGGTGCAAATTGGACATAGTTTCTGTTCGGCATGATAGGCCTTCTATTTACACCTCCCTCCCTCCGTCTCTAGCACGATAAGGCTGTTGGGCCTATGGCACATAATGAGCCATTATTTACAGAGGATGCACAGAATGTGGATTTACCTTAAAAGTATATGGCAAGGATAGGTTGGAGAGCTGACTGTGTGTGTGTGTCTGTGTCCATATGTATGTGTATGCATCTGCATGTACCTGGGTGAGTGTGTGCATGTCGTTTCTAGGCGTGTGTAGTTGGGGGCCACTGAGGAGGAGCATGTTAACCAGAGGAGCAGCCGGTCCACCAGATGTTCCTATTCCCACCAGGCTTGTCACAAGTAGACCTTTACTTCTCTCCTTGCAGTACACACGCACACACACACAGCAGCAGCAGTACCAGACTATACATAGTACATGCACATCAACACCGAATGATAAGCTACTATACGCTCTTGCCACTGTGGATTTGTGACATCTAAACCCACATAGCCTCTGTGATAAGGCGTTTTTTTCCTTCCCACCAACGGTCTTGTAAATGCTGTCGTTAACAAATTTCTTCACAGCGCTCAGCTCTGGATTATAAATTTGTCTGAATGAAAATTCTCCAAAAGTCAGAAGAATTCTTTTCATTCTTGTGGTACATTGAATGCGCTTACAAACCTGGACACACACTTGTTTATTTCCTCCACAATGCTTAGCACGGTGGACTCATTCTCATCTTCATGGACCACGGATGGGTGCCTTTCATAGTCCCATGATTCTAGGTAGAGAGCGTGGCCATTTGGAAATGTCATGAGAAAGGTCGAGACCATCATCACGACCCAGTTCAACTGGCTGATTTATGAGGTTCTGGCAAATGACATATAGTAAGGGGCTGGTGGAACAAGGAGACCCTTATATGCACCCCAAAGGTCACTAAACTTAATTTCAATTAGGCCTAGGGGAGGCCAGGTAAATATGTTGCTGGTGGTAAGAGTGCTGGGAAAATGGATTTACTTGTAATGAAGTTGTGTTTATGTGGATTAAGATGAGACTAATCAGTTGCTGTTAGAACTGAATTGATTGAAGAGTTTAGGAAAGCAATCCCAGATGAAATTACCATTTGTTGCGTTTTTCTTATTATTCACAGAGAGAGAAATTGCAAGTCTCTGTGCTTCCTTCACTACTTATCAATCACACTGAATTGTGCATCCACTGAATCCCATCAATTACTGCTTTCTGTGTGTGCAAATTCTAATTAGCCAACAATTCACTGGAAATAGCCCCATTGTACAGAACAAATGATTTGACATTTTAAATATACAAGTCAAAGTTTTACCACTAAAGCCAACTCTCATATTCCCATCTGTCCCCCTTTACATATATGTCAAAAACACCCCCACACACAAAATGTTTCAAAATGAGTCACAGATTTCCAGCAAATGATTTTCTGCTCAGAGAGAATAACAGGGTCCCCATTCTCCCTTTAAATCAGGCTCTTTTTTCACCCCTTCTTTGTTTACCAATGCTGTCTAGGATCTGCTCTGCTGGAATCCCTATTGATAGCTGCCTGACAGGGGGCCGGGCGGCAAAGCAGCCCAGAGGGGGTAGTGCAGTGTGCAGTTTGTGCTTATGTGTAGTGCAGATGTTAAAAAATGTATGGTGTTTTATGGATATCTCAATAGATTTTTTTTCTTGTGAATGCCACCACTTTCTGTGTGAATCAGTGTTTTGTTTTCATACAGACCAGTGAGTAAGCAGGTATGTGTGCGGATCTGTCTCTGTGTAGGGCATGCGTCTCTTTGTGTGTCTGCATGTGTGTGTGTTCAGTGAGGGTGATGTGGCATGGAGGTCATTTCTGTCAGATCCAATGTCCAGGCCCATGCTGTGATGTGAAGGGCACTGTCAAGAGACAACCACAAGGCAGCACAGGTACAGCTGCCCTCAGTGCTCTTTTTCCTCTGTGGCACTGGCACACACAGACACAGAGACACACACACAATATACTTTAGTGGGGACACACAACCAGGCACAAAGCTTCCTGTAAACTGACACACATGGTGGTGAAAGTCCCCCCAGGGTGAAAACCCTGGGATCATACAGTCTCTTCAAAACAAATGCTACTGCCTACTTTTTGCTGGTGACTAACTACGCAACACTGGGAAGACAGATGCTATGAGATATTGTCAGGCTTCACTAAGAGGAGAGATGCTCATACAGACATTTTTATAGCCACATACAGAACTTCTGAAGAATAAAGTAACAAAAAAAAACTCTAAATCCTTACAGGTCCTTAGAACCAAGTTGTGTTTAAATTAGAATTTGTTTGGGTTAAATTTCATTTTATATATTTATTTATACATTCTCTTTGTCGATTTTATATTACTTTATCTTGCTTGTGTCTTGTGGTTACATTCTGCTGCCGTAGCATGTGAATTTCCTCATCTTGAGGGCCTAATAAAGGATTATCTTCTCTTATCTTTGCAAGATGTAAAAATCCTGGAAAGAATAAGCTGATTTTAACTCAAAAGTAATGGAGAAAGAATACAGTTTGTTCTTCTCATCCTGTGAGTGGAATTGGAAAAATTTAAGTTTCTCTTATGTTGATATAGAGCTTTGATTCTGAAAAGCCAAACTGATAACAGTCAAATTTCTTTATTCAATGGATAGATAGCCCTAGACCCCAAACAGATCGTAATTAAAAAAAAAAAAAATGACTGGAAAGTACAGATGCACCCAAAAAGTAGAGTTTTCACACGTCAGTGCTTAGAAGTCATTAAAGGAACCTGATTTGACATGTCAGTAGGAAAAAAAAAGTCAAATGTATCATATTTCCAAATTCAATTGAACTGATTTAAAAAATATACATAAATTATATAAACAAAGTTCAATTTGTTTGTTTAAGTGTGCAAGAAAAAAGCAATAGTAAAGTTATGGAGAAATTTGCTCAGTGGAATAAAGGGGGGGAGCACAGGTACAATCATAGCAGTGCGCTCATGTCCTTGTGGTTGTGGTATAGTTGGTCTTGATAGACCCTGAGAGCTCTGTGGGTTAAAAAAAGATTTGTAGTTAGGAGTTTTTACATTTTAGACCTCAGCAGTGAAACCATGTCTGTCAAGTACAGTGATATGTTTGCTAGTTTTGACTTGGAAAAAAAAAAAAAAAGAAAGAAGCTGGACCCAGCATTGTAGCTACTAGAGGGCAAAGACTAGAAGAACAATTGTGTATGTGTCCGTCTGTCTGACGTAGTGTAGTGTGTGTCTACAAATCTATCTCTCTCTTCACGTTTCTGTCAGTCTTTTTCTGTGGCTGTTCTTAGGCTGTACCCCTCCAGTGTACACTATGTCCACACTGCGGGAAAGCAGCTCTGAAACTTTAATGCTAATTGATCCCAGTGAAGAAGTGTGGACACAGGTGTGTTGCCGCAGGCTCTGGCTATGACATGGATGCCAAGGGATTCTGGGTAACCAAGGCCAGAGCAGAAAGTGCCACTAGCTGGGGCACAAGTGACCCAGTTCTTTTCTAATCAGCACAGGTTTGGGGTGTATGTGTGTGTTTGTGTGTGTGTGTGTGTGTGTGTTAGACAGAGAGAGAAAAAGTAAAATTAGGCGAAAAGAAAAACAGCCAAATAGTCCCAGAAAATAAAATATAAATCTAAAGATAAAAGTTAAAGCAATAAAGAATATAAATTTGGTTAATTAGGCAAATTCCATTAAAACTTTGACACCTGGTTCTGCCAATTTAAACACCATAACAGGAAGCACAAAAGGACAGCTCCTCCAGCCAAAGTGCACATTAAGTTCCCAGGTTCCTGGAAGATTCCCAGCTGAGGACCATAAGGCACAATGCTGGAATTTACAATGCAATGCTCCTGTGTGTGTATATGTGTGTGTGTGTTCATTTCATGAACAAGTGTGGTCATTGTGAGCCTTTGAGCCACAGGAAAACTCACATCTAAATCAGACTCAAGCTGCTGTGCAACTCTCAGGTTTTCACTCTGTTTCCTGTCTTGATTGTGTGGGTGTGGGAGGGCGGTTGGATTGATCATTGTGTGTGTGTGTTGGTCTGGGCAGAAGAGAGGCTTAGTGCTGCTTCGACACAGGTGCATGGATTAGGTGTGATCCCTCCTCATATTCTCAGTAGTATATCTTATTTGATGGCTTTTCTGCCATGTAAATCTCATCAAAAACTAGCTAACAATAGCACTACATTGACAGACGCCCAAGCATCTGGCGAGCCACCACTCTGAGTGTTCAAACTGCTGTGAACAACCTGTCTCAAGAAAGAGAGTGAATGACTGGAAACGATGCTCAAGGAGTTTGTGTTTGCATGTTGGTGTGTTGCAGTGTGTGCATGTGGGCAAATAGATGGGGGAGAAAGGTGGTAGAGAAGGAGCCTGCTGCATGTTGATAGCCTCATAAATCATGAAACAGATAGTGCTGTATCTTAACCAGTGTTGAGCCAGGTGACGGCATGTGATGATCTGCTTGTCTTGTTTCAGCTACCTCAACTGACTATAGTCCTTCACTATGCTCAAAGATAGAAAGAAGGAGAGAGGGAAAGAGAGGAGAGAAATAACTTTGGTCGGTACAGGGTCCCATTAAAGTGTGATGAGTGGCCTCAGTGACGTGCTCTGTGTACAGCACTTTATTCAGGAATGATCACTTATTTATAGGTGTTGGAGTTGTGTTGTTTGCTTGTTTTATTGAAAACCTTGTGGGTAAAGTGGTGGCAGGCTGCCTGGCATGTGAGCGCCACATCTCTAGAGGGCATCCCTGCAGAAAAATCTTCCTCCTTGATGAATAAGTGAAGGGGACGGATAAATTTTTCATTCACACAGAATCCATTGTTGCTTGAGATGTCTGGTCCTTGGGCATGTGTAGTCGACCTGCAGGCAGTTAAGAAAAATTCATATATATATAACCTTCCTTAGACACTTACATTATGTGCTTGCATATACACAAATGTATATGCAAGAACATAATGTATGTTCACAAACACGAGCAAAAACACACCTACACCCACCATTCAAGTTGAAGACAGCAAAGAACACCAACAGATAGGCTGTCAGATGTAGTTAAGGAATAATAATAATACATTTTATTTGTATTGCACTTTATATTTAAACAATCTCAAAGTGCTACAGAGCAACAATTAAGAGATTGACAACGTCGATAAAGGAGAGCCTATAAAATGCTTTTTTAAAAAGATAGGTTTTTAAGTTTCGTTTAAAAACATCCGTAGCCTGAGGGGCCCTCAAGTGGTCGTTCCACAGCCTCCGAGCAGCAGACGAAAAGGCCTGATCACCCATGCTGCGGAGCTTGTTTCTGGGGTTTTGGAGGGTGTTTGTGGTTGCAGAATGGAGGGTGCGTGAGGAGTTCCTGTAGTTAGAGGGGGGCATGTCCGTGAATGCACTGGTGGGTGAGGAGGGGGGCAGGGAGCCAGTGAAGAGTTTTCAGGATGGGGGTGATATGAACATGCTTGTGCACCTTCATCAGGATCCCCGCAGCACTGTTTTGGATATATTGGAGTCTCTGGATGCTCTTGCCAGAGACCCCGATGAGGAGAGCATTACAATAGTCCAGCCTGGAGGAGACAAAGGCATGGACAAGCTTCTCTGCATCTCCCAGGGTGAGTGTTGGACAGAGTTTGGTGATGTTCTTGAGGTGGTAGAATGATGTCTTACAGAGCTGTTTGATGTGGTTGTCAAAGGTGAGTTGAGAGTCCATTTTAACACCCAAGTTGGTGACAGACGTGGAAAGGGAGATGTTTTGGCCAGAGAAAGTGATACTTTTGATGGTGGAGGAGCAGAGCTGATGGCTTCCGTTTTGGAACTGTTCAGCTTAAGGAAGTTGAACTTCATCCATGCCTCCAGCTTCATCTCCTCCAGGCAGGTGGTCAGTGTGGATGTTGGCAGGGGAGCAAAGGAAGTGGGGATTGTCCTGGTAAAGCTGTGTGTCATCAGCATAGCAATGGAAGGATATACCATGTCTGCTAATGACATTGCTGAGGGGGAGCATGTAAATGGAGAAGAGGGTGGGGCCCAGCACAGAGCCCTGAGGGACACCGCAGATGACGTTGTGGGTGTGTGATTTTGCTTTGCCCAGGGCGACATGCTCTGTTCTGCCGGTCAGGTACGAGGTAAACCAGTTGTGGACATTTTCTTTGAGTCCACTGGTGTATTGCAGGCGGTGGAGGAGGATGTTGTGGTCTATAGTATCAAAAGCAGCTGTTAGGTCCAGGAGGATGAGTAGAGATGGGGTGCCAGTATGTGCTGCCATCAGGAGGTCATTGGTGACCCCGACCAAGGCTGTTTCTGTGCTATGGCCAGGTCGGAAACCAGACTGAAACTTTTCAAACAGGTTTTTGTGTTTGAGGTGGTCATGAAGTTGTGCTGCAACAGTTTTTTCCAGAACCTTTGATAGGAATGGAAGATTGGAAATGGGCCTGTAGTTAGAGAGAACTTTTGGATCCAAGGTGGGTCTTTTCAGTAGAGGTCTGATGACAGCAGTTTTTAATGCAGATGGGATATGGCCGGCCAGGAGGGAGTGGTTTATGATCTTGGTGATGAATGGAGAGATGGCTGAGATGTTGGCCTTCAGCAGGGCTGAAGGGAAAAGGTCCAGAGCACAGGTAGATGGTTTAATTTTTTTTATGACTTCCTCCACCTCTTCCCGTGTGACAGCAGAGAAAGAGCAGAGGGGCTGGACAATCTCAAACGATGGGTCGGCAGTTGGGGGGGTGGGCAGGGCAGCAGTGGTAGAGAGGTGTGAGCAGATGTTATTAACTTTTTGTTTGAAAAAAGTGATGTGCATGTTGCACCTCTCCTCGGTGGTGTCACAGTGGGAGAGTGAAGGGGCTTTGAGAAGGTGACTTATTGTTGAAAAAAGTAGTTTTGAGTTACCGCGGCTGTTGTTGATGATGGTGGAATAAAACCTGGAGCGTGCAACCCACAAAGATTCTGCCTACGCCCTCTTGTGTTCCCTGTAGGCCTGTTTGTGAACAGTCAGTCCAGAGGCCTTGAGTCTGAGAGGAAGACAGCTGAATTAGTGTTTATCCATGACATGAGTCCAAGTCGGCTTAAATGTCACAGCACATATCTCCTCATCCTTCTTTAGAAAGGTGAGATACTTCCCAAATATTCTTCTATCAAAGCTTTTCTCCCCTTTTGCAGTCTGAAAGATGATATTAATTTCTTGGGAGGAGGGTGATAACAAGAAATAATATCAAGAGAAATTGACAGTATGTGATTAGAAGTTGAAAGAAGTTACATTACTGCTGCTTCTGTAGCCAGCATGTCTATACGCTCTCCGTCTACCACCTTACTTTGAGTCTTATGCACAAAAACTCACGCTGACAGCCACACAGGCAAAAACATGAAGGTAGCAAAGTGCAGCCCATCACAGGAAGGGTGGTGGTGTTTTGTGTACATGAGGGAGCATCTTTCACTATGAATGATTTATATTAAAAGAGAAAGTGAAAAGTCTTTCTCGAAGCACACCCAGCCTGTTCCCTCCCCATATGAACAGAAGGGAGCATCTTCAAATGGCCAAATGGGTCTAGTGGTGATGGCTTGGAGGAAAGAGTAAGGCTGCTCACTTGCAAAGCCTCCTATGATCTTCACCACCACTCTCAGTGCGTGCTGGGACACATCATAAAGGGGATTAATAAATAAATAACACACAACACCATGTTTTATTAACTTGGGTAAGGCATCAGTGGTGAGGGGTTCTAGAAAATCCTGAGATTGGATGGCAGCTCAGAAACTTGTAGCAGCTGTCTAACAGATTTATTTTATTATTATTATTTTTTACTTTTTTGGTGGGGGGGACGAACTTCTCATAAATGACCAAAAAAAAGTGTCCTCTAAACTGAATCCCTGCATTTTAATGTAATGGACTTGTGTATGTAGATTATACAGGGTGTCCATAAAGTCTCCATACAACTTAAAACATGTATTACAAAAGCAAATGAATATCCACAAATATGTGGAAATAGTTACAAAATGAGGAGTAGATATTGAAGTTTTTTTGCCCCATTTAATACACCTCTACATGGGCACCATTAGTTGAACGAAACACATCAAGACGGTGCTCGATTTCTTGCCATGTTTGCTGTAACACAGCCTCATCAATGGTCACAATGGCATCAGTGATCTTTGTTCGATACACGATATCTTTAACATAACCCCACAGAAAGAAGTCCAGGGGAGTGATATCTGGTGAATAAGGTGGCCAGGGAATCGGGCCATCCCTTCCAAGGGTTAGGGTTAGGGTGAGGGCATTTAACACTACCTACTGTATTTCATCAACAGGGTACCTGAAAGACTTTAAAAACTTTGATAGCAACTGAGTACATACAACAAATCTGATTAAGATACCTCTTCAATTGCCTTCGTAATATATCCTGTGCAGGACACCCTTTACAGTAACAGTACATGTTATTGAAAGGCAAATAAAAACAAAGTAATAATGAATTAAATTACAGTACAACACTAACTCACTGATGTTCTCTTTTTTAATTTATATACAGATGCATCTGCATATGCATTGACAATTTTAATACTTAGTTAAGGAATACATATTTACGGCATCAGTGATTTCTGTACATGTAATCATTTGTATTATTCATTGTATAAATTTTTCTTATCCGTATAATTGAAGTCCAAAATAAAGAAAAACACACAAAAGTTCCAAAACCAAGTGGAATTAATTAATAGTTTTATGAGTACTATAATGGAGGGAAAGAACATTAAAGACATGAGCAGTCAAGCAAACTTCTGTTTACTTACATTCTTTATTTACTATGAGGTTTTGAGAGAAATCTAACACTATTCCTAGAGATGGGGCTTCAGCTATATGTTTGTTCACAGTGAAGCAGTTTTCTTTATGTGGCACAAAAAAAATGTTTATTTTCTAACACACTTCTTGGAGGGAATGCAGGATGTTTTTATAGCCTTGCTAGTTTTATAAGTATTAATACTGTCAGCATGATGCTGAGATTCTACTTGTTAGGTATTATCTCCACACTGCAAATGGCTTTGTGTGTGTGTGTGTGAGACCGGGAGCGTTTGTGTTCATGTATGTTTGTGTGTAATCGTGTGTGTGCTGCCAAATTTATTTGTGCTGCTTAGAATATGTGTCTGAACATTATGCACCTGTGAGCGTGTGTTTGTGTGTCATCTGGAGTGCACTGTGAAGGTGTCATTGTGGAGCCGAGGCCCTGTAAGCTGTCAGACGGTGAGAGATGCTGTGCCTCCAAAGGGCATGCTTTCTGGGCCTCTCCTGTCTATTATAAGCCCTGCAACACTCATCAAGGCTGTTGCAGTGCACCCCCATGTCCCTCAAGTATCCAGAAAGAGAAGCCACCTTTCTAACTAGGAGAGCCCTTGCCTCTAAACTTCACATACCCTTGTCTTCAATTTTGACATGATAAACGCAAGCGGCAGTAATGAGGCTTCGGGTTGTCAGGGCATCCATTTTGTTTTTACTCAAATTGGAGGAGAACCAAAGAATCCTACCCTCTCTCTCCTTTTTGAGACACCCTGCCCCGATTCTCTCCAAGCTTCTTTGGTCTTAGCAGTGCCAGGAGTTCACCCTTCACAGCTTTTTATTGTGATTCACATTAACCAATTAAGACCCCTACCCGATGTGATGTGTGTGAGGGGTTGGGGGGGATTTGGAGGAGATGGTACCCTGTATACACAATCTTTTGATAAGATTCAGAAGTGATGACACTGCCGAAGGTGGTGCTGGTGCTGCAGTGGAGATAGACTGCACTGAGGATCCAAAGATTGAGATGTTTTGCTATCTCGCCATCTGTAACAGTCACGCCTGGCAACATCTGAAACAGATCGCCTTGATACCAGCCACATCAAATCTCCAGTTTGCCAAGCAAATAGAATAAAACAATCTATCGATCTTGCTCCACCTCCCCTTGTATCAACACAATCCATCTGTGTTTATCAGGCTATCTGGCTTCCTATCTTTTGTTGTCTGCAGGCAAGCATTCTTTTCTTTTCGTCTCTTTTATTTTCTTCCTTCCTCCTCCCACGTTTGTTTGGTGATCCATCAGCCTATTTACCTTATCATTCCGCCAAACCATACATTTACACTCCCATCTGTCTGTCAAACTATATCTTAGCTTCCATTTGTCTAACTATCTCTCTGTCTACTTATTCACCTGTCAATCATGTGGCTTTCCTTGGCTGCCCCAGGTTTCAGCCACTGTGGCTGACGCTGCCTCTGAATTTGTCAGACTGAACACCAATACATGAAGTAATTAGATTCCTATCAATTCAACTAAAGTTTTCCACTGTATTAACCAGAGTCACATTTTATTATGGTAGACTTTTGTCAGTGTCAGGGTTGACGTTCGACTAGATATATGGAAAACGGTTATGAATTGTTATTTAAATTGTTATATTATGTGTTAAATTTGCTTCTTGGAAGATGTTAAACATGAAAGTTTAGATTGTCAGAGTTTGTCCAGAGTTAATACATACTCAGTGCAGACTGTTGTCTGTGATCTACATAGGTCTATCTACAGAATCCAAATGGAAGCAGGTCACTGCTTTGGCTCGGTCCAGTTCAGATCAAGCCTCAATGGAGCAAGCCAGACACTGATGTTCATGTAGTCAGGGGGTCTGGCCTCCCACTGAGGCCCAATCAGTCTTATAGGATCAGTGACTGGCCCCTTAGGCACCAGAGAGCTTTGGCCTGATGGATTACTCTCTCTCCTGGCTCAAGCCTGTGAAAACCAGGCTTCTGCTAAAGGCCCCATCTGTGCTCCCCATGGCTTCGGCATGCCTTGTGGTCATTATCTTGGGCTGCTGGTGAAGCCCCAAATCAGAAATCTCAATTTCATGCATAAAATGTAATGTGCACATAAAATTATCAGCTGTTGTCAAAACTTCAATAACAAATTACATCATATTTCGAGTATTTGATGGCTGTAGGTAGTGACATCAGAGTTCACACCTGGTCTTTTAATATTTAATTTTGGCTATTGAGTGACCAAAAGAAACATTTGACCATATCACCTAGGACTGAATGTTGTGGCATTTTACTTTTTCTAATTTTGCATTTGAAAATGTACAATTAATTGATTGTTAATTCATTTAGTAACAAAATTGTCTGCAGATAATGAAACTAATGATTTGAAGCAAGAATAGGTGTTAAAATGTGGTGAAAATGCTCCTCTACCCTCTACTACACAAAATGTGTACCCGATAACTTTAGACTAAACCGCATTTCAGGTTTCAAATTGAGCCAAAGTAAGGTGATGATGTCAAAGTGTAACGTAAACTCAAACAGCAGGTGAACCAGTGGGCAGTGCTTAGCAGTTTCTGGAGTTCACACTTGGGGATATTTATTTTCTTTCATGGTTATACTTAAGTTTAAGCTTCCATCCTAGAACTTGACTGCTGAGAGGACAATCGTGAATGGGAGTTCTGCCTCAGGCAGTGATTGATTACAAGTGTTTTCATGTAACTGTTCATTTGGGCTGTGTGTGCCTCCGAATCCCTGAATGCCAGGATGCATTGTTCCATGACTGAGAATTCAAGTCCAGTAGAGATATTTTAAGAAGATTTCTGAACCTGAGGTGCCCAACAAGGACCTACTGCTTACGGTAGTCTGTTGTATTCAATCAAAAATCTAAGAAATGTTAGCAATACTTTAAGGAGAGCAATACTTTCTATTTGTATTTTTTGTATTCATTTACTTATTTTATTGATATTTTTATTTATTTGTTTGTTTATTTGTTTTTTTAGATTACTGCACACCTAGACTCATGCAGAGCTTAAGTGCAAACAGATTTTACAAGTATACGCAAAATCTCTTTTCTTCCTCTCTCCTGCTGTTTTGTCCCTGATAGAGACCTGTCAAAGATTTCCTACTGAGGGGATAAACTGGTGGGTTTGTTTTTTTTTTTCCTCTAAAAATAAGCATATGAACATGTGCATTGGCTCCTACTGAAACATAGTTTGTGCCAAGCAATCAGGAGGCATTACTTTGGGACCAAGCTCCTTTCAGTGGTGCTGTTAAGATGTAGCACCTGAGCATGGGTATGTTTTTTGCTGTTTGTTTGTTTGAAGGTGTTGGAGAGAAATAGACTTGAGTTTATGCAGTATGTCCAGTAAAAGAAAAAACAGGCTTACTTTCAATAGGAGAAAAAAAAATGGACAACCAACGTTGAAGAAAAATAAAAATCTGCTCTGATGCTGGTTTTTGAGTGAAGTTGCACTGCCCAGTTTTTGTCAAAGGGAGTCTGAATCTTAAATGGAATCCAGGGGGGAAGAATCATGAGAGGCTGGTGGGAGTAAGAATAGTTGTATTCTCTATCTGGGTCAGTCACCATTCTTGCCATGCTTGCACATCACAGTACCCACTGAGATAGAGTGGTGATAGAGGCATTGGAAGATTAACCACATCCCTGCACTGTCAAAACCAATTGCAATTGTTATGACCACCCCGGTTTTCATGAACCTCTCCTCGTTACAGTTTATCTCAACAGACTGTCGGTTAAACTCACTTAGCTTCCAAATTCTGTATACAAACTGTCAAGGAAAAATGTGAATTTGTATACATGCATGCCAAATCTCAATACTTCAAGATTTAGAGTCCATATAAGTTAAAATTCATTTTTAAATGTTTAGATTGCACTCTCCGCTTCTTGGGTCTTTAGAAATCCCAAGTGGCTGCCTTCTTGTTGTAAACATTGGAAGTAATCAGGGGGATTAAAATGAGAAAGGAAAGCATAAGAGGAAGAGAAGGAAACTGAAAAAGCAAGACAGAAAGAAAGACCATGTGCAGAAGGGAGACAGAAAAGGAGAAGGAGTGGGAGATTTTCACTATCTTGCCTCAGCATGTTTATCCAGGCCTGTCTGAGGCATTTCCCTCTGTCATGCTATTCTGATCACCTCTGCCTGCTTTGGCATTTTCTAAGAAAACACACTAAAACATGTCAAGCACCGGATTGCAGCAAGCTCATTCTCAGATCCCCTGACATTTGCACAACCCCCTTTTTAGGCGACGCTTCTTCAAAAGGAAAAGAAAAAGCTTGCTATAGGTAAAAACATGTTAAATTGAGACAGAAATCAGGATTTCAATAAATATGTGTTAAATCACAGCCATAGGTTTTGCCTGTGAGGATCTCAGGAAGGTTAACAGGCTGGTTGGCTAAACAGGGCATATCTAAAAGCCAACTTCATTACAAGTAAAATGTTTTGCAATCTGATCATTTTTGAAAGTTATTCAGGGACATGCACAAAATCAATAAATGAAGATTTTGGTGAGGCAAAATATGAACCTGAATATATCAATATAATAAATTATATAAAACATGATTTAAAAAGAAAATAAAGTGTTTGATGATGGAGTCCATACCAAAAAATGTGGACTTGTGTGCGTTACAACCATTACAATGTTTTAAAATGTCACGTTTTTTTTGTTTTACTCAGTGTGAGAAACCAACACAAAATCAGAATTGTTTTCATGACCAGAAGAGACATGACCTTTATTGCAGTAGGTTTTTTCCTATAGAAAAACTATCAGTTGCAGGGAAACTTTGGTGGAAAAAAACCCTCAACTATTAACTAACAGACATATATATATTCCTCTGTAATACATTCGTTTACTTTATTTCAGCTATTTCAATGGCTTCTTATAAATCAGTGAGTGTCTTGAAACATCAGGTAGGAAAGAGAAAAGTATCAATGTATAACTGACCACTATTAACATCATCCCTCCCCCCTCGTCTTTCTCCAGCTCTCCACAAACTGAACTCAACTTTTCTTCAGTTGGACTATTTTCCCCTCCCTTGCTCCTTCTTTGGGGTGATTACTCTTACCAGTCAACGAGGGGCTGTGTTTGCCATGACTGTAGTTTTGCGATACCTGGCCCATAACTTTCAGTACAAAGAAATAGCTTCTCTCCCTCTGCATCCCATTTATACACCATATCTTGTTTCCGTGTAGGGAGTTCCATTACTCTGTAGCTCGGAGGCTGGCAGAAGGGGGAGGGGGAGAAGGGGGGTGGAGTAGATGAAAAGAAGTGATAGAAGGAAGCTGCTGCAAGTGCTGCAGACGTTCACCCCTCAACAGAGAAGCAAACAAAGCACACAACATGTTGGATGTGCAGCAAGCTGAGATTTAATTACGTTTATTATGTTGTATCACATCAAAATTTGAAGTGCAGAGCAACTCGAGCAAAAGCAGTGACATGGCAGGGAAATCATATCATTGTTCACTTGTTTAGCTCAAAAGAAAGCAGTGCATCATTTGCAAAAGTGCACCAGCAATAGATCCTTCTCCATGAAGGTTGCAGTTTCGATGGTTGAACTTTGTTCGTTTTGGAGGGTGGAGTATTTGGTGCTGTTGAATTGGATTGCATTATACAGACGTGTTTCTGTTCCTTGGACAACCCTCACTGATATAAATGGCACGGACAAAATAATAGATACATCTGTCCACTACTACTGAAACGCATGACAAAATGCAGTCGCAAATTACCATAAAAGTTGAATTACTACCTCTCTAAAATAATGTCAATACAAAGTGAACATTCTAACCTTCATCAAGGAGGATTTATTGCTGGGCTGTTTTATTACACTGCATTTGTTCTGGCTACGCAATAAACTGACAACTTCTAGGTGTATTATGCAATACATGCAACTCCACTTCTCCTTATGATGCCTCCTGTCTATCTTCTGCAGTTCGTTACAAATATGATTAGTGAGTATGTGAACCTCACCTTGTTATTATGGCCGTGATAAATGTGATTGCCATGTTTTGATGTTGGCCCAGAGTCTGATGCTAACCAGACAATATTTAACTAACATTGCATAATCCCTCTAAAAGAATTCCTGTTTATAGTGGCTACTGAAAGGTAATCCCTCATGCTGAAAGCGTTTGATGGATGACTGGCAGTTTTGTTTTTTTTTCTCTTTTGCATATCATAAAGCAGTATCGTGATGTAATTCTACGCAATTAGCCAAAGATGACAGGCAAACAAAAGTCATGATGATATTTAATCTCTTTTGGGGAATTCATCAGGGAAAGCGTACTTCTATCTCCCATCACAACATGAAATGACATCTTACTGGAGGCCTTCCTAACAGTCTGGATAAGGTTTGAGTTCACTGTTCTGGCTAAAGGCATCTGCTGGAGCTGTTTAGTAATCTTGGCGTCCTCTCCTCCTCCTATTACCCTTGTCTTATCCACAGTCTCTCCCTTATGGCAGGGATCATCAAGATATACATTAAAGGATGTGCTTGTGTGCGTTATTAACAGAGGGGGAATGTGTGTGTGTGTGTGTGTGTTTGTGTTCATGCGCGATTTCCATTGTTGCTGATGAAGCAACAATGTATTTCCACTTGTGTGAGAAAGATACATTTGTATGCGATCATGTATGTGTGTGTCAGTAACTTCCCCATCCATCTGCCCACCTACTCTGAAATCCTTGGTGCATTTAGTAACATTTAGAAAAACACTGCCAGCCAACATTTAATTAAGTTTTGATATGCCAACATCTCCCTGCTGCAACATAGAATACCTTCTTTTCTTTTGTCAATTTCTTCTCCTGTTCTTGTGCTCCTCTGTGTCGTGCCTACCATAACTCGGAACAAAGTCACCTCTGGGAGAAGCAGGTAAAGAAGCCATCAAAACCAATGCAAGAAGAGTTGCAATCAGTGCTTTAAAAACCTGTAGAGTTTGTCTTTTGTGCAGATCTTCTCCTTTTCCCCCATCTCAGTTTGTTTCCCCTCTTTGTATGTATATGTGTATATGTGTGTATGTGTGTGTGCTTTCAATTCAATTCAGTAGAGGCTTGTAGTAATGTTTCTCTCCCAGTAGAAATGGCTGCTGGTTGCTCAATTGTTGTGATAGATTGATACGAGGTGGGAAAAGGTGGGCTTTTATGCACTTGAAGATAGAAAAAGAAAAGTCTTTATGAGAAGGCAATAGCTCTTCATTCCTCTGGTGGATTGTTTGATGGGAGATGTCTCTTTGTGGAGGTTTTCCTCAATTTTTTGTGAAGTCTTTGACAAAAGCCTTTCCTCTTCAGGCAGTTAGGTAAAATGCAATTACCCCAAAAAGGGTACTTTTCATTTGTAATCCGCCACCAAAAAGCTACCGTATATATATCACCCTTCCTGTGGCACTCCAACAAGTGGCCACACTAATAGTTTCTATTGTTTCTAGTTGACACAGCATAGAAAATAGCTGCCAACAACAAAGCCAACAGTAATGTGCTTTTCTTAAGTGACATTCTCATATTAGTAATAAATACTCCGGTACTTTGAACCAATATGAAAGCTAAGAAGTTGTTCCATGAAGGATGATGAAAGTTGACACTAAAAGTTGCTCCACTTAGAAACTATTAAAGACTGATTTATAAAGTGGTGGCTTTATGGTACATATGTGGAGTATAATGCCACTCAAAAAATGATGTTGCTCTATTTGGTTGGAAAAGATTTGTGTACCCTTTGTTCAAACCTTCAGAAGTAATCCTGAAGATCTTTTCGTGGATTGTTCCAGTTTCTCTTTTTCATGATTTTACTTGTCTCCCAATTCATTTATGGCCTCCTCTTTATAATCTTCTCTTTGATCCTCTCTGATGTCTTTTTTTCCATCCTATTTACAATAATAGATGCAACCCAAAATGACCCCACATCACAGACAATAGGTCTGTACTCTCTCAGCGCTGATTTTTATGCTGCTCTGATAGACAGAGGGTTAGAGGAGACTGCTTGATCAGAAATGAGGTTACAGCAGTTGGGCTTGCAAATGATGGGCGGGGACAGATCTGCTTTTTTTCTATTTGGGGGGGGGGGCTGGACCACAACAGCTGGGTTTCTTTTGCACCATTGGGTGTTAGAAATACCACGTTTTAGCGTGACAAGCAGTGTTGTCAACTTATTTTTTAAAAAAGAAAATCTTAAATCTACTGACTTTAGATAAACCTAGACCTCTTTCTTACTTACACACGATGGCACGGCAGTTAACACGAATGAACTGCTGACCTTCTCTGAGTGATCATTTTAGCAAATATAACCAAAATCACATTACAGCCCTTGTCTCGCGCTCATGTACTTGGTGATTTTCATAAATCACATGACGGTTCATCACAGTTATAAAATCAGGATTTAATCTTTTATTAACGTAGTCAATGCTTGAGCACAGACAGCGGGAGAGAAACAGGAGGCAAAACGCAAAGAGTCCACAATGCAAATGGGTTTTTTACTCGGTTTCTGGACTCACCTTATTGTGTATTATGGATGCATGTGTAACTCCTCCTTTCAGTGTGACACACAACTTGTACATGTAAACATAAGTGAATGGGTAAGTACTGAGGCTTTTTGACGTGCTGCCAGAGCATGTTAGATTTAATGATCACCTGCTATATATGAACACATGTTGAACTGTAGGAAGCGGTATAGAAAATTTCCCTCTTTTCTTCTGAAACACTGTGCCTTTCTTTTGGTCTTCCTGTTTCTCCCCTCCCTCCTTCTCTCCTCCTGTGCACCATCTGCATGATGCTTTGCATCCAATCTGAAGGAGGACTGCTCTCTGTTCTCTACTGTGATGGTGGAAGTCTGTGTGTGCTTGTGTGTGCACATTTGTGTATGTGTTCGTAGCTATCGCAGTCACTCTTAGCTCATTACCTGATATGATGGATGGACTGAGTGCCATTAAACAACACCCAGCCTGGGACGTCTGGCACCCTACAGCTGGCACTGACTGATGGGTATAATAGTGGCGGGATGCTTGGAAATACCGGGGAGTCCTGTGTGGGTGTGCCTGCAGTCATCTCCATGGCTATGCTTCCCAGTTCTGTCCAGCCCCACCTGCCACCTGGCTGCCCAATGGATGCCATGGGCGTTCTGGGCAGCCGTGGTTGGATGGCATCGGAGACACTGTCACAGAACTAACAGAGGACACCTAAAGTGTTGAGGGCCCGGCCTCCTGACCACAAACACAGCAGTGAAACGTCCACTGCCAGTATTAACCACAGACCAAACTTTTATTCCTTTGGATTTAATTTCATCAGCATATTTCTGTATTTTTCTGTCAGATGTTGGTATCTGTTGTTTCCTTTCATCTCACAAATAGTCTTTCTCAAGCAGAATGACTATATAACACCAACAAGTCTTGTAGTTCTTGTTCCCCACCTGTCTGCTTCATATATGCAGGTTTATTATTCTTCTGCCCACGCTTGTTTTTTTTGTTTTTTTTTCACAACTTCATGGTGTTTGTCTGATTATGTGCATTTACTTTATCTTCTGTGCATATGCTGCATCTGATGGGAGAATAGTTGAGGGACTCTTGAGTGGAAGCCTGGATCAGGAGCTGAATTGAGTTACTATGACACCAAACATAAGCACCTCCACTCCAGCAGATTCTTCTGTTTCTCCGCCCTCCCCTGCTGCTCTGCTCTCAATCAGCCTGGATTTACTTTATATTGTTTCTCCACTGCTCAGTCTTTTTTCTCTGCCTTCCTTCGTTACAGTCTTTCATTTAGCTGTGCTCCCGTGTGCCAGTATGGATCAATGTTACAACCCTTTCTTGTTCTTTTTCAGTCTCACACTCTGGTTTGATTCTTTGTTGTTGTTGTGTTTATTTTTTCTTGACCAGACAACCGCCGCGCAGTCCTGGAAAGGTCTCGTTCACGCCACAATGCAAATCACCAAGCTCGATGATTGCCCGCGCCTATCACAAGACGCTAGATAAGTGCCAAAGAGGCCTACGAGGTGGACACCTGGAAGACATCTGAGGGAAGGACAGACGTCTCCAAACTGTGGCACACGCTTACACTCACGCGCACGAACACGGCACCAAGTATGGAACAAAAAAGAAAAGAAGAAGCCACAGAAAACTTATATCACACAGACATTTTAATTCTCATGCTGTTTGTCTGGCGACTTACATATTTATTTAATATTCTCAACATTTCATAAACATTCATCTCCGTCATTGATTGTTTGAATCAAAAAAAGGAAAAACTTACATACTGCTGCTGTTTGAAAAGTTTTCAGTGTTCAAAATCAAGTCCAAACCATAATATATCCTTATCATCCAGAAGAACGTTGATAGTTCACACAAAAGTCATTGAACTTTGAAGGGGAATAGAAGGTTAAAAAAAAAATCCCCCTAATCAAACCATCCATTAACCATCAAAACAATTTTTTCACATAAATGTGGAGAAAATGTTCCCATAAATCATTTTACTTCATATCCCACTAAACTATAAGAGCTGACTCCTGTCTATGCTGAGATTTCAGAGCTTGTGACTCATGAATCTTGAAAGTGTAATTTCCATTTTGACAAGCTTCATTTTATTTTTAGTTGTGTAATATCTAACCAATGCCTGTGGGTGCTGATCTCTGTTCCAAAGTTGCATTTGTTGTTAACATGAGCGACTTACACATTTCTAAATGCATTTAACTGCCTAGAGAAGCCAACATGAACTCTGTGACCTTCCCTGCAGTCTCACAGGTTTCCAGTGGGTGAATCTTGATCACACAAAGGTATTACAGCATTTTTAATATTAATATCTTTAAACCTGTCGTCCACACAGTTAACCCCAGAGTTTTCACAGCAGATTTAAATGTTTTGCCCCTCAAAAAATAAAAAAATAAAAATAAAAATGAGAGAAGCTTTGGCGGAAACTTGGAGTAATATATAAACAATCTGTTCAAGAAAACCGCCACCAAGAAATGTAATAAATATAAACACAGGCGTGCTGCTTCAGAATTCACAACTTGATATATTTATGGTGTTGTAGAACAAATGCTTCAGCTTATGTGAACCTCAGGCATTATTTTATCGTTAAATTGAAAATTGTAGAAAGAAGAAGAACCTAAAATCGACTGAGGGAATACATGGCTCAGACACTAAAGTTGTTTTAGGAGTACAAAATATGACACTCCACTGAAGAGCCTGTGTCCTGATGGGATGCCTCACAGCTGTTTTCAGTAACGTACCACCTGATGAAGCCTTTCAGCATCAAAGAAACACCCGATGGTTAGTGTTTGTCTACGAGACAGTTGAAACTTTGCCTTGTTTCTCTAGAAGGACCCACAGTAACCCGATTTCTTCACATCAACTGCTTATTCATATATTCATGCCTAGGGCATCTACGTACTCTCATGGCCATAAACTGTAAGCAGATACTACTAAAAACAACCACTGAATCCACACAGAGAGTGGGTACGAGCAGAATAATCGACCAAAGGTGGCAAGAGACGCTTGTCAAGATGATGCTTGTCTTAGTGAGTGAGTCGCTGAACGCCGCCCCCCCAGTTCCTTGGCACTAATGGCAGAAGTGACCCTTTTACCATGACATGAGTTACTTCAGTAATACCATAACTCTGCTTAAGGCTTTGAGACTGTGTGTTTGGGGAAGTATGCAAATGTGTGTGTGTGTGTGTGTGTGTGTGTGTGTGTGTTCTATGCCAGTTCAATAATCAGAACAGGAACTCAGGCAAAATAGGATTCAGTGTGCTTGACTCCTGGGGTGAAAAGATGGAGATTTTTCATTTAAACAATCTGCCAGTGCTGCTTGTGATGTGTTTATTTCATGATGTCTGCTCTCCAAGCCTGCTTGCTTCTAAAAATGCCATTTTACACATCATCTCAGCTCAAGGTGCATCCAAGCTTTTCAGAGAAGTCTGCATATTTAAGAAGACAATAATTCTCCTTTGTGTATAATGTTCAAGGTGTTACACAGAGAAAGCATAGAGAATGAGGTTTGCACAAAAGGGATTCTGCATAGAAAGGTGTTTTAAAGAGGATGTACACAGCAGAGAGAGCTGTGCTTTGTCCTCTGCACCCTCACACTAAAGTTTATCATATAGGATCAAAATGTCAGCTGTGACATCCGGTGATTCTTCACCTTATGATTGGATCGAACACTGTACAACCATTTACAGTGTATAATTATGCTAAAAACGTTTTCCCCATATGTGCCAACCTCTTTTTTTTTATTCTTTTTGAACAACCTACACATAATAATAGGAAGACCTTGTGTTTTTTTTTTTTATTGTATCTTGGCTATCAAAGGGAGTATAGGGCTCTCCCTGTGAAACTATAGACAACAAAACTTTTATTTATGTTTAGGCATTTTTGACGGGAATAGGAATTGTCTTTTAATTCTGAGATTTTTATGTGATTTTAAAATGACAGTCATGGTATTGCTTATGTAAAACCCTGAAACATCTTTTGTAAGATGGAATTTATTTGGCACTAACCCTTCTACACCGAAGACTGCTATTGTCCACTTGGACTTTTTTCTTATTTTACCCATACACGAGCCAGAAAATGTCTTGTTAATAAGTGCTTTCAGCCATTTTTCCATAAGACTTAGAACCTTCGATATCCGACAGGGTACCGTATGTCGTAAGAGTCTATTAATGGTTAACAACGAAGGAACAGATTCAGCAATTTCCGACAAGAGCACAAGTAGAATTACTGTAATGACCTTATATTGGCTGTGAAGCGCAACTTCTCAGCTTTCAGAAACTGCTGGCATGTCTCCGATAGAGCAAAGATTTGTGAACTTAGGATAATTCGAAGTGCGGTAACCGCCGGCAGCACATTCGGTTTAGAAGGGTTTAAAAACAACAACAAAAAATTTTTTTGTAGTGATTGCATTGTTGAACGTGATCTAAACGTAAGCTAAGAGCTACACCGTTAGCCAATGTAGAAGTTCCAGATCATGTTTTTTTTTCTCACAGCAGTGATCACAACGAACCACTGTTTCTATTCAGAATGATCTAACATAAAACTGAACGCAAATGATGAATTAATTTTTTATTAATTTTTTTGCATTTTGATAAATACAATGGCTGTAAAGTAGCAGCAGAAAAAATGATTTTAAACGGAACTTCTACAATGACAACATTCCTCATCAGCCCTGTAAGTGATTGTTGTATCTCTCCCCATGCTCCATCTTGTAGGATAATCAAGTATGTGTTTTAGAGAAAGTAGCAGGAGCATTTCAGATCGAAGAAGCTGAACTGTTCCGTCATCATAGTGTGAAAACGGCCCGATCATCTTTTTAAGCTTGTAACTAACAAACCAAGGTCGTGACTTGTGCTCATGGTAACTCTTTGAATGAGGAGGCAGGGGTATGAGAGATTTATCAGAAACTGAAAAGGTGCCATTGTGGTGGTGATTGGTGGCAGGCACTTTAATTAAAAGAAAAGTTTGCAATGTAATTTACACTCACTGACTGCGCACTTTACCTCACAGGATATTCTGCTCAGGCAGTGCGAGAACTGTTTGGAATGACATTGCCGCTAACAGAGTGAACTATTTGCAAAGTATTTCTTTTGGTAAATAGTTCCCAGCTGCCACATATCCAGTTCTTTCATACTTTGTAGTGCTTACTATTGATTTATGGAAGACCAATTACGGCTGAATCAACAAACACCACTCACAACTATTGACAAACCCTGTCTGACCATGATGTGTAAGCTGCCATATCCCTGCCTACCTTCCATGTTGTCATCAAGTATGTTTTATTGTCTTAAAAAACATTTATATTTGTAACATTTTAAGTTTATTTGTATCCTTAAGAACATGAAAAAAGTGGGTATGCATATTTTTCTTCCATGGCATATGATACTAAACAATAACCCTTTTGTTATATAAACTGATTTCTGAAAGCTACCGTGTCTCTATGTCTTGGTTTTACTTCATATGTCAGCAACATCAAAATGTTTTTCGATCATGCATTGTTTCAATCCTAATTTTCACGAGTCTTCACGTCTTTTTGTTGAGGTCTGAAATGACATCGGCAGATACCTGCCCCAGGTTTACATATGGACAGGGATTACAGAGAAATCGAGGTGTTAGCAAATGATGAATGAGACTGCTCCTACCTCTAAATGCAACATATGTGGACTTTAGTATCCCCGCTGCTTTATCTTGTACAGTGTCAAAGGTAAAGTGATAATGCTGTCATGTCCGACGACAGCTTAGGGAAATTATTGCAGAGTCACAAAATACATATTGGGAAAAATTGGCCTTTTAAATCATTTTTCAGACACTAAAATCTCCTGGGTGACTACAAATTTCCCCTATCCAAGTCAGAGGATAAGAACAGGCAGCAGCGAAATTCAATAATATGTGTATTATTTGATATGGAAGGATTTAATACGATAACTAGGGGAATGTTTTCTGTGGATCAAAAAAAAAAAAAAAAAAACCCTTTCCTCTGATTTTGTTATTGGGAATCTGGGGTTTTAAATCTTATTTTTATGTATATATATATATATATTTATTTATTTTTTCCCCAGATTATAATGCTGATTATAAAACAGATGGCAAAAAATAGACGTTTGTGTAATTGACTCTCCTGTTTCCACACCCCTGTGTTCCTCCCTGTCTGTCGGCCTAAATCCCAGGAGTCAAATGACAAAGCAGAGCTGTTCCTGCCCCTCCCCCCACCAAAAATTGCTCACATCCAATGAAACGTTTTCCCTGCATGTGACATGTCCCACTTTCCTGCTGCAGCATGACATCATAAAATTAGGGCTGACATGGGGAAGTAACCCTTTGGCCACAAGGGCCTCTCTTTCACACACACACACACACACACACACACACACGCACACACATGCAAACCTTTACTCTACGAATCTTAGGACTGATCTTCTTTGAGTTTCTCCTCCCTGTGAGCAGCCAGACAGATGGAGATTCATCTCTCAACAAGCTCTGATCTGTGTTTAGAGATGTGTGCTGTAGAACACAATTCTAATTAGGTTTATTGTTGATCTTAGGAGGTTAATTTGTACTTGGCTGCAAGTAAACATGCTGAAGAGGCCAACCTACTTCTTTACAAGGCACCAGCATTGTATCTTAAAAAGAAGGGCAGCTTTTTTATCTTCCTGGCTTCCCAGATGATTCAGAAAGATTACATCCCTAAGCTATATTTGTCTAGCCTGGTGTAATTGCGCTCTGTACCGAAGGTGAGATATCTGTCTTCATTGGAATGGTAGAACCAGGAATGAGATACAGGAGGTGTGCTTGTCTAATGAGCTTAAGGGTACGGCGGTGTGTATGTGGCAGTTTTTATTTATTTTATCCTGTTTTTTATTTTTACAACCTCCAGGTAAGTAGCCTTGTCAGAGTCTGAGAGATGAGCCAGGCCCACACAAGTTCTCTTTTTCTCTCCCCACTCTCTTTCTTCACGCTGTACACAGTCGTGTTCCTAATGCGCCTGGAGACAGATCAGTTGTCAGCGGGAGTACAACATAATTATGTTGCATTTTGCATTTCCACCTACTTGAGAATACGCAAACTAAATTTATGGAGATGAGACAAAGCAGACAGTAACGACTCCCTCCTTACCTGAGCTAGTTCTGTCTGAGGAGAAATCTTATTCAAGCTGTACTTTGCGCTTAAACATGAGTTTGATAAATGTGCACGTGTGTCAGTAAATATGTCTGTGGACAAATTTTCCTGTCGAATGTTCTACAGACGTGTGAGCTCTAAATAACTCAGCTTATTTTAAAAATGTCAAATAACTTGACCATCTACTGCAAAACAAAAGCAGTGACTGTTTTCAGGATAAGACGCTGCTGTTCAGTCAAACGTGGTTTGAGGATATATTAAGAGAAGTGATTCTCCTTTAACATTACCTTCAGAATCTCACTATGAGACTTACTCTCAGCTGTCGCCCACAAACTATCTTAGCCTGCCATTCAAGACAGGCAGAATGTTGAAGAGGACTTCCTCCTGCTTCTCCTTAGAGCCAAACCTAACCCCACCTCCTCAGTCTAAAAGCTCTTATTGCTCCCAGAAGCCTCCTATTAGTCTGCAGGTGGAGATAATGGGCTACCAAAAGAATTCACAGAGCACGCTAACCACTCCATCACTGAACATAACCTGGCACTGCATAGCGATGTGAGCTTAGCTTCTAAACTGTCACCAAACAGGACCTACTGCAGCTTGCCAGCAAACTTGAGTTAACTCAGTGACACACCATCCCTGCAGGACCCGATAGCGGAGTATGGTGACATCACAGATAATGACTGATTCTGGGTACAAATCCAGCCTAGTCTCCGAGGAAGCTGAGGAGGACATTGAGCTCTTTGCAAACCTACTCACTGCAAGCCAGTGGCCAAGGGTGGCTTGTGCAAAGGATCTCCAAATGCAACTGCCAGCATCGACTTCCACGAGCCTGTAAGAGAGCAGCTGCAAAGCTTGGCATTGTATTGCCAAGTCCTCACTGAGACCCCCACGTCTTGTTATGAAGGAAAAAGGCTTCCAAAAACCAAATCCTCGACCACAACGCGCTGTAGGTTTTTTCTGAGAGCTTGTAAGAAGTCACCAAGATACGGAGAAATCAGCTCTCTTCTAAAAAAAACTCTCTATGGAAGTCCCAGGATTAAAACAGGTTGACATGGACCAAGGTTTTTTCAATCTACCTTTACCAGCATCTGAACTACACAATCGTAGAAGATCCTCCGATGGATGACAACAGGCCACATCTTACTGATTGTTTTCAGTCAGTGCTTCCAGGAAAACACTTCAAGTGCCTCATCCTAAATTGTGATTTACAATTGATGGGCCACAAATGTTGAAAATAATAACAAAACTGCATAGATTACCGAGGTATTTTCATGGCCTATTCTCCCTTTGTCATCTCTCACCACAACAGTTACATTCACACAAAAATAATGATGTGGGGAAAAAAAGTAGGCCATCCGTGCACTAGTTCTGTTTGTCTGTCAGTCTGTCATCACCAAGTTTCAACAATCAGCAGTACATGAATGTGGGAGGCCGCCATGGCAGACCTATGAGGTGGGTTTGTTTTATTTAGTAATTATAGAAACCATATTAATAATATATCTGTTAAATGAAGGCACTGTCAATTATTGTCAGCCTGTCTCTGGCCCCAAAATATCCCTAACTGGTCTCCAATCCTCATAGTGATTCATCAAAAACATGAAATGTTCATTAAGATGCATTACCAACTTTTAATGTAGAAATCAGGTTTGTCTGATCATGAATCCTAATGATTGTTACTATATGATCAAAATGTTACTTTTAACAATCAAATATTTGCAACACCAATCACAGACACAGCTGAACTTTGTCTTTCTTATAATTAGTAAATGTTAGCATGCTAACATTCAAAACTAAGGTGCTGATATTGGTGTAATTTATAATGTAATTGTAAATTAAATGCATATTTTGGTATACATTATACTTGCTAAACATCAAAATGTAAGCATTATCCCTGTGAGCATATTAACAGCACTGTCTATATAAGGCACATGGCTTTACTCAAGAAATGTAGAATTTCTAGTCTAGAGTGACGGCGGAAGGAAAGAAGCAGATATTTGACAGTAAATACAAGCAATTGTTGAGTCAGCCAGCACAGAATAGATTAATTGTTTCATCTCTAGAATGAATTGGCATCCATCCACTGACACATGCACTCGATCTCTTCTTTGCTCTACTCATCGAACAGTGTCAGCTGTGAGAGTGTTTCTAACCATCTGACTAAGACACATTTGTTACTCCTCCTTTGTCCACTTACAGACACTCAGGCGTCTTCCCCAGACCTTCAAACCAATGATCTGCCTTCTTTATCTTTTTTTTTTCTCCTGTCTCTCCCTCTCATCCCTGGAGTCTCTGGAAGTCACTTGTCACCATGTTTGTCCAGGCTGCCCCGGCACAGTGCTGCTATTTACTAATCAATACTCTGTTTTCAGTACATGAAATTTCAAAATGACCCAGACAGCAGATGTGTCTTCTCTGTCACCATGCTTCAAGTGCTGGCTCGTAACACTGTGTCCAATAATGCTACCTGATGTTGAGTGATGGAGGTGTTAACCTACGTGGCGGATTTCAACACTGACAGATTCCTCCAAGAGTCAGTGCTTTGGAGCGGGTCAAATTAACACGCCCTATTCTTACTATTAATCATTACTGGTACGCTGCATTCAGCATTTCTCTGATCACAGTTCATCTCTGCTTCTTATATCTCCTTTCTCAATCCTGCCTGACTGCACCCACATTCAGGAGGCACTGCTCCCAGCAGGGAGAGGGTCAGCTCAGAGGAGACTTCAACCTGTCAGAAAAAATTCACATCTCGCCCCTCATGCCTCCCTTCACCATCCAATGTCTGCCTCCCACTTCTCCCATGCTCCCTCCTTGGCACCCATCACTCCTTTTTTCCTTTTGCCATTTGATTCAGATCACTGAGTTAGCCTCCGTCTCCTTTGTCTGAGACTCCATTTTGCCTGGCAGATGGACGGGAGGAGAGGAGATGGACTATCATTTAGTGTGTGTGTGTGTTTGTGAGATCGAAGGGGAGAAAGAAAGGGAGGAGAGAGGCAGAAACTTTTATGGGAGGTAAAATGTCAAACAGCAATGAAGTGAGGAGACTTTTATCTGTCAAACCTGTGTGAGGTCTTCCCTTTCAGGATACAGAGTGACAAGGCTGCAGTTAAAAGAGTGCTGAAATGCAAAAGTGAGGGCGACAGAATGAGTTTACCTCACATTCACTTAGCATGTCATACACTATCCATCTGTCCGTATTTTACCTTCGCCACACTGTGATATCAAAGGAAGTTTTTTTGGTTCTTTTTGAACAATTTCAAAACTCATAAAAAAAGAAAAAGAAAAATTAATCATCCTAAAAAAAGCATCAGGCCAATAAACTTTTTCTACTTAAAAAAAAAAACCCAAAAAAACAGATTAGTCACAAAATGAGTTTTTGTTTTTTGTTTTCTGGTTGCATGATCTTTTGAAGTTAGAATATGGCCAAAAAGCAGCTACAAATGGCTGACTCACAGCATACTCGTTCACATGCCCTACATTGCCCTACTGCTAAGCTTACGCTCTTAGCCCATGGCGATGCCTCCACACACAACACACATGCAGACCTAAGAATAGAGGAGGGACTGATGGATGTAGAGAGGGAGGAAGAGAGTTTGGTAATTGAGTAAGTGCCCTTCTGGATGTGGATGCCTGAACAAAAAGTTGTTGTTTTTTTTAAGAAAAAGCCTTTCTTAGGATCATTTTGCTTAAAAGTACATAAAAGCTCCTTCAAAGTTTCTGTGTTCTTTGCCCTCAACTGAAATAGTCCCAGTGGAGAACACAGAAACACACAAACACTCACACACTCTCTCCTGAAAGACAAGGATAAAAGGTTTGACCCAACAAATGCAAACTTACATGCATACATAACACACACACACACACACGACAACACAAATGCTCATGAAAAATACAGGGCTTTCCATTCGGGCCTTTTTTTTCTTTAACTTCTGCAATTTAACACAAGATTATTAATAATTCTTTAGTTGAAACAACAACAACTTATTTTACACTGAAAGGTTTCAAGTGTGCAAGCAAGCAAACAGAGTAGATTTTTTTGTCCTGGTCATGGGCAGCAGCAAATAATGACAGAGAAAGAGTAAAATGGCCGTCAGAGAAAAATGTGAGAGGGAAACGCATGATTTCACTCAGGAGAGACTTTTGTCACTCAGCTGCGGAGGAGTGAGAGAAGAGAGTGGATGAACAGGAGCTGCTGTAATCTGAAGTCAAACCTACAGCATGATGTAAAATGCAAAAAATTTATTGTCAGTATGGAGCAAGATGAGAAATAGAAGCTATGATCTTCATTCCTTCACTATTTTATGTGGGTTTGCAGGTAATGATTTGTTTTACTATCATTTGTCACCGTATGCCAGAACTCAAATTTCCTCGAGCTGGAATGAGCTAGAAACCTGAAACCAAGCTGAATAACTGGAAGTGATGTGCAAGCTTCTCAAGAAATATGAGTCCTATCACTCCGATGGTGGCGCTGTCATTAAAATACAAGAATGAAATGTTGGACATGGCCACGCCCCCAACACAGTGTGTCCAACTGAGAGGAAATTTGACCTCAGCTCAACGTGCTCTACAAAAAACCAATTTAGAATAAACTAATATCACTTCAATTTATTCATCTTCTACCGCTTATCTGTTTCTGGTTCACGGGGTGCTGGAGCCAATCCAAGCTCACGCTGGGCGAGGGCGGAGTCACCCTGGACAGGTCACCAGTCCATGGCAGGGCCAACACACAGAGAAAAAGAGGAACAATCACTCACACTCTCACTCAGACCTACAGTACGGACAGTTTAGAGTCACCAGTTAACCTAAACATGATGTCTGGATGGTGGGAGGAAACCCACGCAAGCACAGAGAGAACATGCAAACTCCAGACAGGTGACACTGTCAGCTGCACCCAAACCTCCACCTGACAAGAAAACGATGGATGACAACACTGGCCCTCTTCCTGTGTGCCCGTCCTGGTGCCAGCCTGCTGTGGTGGCATGCTGCCTGTACTTGTCCATTCACCTCCCCATTCCCACCCACCAGCACTGGGACTGTCAGTGTCACTGCATTATGTGGTGTGTTTCCTCCTCTCTCCAATGATGTGTCCTTCTGGGGAGTTGAGGGAGCAACACAAGGTGACTGTTGATATTAGGATGTAGCATTTGCTACGCTGGGGCGCCTCCCTCATTGGTATTTCATGTAGAGTGCCGCTGCATTCGTTACGTTTCATAAACTTCCTTATTATTCACTGGCGGGGAGTAATTTTTTTCCACCACTTGCAATTGTGAAAGTGAGATAGCAGGAGAGAGGATGGATGACACTCTGAAATCCTTCTAATAATTATCTCTCTTTCTCATACATGAATTTGTTTACAAGACGGGAAGTGGCTGAGTGTCGCTCACCTTCCACCGCAGCCTCAAACAAACCCTCATCCTCTGAATCCTCGGGGTGATCATCCGTGAATCCCCACACAGTTATAGTACCTCCATCCTGGATCTCAGGATAATCAGCAGGCTTTTTCAGACTCAGGCAAACAGAGTTGTCAGTGTACTGACACTGTCACGCCTAAGGGAAACATTGACTTGAAAATAATTCATCAGTGGCTTCATGAACCAAGTAGTATCCCTCAGGTCCCATGGTGCTCTGGAAACCACGAGGAGACCGGGCTTTGCTTCTGTCGATGCTTATGGCACCGATGAATTGCTTAAGTGCACACCATATGCAGCAGGCAGCCCTCCTCGCACACGACCTTGTATATCTTTGTTTAGTTGCGGAACGTGCCAATAAAGCCCAGCATAGCAGTGAGGTTTTTACGCCAAGCAGGTGGCCGTGTTGTACTCGGCCAGAAAGCATAAAAAAACAGCCTGCCCCCAGCAGCTGCCTGGCAATAAAACACATTTATACCATGATGTCCATGCCTGTCCCTAAAGTGTGCTTTAGACTGTGGGGCCAAAAAACTAGAACCTGGTGAATCAGGCGAACCTGAGTCAACTCAAAGCAAAAATAAAAACAAAAAAAAAACTTTGACCTTTCATACAGAAAAATGACTTTTTTCTGTAACAAAGGTCACTCCACATATAGTTAGTTACTTATAGTTATAGAGTGCAGTATACGAATCTAGAGTAAGAAAAACTACTCAAACTTTTTGTGTGACTTTTCTCTTCCCCCTCTACCATCAGAGGGCTTCTTTGTTTCTCAACCCCAGGCCTCCTCCCTTTCTTACTCTGTTCAAGAGTAAAGTGCCAGTGAAGTTGTCCCTAAGGCGGTGGATGCACTGGAGCATAAAGTGTGCCACAAGGTGGACTGGCGTATTAATGGAGTCCGGTTAGAGCGGCTGACCTGTGAAGCAGTACGGCCAGCTGCTAGGTGAGCACGGCGCCGCTGTAAATCCCAAACAGGCGCCCCCTGTCTCTTTCTCTTTCTCTTTTCCGTCACGCCTATCAGCCACCACTTCCCCCTCTATTCCACAGCCCCCGCACCGCTGCTAACAGAATGTCAAGTCAAGCTTTGTTACCGAGGGCTGACAGAGTGGTCAATGGGGTTTGGATGTTCCAGGTTAGAGCTGTAATCGCCACTTTTTTCTCCCTCCTCTCAGCCCCTCTTGACAAATAAAGAATAATTTCAGCTTTAAGGATTACATTCATGTTACCAGGCAGAGTCAAGATGCTGCGAGGTGAAATTTATGACCAACATGAACCTAGTGACTAATGTTATAACCCCCTGGGATGGTATGAGCTCTCTGTACCCTAGATTTGAGGCCCTTGAAGCTGTCAGTGTTCTGAGTTATTTCGACTAAAGTTTTTAGCTCAAGATAACATTCTGTAGGAGGCAATGAAAAGATAATGTTTTGTTAATTAATCCATAGTAAATTGACCAGTTAAGTTAAAGCTGTGTCTTTAGTTTGACACTTTTATCTAAACCCCATTTTAGCAAAAGTAACTGTTTGATATGGAGGCAAAATGAATCCGGTGATCACACATAATATGGGTGTATATACGTCTTTGTAGTTGAGTCACGATTTTTTTTTCTGACAGACAGGCAGTCTCAGGTCACCTCTATCCATGTATCAGTCCCTGTGCCCATGTCTAAACCCACCTTGCAGAATTTGCTTTCAATAATGTATAAAAGAGGGCACAGACTTTGCATGTATTGTCAGTCGGAGGACATGATTCTTGACATCTGGAGCCCACACAGGGCTCACGCTGAATGATAATAGCCTCTCGCCTTTTTGATGAATTATTAAATTCAAATTGTTTTGCAAACAAAACATATTTGTTAACACATTGAAATCTGGGGTGAAAGCCGGAGCTTCATCAATATTTAATTTTCACTGTAGACAACAGTATAGCCTTTGGCCAGTTTCTGGTACATAATTAATGAAAGGGCAATGGAACTAACAATACATATAAAACAACTGCTGCTGTCATATCAGCCCAGGTTTTAAAACTGCAAACAACCATTGGCACTTTGATACTTTACTCAGGCTTTTATGTCTGACAAATGCTGATGAGTTGAGATTTACAAAACACAGACTTTTTAAATGACAGAATTCTGCATGTATTTACGCTTCACCGAAGCGTTAATATTCAAAGCCCCATTGTCATCATTCACTCTAGACCTTCTATTGTTCTATTGTTGCTCACATGTGATCCCTCCTTATTTAGACTTTTTGATTTATTGAATATCAGTGTCAGACTGCAGTTATGGTGATATGCCTGTGAATGGGCTGATTAATATTTGATTTCCTGTTGAAAGGTTGCCCCCCACCCCTCCACCAAATGGGAAGTCACAGTGAATATCAAATGGGCTGATTGGGGCTGTCAGGTGGACCCTGGTGGACCCAGTTTGCCAGATGTGCTTGTCCATTGATGTCAGCAGCAGGATTTGTCTTGTGCATTTGTGAGGGGTGGACAGACGGCATGGTGGAAGATGCCGAGCGGAGCGCTGTCCCTCACTAGGGTCTGCCACTCACACTGTCTTTTTCTCTATTTGTCACTGTCAGTAGACTGCTGATCCCACTGTCCTATCCTATGGAGGCATTGCTCATGCCACATGTTCCACCTGAAATAAATCTCCAATAACACACACCTTTGACTGACGTTCTTCGATGAGTTATTTTGTAATGATACCAAAAACATTTGGCTCAGTTTTCCACAGACAGCACAGTTCGGCCCTCATGGATATATCCCACAGGAGCACTCAGGTCAATAAACGCATACAGCTCAGGAATTAAGGGAAGGACGCTTTTTGTGCTATCGATTGTGGTCGTTGTAGGATGTTATTCAAATGTGGTGGAGTGTGTGAGACATACATAATAAGATAAAGTACTGAGGGGGTGAAGGTTAGAGCCTTGAGCTTCTTTCATTTCTGCTTTGTCTTGCAACACAGCTTTACCTGTGGGTAATGAATAGAAGTGATCTGTTACGAAGTGGGGAGGGGAAGTTTGGTGCTGCATTTGAGGGGCACCTTCCTGCATTAGGTTGTGTGTTTCAGACCTTGGAGAGCTCATTTAAACCCTGCTTTATAGTTCCTAGCAGCACCACTCAGGAGAACTGAGGTAGTGCTTGTTGCTATGGAGGACACAAAAAAGTGACATAGGTTGCACGGATAGGATATGCAGAGGGACTATGCATGAATATCTGTGCGGTGTTTGAGTGTTTATGTATATATTTTAGTGTCTTAAGTGTTAAATCATTGCAGCACCAACATCCATGCACTGTGTGTGAGTGTGTGTGTTTTGAGGCAGCCAGCAGAGCAGGGGGAACATCTGCACACAGTGGCACAGGCCTTCTGCCTTTACACACGGCTCCTGCCGAGCAACGCTTCACGGCCTAGCAGGCTGTGACCTCCCAGCGGCTCCAGGGGAGCTCTTCCTCTTAAAAGCCAGCTGTGCCTCATACTTTCTGCCCGCCAAATATTCCACAGTCCAGCTGTTCACCTGAGAAGCATAGAGCACAGCTCTCTTACTTTCTACCATTTATATTTTTGGAGAGCCATTGTGGTAGTTGAAGAGAGTATAGAGTGCAGACATTCACACATATTTCCATATTCTTCATGGGTTTTTAGTCTTTGCAGAAATGCATGACCTCAGTTTAATATTTGATTGTTTAATCACTCTTCGGTCTGACTCCACTTTTTCCACTGTTCTTATTCCGGCTATCTTTGAAGTTCAAAAACTAAATGACTGTCTTAAAATAGATTTGCCACTTTCTTAACAAGACCCAGGTAACAATTTGATCATCTTAACAGCCACATTAGAGGGATATGCACATTATAAAGTATGCATGTTAATATGCGTATTTTAATAGCTAATAGTTAATAAAAATAAAACAGTTAGTAAAATAAAACTCAAGCTGACAATAAAGCCTCAAGAAGAGTCATTTACTAAAGGTTCCCTAACTATTGAAAGTCTAATGACTGAATCATCTTATTTGAGTCTTTCAGTGACATTTGTGTTTGTCTCTGACTTCGGTAAGCAGAGTTAATTTTCATGATTGATTTTGTGTTTCTCAACCACAGGAGGATTTCTTGATATGGTCATTTGTGGACATGTGCTTGCATAAATAATCTATCTAGACTTTTTAATGATGCCAATCATCTAGATGATACGAATCGATGTGATGAATAAGACATATTTGCTTCTCTGGGTAGAAGGAAGCAAATTTATATATGGAAATGATTGACACCAATTGCTTGAGGTGGGTTTTGTTGCAAGCTGTGGGGGGTTTATTTGTTCAACAAAATAGTAGATAAATGATAGTAGCCTTTAAAGAAGTGAGGCAGATACCGCCATCTGGCTTTCACATCACATTATGGATAAGATCTGACGTCATACTTATTAAGAGATTTGCCTAAAAGAGTTCCTAGTTTGAGGAAAGGCTCATTTACATTTAAACATCTTCTGTCTAATTTCATGTAGCAAACTATTTCTGAAATGGAGCTGTACAAAATGGAGACACTGTACAGCAACGAAACACGTAAAGTGCATCTGTAAAATTTTGAAGAAATCTGAAGAGCCCTTTTCAAGTATCTCCTTCAAAAATGCCTATAGGGCAATAAGCACTCATATGCCAGTCATGAAACCGTCAGGACTGTGAGACATGGCAAAAAAATCTGTTTTAACAAGGTGCTGCTGGCAGTGTCTGTAAAGTGCATGAAAATAGAAGCATAAGTACCTGTAATCTCTCCATTATATAGTGTATATACATCCAATCCTGAAATAATATCTTGCTCATGACAACAAGGACAACTGAGCTGACAGACATCAGGTCAATTTTTTACAGACAATCAGGGAGAAACGTACGTGTTTGTTGTGACGTCAAACAAACACACTATCACTCTGCAAACCACAGGCATTTGTGAAAAGCAAATATTATTTTTCCTTATAGGCAGAGAGGCAGAAAGTATTTCATGCTTCGCTCTTCGGGATTAGTCTATCAGGATGGAGCATTGTGTTCAAATGCTCCATCAGAAATTAAGGAGAGTAATGAAGCAAGACGGAGGTTAGTAGTCAACTCAACTGTGACGCTTCGCTTTCATCTCAGGGTGAAGGGACAATGAAAGAGCAGAGGAGGGAATAACCCTCACAGTTATCCATGAGATGGGAAGTTAAGAGTGCCCATCTCACAGTGATTGATGACTAACATGGCAATGATATATATGATACCCCCATATTTCTAATATAATTTACGAGCAAGCTTGTTTAATTTGTCTCTGACTTAATTTGACCCAAATACAAGACGTATGAATGTGTTCGGCAGTGACGACTGATACAGCCGCAGCTGACTGAAGCCAACGCATCCTTTGGCATAAACACCTTAACTGCCATCTATCCGATCTACATATCCCAACAGTTGAGGTAATAAGCGAAAACGACACCTTCCCAATGCAGTTTTAATGAGCGCCATGTGGGAAAGAAAGGATTCTATTCATGAAGAATTGTTAAATGGATGCTTCTGATTCCCAGCACTGAGTCAGAAATGGTGAATGCACGTGAACGAAAGAGCCTAATAACAGTCCTTCAGTGTCAGTTAGTGTTGCTCTGAATCTGTGAGGTTTAGACACTTTTACCGTGTCTGTCCGTCTAACCTTCACTGAAGGACAGATGCTTTGGGTGCGTGTCCCCCCCGATCTCTGACACCAAGCTCACAACCATGGCAAACCAGCCAGGCCAAACCTGCATTGGGGGGCAGATCCCCATGCTGAGGTTGGGGGAGGTGATTGAGGGGTTCAGGCGCTGCAGCCGCTTGGCACATGGCGGTGGTCACATGTGCAGCCCATTACACAATTAAAGTTCCCTTACCCATCTCCACAGCAGCACAGTGAGTCAGTAGGGAGAAGAGGGGACAGTACCTCAAACCCAGCAGCTGGTAAGAGAATCTTTGGTACAACATGGAAAACTGGTGTCCCGGACCACCAGACCCCACAAAAAGGGATCACAAAAGGCTCACTGCTCCCTCTCTGCTCTGCTCACTGGAATGTGGAAGAGACATTTGGTAAATATGTGTGAGATGGAAACCCAAGAGCCCCGGACAATAGAAACCCTCAGTTTACTCCACAACGCCTTTCCCTAACACTTTATTAAAGAAGAAAATCACTTTCAGTTGTACATCAACTGTCTGAGTATCTTTTTTAACTGCAAATCCAGCCTCAGCTCTCTTGGGTTGCCACACAATGCGTATGTCGAGTGCAGAGTGTGACATCTTGTAATAGAAATGTGTGGAATCACTCCAATAAAATAAGCAGCAGTTAAATTGTGTGTTTAAGTCAAAGCAGCAACAACAAGCGTGATTTAAAAAAAAAGCCATTTTGCTTCCAGAGCTGGAAAAAAAGAGTCAAACCACCATATCACACAACAAAGGACAGATATGTAGAAATAAAGTAAGAAATTTGATTATACGGTTTGATGCCGTGGTCTTATGTGCTGCTCTCATTAATTATTACACCTGAGAGCTACTGTGTGGTCTGTGAGGTCACCTTTTCAGCACAATGTGAAGACAATAGCTAAAAGAATTTTAATAAGCTGGCAAAAGATACTGAATACAAACAGCTCCTATAAATTGCTGGGTTGAAGGTTCAACCCCCAGCTTCTATCAAATATCAAGTGTCCTTGAGCAGCATAATGAATCACTGAATTTCTCCCAAAGGCCAAACATCCAAACATATATATATAAATGACCTTTGGTCATTTTCAAAGCTGTAGTTTGTGGAACCATTTAACTGTATTGCGTTGGATGAAGAGATGCCAAATCTTCTTGAATATCAAGCACAAATCTTTGCTGTGAAAAACCCTGCACTATTATTTCCACTCGATATGGCCCGGCCCAATCTGTAAACATGAACATCTCTACCAGATTTTAAATAAGGTATTTTTTCCTCTACAATTTGAATCTCCATGCCACAATAAGCTGAAGTCTTTGTGTTGTTGGCCCACTTTGAAGTTTGTGATTGTGCCATTGTATGTAAAAGCTCACTAATAGACCCCAGTGGGGCATCATTCCTATTCCACTCATGATGAATACACCCCTCCTCAGTCTTTCTGTATGTCCTTTCCTTCTTTCTTTTCTTCCTTCCTCTTTTTGTATCGCTCTCTCTGTCTTCCTCTTGTATTCCTTCCACTCTTTTTTTTTCTTTTTTCTGTCTCTATCTCTCAGACTTGATATTTTTCTCTTGGCTCTTCTCTGCTCTGCCTTTGGGCCTGTGAAATGTCTCTGTCTGAGGAGAAGACCCCCTTGTCCCTCTGGAAGCCATTAGAGAACCTTTTTGAATATGTGCTGAAAGGGCGCTTTTTTTCCAGAGGTGGGGACTGAGTGGGTGGGCAGAAGGGGGGTGGGGGGTTTTGTGCAATGCTATCATTTGCCTTAGATGCTCTTGTGAGCCACCCATGAATGTTAGACTTTTTGTGTCTTATTTGTGTCTTACTTGTGTCTTGTGTTATATTTGTTCCCCTTTTGAGTTGCTGTGTGTTTTAAGTGCACTACCTGTGTAGATGTTTTTCTTTCTGTATATGAGGGGTTTTTTGGGGGATTTTTTTTAAAGAATTGCTGACCTTCATAGGCAATGGTTTTCCTTTTCATACAGTACTTTTCTATCTAATATTCCATCTTACCAATACCTTCCTTATTTATTTACCTTTTCCTCCTACTACTACAGACTTCTTTTAATTTGAGATGGTGAGTGTAACTTGGGGCACAAACAGAGAGAGTGCATTGTGATGGTAAGTGCTGCTTGATATAAGTGCATTTTTGAAAGGAGAAAGATGCAACAGATGCAGGGCTCAATTTTATTGGCTTTTATGCATTCTGTTCCCATGAAATAAATATCACACATTTTAAAAGCTTGTATGTAAAATTGAGCTAAGGTTAAATATTCAAGGAGCAGCAGCTATCTCTGCTGAAGACATCGTGGCCAGGATGTACTAAGTGCACCACTTAACTTGTGGAATCTAGCCCTAAATCTGATTAGTTTGACTATGTACTCCTACTGGTAAGCCTGTAGCAGTTTGTGTCTGCAGAAGAACAGCTGAGCTTTAAGCAAGATTATCTTACCATGGGGGTTTTCATGCTCGTGTTGATCTGTGCTCAGTGGTAACAAAATCTTATTTTCAACAGTTGTGAATGCAAGCCTTAAAATGAGAGGATGAATGAGAAAGGTGGCGGAGGTGGTGATTGCCCTCTGCTTTTCTAGCTCATTAACTGTAGTGAGAGCCACTGTTTTGAGTACTGCCTGATGGTTTGGGCTGTGGGCCTGCCCAGGTCAGAACAGAGCTCCACTGCTCATGAATCATGCTGCTGGGAAAAGGAGCCCAGCTGAGGCCCGCAAGAGGGGGGTTAAGCATCGCCACAAAGGCCTCTTCCACAGCACAAAGGTGCTTTGGAGGTCCCACAGGCTCAAACAATTCATCAGAAACGTTTCTAAATAGAGATCCCATTTAATTGGAGTTTAGAAGACCCCTCACAATGCTCTTTTTAGTCATTTACACTGAACTAAACAAAGTCGCCATAATACCGTCTCAGTGTGTGATTTTAGATAGCATGCCAGCATTCTGGTGTGTCAGCGTCTGTCCAGTCATGGCTGCTCTCCTTTTTACACACACATCTGGTTCTGTGTCTACCTCCACGGTGGTGTTATTGCTGGAACAAAAACAATGCACTGTCCATGCTGCATTCATAACTCAAAAAGAGAATCATCAGCCAGAATAAAGGTGCATCATTTCTAACTTGAGCAGGGTGGATAAAGGGGCCTATAATTGCATTCACTGAATCATGGGGATGTGCTGTCCACAGCAGCTGTTTCTCCTTCCCGACATCTCTCCTGCCATTTATTTTCCATCCAACATCTCCATCCACATCTTCCACCCGTCTTCTCTTTCCTATGTCGGGCCCTTGCCTTTATCTGTGGTCTGCATGTGCTCTCCATTTTGAGCTTACTGGCAGTACTCTATTGATGGGCTCAGAATTTACACACATATATGTGCACACCTTACAGATAAATCAACAAGCACACGTGCCACACCATGTTGCAGATTGTGGGGAGAGGAGAGATGGTAGGTGGACGGATGGAGTCTGTGGGGGAGACAGAGGTACGTAGGGCACACTGTGTGGATAAAGTAATGATTTCTCCTTCACACCTCCTTTGCTATTTAGTGCAGACTGCCAGCTGCCTCGAAGGGGGCAGGGGGGTGTCTAGAAAGCCCTACTATTTGTCTTGAAGAATTACCAACAAGGAAGTCACTTTGCTTCTTAATCCCACAGATACTGGACAGAATTCAGCATTTACCTGACTGCAGCTACATGCCAATTTGATTTTATGATTGTAATGATTATTTTTTGTATGCCTCCACTCCTCTCTACAACCAAACAGCAGGGATGTGGCATAAGCTGCAGCCCACTTAACCTCCCCAAGGACTATCTCAGTGCAAACTATTTATGTGTCTCCATGCCGCAGCGTCCTACACACAGATGCGCCCACAACATTTCCCCATCATCTCTTATTTTTCTCCTCAGTAGCTCTCCACGCTTACCCACAACTGTTGTCTCTCCACCCCCATACATTTACAGAGCTGTCAGCGCACAGGTGACATCACTTTGCTCCTTGTCAAGCTACAAGACTCACGATAACACTGTGTATGACATGCTTTTCCAGAAATAGAAATCCATGTATTGACCTTATCATCCAATAGCTTACACTGAAACTCACAAACGTTTCCAGATGTTGGAATTCTGAATGTCTTTTTTTTTTATAATTCCTGAACAAGTCGAGGGTGCAGTTGATAGTTTGTTTGCTCCACATCTGAAGGAGAAAACAAATTAAAAAAAACCTAGGTGGGTGTGTAGCATCTTATAGATATATGTGATAGGTGTTTGTGTGGGAAACCCATTAATATTATTTAGCCTGGGGTGGATCTCATCTCCATACCAGCTGCATCTGACAAGCCTGCCATGGCACGACAAAGAAGCCAATCATTAATGTCAGCCAAGAGAAAAAGTAAGTATTATGCTTTCTGGAAGTACTACCCAGTAATGATGTCCATTTCATTGCACTTTGAACTTTCCCCGATATGCCTAATAAGATGAAACTTTAATGATCTCACTGGGTGCATTGTTCGCTTCCAGTACCAGGCAGTCATACGACACAACAAAGAAAAGCAATGCAATTCAGATGAGGTTGGGTAAGTGAACGTTTAACAAAAATATAAAACAACAATGTGTGCCCATGGAATATGTTAAAAGAAGGACAAACAACGGTACAATATGATGGAGTGGGCTAAGAACATTGACAGGATATGGAAGCTCAAATGTCGGCATGTTTATAAAACTCCTACTGATCTATTAGTGGTGTACCTCCACACTGTAATATTAGATAGAAACAATCTTTTGTACCTACATCACTAAGCGTTGTATTTTTCAGTGTTAATGCACCAAATTAGCAGTTTAAAAGTCATTTCTCTAGCTACACCTGCAGCCCTGCTGTAAATCCTACCTTTATGAAAGCTTTAATGTCCGTGAATCTTGTTGAAACTGTTTTAGGGAGGTGCTGATTCAACTTTATGGCCATTTTGGAGGCTGTAGTTTGTGGTTGTGTTGAGTTGCACAGCATGGAATTGGAATATGTTTCGAGTATTTTGTCTACTTCAGTTATTTCACTGAAGCTAGAATAACTTTTATAATATGTCTGATACAATACAACACCAGAAAATCCAGATTCAATAAATATAAAGTTTAAATTGGAACATAACTTTTATGAATGTGGAAGGCAGGAAGCCGTTGGAAAATAAAGTAGCCGCTAAGAGTAAGACTTTAGCATAACAACATTTGAGTCAGTATAATTTAATCTGCACTGTTTTAATTGCAGAGGATATTTTCTTTCATTGGTTTATTTTGCAAGATCAGTGTGTGTCCCGTACACAAATTCTTCAAGAAGCAGTTTGCAGTCACACTTGGTAAAGCACTAATCAATCTTAGATTCTCTCCAATGACTAACACAGCCTCATATCAGGAATGCCACACCCAACAGAGCAGCGACAAGAGATTCTGTCGCTGCTAAGGAAGAAAAAACAGCTCCAATGCATTATCAGCCAGCAGCATATTGTAAGTCTTTCTCTCATTCAGTCTTTCTGAATAGGATCAAGGTACAAGTTGGTTTTATGTTTGTGTGGGTGACAGCCTGCATTTATAACTTCAACAAATCTCAATTTGTTTCTTACTTCATGTGCTGTCACAAACAGTTGAAAAGACTGTACAGGAAAGTGGAAGTTCTGCCGTGCCTTTCTTCACTTTCACTCAATTTGTAAAGGTCACAGTTATGTAAAACTCGCACTGTGCCAAGACTAGGAGGATCTTTTCCCACAGAGGGTGTGCCATTGAGTATATACCCCTCTGTGATGCAGCAGTGAGGCAGTGTATAAATGCCACTGTGCCGGTGCCATATAAAATGGATGACACAGGCATAGGCTAAGAGGCTTTGCCAAAGCTCTAGCTTACCAGCCTCACAGGTGTTAATATGTGCTCTGTCCACCACCCTCACTGGGAAGACTGGGCACCACACTTACGTTCAACAGCCCAGTGTCTGGCACAAAAGTCCCTACCTGAAGTCAATTCCACCAATTTATTTTTTTTTTTTTAGGCGTTGCAAGAGAGTCAACCATCTCAGTGACAAACATGGCAGGAGAGACTGGTGGCAATCATCCCTGCACAGCACAGAAAGTCTGATGAGTTATTCTGAATGTAGGCAGCGATTGAGCTGAATAATTCATTGTTTTGTTTTGTTTTTCACAAAAGCAAGTCTGACTAGGGGAGAGGAGGAGAGGAGAGTCTTGTTCCTGTGTTCAATGGTAACACTACAATGAATCCTTGGAGATCATCTTTAAAAAAGCAGAGAGGGGCTGGGAGGATTTATAGTCACTCTGGCTTCTTTGGAGTTTTTGATTGGGGCTTTCAAAGGAATCCAAACATGGGCTATAATCTTCAGTTTTTCTGGTCATATAACAGTTCTCTTTCACAAAAAGTGGGCCAAAACCGTGAGACAGTCTGTAAGTATACACTGGAAACGCAAACATTGTCTGTCCTTTAATGAAAAAAGTGAATTTAGCTAAATTTAAACAAGTCTTTTAACTTTACTTATCAATGCTGAGTTCAATGTACTTTCAGGTCACTTACTCATTTGCTTTTAAATTGGATTTTCCTGAACGTGTGATAAGAGATGCAGGTATAGGACTGGGCGTATCACATCACCACTTGGCATGGACCAACTACCGCAACCAAAAAGCAAACAGGAAAATTTCACTGAAGTAAACAGTGGCTCTATGTTGATATCAGTAAGTGAAAAGATTCTTTTAAACATTAGTGTCAGTACAATCTGGAATTGTTGTCATAAACTGTACATATGTCATAATAAAATAACTCAAGCACCAGCTAGCTAACAGGAACTAGCTCCGATAAAATTATCGGAAAGTTGAAAAATAGAATTGAACTTAACTAAGAAGAAAGACTGTAAATGAACTATTATCAGGATTATCTTCAGTGTGCTGCTGTGCATACCTAAGTGAGTACAGTTCAGTTAGTTTGATCTTTATCCTTAAATCCCTTCACTCCCGTTTCCCAAGGTAATCGGTTTCCTAATTCTTTTTCAGCAAAGTTAACCTTTTACAATTTACAATGTAAGAATTTCTTTTTCATTTGTCTCTGAAGTTCCATAATTGGAATAAACACTTTACACAATGCTAACATCCTCTGGACCATAGCTTGTCTTGTGTGCATAATGTGTGACTTTGCCCTGGTCTAGCATAGGAACAGCTCTTGTTAAAATACTTTTTAGGCATGATATAACAACTGCAGTTTCAGGTTATACTTTTTATTAAAAGAAAAAAAAAACAAACACCCTCCTGTCTTCCAGAGCTCACACGGTTCAATACAGCATTCCTTGTTCTGAATCCAAAGGGCCGAGGGAATTGCATCACACTGACATCAGTCCAAGCTATGAACAGAGTCCAGTGTTGGAGAAATGTATTTTGTTAATTGCAGGATTGTGGTAAAACAGAAACAAAAACAAGGCAATAATTTTCATATCATGCTGTATAAAAACAGTAATTATCCAGCTATTAAGGATTGATTATTAAATGCTATAGTACCCTGATTATTCAAAAGGAAACTAATCAATATAATTTTTTTAACAGAGCATATTTTCATATGTATCAGACATTTGTTACCACATTTATCCACATAATATGTCTTAGTAGATATCAACATGCTTATCTGAATGCTGTGGAGTTGCTCAGTGCTGCCTATGCATGGTGAGTTTTAAGTTGGGAAGAGTGAAATCCCTCCTGTGTCTTTGTGGAATTGTGGGCATGAGCAGACTGGATTTTAGCTCAATAGAGGCTGTAATTAGCTGTAATTTACAGGGCAACTCCTCCCCAGCGACCCCGCTGTGCAAAATCCCCTGGCCACCTGAAAAGATCATGTTTTCTTGCACAGTGCATGGCACTCAAATGAACCACAACAGTGCCATAATGGCTCGCTCCCCACTGATTCGCCCACCTTGTGTAAGGTAGCTGAAAGTCACTTCCTGTAATGCTCGGTGGAGCATGCATGCTGCTATTTCCATCTATTAAGACGTGAAGGAGCAAGGGTGCCCAGGGCCACCATAAACACATCAATAATGGAAGCAATTGAAACGACGAAGTTGGCAAAGTTGGCGGTAATGTGGAGATGTTACTGCCTGATTTGTTTGCACCATCAGTAGCTGCAACTGACGATGTGTTTTTAGATCTAATGATGCATTTGCATGTAATTCTCTGTGCTTGTTATTGTTCTGAAATCAGTCCAGATGCAATTTGAGCGCATCAATTTAGTGTCCAATGTTACTCAAGCAGCTAATGGACTCTCAGGCAAAATGAAAATTGCTTCCTAATGATCTGACAAAGCTTGATGGGTGAATTTAAATTGATTAGTGTGCTAACATGGATGTAATGCGGAATTAGCCTTTGAAAAGCGCGATCACATTTTTCTCATACTTGCTGACCTTATTACACTTCAGCATTTTAGTGTCTTACTGATGGCTATTGCTGTGTATTGTCTGCACCTCAGACCTTTTCCCTCCTCCTTTCATTCTGTTGATGGGTAATATATCAATGTTCTCATAAATAAGTGTTGTCATGGCTGTAATGAACTAAAAGTGCTACTAGAAGGGCATTAGAAAGCACAAGTGCTCATCTGTGGTTAATGATCCTCAATGCGCCTTTTGTTGCAACACAGTCTTTAGGATACTGCAGTAATATTACAGTATTACTGTTCTCAATATGCTAATTACACCAACAACCAATTCTGACCCAACTTTCTGTTCACTTTTTCACAGACATAAAATCAATTTGGTTAATTTTCACACAACAGGGATGACATCCATGTTCATCTCTAATTTAGAAAAATTCCATTTCAAAGGACTTTACAAGTATAAACAGCAAGGATCTGCTCAATACATAGGCATCACAGAAAAGTGGAGCCTTTGTGGACTGAGGAGAGGATATATGACTAACGAGACAATTGTGAAGGTGATTTAACAGCAAAGACAAAAGCAAAAGCACCTTCTTTGCAATATTTCAGACTGACAAATGGGAACCCGATAGTAGTAATGAGGCAATCTGCAAACCTTGTTTAATGAAGCTGCATGCATCCATACTGTAGATGCTGCATACAGTAAATTCTGCCAGTGAAAGAGTTTGAAGAATTTAGTTAAAGAAAAGAATCAGGGAAATATTAAACAAGTACAGAATGCAATTGAAGGTTTACGCACGTGTTACAAATAAAATGTTTACTTCCTATAATTTTATAAGTGATGAGCATGTCACTCAAGTACAATCATGTCCCAGACGACATGACTGAAGAAGAATAAATATTTCGCAGCAACCTTACACATTTTCATTTAATCGTTTCTTTTTTGTTTGGTTGTTGTTGGATTTTTTTTTGTTTGTTTGTTTGTTTGTTTTTTTAAACGTTAAAAAAATTGTATGGCACTGTTAGGAAACAACTTCATTGTTTGCTTCATGGCACTGTTGGGGATGAATTAAGATATGCTCCCTGAGAAACGTACAAAATTTACTTTAAGGTTTTTGTGTAATTCCCATCTTTGCTACAGGCTGTGAGGAGGAGTTTTGGTTTTCAGAAAGCAAAACTGTCAAAAAAAAAAAAAAAAGAGTGAAATTTCTGTAGAACTGCATAGTAAACTGATGTAGACAGATCAAGGGTGTGTGGGTTGCAAAAATTAAAAGGACCATAACATTTACTTTCAAACAGCCATTGTGCTTCAGCGAAATTTACTATCATATTATCTTGCAGATACTTTCTTACATAAAGCCATATATCAAAGTCAGCCTTCTCCTCCATTATCATCCTGTGGTCGGTAGAGGCCATTGTGAAAACTCTTTTTGTCTGTGTTTTCAAGGACACTCTGAAAAATGTTTGACATTCATGTTGGCAGTTATCGGAACACTTAATGGGCGAAACTGCTTTTAAAAGCAGTGGGTTCTTTTCACAGTCCGCAAGGTCTTTATTTTGTCAATTTTGATTTACCCACTTTACCATCTTCATATATTTGTGGAATAGGTATTTGTAAAGAAAAATATTGTAAAAAGTGGTGCCACAACGAAATACAGCCAGTGTTTTTTAAATTTAAAAGAAATACTTACATTTCAAAACAGGCAAAGATATTTTATCTGATATATAATTACTGAGAAAGAAATTCATGTTAATATTTCTTACAGCAATACAAACACTTATATCTTCCATCTGACCTTTAAACAACCCCAGGGTCCCCCAGCTGAAATCCTGCCTCCGTTGCTCCTAACTTGGCCATTCTGCTGGTGACTCTATGCAGATGGTTTGTCCCTAGTCGCCTCACCAGAATAGAGAGGAAATGAACGAAGTATTGAGTGTGTTGATATAGGCAAGAAAAATGCAGCATAGACCATTTGGGTTCGGCCCATATGATATATGGGCTCCTATATCCTGGTATGAAGGACCGAGGACTACTTGATTACGAGGATAAGCTGACAGCTGGAGCATAGCACGACAAGCACTCATCACCCCACCCTGCATCCTCTTCCCTTTCGCCTGCTCATCCTCCACTCTGCTCTCAACCCTTTATAGCAGCTCACCTCGGTGAGGATGAATAATGAATGTGACTAGACACATGGGTCAGAGGTGACGTGTCTGTGAGGGAGCAAATTCCTCCTTGATTAGTACATAAAAAGCAGGGCCTATCTGCCTCTTCTCTGGGATTTGACAGGGGTCTGGCCAGGAATGCCAGGAGCCCAGGAACAGCAGTGCAGACATGAGGCCTGGGCATCGGGAGGTGGTGGGGGTGAAGTGGGGAGGGGGTGGAAGTCCTCTGCACCAAGCAAGGATAGACAAGAAAGACTCACTTTATCAGCATCTAACAACACACAGACTCTGCAGCATTTTAAAGTGCAAAGCTTGAACTTGCCTTTCGGCATGTTAGTCTTAGTGCAGTGTATACAAATCAGGCTATCAACCATTAAACCAAAGGAACAGCAGTGACTCTTTTGTATGAACACATAAAACTTGAAAGTAACGGTAACTGTTTTAGGCTATCAGTGCACAAAAATATATCCGTTTTATAAGTTAGTCATTAATATTTGAACAAAGATGTACATATTTCCACTCTTCGAGGAGCTATTGTAAAAGAAAGGTCCTCTTCCACTGTTACATCAGTAAGCATAGAGTTTTACAGCACTTATTCAGTTTTACCTTACTGTTGTGAGTATGAGCACATTAGCTCCTTTCATTTCAGCAATGGCTCTTGACCAGAATGATTCAGTTTGTAGCAAGCCACAAAGAGAGCTGACTGCCTCCTGTACCATTTTTAAATGACTCACACAAAGGTCTTTTAGAAAGTTCAAGGCTATCTTCAACACCACAAGAATCCCTTCCTTGAAGCTCCTGACCTCCCATGGGGGGGTATTATTGATCTTAGTCTTTATAGAAGGATTAATCGAGGGAGTTCCTCTGTAGAGTTGTCCATTCACTTACACTGATGGAAAGGGCCGCTAAGGGAGCTAAGTTGCTGTACTGTATCACATAGAAACAATGCAATGCATACATGCCTTAAATGAGGACAGAGATAAGCAAACACGTTGGAAGAGGGAAAACATGAAGCAGGTTCACCTCAATCAGAAAGAGCCTACCCTTCGGCTGCAGCTATAATTAATATGTTGAATTGAATTGCAATAATTGAATAGGGGACTGGCCTTGTGCTCTTGAGGTAGGATGATTAAAATGTTGGGCTCCAGTGAAGGGGTGATCGGGACCCTAGAGAATTAAGGATTGGATTTGATGGTAGACAATGCAGATTCTGTTTTTCATTAATTAGCCTCAGATCCATAAAACCTGTGAAAGACTTCAATTGTGTATTACTCCAGCCTCTCAATTACATCCATTCATTAGTTCTCAAAAGCCTCCGCCAAAGCATTATAGCACATGCATATGAGTGTAAAACAGTGAAAGAAATATTGGGTAGACTAACCTAATGCCACTGGGCGTCAAAAGGATGGATGTTACATGTCCAGCACCCAACACAGTACATATTTGTGTGGGATGTCAAATCGATAATAAGTTTCTATTTAAAATATCTTCAGCAATTGTGCCCTTACAGACATTTATCAGTACCAGCTATTCAAGGTGCACGACTTAACCACCAATTTTCAGTGCTCTTCTATAGTTTTCACGAGGCGTTCAATCTTCCAATTAGTAGTTTCTCTAAACACAAATTCAAAGCCAGCTTTTGTAGCTGAAAGATTGTGTAAGAACAAATGAAGTTTAATAGCCCGCAAAGGTGCATGCAGACTCTCTCATGGTCTTTAGATATGACTCTTTAATTATAGGCCATTAAAACAAGTTGCATTCTGACAGCAACTGCAAAAGTAGATATACCAAAATCACGACAATGCTCCTTCTGAGGTTTCAAACTGTGCATGCAGACAGTTTAATGCAAGAGCTTGTAAATGAATAAAAAGACTGAGTCCTGTTGTGGCCTTCTACAGTAACTCTCTATAGGCATCAAACACAATCTGTGATTAAAATCTCCTCTGACATTTCTTTGGTGGAATGCCTTTGAATTACTCCAACTCAATATCATTTCATATTGTCTTTCTCCCAAAAGCCAAAAAGCCAAGCTCTTGGATTTACTACATTTTGTTTGGATGCATACATTTCCTCGTGAAGATTACAAAGAAAGGCAAGAATTGTCACATACAGGGTGTCCATAAAGTCTCTTTACAATTTAAATAAATTATTACTAAGGAAATTGAAGAGGTATCTTAATCAGATTTGTTGTATGTACTCAGTGGTTATCAAAGTTTTTAAAGTCTTTCAGGTACCCTGTTGATGAAATACAGTAGGTAGTGGTAAATGCCCTCACCCTAACCCTAACCCTTGGAAGGGATGGCCCGATTCCCTGGCCACCTCATTCACTAGATATCACTCCCCTGGACTTCTTTCTGTGGGGTTATGTTAAAGATATCGTGTATCGAACAAAGATCACTGATGCCATTGTGACCACTGATGAGGCTGTGCTACAGCAAACATGGCAAGAAATCGAGTACCGTCTTGATGTGCTTCGTTCAACTAATGGTGCCCATGTAGAGGTGTATTAAATGGGGCAAAAAAACTTCAATGTCTACTTCTCATTTTGTAACAATTTCCACATATTTGTGGATATTAATTTGCTTTTGTAATACATTTTTTAAGTTGTATGGAGACTTTATGGACACCCTGTATATATATATATATATATATATATATATATATATATATACACACACACAGACACATATACATATGCATATACATACACACACACACACACACACACACATATATATACATATCCTGTTTTCTGTTTGTCTCTCTCTTGTTGTGTTTCACTTGGATGTATGTATGAGCGTGCAACAGTGTGTGTGTCTGCCTGTGGGTGCATGTATATGCACAGAGAGGTGTAGTGACAGCATGAGAGGGGTGCATGGTTGTGTAATGAAACCCATAATTACAGGTAGAGAGACGGGTATTGTTCATGGGATTGATAAGTCCCTTTCAGTCACACATGCAGTTTCCTGTCAAAGGCCTGTTTTCTGTTTTCTGTCTTTTTTTTTTTTTTTTTTTTTTACCCAGAAGACCGTGCACCTTCAGCTGCAGCATGAGAGCACAAAGGCATCACTCTCCCGGAGAGCGCTTGTGCTTGGTGATAATGCATGATTTGCATTTAACTCTTGGATATGACAGGTTCCCAGGTTTATAGTACAGTGGCGCTTTGGGCCTAATTTGCATTGCGTCCTTATCAGTTGCTATAATCCTTTGCTAAGGGACAAACATTGGGAGCACATGACATTTATCGCATGATATGGTTACCTGGTGTACATGTGTATTATGCCACTAAAAACAGGCTGCTGTGTTGGCTTATTGAGGTGTGCACTTTGAATAAAGTCGTTGCCTCCACTGATGTTTTTCTTTTTATCTGTTTATTGTTACATCTGAACAGAGACACTTCCTCATAGTCTGAAAAGATGAAGTTGTGTTCCAAAATGTTTTTTTAGAGAACAGTCTGCATGTTAAGTGTCATTCACGTAATGACATCTTCAAGTGCCTGTTTTCACACCTGCGTTTTCGCATGCTCTTCACCTCCTTCCAACTTCTTGTGGGGGGAGAAAAAAAAGTAGAAAAAAAAAAACTTGTACTGTGAACACAATATTGTTCACCCTGCTTCTTGTCCTCAATCACAGCCCCTCCTGACAGTGAAAGCAATTATACTGAACCTGACTTTTCCTCTGCCTAGTCTTTCAGAACAAATATTCAAGTTAGGAGAATCAAGAATATTGTATGAGGTCAGTGTATCGGGGTATGTGATTCCTCAGGCAATACATACTTTTAATTCCTCCATACAAACCACTGGGGAATAGTAGGGCCAATGCTAGCTCATAATTGAACCATATTGTTACTGAGCTCAGGATCCTTCGGGGAGGTGGGGAGAAGATGGAGGACATTCTTGACTGTGGAGACAGAGCGGCACAATCTGCTGTCCATATCTCATCTTACTCTTCTTACATATCAATGAAGGCCCCCAGTCTCAGCTTCCTGCACTGGTCATTAGCTTTCCTGTGCCTGATTGCAGTACTAATGAAGTGTGTTTCTTTTACCGTTAGAAATGCGCAAAAGCGAAATAAAAACCTGGTAATGGAAACAGGTGAATTTCGAAAAAACTCTCAAATATCACAAAAAAAGTTTTTAAGCTCTCATTAAGTGGTTCAGACATGTCAATATAGAAGTGTATCACTAAAGTATAATGGAAAAACTTTTTTTTGCAATTACACCTCACCAGATGTGATGTAGGGGTAACAGGACCAGTTCACAACGAATGAGATGGTAAAGTATGTGTGAACAAGAGACAATTCATTAAATCTAATTAAATCTTCAGTTAATAATCACAGCAACATGTCATGGAAACGCAAGATGCTCTCGTCGATTTTCCTCAAAGTGGAGACTTGCAGGATAAGATTTTATGAGAATTATGGGATGTTGCAAGATTAAGAGAATTACGGTTCATACGCAAAACACCTGCAAGTTGAAATTGTACCGTATCGATATTTGGAAAAAAAAAAAAAAAAACTTTTATTTTGCAAAAAACTTTAATGAAAACAAAATTACAAACAATCGTAACCCACCGAAAATTATGCCAGGTCAGTCTTGTTTTCCCTAATAGCTGCTTAAACACATACAGAGCATACTGGCATTCCCAACGAGAACCCTGTCCCACAAAGCCAGACCTGGGATACGAGCTAATTTTTAGTTAGTAGGCCTCATCTGCCACCTGCACCTTATTTATTATGAATTTGTCACGTATCTGAGGCCAGGAAACTCCTTGGCTGAGTGCCACTTCCATTTGAGCTCAGTGGTTTGAACATTATCAGTAGGGACATGTCAGAAGTGACACAATTTGAATTGCCTGTGAACTGCTTCAACATGTGCTATTGCTTGTATTTTTTTGACAGGAAGACAGGCCCTGAAGCCATGATATTTTTTTCTTGCACTTTGCTAGTGTTTTTCCTGATGATTTCTATTTCACACCAGAGATGACTGGAAGTGTTAATCATGTTTCCTGAGTGTGACGAGTCCCTTTCAGATGTCTTCCTCTCATTGAAGCGTTATAGCAAATGAATTCCCTTTGGACCCTACGCCACTATTTTCATTATATTTACTTTTCCCCCCAAAGCTAAAGTTCAAGCACTGTCATTTGTAAGGCCACAGGATAAATTTCTTGTTTATTAATACTGAGACCCTGCACAGGGGTTTAGAGATGGAGTGTTTGGATAGTGGTGAATTTGATGCTACAGGAACTCCTGCAAAAATCACAGTTTTCCCCAGCCTTCCCCGGCCCTTCACTTTTTAAAAACTCAATAGATTAGCTGCTGTATTTTCCAAGGAAATCAAACTAAGTTCCACGCAGGATCGATGAGAAAGGACTTTTTGGGTATCAACACTGTTCAATACTGCACACTTCATTTCCCACACTCAGAGGCCCCTAGATTCAACTATACCTCATGTAATGGTTTAAATTCAAATCCAGCACAGTCACATAGAGCAGCTGTCAACATCAAGAAGACAGACGCAGACAACTGACAAGAAGAAAAAAAAAGATCAAAACAAAAAATCAAACACTAAACTCAACAATTTAAACATATTTTAAAGTAACATTAAGTGACCGTCTCAAAGATTAATTTCTTTACAGGCTATGTATTTCATTAGAAAAAGTCTGGCTTAAGTAGAGAACAAGAGAAATGGGCACTTATATTTCAGACAGTTGGCAGGTAGGGAGGAGTTATTGGCGGCCACTAGCTTTGTCAAAGGCAAGAAGGTCTTTGGAAGGTCTTTTTCAAGTGTGACTCTCAGTGCTGCAGACTATTTACCCACGCTTGTGCTTTTATTTATCACACGGTTCCACACCATGAATTATCTAATGTCTTATGGACTGTAAATTTCCCTAATGCAGTTCTGCACCCTTCCCCTACACTTACCTACAAACGAATGCATGTGCGCACTCAGGCACACATCCCATCCAACCAAAGACATACCCAATTATAACACCCCTGAAGTCACCCTTTGTAGAACTACTCCCTGCAGCTTTATTGAGTATTGGAGGCAACTAAATGCCTACATTTGTTTGCCAGGGGTACGTGATGAGAGCTTTTGCCATGAGAACCCCTGGTGTCCTTTTGAGACCCCAGTGAAAGCACCAAAGCCGCTGTCACCAATCAATCAGTAAGAGTACCACAATATTGTTTACTAGCACAGCTCATTAAGCAATGTAGCAGAACATGCTAACTTAATTTAAAGTGAGATTTATTGTGGCCTGAATAGAGGAGACCCAATATCCTGGAACTCAACTCGTTGCCATTGTGGATCTAGGTTGCTAAATTACAACTAGGGGCCGCTGATAAATTGTCCTGTTCCCATCTAACCTGCTTACTGGTTTCTGGATAGACAATAATGAAGAATCATTTGACACTGAAGTAGAGCACACTAAACTTATTTGCTATCACACTATTAAGCTTGACTGTTGGCTGGAAAAAAGACACAGTGGCTCTGTTATAAGTGGAAGTAAATTGGCAAAATCTAGAGACGTAGATGACTCATTAACTAGGCAAAGTAGGTGAAGTTTCAATAGAAACTTCATTTTACAGTAAAGCAAGAGGGAAGCAAATGCAATTGAGATCAAAATTAATTGCCTTTTACTTTACCACCTCTTAGAAATTAAACTTTGAGAAATAGGTACTTGCCAAAGAATACAATAGACCATAAACAGCTTATCTTTTTTTTTTTTTTTTTTTTTTCATTTTCAAACCTCTGCACTGGCTAATTGGCTCTAGCTTTCAAAAGATGCACGTAAATAGCAAAAAATAGGTGCAGTTGGCTGACAACTTCTCTACATTCCCAAACTCATTGCAACATCTGTGGAAGTGACACTGACACACTGATAGGGCTCCCACTGAGGATGAGGTCGCACTGAAGCCCAGTGATCAGGACTCTCAGTGGGGTGCTTTGGGCTTTTTCCCAGGTACCACAACTAGGGGCATCTCTCTTGCAAGTACCTCTGGGGAGAAGTCACACTTTTAAAAGATGGAAATTAAGTGGAAAAATGTCTGCTCATTCACTGATGTAATTATCTGTCCTGGATTAACATCTGTTCGCAAGGTTGAGTGCCAAGTCTACTTCAACATGTGCCAGTACCTCGTGGCAGTGCCGGGTATGTGTACCTGTGTCTATTTCCAAATGCTGTGTATCTTGGCACCAGCTGCAGCAACTTTTCACTCTGACATCCTCCACCCATTCAACATCTGCGTATTTATGTGAACATCTTGGCTGCGGTCATTGAGAATACCAATGTTGTGACACCACCTAATCAGTTTTTCCAGTTTAACCACGACACTGCAGCCCAGGTGTTTTAAATGCAGATTATTGTACAAATTACTACATCTTTACCAAATTAAAATAAATCTTAAAGTACTATTTCCCCAATGGGGATCAATAAAGTATCATCTTATTTTTTGAAAATTACTTCTATGACTTCATCCTAGTACCCTGTTTTATCCAGTGCTCAGATATATTCATTACTTTGGTATTTTCTGTCTGCTATCCTTTTATTCTAAAATTAATCTGAGCATGAAGAAGTCTTTACAGATTATCTTTTCCTGTTGGTGTGGAGCCTCTGGAAAGCTCATTAGCATGCTTCATTTATCTATATCGTGTGTGAAAGTGAGCGTCAGGGTGGGTGTTCTCATAGTTGCTTATTCCCACTTTAACAACTCTGTTGTAAGAGAGCTCAGGTGGCCCATGTGTACGAGAGAACCTGCTTGACATTCATCCTACATCACAGGGCTAATCCATTATGCATTGGTATTGTTGTACTCCTTTTTACTTTCCCCTATTATTAGAAAGGCCAACTTTTTCTGGTGCTTCTCTAAGTGCGAGGTAAATGAAGGATTCCATTTGAGTTGTCAATATTGACATGCAATAACCAAAGGATTACACCTGTCTTAGTGTGGAAATGTCATCCAATATAAGCAGAAGGAGTGTATTTGGATGACCCATGGGCATACGTGGTGATTATTCCCAAGAATAATAAATCTACCAGGAACAAATTATAACTGAACTACACAATGGAAAAAAGAAATTGCATCTCTTCTTGTTAACTGGCCCCTAATTGTCTTTACTCTTTAGTTATTGGAGCAGACGGGATAGAGCACTGTGTCCTCTCTATTAAATCAACTGTCTGGGGAGTTTTCTAGCTATAGGTTAATGAACAGCAGAATATCGGGCAGAATGCAATCAACGCTCAACCAATCTTACCAATGCTAGTTTGTTTTTTTGTGCGCTGGTTGTTTTTTGTTTTGAGCTTGTGCATCTGGGTTGGGGAAAGTCAGCTCTCAGGGGAGCCCTGTAGTTTCAGAAATGTATAATTAGCAACAATGCCATGGTAGTTTTCTCCCATTGAATGCTCAATATTTCAAATCATCTGGCCTTGTTGCCACACAGATGTCTCTGGCTGTGGGATGCTATCAACCGTTCTCATTACAATGCATAGCATGTTTTACAGAGCTCAGTTAGGATAAGATTTGCGTAGCCTTTGCCTTGTTAAATGATTCTATAATTGATTAGATTAATACTGATCAGTGCTAACAAGAGGCACGGGGTGGACCGATGTCAATGCAGAGAATAAAATTGGATACAGTGAGTTAGCGTGAATGCATTATCACATTAAATCGCTTTAAAATTGTTATTCAAGTCATGTAACGTTAATAGTTCCTGTTTTTCAAAAGGACAAAAAGGTACTTCTTTTATTTTTTTATTGGATTTACATGGATAGAAATACTCATAATATATTTCTCATTCACCATTTCTCATTCACTTCATGTCTTTTTGATATATAACATCCCACAATAACCTACATAGCATTAATTATGCCTGTGAATATAACTTTTGAGTGTAAGAAGTTGGAGGGCTATTAATTTATAAAATTTCCCAACAAGGGAACTTAGATCAGGATACATGATACTGCTATCAAACCTCAGATATGCCATAATGAGAAGGTTTTTGGGACAGTTAACCATGGTTACAGTATGTCATAATGGAGATATCTGAAAATAAATAACATTAAGTATGTTGTTTTATAATTCATTCGTCTCTCAAACATTTACGTTGAACCTTTTCAATCGCAAGCAGAAGCAATGACAATAGGATAGTTTTCGCTGAGGACAAAAAAAAAAAATCCTTTTCTTACTTGGCTTAGCAAGCACAGTTGACATGCAGTAGTGTTATAAGTCTGCTGGCTTCCCCAAGGCCTAGGTATGCTTGGTGGGTGTTTGCCTTATTCTAACAGCTACTCTAAAACAAGTAATACAGCCACAACTTAGTTTTATGCCCCTTCATTTCATATGTAGCAGCAAGAGAGTGATTTGCACGTGCACCATGAGAGGTGGAGTCCATTGAAATCACAGAATTTGGACCTATTTTCTTCCTCTGGGCAGTTCTTGCTTTTTTTTTTTTTTTGCTCGCAGCCTCATGCCTTAGGTATTGTAGCAAACAACCTCTTGCTGTTCTATGGACTCACTCCCCACTGGCAACATGAGGCCATGTGTGTGGGAAGTAGCATAGCTGATGGCAGTTTCCTGACTATCAGCTTACTTCAGTGATCAGAAACAGCCGAGTTCTTTCCATCACACACAGTGGTATCTTTTTCTCCTCTCTCCTCACTGGTTCCTTTTCCAAGTCAACCATGTACATAAAAGGCCCAATAAGTTTAAAAGGAGGACCTCAAGGACATGCAATGTTTTCAGAGAGGCAACATGTAGCCTACTTATTAACAAAGTCCATCAAAGTTTGTTACTTATGTAATATATTCTAGTTACAAGATTAAACATGACTAACCACTAGGTTTTTAAGTTTCTGTCTTATTGCAAGTTCTCTCTCCTTCATGCCAATTTCAAAATGCTGATGCTTTTTCCAGTAAGCTACAGGCCTGTGTTGTTTGCTGGTGGAGTATAGACTTGTCAGGTTGGTGGCTTCCTCTTCTCTGAGGAGATTGCTGGTCACTCCTTTGGTTTCTTCACAGAATCAGATGCTCACCTATAACTCTGTTTTGTGGCTCCTGTTGCATTTGAAATTGAGCTGGCAGACTTTGCAATGTAGCCGCTGGTGCTAAATTAAACTTCCTCACTACTAATTAATCTCTAACATACCTGCTGTTGAGAAACAAGTGCAGCAGTGCAGCAGTCTGTTCTAAGCAAAGAATAGGAAAGGTCTTATTGGTAGGTAGGTTGAGAAAGAGAGAAGGAACATAGGGGCACTGTAGGTTTTGTTGATCTGGTGACACTAAACACAGTCACCAATAATAGCTGGATTTTAGGTCACTGGGTGGGATTCACATCATGGTGTTAGATGTGAAGGATTCAGGCAGACCGACGTCAGTGCAGAGGAGATATCTAAACTGTTCTCTGCCAATAGAACAAAAGAGCCAGTGGTCTCCACTCTTTAAAAGGACTGACACCCAGCATAATTCAATCGTTTGACAAAGGTTAGATAGATTATAACACATAGATTCAGTGTCACAGATGCCTCAAGGTTGTGAGGAGATTCCGTTTATTAGGATTTCTGATAAAAGTTCTGTGTAATAAGACGCCCATTGCTTCTGTTGTTTTTATTTATTTTGTTCCTCTGACTGAATCTCTGAAATCTCAATGGTGTCTTATGACCATCTCCTCTCCAGCTGGTCCACAGGTGGCTAAGTACACTTTGCACTTATTTGTCTGCCTGTCTGTTCAATATTAGCCTTCTCTCCACCCGTGGAAAGGCCCCTGATATTGTTATGAGAGCGTAGCATGGAATCAGGAGGACTGAAAAAGGCATTTGGCTGGCATTTCCCACCTTGGCTAAACCCCACTCCTGGTGACTGCGCCAGACTGTTCTGTTTCAGTTTGAGCATTGATGATGACATTGTTCCAGGTCTCCACCTGTGTCGTCCTCCTCTGATCGGTGCGGTGGTCATGCTGAGAAGGGATAAACAACAGCAGGGCGCTCTCATCTTTCCCTAGTCTTTCCGCACTGATAAGCATAGAGAGATTACCAGGATTGTAAGGTGTTAGAATCTCAATCTTTCATGCTTGACCTGAGATCGATGTACATATGTCTGTTTGACTCGAGTACTTCAGCACTGGCCATGCATACTCCAACTTTTACCACGGTGCTATAAAAAAAAACAAAAAAACAAAACCAAAGCATTACTTTATAAAGCAATTTGTACATTTTTGTAGTAAATTTGCTTTCTGTCCAATACTATCACACGCAGAGTACACTGCTGGAATTACCCATCATTACGACGATTAAGGAGTTTTATGTATTTATTTGTTTTGTTTTTTTTTAATCTTGCACACTTGTTAAACTTACTTATTTTAAAACATATAAATAAATTCCATCTCAATGATTTGACTCCAAACTTAAATAGTGATCAAGTTCTGGGGATTATTAGTACTATTTCTGGCTTTTTCTAATAAGCAAAAACCATAGTCTTATCTCACATGTCTGTAATTTTTCAAAGATAATAATTAACTGTACTGATGCATTGTGTGGACGCCCACCACATCCTCACGTAGTTGCTTTCAGATATATACATCTTTTGTGCACCAGCTAATTATGTGCACATTTGGACATGCACAGATTTTGAAAGGAGGGGTGGGGGGTGGTTATTGGTTATTGGTATGCTTTTTCTAAAAATAACAGTGCATTGCTTACCGGCAATTACCTGCCATTAAGGCAGGCTGCCCTATCATAATGACTTACACAGTCTCCTTCTCCTCTTTGCTAAGCCTCAGACACAGTCTCAGATTCTCCCTCCCCAGTCTCAGGCTGTCGACACATGATAAGCGCTCTGAGCTGCACTTGCCACTTGGGTTGAGCGCCCGGAGCTCAGTTCAACCCCGATTTGTCATCATGTAATTTATATAATTTCCAGACAAACTGTCAAATGAATGCTGAAGGAATGCCAATTCACACTTATTTTTAAATGACACCACTGGAATCTGTTTCTCCTTTATGAGCCTTAATTTGATTGGCATGCTATGAAAGTAAAGCAAGTAAACTGATTTTTCCATTTTGGAACCTAATAGAGCAATGTAATATTCTCAGTCACCACAGCAGTTTGACACTGATTCCTAAATACCACAAACTGTATGTATGTTATTTTAAAATAAACGAGAAATGACGCAATAAGAATTACAAAAGCAATTTATGTATTTTCACTTTGAAATGGTTGGATTTCAAAAACACTGCTTAACCTTTTCACAAAAGACTTCTTCATGTTCCTGCATTTCTCAGATACGCTTTATTTGCATCAACTTGCATTGACCCTATAGCTGTGTGCAAATCTTAGCCATGATGTCAACAAAACCTGTATTTACAAAATAAAAAATGCAGTTTTTAAGACTTCCATCAGCAGGAGGAAAATGTATGACACTGATGACCTCTGACTTCACCACACCACACTTATGGAAGAGAGCTTTCTGTCCATCTGTCTGCCAATCAATTTTAATACATTGCATTTGAATTAGGAACCCTACATTAAGGTAGAGGCTCAAAGAGATGTCCGTGCTGTAAGTGGCCATGGGTAGACAGACAGATTCAAGGATGCAGAAGAAGATGGAGGCATGGCATGTTCCTGGGGGGTTGGGGGACTTTGCAGTACCTGGTCCAAATAATGGGGGAGGCCAGCTGGGGCTTTTGGCAAACATATTTAGGACCTAGTGGCAGACCCTGAGCCCCAGAACTAATCCTGTTGCAGGTGATTATGTGGAGAGAATTTGAGAAATAAGCAGACTACACCCACTGCTTCTTTCTTCTGTGCTTCCTGTGTGACGCTACTGAGGCTGTTTAAAATTGTTTTGAACATACATGAAAGATGCAAATTCATTTCAGAATTACAGTTCAGCAAAATAAGAACTATTTTTAAATGACTTTGAATACAGTAGTATAATATTAATATGAATTTCCATGACTAATGTCAAAGAGCAAAATGTTATCTCTCAAGTGTTGCTCTCATCAGATGCAGATCATTATGTCCATAAAAGAATTCATCAGCCACCCATTGCTCACCTTGAAGCTGAATAGGGTTGGACACATTGCACACGTTTACAAACATGCTACAGCACCCACACACTGAAATCATCACCTGTCATAGCAAATAAGGTCTGCTCAAATTAGGGAACTCAAGAGAAGACTGAAAGAGTCTCATTTTGTGAGGTTTTGGCTGGAATGATTGACCCAAGTCAAAAGGACTTCAAATTGTAATAAGGTGCCTTTAAACTGTTTAATTTAGATGGTAACATGCAGGTGTGCAGGTGCATGAAAAAAATTATAAGCTTTTCACAGGCTTGGCTTCTGCCTTTTCTACAACTGCACAAACCAAACAATTGTACAGACCCCCATGGAAACATGGTAACCCGTCACAGCAAGAAACTGCAGCTGCTTATGCTGCATATTTCAACAAAGCCCACCGTACAGAAGAGATGAATTTTGATTATGCGACAATGTGACTTTTCGGCTCTTACAAGCAACGCAAACCTATTATTAAGATTTCAGTCTGAAAACTACATGAAGTTTGGGATGGCAATTAAAAGCAATTAACACATACTATGGAGTTAGCACAGCCTTTTTGTGTGGGTTGAAGTACTTTTCAACAAAATCAAGGCATGCCATCTAAGCCCCAGGGGGCCCTAAAATTACTTCCTTTCAGGTTACCTAAAGATTTTCAAAAGCCAAATGACAAAACTGCCTTTTGTTTCCCCCTCTATCCTATTCTGTTTGAGTGGCAGGTACAGCCTGTGACAAACAGGGCTTGTAACATGCTCTAAATCTGTCAGAGCTGATTGCACTGGCCTCATTTGATGTTAACGGCTACACTGGGGAAAAAAAAAAAAAAAAAAAAACCTACAATATTCAGACACCACGCCTAGCTGATGGTGAGATTATGAGGCAAAATGTGTGATTAAAGTTTACATCTATTTGGTTTACCATATATCCATATGGGTTTTCACTGGATTATACAGTATCTAATCAATAAGGCCCCAATCCTTTAGGGATTATATACAGCGCACAGTTGGCTCCAAAACCGTTCGGCCACTTTCATATAAATGGAAAAGCGGTTTCAGACTTTTGGATGTTCTGTAGGCAACTTAGACATTTCTGGGTACTCAGGTATTATGAGGTTATAAGAAGTTGCTGATACCATGGATTCATTATCATTACCGTTTCATAAAGTGAAGCCAATGTCACCATTTCTGACAGCCAAGTGATTTTCTTTGGATTTATAAATAATTCAACTTGTTGATAAACTTGCATGTTAGTGTATATCATTTCTTTACTTTTATCTATTTTCAATATATTAATATTTATCCTTAGAAAAGTTTTAGAGGTTCATATTATATTTCTTTATGCACTGGCAAGCTGCAATTAATGACTCATCACTTCCAACATTGGAACTTAATGTCTGTTAATGAATGAAATCCAGGCAGCATTACAATTGCTCAAGGGCGGTGCAAAGCAGTTGCATATAGTACATGAAGACAAGTTCATGCAATCTATTTCTGTTTGGTGTATTTGAGGTGAAGTGTCCACCTTTCTCTTTTCTATTAAACTATGTTTATCATCATGACCCTGACTTTGTCACTATGCGTTAGGAGCAAGCAAACTCATGAAGAGTGTTCAATAACATGTTGGCTCATAGACTGCGTCTACTGGACGTATGCATCTAACCATCTGAGGAGGAGAGATACACGCCCATATCATCAACTTAACTTTTATTAAAAATTCACAGTGTTGTGTCAAATACCAAGCACATGCACATGATGCACTCCAAACCTGCAGAGGGCGACCACACACAAAAGTGTTGGTGGAACCTAAAACTCTCAGGAAGTGCTCCAAAGGAGACCATATTCACCTGCACACTCTCTGGAAAGGCATGGCATGAAATGTTTGGCTGTTTCTCAGTTAGCTCTCTCACCTGCTCCTGGTAACAAGTCACGACCACAGCTCCTGATCAATTAGAAGACGCAACTGGTAGGAAAACAACTTTGATTGTGGATGTGTTGAATTCATGCTTCTGCATGTTTGGTTAACTTTGACTCTTTGACTGGCTTAGTGAGTACAATGCAAATTAAGTTTAATTATTTTGTTTATGCTAATTTAAGCTTGTATACTTTATTGAAACTTAGTAATTAAGTATGATGTTACTTTAAGTTTCAGTTAATATTAACCTTTTTGAGATCCGAAGTTAATTTTAATGATTGTTTGAGTAACATTAACATTTTTTATTTAGAAAAGCTTTAAGGGAAAGTGCTTATTGGTGATTGTTTGTTGAATTTGAGACTAATTCACGTATTTTCTGTTTATCTTGAAGGTTATCAACATACTCTATTCCATTCCATCCCATTCCATTATTTGTTTATGTCCATCCAAACCATCAAACCAAATCCATCTTCAAGAAAATAAAAACTATGGAATAAGAAGAATTGAGTTGTCCTTTGCATCCCTCAACAATTGATTGAGCAGTTTTTCAAGTTTGGGCAGAGTTGTGGTCACAAAACACATAACTTGACACACAGCGACATCATATCAATCATATCAATAACATAAATTAAAATTAACTGAATCATGGAACTTAAAACTGTCAATCTTTTGTCAACCTTACATTATTTGTCAAGAATTATTCTCTGATTTTCAGCAACAAGATGTGATTTCTGATAGGTAATTGCTTGAAGTCCAAATAAATGAACATACTGTTTCCAACTTCTAGTGTTAGAGAAAAGCTGAGATACTTCAGAGAACACAGCATCCGTGCTTGTGTACTAAAATAACATGGGGTCTGATAGAATGGTGGGATATACTTGGTGGGGTCACTCTTGTCACTTTGTAGACAGTGCCAGATATCATCCTTCCAACAGGCTTAACCAGTTAAACATGGTTGCAAACTAGATGTCAGTCCACTCGACAAATAATCTTCTCTAGACCCCAGGCAACCAAAACGCTCTGCCAAAGCAGTTTTCTTTCAATGTTATTTTAGGATTTAGTTACGTGACTGTTAAACTTAATTTTTTTTGGCAGTTCTTATTTTATTTTGCTTTTCTCTCATCTGTCAGAACCCCTCTGTTGTCGCGCTTTGCTTAAATTTGATCTAACTTGGTTAGTTTGGAGAAATAAAGTGGGATTTACAAGTGCACCCAATGAGATTTGACCAGGAATGCAGTATGTGATATATTGCCTGCCTGAAGGGATGAATGACATAATCTAAAAAAGTAGTTGTGCAGTGAACAATCCATTAACTCGTGCTGTCTGTTTTGTTGATGTTTATGGTTTCACATTGCTTTCTACTTCAGTTCTATATTTAGTAATGTTTAGAGATTGTTCTGCTCTTATTTTCTGCTTCACTGGAAACTGTGTGTAAGGTGTAGGTTTCTGCCTTCCAATGATACAACAGTCACATGAGGACATTGAATGTGATGGGTAATATTATATCTCTCTCTCTCCACCTGTCGTATTGTGACGCTTTACATGGAAGAAGAAAGAAAAAGGGGGCACATAGCAGCAGACACACAGGGGCAGTGAGAAATGTTGGGATTTTTATAAAAAAAAAAAAAAAAAAAAGGATTAGTCCTGGCTTATAATACATTTGGTCATTTTGCTTCATGAGGATTCTAAAATTAAAACTACATACGACAGCTCATGGATTCAGAATTCATTTTGAGACATTTATTTCAGTCTCTGCTTCTCTCTCTCTCTCTCTCTGTTTCTGTCCCAGACCAAAGGGTCAGTGATTAAATGATGTATTCAGTGGGATGCATCAGCCAGGTGGTGTACAACTCATCTGTTGTGTTAGTCTTCCAGACATAGTCTTATCCATGGCGAGCTGCGACGCACGAATGGTCTCAGCTGCTGTGTTCCCATTTATTTATTGTTCAGTATTGGGCATCTATTTGTACTGTTTTTCCACAAAGTATAAAGTGGTTAATGAAAAGATTCACGTTTAGTTTAAGCTTCAAAGCAATAATGTGGATGTGTTAAATCAATGTTTGCACTGCAACCAAAATTAAAAATCTCAACACTGTGTTTTGTCTTAATTTGTTTTAATTACGCAAATATCGGTGTGCCAGAATAATGTATGTAAGCAAGACTTGCAGTTCTTTCATTTTAAGCCATTTCATACCTCAACAATAATTTCACCTTTTTAATTGACTACGTTTATTTGACATGTTATAATTGCTATTTAGTAAAAGTAAAAAAGTAAAAGCAAAAGTAAAGTAAAAGTAAAAATTTAATGCAAGTCATCTTTTTTAAACAGCATTTTTATATTGTCATGTGTGTTACTTCAGCTTAAATGAAATGCACTCCCACCAGAGCAAACAAGGGCTCAGCCAACACCAAAGGTTTGAAAACCAGATCAGAGCCTTCCATCATTCTCACATGGCTGCCCGGCCTAATGTTGTACATGTACATGAGCTCTAAACTTGAACTAGCGATGTAATTCTAATAAAATTTTAAATTTTAACATGCAGAGCCTTGATTCAAATAGACTTCAATACTTCACACTCAGTACAGAACAGTCTTCACCTTTCTTTCCCTGTACATCTTCACAGTCATATGTACATTCACATAATGTGTACCACTGATACACACAAACACTTTCACAAGGACACTTTTGTAACAGTTTTGTAGGTAGACCTTTTATTTACTGTGCAGCATACATCCCTGCAAGCTGCTTTTATGGTTTTGGTACATATATGTCAGCAGGTATTTTTATTCTTCATGTTCTCTTTTTTACTCTGTCAAGCATTGCCATGAGCAATTGAGACATGAGAAGTTCCCCTTTTATCACGGAGATCTGCGTGTACAGACACATTAAAGGCTGGGTTGTATAAATGATTTATATTGAAGTAAATTTCTCAGACAAACATTTCTGTATGCTGTAATGTTGATGCATAATGATTTAATATATATATCTATATATATATAGATATATATATATAAAATCTCAAAATCGTATCACTGAAATACTGACAGTCATAGACAGTAGATGCAAGCATTTCCAGCATTTCAGCAGATACCAGATACAATGCAAAAATATGTCCCACAGGTGAAAGAAAAAATTATTTTTCTTCTTTTAATATGTAATTCAGCAGGCTGAATATAAGAAGAGAAGAATTTTCTTGGATTTCACATGAACCTGAGCAGGAGACCTTTGTAGCTACTGTACTTGTAAAGGTAAATTTTTAAAACCCTTGAGTGCGTCATAATAGCTTATTTTACAAAAGTATTGTAATGATACATTTCCACAAACATTGCTGTTTTCTTATTTCATAAACTGTTGCATTTATAAAGACGGTGTTCCAAGGGTACAAGAAGGCGTGTCTTTTTGCCTGTAGGTATAACCTATAATTTTCTTTCTTCTCTCAATAACTGGCAACATAATGGTGGAGATGCTCCCTGTTTGAGCTCTGTGTATCTCTAAGCGTGCAGCTGCTGCTGCCCTGCAAGCTCTGAATAATCCTGCATTCTGGCAGAGCACCACAGCCTAAAATAATGGGCAGCACATTATCTTAGCTAACAACATATTTCCTTGTCAAGGGCAATTTGGCAATAGGCTTGATGTTTAAGGACTCATAATCATTCAAATATCATCAGCTAGACATCCCTTCACAAATGTGAAGGCATGCAGGTCCGCATGCACACACGCACACGCACACAACCACACACACTGTGGTCTGTGATTGATTACCACAGTGGCACTGGTACAATAGCTCGGAGGGGGTGCAATCCTTAAATAGAAGGTTTGAAGGAATAGCAAGGCAAGCCAAGAATTCTGATCAGCTGCAAGAAAACTGTTCTGGATGGGGTTCAAGTACTAACACACAATCCTCAAAAGTAGAAAAAAATAGAAATATAAAAAAAACCCAACTTATTTTTCCCTCTCTAGACATTAACTTGTATCCTATGTCATAATTTCCACAACATACACTCAGCCAGTCAGTTTGGGAAGGAGGAGGATCAATATCGTACTGCTTATAGATTGCTGATCAATGCTTATCCTTAATTTTTCAAATAAAAAGAGGTATAAAATGTGAAAACCTTGAAAGTAAAATTGGATCTGATAAATCTATCAGCTTTAACTTTGACTACCTCAGACTAACACTCTCACAGAAGTTTGGGAGTCAGTGATGAAAATGTGAATGTGATGTGATGAAAACTTCAAGCATCACCTCAAGCATCAAGTGATGAAAATCATACTGGGACATTAGATTGCTGGTTTATGCTGTTCATAAAACACACTTCAAATACCTTATACTTTTATTTGAACCTGTTCAAGAGTCCTAAATAATTAGCCACAATGTAATTCCATGGTGCTCTAATGGTACCAAAACTTGTGCAAGGGCTTACAAATCCGTCAGAGCAATCAGGAAAAGTAATTAATTAGTGCTAGTTCTAAAATTAAAAATTTTTAAAAAGACTGATATGAAAGTTTGACTTGTTTACTATACATTTAGTTTTGATGAATACAGCTCCATACAATCAATAATTCAGGTTTTGGGAATGATGTGTGTGTACTTGGAGTTTTTGGCCACTAGTGGTGCTTTGACCCACGCAAATAAGGAGACACAGTCACATGTGTGGGTGGCATTATTCAAAATATGCTAAAGGATTCCAACAAGTAAAAAATCATGGAAATACTACATATGGTAAAAGAGTCTCTCAAAACTCTGTAATGGGTTTATGAGGAGTGAAATACCTATTTTATATTTCGCAGGTCCACATAACTTGTTTTGTTGAAGAATGCATTGAAGAATACACTCCCAAAACATGAACATAATTTCACATGAGGTAAACATGATGTATTTGTTTACCAGCAAACTCTACAGGGCATCTATAAATACTAGATGGTCTCCATTCAGTTTCTGTGTTTTTATAATACATCTTCTTTTTTAATATTGTCTGGCAAAAAAAAAAAGTGTGATTTTCAAGTCTGAGTACTAACACATTTATTCAGGTGGCAGGTGTGATCATTTTGTTTTCAAAATAAAGATTTAACAAATGTAATATCACTGCCTTTCAACCAATCCAAGAAATCCACATTCCCCATCCATGTCAACTGGTAACTGAAAAACCACAACAAATGAAAAGAAAAAAAGCTGGCTTGAGCAGAGCCCTTACAGTCCAACAAAAGCCATCTCCCTCATCTCACAACGATTAGGCACAATTTGACAAATGATGCGTATTCCTAAATCTGTGCATTACATCGCTTTAACAAAGTGCAAGGCAACTCATGTGATTTCACAGAAAACTGCTTGGACAAGTGGAAAATCGCATCCCTTCTCCCAGCGATTCCCTCTCCTCCCCTCAGTCATCCACCATTAGGCCTGCACAGTACCAAAACCTGTTGGCAGTCTAAGCCATGCTGCTACCTGCTGAAATGTAACTAAGACAAAGCTCCTTTATCTGCCCTGCTAGTCTGCTGTCCTCAGCACACAATTTAGTATTCAGTCATTTAACAGATGCTCTTATCCAGACAGACATAATAAGCGCATTCAAATATGGAAGCGGCTCAGATGGCCTCGTATTTCCAACGGGTGCTCCCAACTTTGTCAGTTGTGAAGGACGTAGGGCACTGGTGGTGGAGGTCACAGGAGACCTGTCTGGATGGTAGACTGCAGAGATGACTTACTTTATGACTCCCACTTTGGATTTCTCTCCTTCCTTGTCACTCTCTGCCCCCCCCCCCAACTCTTGTTCTCACTGGATTTCTCATTTCCTATGTTTTTTTCTATCTGCATGCCACATTACATTTTGAAGGTGAATCCCATAAATACTGAAATTACTTTGGAGGATAAATTACTCATGGAGGCATTTTTAAGGCCTGATTACCATTGCATAGAGTCCCAATCTTCATTCTACAATGAGAGCAGTGATCTACCAGTGGAAATTCTTATAGAAAATTCATACCTCCCAAGAAAGCTCTTCTCTCTAAGAAAAATATTAACATGAAACAAAGGACAAATGAAGGTACTGAGAAATGTGCTGATTTATTTAATCCCTTTGAAATGTATATCATTTTCAGATTTGTTCCCCACATCTCATGCTCTAATTCCGTCTCAATTTTTATCTAAGAAAACAGGCCTGGTAAATTAATCTCCTGAGGACTCTTGACAGGGTCATGTCCAGATCCACAGACTTTCTCAGCAGGTGCTCACTTTGTGCCTGTTTGAGGCTGCGCAACCATGTGTATGTGAGAGCATGATAAATGTCTTTAAATATATATAGTTGTATTAACCACAGTAAGTCTTCACTTTCACCTATACCTTGCTTTTTAAAATTTCCAATGATACTTGCATTAATGACAAAAAATGGTTGATTTATTTCATGAATCAATAAATATAGAATTATGTTAGGTTAATTTCATATATAATCGATATAAACTGTATAGCTTGCAGATTTTCTAATGTAATCTGGAGGTATATCACCAATATTCCCACCATTTGAACAATCACTACATTCTAATATTACATTATCGTGTGTAGGCTGCTGATCTTTACTACAGCCGTTGCCAAAATGGGAATTATCAAAGGCTCAGACATATTTTGAATGTAATAATACAAAAAAATAAATAAATAAATGTGTGCTACTGACTGAAAAGACAAGACACAGCATCGTTTGAAATTAATATATCCTCTGTCTCCATACACCTCCTCTTCAGCAGGTAATACATCATCATATCATAATCTATGATATACTAACAATGTCTTCATGTCACTATATCACTTCTTACTCTAATTTATTTTAGAAAACAAGGCTGGTGAAATGATAGTTGAAATTTCTAGTGATGCTTGCTGTTTTTTATAGGGATAGGGTTGTAACTGTTGAGCTGAAAATGTGAATGTGAGTTAATCTCGCAAAATGTTTAGAGTCAGGTGAAATATGCCTTACGCAAGCCGTATTTCACTTTTTTCCCCTGTGAAACACCAGCAAGCCAAGGTGTGTCATGACATATTTTATAGTGATGAGTAAATGGAGCTGGTAGATATAACTCAATTGGAAACATCTGATGATTTTGACTTGAAATACAGATGGGGTCAAAGTATTGTGAGCATTTCTGTTACTCTCTGTCTGTCATCAGTCAATCAAAATTTCATTTATGATTTATTTTAAGAAATAGTTTGAGCCGGTGTACATTCTGTTTTGATTGGTTTTGGTCCAAGCCCTCAAATCCCACACATAACCACCAACACAACGCTTCACACAGCTTCTCCCAAGCATGCTAGTTCTGAGCGCTTCTTTCACCACACAGAGCAAAGGAGGGCCAAGAAGCAACTAGGGCAGCAGGGGTACAACCTGTCAGGCAACTATGCTGCCAAACTTCAAATAACATTTGGAGGTAGCATTGGCTGAAAGTCACTTTCAAAGTTTATCTTAGTATTTCAAAGACTCATATCTACATTAACTGTAGATATAGAGGAGTTCAAATGCTTTCTTAGGGAGTTGCCCTTTGATCTGTGCAGTCCGATGCAGGTGAAATGAAGTCAGTTAATATGATCTAAAACTCCACAAGCAACGGCAATATGTTGTATTGTGGCTTGTTCTATGTGCATTCCTATCGCTTGTCCACTCTCATAAGCACAAATGGAAGAAAAAAATGAATAAAGTGTTACCATAACAATCATCATATCAGTGTGTGTCTGGGAATAAAAGGGTTAGATCAAGAATTTGTGAAGAAAGAAGATTTCAAAATATTAAGATGTACATTGTGTGCCACAATATTTTAAATTAAAAACATTGAATGAAAATTATTTCAAAATGCGACTACATGCGACTTTGGTAGAACAGCACAATTTAACCACACCTGATACATCGTAAACAGTAGACTGCATACAGTGATCACAAGAGTGTGCAGCCATACATGCAGCTCCATGTTCCTGCCACCATGCTAACATGCTGATGTTTTGCAGGTATAATGTTGGCCACATTCATCATCTTAATTTAGCATGTGGGCATGCTGAGATTTGCTAATTACCACTTAACTCAAATTATAGCTGATGCTGATGGGAAAGCCATTAAATGTTAGGTTATAAACTGAAGTATTGAACAAATGAAAATGTTTGCTAAATGATGGGAAAAAAGGTGCCACAACAGCGGCGCCAATTCATTTGAATTTCATACCAAACCTTTAAATACTGTTGAGTCACTGAAATAAAAAGCAGGAATATTAGCTGCAAAGCAACACCAAGGGCAAAGTCAGATCAACAAAATTATAAGATTCATCCTCAGGAGACGACATACATGTATACAAAGTCTGATGGCAAACCATCTTGGAGTTGTTAATATATTTAACTCTGAACCAAAGTGGGACACCAGCCTTCCAACATCACCACTGCCACAGAGAATTAATAATTAAATAATGAAGTATTCAACCTTATTTGTAGTACATATTCTTTCATATTTCTCCATCTAGAGTACGCCCATAAGGATGTCCCTCACTACCTGAACAGTTCATCAAGTGTGAAAATTGCTGCTTTTGTGACGTCCTCTCTTTCTTTCCCATGCAAGGAATGTGAGGAGAGACGCTCTGATTTCACCGGTAATTGCTATGGCCACCGCCAAGTCATGAATCAACCTCAGTTCGTTGGAGGTTTGATTGAATTTCATCATTTCCTTCAGTCTGAGAGGCTCTGGGGGTCGATAAGCCTGATATTTGTGGGACAGCGTTAGTCAAATTGCTGGAAAAGAATGATATAAAAAAGGAACATGAAATAAAATCTTATTTCCTGTGTTTACCATCTTCTCACAATATAAACTCATAATATGAACTAAGGTGTAACTCCCTGTTTTAATATTAAGGGGGAAAAAAAAAACAAGAAAAGGATTGGTTTTTGAATATCAATATATCATCATGTCATGTTAACACATATCTACTCAGTGCAGAATACATTTTCCCATCTAACCAGAGCCTCCAAACTGGCATTAAAATAATTGCAGGGAGTGTTTTGTTTGCAACTTTATTTGGTATCTTGTGTTTTGCATGCATGTAATTCACCTTTCACTCATAAAGAATGGGAGTATTGTAATATTTCACTGTTACCCTTAGCTTTATGATTACAATACCATTTAGCGCATTCTGTGTTTTACACCAATAAGACAAAGTTTTTGTAAAACTCCGTCTTCCTATTTGTATGGAATAGTCAAGAAATGATTCACATAACCCCTTTGTGATGTCCTCTATCTTCCTGTCAGTGATCTTTGATTGTCCAACATACGACTGTAGGGTTGAAAGAGCAAACTAAACTTATATTAATAGAAACATAATCTCCTCTTCCATCTTTAATTTTTCACCATCACATCAGAGCAATGTAGCACTCATCATCCTCTTAATTAGCTGTCAAAATATGGCCAAGAGGAGTTTCAGAAAATATGCTTCCCTTGACGCAGGACAATAGAGAAAATGGGAAGGCTGGTTTCTACGATATTTCACAAGTGTTTTACTTTATAGTCTCCTTTAAGGCCACGGTCCTCTTGGGTGCTACCTGACTATCCTAACTGGAAATGGAAGGGGCGAAAAGGTGAGGTTTCACCACACACATAATACATCATATGTGAAAGATGTCTGCTTATGTCGCAGTGCCAACAGTGTCTTCTTCAGTTATTAACTCTACCTGCAGAACAGCTCAAGCATAAAAGGAGACAATACATATCTGTATTTTCAAAGCTTTGATAAAAGCATTTTAAACTCTGGCAGATGTGATGTCGGTCTCAAATCTAAAGATGTTCAATGGACATGTCACAGAGAAATTATCATGTTATTATTATTATATTAATTATCACATTATATTAAATTAGCTCAAGTATGTCTTAATATTACAGCAAATATTCTGATTTGCTTACGAATAGTCATCTATCTCTGCCTCTGATTGATTGCCTTTTCTGATACCTAATTTTTCAGTATTACTTTCAGAGGATCTGAATCTGAATTGACCAATCTGTTCCACCACTGCACAACAACACAGTTCCACTGTAGTAGAAAGATCCATATGTAACAGGAAGTCACACAAAGGCTGCTAATTTTAGTCCAAGGCGTCATGTTTATTACCGTATGGTGATGTCTGATGTGTTGTCTAAGCTCATCATACTCAACATATGAACACATGTTCTTCTCATTGAAATCACCAAAAATTGTATAAGGGAATATAATTTTCTGTTAATTTGAACAATAGCTTACATTTTTGTAGCTTGTACACCTCTTTTTGTGTTAACTTATTTGTTGGCCTCTTTCTTTCTGGATGTTTGGCTCTCTTTCATGTGGAGTTAGACTTTCTATCTCCTCCCATGTCTCTCTAAGCATCAAACAAGATACAGGTATATGATAATGTGTGACTTTTTTGTCCTCTCTTGACTGTTATATTAATCAAATTCTTACTCTTAACTGACATATAGCCGTGATTATTTGCATGTTGGTGTGAGGAACAAAGATTTGCACAGAAATACACATTTAACACAGCAAAACTCAGTTAGTAAAAAATGAATCTAAAGAATTAAAGCACTCATTTGATTTCTTGATAAAAAAAATTCAAAGCGATGAGATTTAATTATACTGGAGACGCAAGGTCACAATTTCATACAATATGCGCATATACATTAAGAGCATGACTTCAGCATGTACTATAAAATGTAATGAAACTAAGAATGGGAGTACATATCTGAGAATGTAAAGGGTGATTTTTGAAATGCAGGGAAAAGTTGGGCATATCTGTAAAGTCACTCCATTACCTGGTTCAGCCCATTTTTTTCTCCCTCATTTACCGCCTAATTGGAGGTTGGGCAGCAGCAAAGGCCAGGCTCTAATTGTCTCTCATAACGAATTAGTGTCTTAATTAGTAACGAGGCTAACCTTCTTATTGCACAAAGCAGGAGAATCTGTCCCTCTACTTTTTACTGTATTTACTATGATTTGGGGGTTTGTATGTGTGTGCGTGTAAGTTTTAAGTATTTGCAAGTTGGATGCTTGTGAATAATTTTCTGTTTCATCAGTAATGGTTGCTAATGAGATGTCTACTACTCTATGTGGTAGTACTAATCCAATCTCAGCAGATTTAACACGTTTACATATTCTATAGTGAAGTTCTCTTTTCAGTGCATTCGGCTTCTTTTCTCCATGTATTCCAATGTACGTGCTCTCACACAAGTATTGGCATTGGGTCGTTGTCGAACACGCAGGCAATAATACATCACAAGTAAAATGCATAGCCAGGATTTAAGGTTGTGGCCTTGTGAAAGGCTCAGTTTTATATATATAGTTATCATTTTCAAAGATGTTTTGTAATTCTGCTCTACTAAATTGAAATATGTCCAGTAGATAACATTAGGTACAAGCTTAATGGTCGATAATATAACTAAATAAGGGTCTCTTAGCATACCTGCTTCACAAAATAAAAAATTTAAAATCTGTTTTTGTTTCTGTTACACCAGTGCCAACCTCACTCCTCCAGTTAACTACAGAATATGACTGGCAGTTGGCAGCAACATTTTGAAACTGACATTTAACTAATGTGTTGCAACTGATGCCTGTTGGTTTGAATCAGCTATTAACAGTGTTCAATATCAAAGCTACTCAATAAATCAAAATAAATGTCTTTTAGCAAAGATGTTGAGACTTAAAATAAATTAATAAACAATATACTGTTTAAAAATTTTAAATTTACTTTGCTGGAAGTAAAATTCATTTTTAAGAAACATCATATCTGTTATATTCATGATAATGACATGATTTGTCTATGATTTGCCCAAAAAAATTGAGATATGAAGTTTAAATTTAATCTGAATTGTATGCCTTTAATACAAGGTTACGGAGACAGAGAAAAATCTTTACTGGTACATACATTATTATATTTTCAACTCTCAAGCATGAACTTATTCTGAGAGAGAATAAATACATATTGCACTACATTATATATATATATATATATATATATATATCTGTCTATGTGTATACTGTCCAACCAATTACACTCCACTACCCTTTGAGTAGAATGGCCATTCAATTCTTAATACATTCATATAAAAAAGATATTCATTGTTACTGAGAAAAAGATTAATTCACAGAATATAGGTATTGGATAGATAAGTCTAAATGTAAATGTTATTGAATGTCACATCCTTGCCAGAAAATTAAATCATACATTTTGGTTAATGAATAGGATTAGAAAAAGAGTTGGTATCAGGTAGTCATGACTAGGAATCAATTGATTATCAGCTTGGTTGCTTATTGCCTGCAATATTCAGACTACTGGAATAGATTCCTTTTTAAACATTTAAATAAATATATTTTAAAATTCTCCACTTTGGTTCAGATTCAGCCACCTATCCCTCTGTAGTAATCAATGTCTGGCACAATGTCACCCCAATGATTGGCTACACATCCTGAGTCAGGAAATATCAGTGCCAAAAAAAATGTGTACACAGACTGGTGCAGACGAGAGTTGAATGAATAGCAGCTAACATGGCTTAAGTCATAATTAATATCACTATCTTCTAAACCACACTCTTGTATAAACAAGTCCAAATGTTGATCCAAGACACAGCAAGCACAAAAGAACAATAGAGAAAAGCCATCATTAACTACTGAGCTAGATACAGCTAATGGTTACCTTAACTAGCAGATACGAAGAGGATGTAAACAGCTACTGCATCACAGAAAGTCACTAAAAAGAGCATCATACCAAGTGCTGGGGGAGATCCAGTGTAAGTTTAAATCCACAGAAAATGCAATGAAGACCTGGGTTATAATGAAGCAGCGCACACAATAATTTCATAAAAGGCTTACAGGCTGGTGTATAACACACATCTTGTAGTACATTTTGTTACTCATAGGAGTAATTCATCAGCAGTAATATGTTAAAAAGGCACAGATATCTCTGTGATGGACTGGTGACCTGTCCAGGGTGTATCCCGCCCTCACCTGGAACGTTGGCTGGGATTGGCTCCAGCACCCTACCCCCGCGACCCGGAAACGGAAAAGTGGTAGAAGATGGATGGATGGATGGATGGCACAGATATCTGTCAGAAAAAGGGAGGGGGGTCAAGACTGAGTCAATCAGTAATACACATTATTTTAATCAAAAGGCTCAAATGAGTATGTGAGCTTTACTGGTCTGATCACTGGTATGTGTCTTTAATTGGCTTCTCTATACCCACACTGCAGAACACTAAGTGCATATCTAGAGTAATCTAATTAATATAGCGACAGTCTCACATCAGACTCTCTTGTAACAAATGGCTCCTTTGTTATCATATAATAATCTTAAAAGAAAATGAGGCCAGCTGGAGACGTCAGCAGCAGTAGATCAGGATTAGTTGAATCTTGTCCATCTGGCAAAGACATTCTTTTTAACCCCCCATACAGCTGCTGACTTACTGCTACTGTTTGGTCAAATGTGTATGACTGAATGTCACCTTCCACTTAGGTCCTTATCCAAATAACTACATTGTTGGCAATGGAGCAACATGTCATCGGAAGCCCATTATTGTGTATGTGCTATTTTACAATGACAAAATCAAAACACAATCAGTGTCAGCCACAGATATTAACCTGCTGTTCTTGTCATCTTTCCTCGACCTACAATTATAACCAAAGTTTGGCTTTTAGATACAGATTCAACACCTGCTCAGGCCTGTGAGCTCTTCATCAGCAGGCTAGTGTTTCTCTGAACCTCGCCCTGCTGTCAAGACTTTTGGTTTGATCCTAAATAAATAGACTGTGGCTAGAAACGGTGGACAAGATGTTCCTCACCAGGGTGGGTGGCCTCAATCTGCATAGTAAAGCGAGGACTTTAATAAGTTAGGATGGCCTCATTGTTGAACTCCGTCACAGAAACAGAAGCCAGTGAGAGAAGTGGTTTAGACACCTGGTATGATTCCCCTGCATGCCTGCCTTTGGAGGGCCTCCAGGCACAGCTAACAGCGAGCTCTCAGAGAGAAAGCTGGAGGAATTTGCAGTGAGATAAGATGCCTGGGTGCTGTCCTCACAGTGATGCCACAATGACCCTGAAAAAGCCAATCAGTTAGATCCTGAATAGGTGCATATTATGAGTTTAGAGGCCGCTTAGTAAAAAAAAAAAACAAAAAAACAAAAAAACCCATGTCTTTTGATTTCTACATGCAAAAAATATATCTCAACTTTTATCATGAACTTGTGACCTGTTGGCTACACTTGGAATAAAAAATTTTTAGCTACAATCCATGACCTTATGATTTGCAAAAAAGAAAAAAGATTTGATTGAATACCAGTTTATTTGTTTGCCTATCGGCACTACTGAATATTCCCTTTAAATAAAAGCCCATATGGTTTATATGATCAACATTAAACCACTGAAATCTGTTTATACCAAACTGCAATGTTTTTAATTTGTGTAATGTTGCTGCTCTGATCTAGTAAAGCTTCAAATCATGAATGAGTTTACATGTAACTTTGAAATTTCAGTAATCCATGCGGCCTTTTAAAAACTAAAAAAAATTGTTATTACATGATTTGTGTATTTCCCCACTAATCGTAGATTTTCAGGTAATAAAGAGATCATTTTTAAGATTACAGTCAGCAAGTTATTACTTGTGATAAATGCTTCACAGTAAGACTCTGTCAAGGCCAGCATTAGAGAACAATACAACCCTTCAGAGTCAGATCCACCATGGATAATAAGATACAAATATGTGGATGATGAAACCAGCTGTTCTCACAGATGTTCATATGAAATGAGCAATGGGGGGTGAAAACCTACAGTATAGGTAGGAATATGTTTGTGCGTGTGGATAATTGCTGCACCATCATTTCCTGCTCCCCAAAGTCAGACTTGTCTTTAACAGTTTAATTACTTAATTTAATCCATTATTATTGTCAATTATTTATCAAAGTTATACCATAAGCTACAGTGACTTTTAGCTGGCCTATGAAAATTGTTTCTTAAGTATGTTGGTCTTGCAGGTTTTCATTTTTACAAGGGTTTTATATATTACTATGGTTTATCTTGTCCATGTAATCAGATGCAATAGTTGTTTGTACCAATAATCTGCATTTGCACTGGTGTAGATATGCAGATGAATTAAAATCAAAAAAGATCCATCAGGGTAAAGCTGTTAGGCATACTCCTTTACATCAGGCAGACAAAAACATGTGTCCAGGCAGGAATCTGCAGACATGAGCTGCCTGAGCAGAGGCTATTCCCAAGGTGTGTTGTTTACTTGAGGATGAGCTGCAGCAGCTGAGCTTTGTTCATGAAATTACTCAAAATAAGCAATTATCCATCTTTGGCTGTGTATAGAACCATCCCCAAACCCCAGAGGATTCCTGCAGTCCTGACACTGACAGAAACAACTTATGTCAAATGGTCTAAATATAGCATCTTCTTTTTTTTTTTTTTTTTAAATCCTTCCCCTTTTCTTCTCACTTTAAGCATTTTTTTCTGATTTTGTCTATGTGTCTTTATGGCTGTCTGCCACTACATCTGTCAGTCTGGTTTTATGTCTGCTCATCTGTCAAATAAAAGGAAAACACCATGTATGAGCAGTAGCTCTAATAGATAGGAGACTTGGGATGTAGGCATACGTGTAATAAAGCAAAAGTAATACTGTAAAGCACAACAACGAAATGATGTCTTTGGAGGTGCAGAATCTTCAGTGAAAAAAAAAAGTTATGCTTGAATGAACCCTTGGGTGTAACTATTGTAATACCAGAGCTCTGTTTAATGTTTTTAATTTTACATGTGACTAGCTGAGAAAGTAATTCATTGTGTACATTTAAAGGATGGCTGGGCTCTTGCATGGGGGTGGATAAAACATTTATCAAGATATGCATGTGCAGGTGTATGTTGGTTTATATGCCTGGTTCTAAAAGTTTGTCTGAGGGAGCATCTGTTTACAAATGCCATCTGTTACAGCTACTAGATTTTTATTCAAATGAAAATGCAATAAAGGTACATTTCCCCTTTGAAGGAGTTTATGTTGAGCATCAATAACATCTATTTAACTATACTAAATGTAAGTATAGTAATGTTTATATAATATAAAACAATGGTATGTGTAACCAACATAACAGTGCTGATATTACTGACAGAATTACTTATGATTAATTACTTAAATAATGGACATGCTCCACTGTGTCAGAATGTGCTCCCCGGACAAAAATCTCAATAAATATTTTAGTTAATAATATCAACCTTTAATGCGACTACAGGTTCAATATTAGCATATCTTCAAGCCTTTAATATTATCCTGTATTGAATTTTAATGACTTACAGAACAGCTCTTTGAAACCTTTGGTCTCCAGCTTTGCATTTGATTATATTTCTTACAGCCTCTGTTGGTTTAGATAAAGATAGAGAAAGTTAAAACTACAGCTGAAATGATTAGTCAAATGATGATGATTAGTTATTTGACTAAAATTAATTGCCAGCTATGACAACAATTCCTTTTTTCCGTAATTGATCCATCTTCAGCTTCTAATAATGTTATGAATGTTGTCATTTGGGCCCAGGCACTCGACAGAGTGAGAACCCTATTGCATGTGAAGACGTCTTTTATTTAATGCTTGTCACCTTTGGCTCTGTGGAATAGTAATCTGCATTTGTCACCAGTTCCTGACATTTAATGGACAGATTGATTAATTGCAGAGCAAAACATTCATCAAACATCATTAATTGATTCATTGCAGTCGTCATTAAATCATATTCAAAGACATGAATATTTTCTTCTTGATGTCAAGTCAAGATAGAGGTAGAAGTCTTCTACCTGAATTGTGAATTAGGAAGAAAAACGGCCTAAAAATGTGTTCATAAAAGTTTTACGGTGATAAAAATCCTTACTATTTCACAAATGAAACAGTCTTGTCATCTCCAGTAAGCCATGGGACAATCGCATGGATTCACAAACTTCACTTCTAATGCTCCCTATAGACTTGTAAGGTAGCATCACATTTTTCAGTCTACATATCAAGTAAATGTGATGGATGGCCGTGGAGAGGGTGGTGAGGGAATTAAGAGAAACAGAGACATACAGCATGTTGAAATTAAGATGAAAATTGGGACGAAATGGAAAAATGGGGTGGATGGATTGGACAAGGTGGTGGTAGAAATTCCACTGGGCAACTTTCTAATTAGTTCTGCTAGCCCGAGGCAGTGCATTGCCACTGGCTTTGTAGCATACAGAGTTCCTGCAAGGACTCTAAATAGAATGATTGACCGCTCTGGCAAAGAAACTCATGATAGCTATCATAAGCAGTGCACTTGCATTTAATTACCCTGGGGTTTACAATGCATGATAAATACCCCAATGCATAAAGTTTGATAATTGGCATTTATAGTTTGCAATATTAACAGACCTCCTAGTATGCTTCTGTATGAGTCTCTCTCACTAGCACACAGAATTCATGCACTTGATTCCTCTCAAGCAAATCTTCAAACTTATCATCCATATATATATATATATATATATATATATCAATAACAATTTCAAACATTTAGCCCTCCTGCTAGTCAGAGTGTCATGGTACAGTAGGTAGCGGTAAACTGTCAAATCTGAGACTAGATTTAATGAATACTTCATAAATAATAACTAATCCATCATTTGCATACAGAACTTTTACAGAAACGTGAGCAATGTGAAAAAAAATCAATTGCCATGCACAAAGCTCACTTGTCCATTACCACACTTATTTTATTTTTCTGGTTCTACCCTTCAGACTCTTCATTACATTATTCACTGCATGTCTGGTCTTAGCTATAGGGTTGTGAAACTTAACTTAAACTTAACTTTTGTCAATGAATACTCTTGTCAGACTGACAAAATTGGAGCCAAATTCTTCTGAGGTGTTTCTCCATCAATCAGAGTCCCAGCCAGTGTGGAAGAGCTAAAAACTGTTGTGAAGCACACATTTGGAGTTTTTATAGCATTGAGTCTTTAGGATTTGGACTTAGAATATGAAGTTTACTCTTGATGACCTTAACAAATTAAATGCAAGGACACCATAAAAGGTGTTTTTTAAACTTGCTTTCAGTTGATAAATGTTTAGGCAGATCAAGACTACTCAACAATAAGTTCACTAGATCAAATGTAAAGGTGTCAACTGGAACATCATCCTCACAATAAACCAATATCCTGTCCAAGTATCACAGAATTTCAACCAGTGACAAAGCAGTTTCATAATTTTCCACACAAGACTGAGATATACTGTGAAATAGCCAGTAAAGACTACAGACAGAATGGAGCAATCCTCCCAAACCCAAAGGTCAAGGCTTACATACATATGTACAAATACTGAACAGCCTATCCATCAAGTACACAGGTGAGAAAGTACACTGGGCACTGAAATACAATCGTCTCAAAAGGCAAAATCATTGCCTCTCATGTTTCTTTGGGCAGCAACAAAGCATCAAATATAAGATAGCAAAGTGTCACACCACACTCAGGGCTACAGTGTTCCCAAGGGGATGTGCAAATACTGAAATGCAAGAGTCCTGCACTGAAAAAGTCTGCAAAGAGTATATAAAAAGCATCAAAAAACACTTCAACCAGAGGGAGAGGATGAATAAAGTCATGAACGGTTGCTTGTTAATCTAAGGAAGAGGGACAGCAACAAATAGATCAAAGAACCAAATGTCAAAAATGTTGCACAAAGAAGGAGCAAAATCATTAACTTCTTACTCACTGTAGAGGACATCAAAGCCAGATGGCTCGCCCTATTTGAGGTATCTCATGAGGGCTGCAAGTGCATGCTAATTAGGAATATTTCTAGTCCAATGTGAAGGACTGCACTGACATGGTGGTCAGCACCATGGCCTCACAGCAAGAAGTTTATAACATAATTCATTTTACGTGATAAATGAGGAGAAAAAAAACTTTTGGACTTTTTCCTTTCTCCATTCTTGATGGAAGGGGGTCAATTTGTACCAGAAACTTAATTTTTCTATACCTTGGAGAGCCTACATATATAAAGCAGTGATACGTGTTATAATATAAAAAAAAGGTAATCTCTCTCATATCTCCTATCGATTATGTATGTGGAAATATAATTATTATTACTGAGTTTGACTCAGTTCAGACCATCATCTCAATGACAATTTTTGATTCATTGGTGAGCTGATTACATCTTAAAAGTGCTTATCTAATACATTAAATAGAACTTTTTTCTGAGATAGACCTTGGCTACATCACATGAAACTAGGGTTGAAACGATTCCTCGAATAATTCGAGTAACTCGGTTATAAAAAATTATCGAGGAATTTCCTCTGCTTCGAGGAATTGTTTAATTTTTACAGAGCATGGCATTTTTCCTGGACTACAGGTGTCTCGTCACTCTCCGTGTGCCAGCAAACACAAACAAATGCCCAAAAGCTGCTGTGTGGTAGGGTGTACTACTAACAGGGTAAAGAACTCTGATCTAAGTTTTTATAAGCTAACGAACAGAAAAAAATGAGCCTTGATGACGACAGAACTGGATACAGGCAGTAAGACGAGAGGTGCCATTGTCGGCTACACATCAGCCTTGAAGACCGAGCAGTCAGAGCTGGCTGGTTTATGGTTTCATCATTTAACCTAATAGCAATAAAAACCAAGTACTGTATAAGTTAGGCTACATCCACACTACTACATAATCTTTTTAAAATAGCTTTCAAATCTGTCCCACTTTATGGGGTTGAAAGGTAGTTGGTGGATGTACGTTAGCCTTGGTTAGCTTCAGCTCTTACAGTTAGCCTTGGTTAGCTTCTGCTCCTGCAGTTAGCCTTGGTTAGCTTCTGCTCCTGCAGTTAGCCTTGGTTAGCTTCAGCTGCTAAAGGTAGCCTTGCCAATTCAGCAACCTTAAGAGTCAAAAATAATGTATACGCATAGCTGTATTATCTTTTTATTAGCTTTATAAAATGTAACATTACACCCCTTATGTTACAAAATATTTTAATAAAAGCTTGGCATGAGAACAGTATCCAGTGAGCGCTCATTGCTTGTTATTTATGTTCCTTATTGTTAGGAATATACACTCACACAACAATGAAAATTACAGATCTTTGGATGCTAATAACTCTTTTTGTAAGTGAATGGATCCAAGTTGTGTTCCACCATAAACCAGCCGACTCTGACTGCCCGGTCTTCAAGGCTGATGTCTAGCCGATGGCGCCTCTCGTCTTAATGCCTGTATCCACTTCTCTCGTCTTGAAGGCAAATTTCTTTCTGTTCAGCAGCTTCTAAAAACTTAGATCAGGGTTCTTTACCCTGTTAGTAGTGCACCCTACCACACAGCAGCTTTTGGGCATTTGTATGTGTTTGTTGGAACACGGAGAGTGACAAGAGCCACCTTCACACAATACAAAGTCAATGGAGAGATCCTAATTGTTTTCCCCCCGGTGTGGGCGGGGCTTAAATGCGCTCTGTCTCTATGGAGGAAAGATGTGAGGACAACGAAAGCAATGATAAAGATAAATGTTGATTGTCTAAAAAAGGAAAGCAATTGTTCATTATTAAGTGAAATGGCTTGTTTCCCATGTATATTTATAATTGCTCTTTAACTAAACAAACATATGTTTTATCCGATTACTCGATTCATCGATGGAATTTTCAATAGAATACTCGATCACTAAAATATTCGATAGCAACAGCCCTACATGAAACCACTGTAAAAGCCCTAATTTTTCTCTCCAAAGAGTTGGAGGAAATTTCTAAATGTTTAATTATGCGGCTGTAAGGTCCTAAATACAAAGTCCTTGCTGTTTCAGGATGCTGGTGAAGACAAGGAATCACAGAACTTTGCTGTACGAAGAAAAAATCCAGATCATCAAGAATAATTAAGGTCCCTGCAGCATTGGTATTGTGGTAGAATCAAAATTGGGTGTGAAAGCTCTGCCTGCTTTGGGTAACTTTCTGTGGGGTTTTCCCATACACCGGGATGCCATTTGCAGTGAATCTTGGCCATCCCAAGGAGAACATATACACCTTTGAAGTCTCCCAAGAAACTCCTCCTCAAGCCGCATTGTTCAAAGCTGTGAACAGCCATAAGAATAAGCCACTGGCTTAAGAAAGGGACCGCAGCAGAATGAAAGGGAATTGTTAAATCGCTGTCAAAACTGACACATGGTTACCTTCGAGGCTTTGTAAGTGCTTGAGTTTCAGTGCTGCTGTTAATTGTTGTTCAGGGGGTTGTGCAGAGAAATTATATTACTTAACTCAAACCAACCATTTGAGAGTAGTGGTATAATGTTTTAGACTTGACATTGGCAGAGGTAAGCTGCTCTAGTATCTTGCGATTCACCTGAGCACAAGGGATGCAAATTTTACACGTTTTAATTGAGATAAAATGTCACAAAGAACTAAAGCAACTGGAAGTACCAACCTTATCCCAGATTTCAAGTCGAAGAGCATGTGAGATTTTACTTAATTACTTTTAGCCATTTAAAAATGATACTGGCCCTGAGGATTTCAGTTCATTTTCATTCTAAGATAAACTGTTTTTGAAAACTGAAAATTGAATTTGAATTAAAATACACTCATAGGCCCAGACCTTGAATCACATCTAAAACAAGAGATGGGCAGTGGTAATGGATCCTTGGTCATCATACAGCTTTGGTAAATTTGTGTTGTGCCTTCACATATTTCAAAGTACTACTTAATAAATAGTCTGATAACAGTAGTAGTAATAGTGGGTATGTAAATTGCAAATGTTTTTGGTCTAAACAAGTAATTATTTTCATTCTTATACTAGATACAACTCCTTTGTTGTTCTTTTTATTACCATGTGTTTTATTTAGTTCATTTCGCTAATGTATTAAATTTGATCAATACTTTTTAATCAAATTAGTACATAAAATCAATTCTACTATATTACTTGGCTACTGGGGCACTTTTCTGGAGTGACCAAACTAGTTAGTATCAAAAATTGCCTTGTCATTTGACCCCAAATTTAAATGCCTAAGGAGTAAATCTAATGAGCTTCAGTGAGCTAATGAACCGTGCTGAAAACAAGAACTAATAAGACTGGCAATTGATTTTACATGAACAAGTTTTTCTGTGTGGAGTTTGCATGTTCTCCCTGTGCTTGCGTAGGTTTCCTCCCACCGTCCAAAGACATGGATGTTTAGGTTGTTTGGTGTCTCTTAAATGTCCGTAGATCTGAGTGTGAGTGTGAGTGGTTGTTCGTCTTTGTATGTGTCCATGTTTTGGCCCTGTGATGGACTGGCGACCTGTCCAGGATGTACCCAACCCTCATCCAAAGAGAACTGGGATTGGCTCCCGTAAACAGATAAGCGGTAGGAGATGAGTGAGTAAATGAATGAGGCTTTTGTGTGCTAAAAAGGCAGAATATATAATATACACATATGTATTAAAATGTATTTGTTGTCAAAATACATTTAACCCTTTAACACAAAAGATTCCAATTGTCCACCTGGACTTTTTTCTTATTTTAACCATAAAAGTGCCAGATAATGTCTTGTTAATAAGTTCTTTTGCTCATTTTCCAGAACACTTAAAACTTTCAATCTCCAGCAGTTTACCATATGTCGAGTGTATAAACATAAAAGTGTATTTATGGTAAACAATGAAGGAATAGATTTGCCAAATTTCAGCAACAGCACAAGTAGAATTACCGTAATGACCCTACGTTGGCTGTGAAGCACTACTCCTCAGCTTTCAGAAACCACTGGCATGTCTCCAATAATATTATTCATATTCAATTTAATTGTTTATTTTACTTTTTGTTTAATGTTGGTGCTTGTGATGATGATCTGATTTGTAGGATGTGGTCATTTTGTTTCAAGAACTCATGACCATTTAGTTTACTGGAGGAAAGAAAACAGGAATGTGACTACAACTAACTTCCTTTGTGCGGCTCTTTTAATTGGCCAGCAAGGGAAATCATCTATTGAAACGGTGTCACATTGACTGTGTGCTATCCCAAAGAGCGAGTGGGAGGAGTAAGGGTAACTTGTCAGAGGCCAGCATTAGCAGTATCTTTACAAAGCTACTGTTTTTTGCTGCACCCTTAAATGGATGATAATAAGAGGGAAGGTCAAAGGAAATCATTAACTATGCCAAACATCTAATTATCACAGGATAAGAATCAGGGGATAAAGATATAATGGGCATAATTAGTGGTGCAAATTTCATTCCTGTTACTAGTTTCTACCTTTCCAGTCAATATCAGAATTACAACATCTAAGCAAAACTGAACTAGAACAATCAAATACAATCTGGGAGGCTAGCCTTAGTTAGTCATTGTTAATGTGAATTTGGCAAACACATGGTAAATGTCAAAGTAAGCTACTTTAATTATCCAAATGATGTGAATTTACCTGAGGTTGCACTGACTGTTCCTCTCATATGATATAGGCTCATTAATTCAGATTACATTTGCACCTCTCAAGGTTGTTTTCACACATTTTATTTTATGGTCACACAAATGGACAGGAAAACTCAAAGGGAATTAATGTAGAATTGTGATATCACTGAATCTCTTTCATATATTACTGAAAGTGTTGCTTGTTCTTTGCTAGTTAGATTGGTTTCTCACTGAAATTGTGGAAAATAGCAAGTTACAATTTGTCACTTTTAAAGGTTTTTCTTGGGTAATTTTTTTAATCCATGTTACCATCTAGGTTCTATGGCACACAATCGTTCGATCCATAATGGGTCTTTCTGCTGCATAATGACTTAAAAAGCTGGAATTGTAAATGTCAGCACACATCAATACATTTTAAAGTGCTTGTATGAGAATTTAAAAATAACTGCTTGCCGGTATATTGCAATATAATTTCATCCTGCAGTAACTTGTTCACAGTAAGATACTGTTACGGCTGCTGCCGTATTTTGGGGAGTTCTCTCTCTCTCTCTCTCTCTCTCTCTCTTTCTGTGTGTTTGTTTTGATTGTGTCCTGGCTGGACCTGTGAGCGGAGGAAACCCGCTGATGACGTCACTGGGGATTCCCTGCATGCTCCGCCCACTTCCACCTGTGGCTGACCCGAAAGTGATCCGCTGGCCCGCCTCTCATCTTCATCCTCCTGACTATAAGAGACCTGTCAGTTCTTTGTTCGTGGCAAGCTGTGTTCTCACCATACGCTGTCTCGCCCTTTTGCTCATTCGTGTCCTGTGCTGCTCTGTAGAGCTAGTGTGCTTAGTGCCCGTGTATTTTGACTGTGTGCTCTTCGAGAGCTAGTTTGGTTTTGATTGCTGTAAATGGTAGTTGCTCCTCAGTGAGCTAGTTTTGTTTGCTTAGCATTATTATAAATTGTATCGCAGTTGTTTTAAGAGCTGTCGTTTTTTGTTCGGTTTTTTTTTTCACTCATCTTTGGATTTTGATTGTGGCCCTGTTTTGTTTTGTTTTGGCCACCTCCTTTTGTTAACCTCGTTTACTTTTATTAATAAACTCCTTCATTTCACCCTTACCATCGGGTATTCTTTGTTACTTACCTTTTCCCTAGAATCGGTCGTAACATAAGTGGGGGGTCGTCTGGGATTTGAACCCAGGACCTCTCGCAGTTCGATGTTAACTTGGCACACACAACAATCAGGAGCAGTGGATAATTTGCTCCAGGTAAAAACTTACTGAACAGACAGAGGGAATCGAAAGGGCATGTTGGTCACAGCAAAGGATCCCATGACATGTCATGACATCACTCATGGCAGACTTTTGCTATTGTTTTAATTGAGAGGCTCCTGGTAACAAAGTTATATACTGCATGATTAATATCTGGGACTCAAACTTCAAAGATTGAAACCCTTTTTCCATACACTAATTTACAGCCGATACAGGCATACATACCAAAATAGTCCAGAATATTGGCAAAGAATATACATACACTTTTGCAACCATGCACACACACACATACCATATCTCCAATCATTTATCATGGCTTGAAGTTCCGTTGCTTTCTCTGTCTTCCTTGAGGGTAATTAGGTGGCAGTGGTAGCTCTGGTAGATGTGGGAAGGTCTGGACCTGATTGTTCAGTAGTCTCTCAGTGTGAAGTGGTGGTGATTCTGTTGGACACAGTATCAGATGAGGAGCTGCTGCAGAATATGCTCTAATCAGCTCTGGCCACTTTCCCATAACTCTCATTAAAGTTGGCAAGTGACATTTAACTGCTACACTAGGGACTTCACAATGCAAATAAATGGCAACTTCAACCTTAGAATTATAATGGCCTTCTTATTCTACTTTTAATGACCCAATGTAGTTTTCAAAGTCACCTCCTCAGGAATAGGTAGGCTGGCATACGCCTACAAGCCTTCTTATTGGCTAATAGGGAGCAAACGATGTCAACTTGACTGTAGAGGGATTCTCAGAGCGAGAGGCTAAAAGCTCAATCGCTTACTTTAACGCCTCCATATTTTTTTCCTTCAAATCTGGCTGTATGTATGCCCATTTGGATATTTTCATGCTACATTTCATACAGGGGTCTCTCTAATCCCCAGGCCCACCTAATGAGTAAGTGGTGAAAAGTTAATCAGCATAACTGAACTCCATGTAGCCTTTAGCTAATGCTACTTTTAACTCCAGCTTTCATTAACTTTTAAAACATGAGCCATTAACAACAGGTTGGTAGACTAACCATTGGCTAGCCTCCTGAGCACACTGCTATCCTACCCCTCACTGTGTCTGAACTTTAAAGTACAATTAGGTGAGAGGGAGAATTGGGAGACAGTCTTGGATTTTCTGGAGCTCAGCTGTCACTGTATCGATTCCTCTTCAGGAGTTTCCTGCTCATGGATGAGTCAGGACACTGAGCCCAAGAGGTGATGTCTGACATTTTTTTAAATTGTTTTTGAGGATGCACATCAGCATAGTTTACCTTAACAGCCTGTTGAGTTTGGCAGTCTAGATTACAAAAAATTTTAAATATGCAATATCCAAAAAAATAAATAAATAAATCTTACCTGGAAGGTTAGCTGTAAAACATATTGATTTGTTGTTGTGTACACACTCCATTTCACTAAGGAAATCATGAATAATTTAAAAGGATAATTAAAAATGAATCACAACCATCACAATACCAACTCCCATCTCTCTGAAGAACTCAAAATTGCCTCCAACAAGGACTGCTACTGTTGTCTCCCTGCCTATATATGACAACACTAGGTCATAAACATGTCTGACAAAACCAATGGTGAATAGTGATTTGATTACAGACGGTTAATGCAAGGGCAAACAAGTGAGTAAATTTTGCATTCCTGGAACTTTCTTGACATCTATCAACTGATTACCAATTCATCATTTTTGTGCTGTGGTGACAGATAGTTCTCCAGCACTGTTGCTCTGGAGAATGAGAATGAGGTTAATGAATGTGGATCAGGCTAATTGCTCTGTCCTTGCCAGGCCGCAGACCTATAAAATACCCATATATGCAGTTCTGCATGGATGAGAGGATTTGTAGCAAAATGCAAATGTTCATAGTTCTCATGGGACATTGAGCTGGAATAAAAGCACATGTGGCTATCTATTGCAGTAATTGTTATAATGTCTTTCAGATGTGGAATGAGTCAGGAAGTGTCGGCTCCATGAACATTATCTGCACATTAGCGGTTTCAGATGTGTGGAAGAGAGGCAGAAAAAAATTCTTTATAGATATTGGCTATTATTCGAGTATTTGGACAATATAGTAGGTAGTCTTAAAGATAATAGGTAGACTTATCGGATGTAGGCTGTGAGTATTAGAACTGTTCAGATTAGCTCTTTTCTTTATGAATCGCCTGCCTCTTAACATTTTTCAAATGTCCCTTTGCTACAGGCCAGCTTAGAGGAACAACCTCTAAGCTAGCAAGTTTAGATTAATATTTGGATCACAAAGACACCATATATCTTTGACTTTTTTGTGGGCAAGCAGCCATTTTACTGACAGCACTTTCCTCCCAAAGATGCAAATATTTCACAAAAAAAAAATAAAATAAAATAAAAAATTATTCTCTGACAATATTTTGCAGTGACACCATCATTGCATCCAGGGCTCATAACTATTTTTCCCAAAAGCAGCATGATATTGGGTAGTATCTTTCTATGCATGTAAGAACAAGAATGTTATTGCACGTCTGGCCCAACCACTCAAAATTTAAAAGAAGGCAAGCCTTTTCTGTACGCAAGATGTTATATGATATCGCAGATGCATACAAGTGTTTAGAGCAAGTTAAATTGAAGTCCACAGGCTTTTATGTTGATAGTAAAATTGGATCTGAATTTTATAAAGTTTTAGGCCTGTCTTGTCTCTTGGGCTCTGTCGCCTCTTGTCACCATTCTGGTCTTAAAATTAGTCACATAACTTTGCCTCTGGGCCCCAGTGTCAGTCTTTTTCTCACTCTCTTCTAATTGGTACTACACAATGTAGCAGGTATGTCAAATAAAGACTAAATCCTATCAATTAAAATATGATGGGTCAATGGTAAAACCCAACTTTCAATCCTGAAGTCAAGACTGCTACAGAAAGAGAAATCATTTTGCAAATGAAGTTCAGATCCCTCTCATTTCTACTCAAATAAAAACCATCTTCCTTTCTCAACGACTATCTCTTCACACCCACAACTACATTATTCCAGTTCCTATCACAGTCTATACACTATTCTGGATAGGGTGGTAGTATTCGATACATCAGCTGATGATTTAAGACAAATTCAGCAACTAATTTATGGGCTTGCCTTGTAATTACCCAAGCACGTCTGCACATAGAAAATCCACCTGTGACTAATAGCCAATGTGCACTGCCACTACCAGACAGTCAGTTTTGCATAGTTAGAAAATCAATTTATGGATCTTCAGCCAGGTTGTGTACATGGTGATGACTCGAATGTTTTAAGGATCATTTTAATCTCACTACATCAAACTTTTCTTTTGAGAACAAAACACAACTCTGGCATTTATGTATTTTGAAAAAGAGAGTTTTCATTTTAATTGGTTGGCCACTATAATTTATATTATACTTTATATTATGTTGTTAAAAACAGTGATAAATTAGAATCATTAATCATTAATTGTAACCATTAGTCATCACAAAATGAATATTTTGTCCTTATCCTTAAAGTTTAATCATCACCTCGAGATACGACTCGATATAGTTAGGTAATATCAAACTTTCGAGTTATAATATTTTCATCATTCATGTTTTTTTATGGTTGCATAAAAATACACAACAAATACATTGATAAAAAGGCAACCATCAGTATTATAGCAGACCTTTTTTTTTTTTTTTTTTTCAATTAGTGCAACAGGGTGCAGTTGTACAGCCTTTGAAGATTTACCTTACATTTAATTCAAAATCTGAAGGGATGGAGCAACTGGTTGTCCCGTGAATCAAAATCTGCTGAATCTCAATTTCACTCTTATGAAATTAGCAGAGTCTTGAGAAATGAAACAGACATGATTCAGCAGAATCTGGCTTTGAAGACCGGGAAAGCAGTTGGACATACACCAAAAGCATGACAGCCACATGCAACACATGACCCATATTTGAACTGGGCCCTGACTGAGAACAGCACATCATTCGGCAGCATATGGAAACCATGGGTTTATGTTCATGTATGAAGAAAATGTGGTGTTGGCAGAAGAGCCAGAGCAGAGGATGTAATACAAACAAAGTCTTAGTCTTGAAAACTCCTAAGACAAACAGTTCTTTCTTTGAACAAGAGCAAGGGAAGGAAGCAGTTCATCTGTGTTGTGTTACAAGGCAAAAGCATTTGCTATGTATACAAGCAACAGGCAGTTCTTGCTGTCAGTGGAGTAACCAGAGTGGTGCTGGGTGAAGAGGCGTTACTGCAGAGGAATGATCTCTACGGTTAGTGCGGAGGCCAGGGGGGAAAGAATTACCAAAGGGCTAATAGAACAGAGTTTGCCTCACTCTCCATGATTAATTAATTATAATTTTCTGCTTGATGGCTCTCTGAGGGCTACGGTACTTTGCTGCTGATGCAGTGTCAGCATTTCAGGCTTATTACTGCGCTAACCTGTGTAAACCATATAGTGAACACTATTTGTTACTTCAAATTACAGAGTCATAATTTCATAGTGAAAATGTAATTGGCACATTCATTACACTCTGTATTAAAACAATTCATGGAGCATATGTAATCACAGTAACTGTAGACACGTTATGGCAAACCAGTTATTTAATGAGAATAGTTCCATGCTACAGTTCCATTTCATGATTTCTTAGACTTTCTATATATGGATTTCACCCTTTATTGTTCATATCTTGACAGTCCCTCTCCAAAGGCAGGGGCTTAAAGAGTATTCCCATAACTGTGTGTTGAGGAGAGCAATTAATTTTGTGAAAAATAATTTCGAGTCATAATAGATAACACATCAACTGGGATTTAACTTTCAAAAATGTAATTACAAAAAGGAAAAAAACAAAACAAAAGAGATTAAAATGTTTTGTGGTTTGACTCTTATGTCATGTGTGCATGGGCCAACTTGGAACAAGCAGTTAGAGCACATTTGGTTTTGAATAAATAATTACTTTATACTTTGTTGATATTTGGAACAAACAGATTTAGAGACTGTAACAAATCTTACATCACAGCAACTGTTAATCCAGTGTTATTTCAAAAATAAATATCAGATACAGGGCAGGGCAGTGTGGCTAAATCAAAGCTGTTTATAGTTTTATGTTGTATTTGTCTGCACACATTTTGTTCCTACAAAGTAGAGAAATTAAGCACTCACTGAGTCCCTGGCACATTTAATAGACCAAATGAAATATTGGAATCGTTTCTTCTGCCCAGACTGAAAGCCATGCATATATCCGTTCATGTATTCCCATTAGGGGCTCTTTGGCACATAAAAGCAATTCTTCTAAACAACTTAATTTGGGTCATTTCACTGGTCGAGTGATCTAAACAAGCTCAGAAGCCCACTGAGGTCTGGACAGGAGAGTTTTACTTATTATCAAAGGCCGATCTATTCTTTATTTGTTTTTACAGCTTTTATTTGTTTTGATGGCACATTGATTGTGTATGTCCCTTCATTTGGAGTTTAAGAAGAAATGAAATTTACTAAAACGAGTGTGACAGAGCCAGCTTTCATATTTATTTAACTATTTTATTTGACAGTCGCAATTAAAGCTGCAATCAGTGAAACTATTTTGTTTAGTAACATGTAGCAGAAGAAATAACAACAGTGATAAAAGGTTTCCTGCAAAATTTCAATACAGGTCACATCAGACAGAACTGAGCAGTACACCTCAAAACCTGGGTGCTGGCAACCTTCTGCAGGTGTGTGGTGGAGAGTACAATCACCTCTTCCATCACCACCCAGTAGGGTAACTTCTCTACTGCTGAAAGGAGGTTGCTGCAGAGGGTAACCAGGAGATCACCCTCAGCAACCGTCCTTTCATTGAGGACGTTTATATCAGTAGATGCAGGAGCAGTCGTGGTCCATGATTTGGTCCACAGCTCCAAAGCATTTGGACAAAAACGAATAGGCTCAAACGCAGCTGCTACTCAAAGGCTGTTAGACCAGTGAACTCCATGCTTCACTGAACTCACTTTCACTTAGTAATTATTACAGACTAATTATTACAAATTATTTTATAGTATATTTTCTGACATTCTTGAGCGTACACTTCCTGATCGGAGCACAAATTCCATTTCATGTGCAAACATGCAAATTACACAAAAAAAAAATCTATCTTGAACCTTGAACAGTCAGGTTTTATGACATCCATGCAAATCAAGGGAAAGTCACTGCGTCCACCATCAAAACCAAAGGTAGGCGAGATATATACAGGACTCTGCAGAAGTTTTAGGCAGGTGTGAAAAAAATACTGTAGAGCAAGAATCTTTCAAAAATAGACCAATTGAAATCACATATAAAATTACTTTCTCTCATGTTCATTCACTTTGCATTTTGTTAATTGCAAAAAAATAAACAATTTCTTTCAAAAATATAAGTTTTCAAAATGGAAGTGGTAATTGTTAATTTTAACAACAAACAAAACATTAGCAGGGGGCAAATTAATATAAGCATGTATTCTCTCTCTGATAAATGCTTTTAAGGGAAAGTACTGTTGGAGTGTTATCTGGAAAAGATGTGTTGAATAACGCATGCACAATATCCTATGGGGATAATGGATTTTTGGTAAATAATCCTTTAAATATGAATGACTGAGGGGGCCTGTGACTATAAAAAAAAAAATCCAACCAGCTCCGTTTGTTGTGGATCACTGACACTGCTGTAAAGCTCTGACAGGTAGGCCTGCATAATAACAACAACAATGAACTCCCTCGGCAAATAGCATAGTTGGCACTTCACAAGTGCAAACTCCACCAGCAGAGAACACAATTTGGACACAACATAACATTCAAAGCCTTTCCTTATTAATACACACCACAAATCTTAATAGTTTAATGTACTTGATCCAGCTATCTGTGGAGTTTTTTTTTATCTACTTTGTTACAGCTAAAGACATATAAATTGACAAAAGATATTACATATTGGATTCATAAGGAGTTATATATGTATACTGTATATAATCAGAGATAAAAGTGAAACAATTTCATTTCAAAAATATATGATCAAGTTACCAGTATTGTTGACATATACTGAAAAATACTAAGTCAAAAAGTGGTATTACAAAAGAGACAGGACATGAAAAGGCCAGATGGATAGTATGTTCAGTTTAGTAAATATTTCTGATCAATGTCTTGGTCATCACATCACCCTATGGCTCCTTCTTATTCGACTTTGTTGGTAGTTTTTTTTACAATTTGGGTTAAAATTCTAACTCAAACTTAGTCAGGGTTACATATTGTACCTTTAAGTGTTTAATGCGTGAAATGTAAACTGCCAGTACAACACATCAATCTGGGTTTTTAGAAATGAAAAGGACACAGATGCTAGTTCAATTCTGAGAAACGCAAATGTTATTATCCATGAAGTGCAATGTGATTTACAGACAGCAATCAAAATAAACAGTATAAACGTTAAGCAACAATAACAAACAGAGGTAACACAGGTTTGACTGGCATTGATCAACATTAGCAATATCCATTGTTGAAATGTTAATGGTTATTTGGGCTCCTGGCGCACTTAAACATTGATTCAGAACACTGCTGCACAAACATTAACAGGAACTAGAAAAATAGATCATATTTCTCCTGTGATAGCTTCTCTTCACGGGCTCCCATTAAAATTCAAAATAGAATTTAAAATCCTTCTCCTAACGCACAAAGCTCTTAAAGATCAAGCTCCATCATATCTCAGAGAGCTCATAGTTCCTCTCGTCTCTCTTCCTGTTCCCATCCTACAGGTGCTGAATCATCTCTGCTCCATTTCCCGCTCAGTACCTGCTGCTGCAAGAGTTACCTTTAGTTTAGTTACCTTTTACCTTTCATCATCATCATCACGTAACTAGTGCACATTTAGAACTACCAGGTTGCAATTACTGTATGTTTTCTTTGTATTTTCCATGTTATCTTCTCCTGTTCTTGTTCTCTGTCCATCCCCCCCCCACCCCCCACTCGCTCTCACTGTGTCTCTCTCTGCCCCCCCTCCCATCTCTCCATCTCTCCCTCTCTCAACCCAACCAGTCAAGGCAGGTTTTCTTCCCAGAGCCCGGTTCTGCCCGAGGTTGAAAATTTTCCTTGCCACTGTCACCAAGTGCTTGCTCTTGGAGGGATAAGTTGGGTCTCTTTAACAACTCCATAAAGAGTTTGATTTAGACCTGCTCTATATGTAAAGTGCCTTGATGTAACTTTGTTATGATTTGGCAATATATAAATAAATTTGATTTGATGTTTACACATGGGGCAAAGGCAGTAAAATTTTAAATATGGGTAAAGGATGACATTCTAACAACACAAAAAAGGCTAGAGTGGAGCTTCCACTTAAGAGAATCAAGGCAGCAGGTGAGGCTGTTGTAATTGACTGCTGAATGGAAAACAGCACCATAGTGAATGCAATTTAATCACCTGCTGACATAAGCAAAGAGTCAGGGTGAAAATGCAGTTGGGCTGTATTAAGCAATCCAATCTCACAGGATACGAAGCATATGAAGAGGTAGGCGTTTTGCACTGCTGGGGGACTATTGAAGCAGCATAGTTTTATAGTTTAGCAGAGCAGAGGAGCTTTAACTTGGTGTATTCTTAGATATGTAGCAGTCTCTGGACAGTGTGAAATCTCACAATGATTCCCAATGATGAAACCTCTCGACAGTGTTTCTAATTGTGATTTAAATTACATTTACATTCAAATGTATTTTGGACACACTAAGTTTAAGGAAAACTTTGCCTTTGCTATAATTCGGTAAAGGTCTATCCCGAGATTCATTTCAGTATGTCAAAGCCTGACAGCAAAATGCTAAATACTTAGAACAAGTTAATATTCATTAAAAATATGATTTTATGTCTTATTCCAGTGTTTGGACAAATCCTGCTAATAATACACAAATTAGTTAGATACACTCTAAAAACAATTCAAGGACCCTGTAGATGTGACTTGTATATAGATATGCAAGTAAAGTAAAATTGCTGAATATCATCCAATATTAGATTTGACTATATCAAAATTCGTTGGTAAAACTAACAGGAATCTGTGTGAAATGCACATATGTAAATTAACTTTATTACTTTAAAACAACGGGTTTTTTCCTGACAGTTTAAGTCTGCTTGAGTTTGGCCTTTGTTAACACAAACCAAAATATGAAACAATGTATGAACTCGTGCAGCAGACTAGTTAGCCTACTACGTGGTGTGAACACAACCCCCTCAATCCAAATTCAGCAAGGCATCTGGCCTCTCTTCTTTCTCTGTTTTAATTTCATACTCTCTATCGGCCTGCATCAGATTGAAATAAATTTTTTAAAATGAGAGGAAATTCCCCCTTTATATGCCTCTCATGGAGGGGGGGGGGGGTTAAAAATAGGGTTGGGGTATTAATTGTGAGCTTACCTAAGTCTTACATCATCTGATTCTTATCTGAAATTACATTTTGTCACTCCGCATCAATTTAAGGAGTTCTAACTTTGCTTTAGCTGTCTTTTTTTCCATTCTAGCATATTATACACAAGAAGATGCTACCAGTGGACTGCTGTATTTCTTATGTGGCTTCCTTGGCATCCTCTTTGTCTAGTTGTTATGGAAAGAAATACCATAAATTACAGAGCTTTGCCATGCATTCAATATATTTTCAAAATTTGCTTTTCACCAAGGGAAACATCTGCTCAAGAAAAGAGGGGAAGTAAGTTCTTGTTAATTAAAATAAACAAAGAGTACCCAAATTTTGTTTTGTTGAAAGCTATAGCTCGGCAATATTTTATCCAAATTTACTGTGGGAATATTGAGTAACATTGCTCAACATCCTGTGGTAACTGGTGTTTTTATTGCTTTCTTTTTTAAAATCTACTCCTCACCTTACATAGATTACATATAATGAGTGTGGTAGCCATAGGAACGCACGATTGAAGGCCACACCTGAACCCAGCTCACCGTGAGAAGAACTGAGCCGAGCGGCAATCCCTATGACCTGCCAGCCACCAGGACTCCCTCTTTACGGTAATAATTCATGGCATTAAATGTATTTTTTTGTTTTTTTTTGAGAAAAAAAATGTTCTTATAAAGTTTTCATGTTTTTATTTTCAGATATCTATTTGATTCACACAGTTTTTCAGCTACATTGACTCAATTTATTTGATATTTGTATGAAGTCAATTCATTCAGACATAACTGAAATTCTTAATTTACTAAATTTTAACTGATTTCAGAGCTTTCAAATCAACCCAATATTTTAAGTGTAAAAAAGCTTCACTATTTGAATTCAGTAATATGGAGTTTTATTTTTTTGCTTGTAAAGGTGAAAATGTTGACAAACATTTATGTAGACAAAATCTAGTCTTGACAGTCAAACCATAACCCTGGGGCCAACCACATTACTGATTCCACATTTCAGAGAAGAGTAAAGATTCAAGGCTTTCGTATTTTAGTGCTGCACTTCAGCACAGATAAGTGGTTATTGACTACGTGGGTGTTGTATTCTGCATAAAGCTAATGTGATGTCAATTAGTTATTAATACAAATGCCTTGCCCTTTTCTGTAAATGTCTGATTTGACTCAGCAGTTAATATGCAAGCACCCAGTGTTTGCGCACAGGGAGGACTGTGGCATGTTCTGCATGAAATTAACACATAGCTAATGACTCAGTTGAAGGGACACCACTCAAGACAATACCAAACTGCCTATTTCCTGATTCAATATTCTGCAATTTCTCATTATCTATGCAACAAATACATAAAACAGCATCTAAGAGCTACTAACGGAAACAGAACTGAGTACATTTTAAAAGTTGAGGGTTCTCAGTGTTCTATTTCAAATTGCTTGTCAAAAGCTTGTCATTTGTAGCTCTAACAGGGTAAAATGCCTTTCCCATGCTGGAAAACACTGTATGGAGGACAGGTGGCAGCTGGGCCCATAAAAAGCAACACAATGATGTGGAACAATGATGAAGCCAAGTCATAGACCATTGGGGAGTGCCATGAAATGGCTACTATGTCATTGCACAAAGCCACTGGTCCATTCAGCCTTTATGACACCTGAAAGGGCAATCGGCCTTCACTCACAAACACCAGGTGGACTCAAGAAACAAGTCGTCATAAAAGTACAGATCGTTTTTCTGGACATTCTGCGAGCTATTCATGCAACGTAAAGCTGCGTGGTTTTCAATAATCTATGTGAAATGTTCTCACAATTTACGCCAGAGACTTTTAAAACTATCTCAGCTTTCATGGCAAATATTTACCAACATAAGGTCATGTTTGGGATGGTTGCTATGAGCACATGGTAATGTGCCAGTTCGAATAAAGGTCAAGATTTTGAATGAATGAATGAATTACCACCTCCATTAGGTCCCTGCTGCACGCTGTGAGCCCCAAAACTCACAGGATGCAGTTGGATGGGTTAATTTCCAAAGACATTTTGTAAGATACCGATATTACCCTACTGATATGTACAGTGTTTACTTATTCTTAAACTTATTACTTACTTACTTATTCTACTTTATTCAGGGTTGATTAGCTTTCACTGTACATGTTATGAATTCCAAGTGTGTTTCGTTTGCTTCAATAAGCTGTCAACACCTATTCACTGTTTGTGATCCAAGCAACAATAACAAAACACTCATGTTTTCTTGACAACATAGAAAATTAGTTGGCTATAGGACCAACTCATGGATCAGAGCACTTGTCCAGCTGAAATGCTATAAACTGGTGGAACTGGCAGAAAGCACAGCCTGTAGAAGATGAGCTTGCATCCCACAGGGCTCAGCTCATATCAAACAGTGAACTGTTTACATCCACAAAACTCTAAAAGCTTGTATTATCTTCCTCGCCCTATCATGGTCCAAACACAACAAACCACAACCTGACAATAACCAGAAGCCTGAACATTTGGAACAACAGGTGGAAAAACATGTACAGTAGAGTGCTCATGACCATATAGTCCACTCAAAATCCAGGACTGCTCTACTGATTCAGTTATTATATTGTATCATGTTATATTATATAATGTGAGAAAACATCAAAATTATTGAGTCATTATGTTGGTTATGTGACATGCACGAATGGAATCAAGAGTCATAAGAAAAGACCAAGTAGGGGCATGACTCCCCATCCATTTCTCATTACTCACTCTTTCAGTAGAGACTGGGGTATGATGAAGTCTTTTCTTTAGGGGAAATGCTGCTTTACATCAATGCATCAGTAACTCTAAATTGCAAGCAAATTGGTCATATCCCTTTTGGTCGTCTCCTTGGAGGGTGAATAACTTCAAATCACAAGTCATTCTGAAAACAGGAGAAATTCACTGTCAGAAGCTACATATACATATTTTTCTCCACTTTTTCCAGTTTGCGGTCCGACATTGAGATTTCATTGTGTTCCTGCAGCTTTGGATTCTTTCTTATTCACTCGACAGTGGCATCATACGTGTTGAATTTGTAATTTTTTGTATCCAATGATTTAACGTTGCCTGAATAGTTTGCTGGTTTACAAAACTGAGTACTTACATTCATACACTTTATGCATTTAATTTATATTTTCTAAAATGTTTTAAGCTCATCTTCACTCTTGACACTATTTCTCTCTTCATTTTTATAGGTCCACTTAATCAAGGACAAGCTAACTGCTGAATAAGACAGTATGTAGTTACTGACTTTAGATTTAGGGACCTCTCCCATTGCTGATTTATTTTTTTTTTTTACTGAATCTGATCAGTAGAGCAAACTATCCACTTATACACCAGAACGATATTAGTGATTCATCATATTGACCTTTAAGCTTCCCTGTGTTTGATGTGAAGACTTATAGCACACTGCTTGTAGAATATTAGAGTTCAGAGCATCAAGGCTTGCTTGTACTTGAACAGTCAGTGTTTGAGCAGGCTTTGAAAGAGCTTGTTTGGCACAATGTTGTTAGTTTTGTACTTCTGCTAGTTTGTGATTTGTTTACTCTAAAGTGTTTGGACTTTTTCAGTTCGAGCTGAGAAAGTTTGAGGTTCATGGTTTTTTCATGATTTAAATTATTCATTTTGGAACAAACCTGAGATATTCTTTGTTTTTATTTTTCATGAGGTCACTCTCATTTATGAGCTTACACTTCTTTTCCCCTAGGTCAGAAGCTTGATACTGTTCACCACAAAAGATTTGTTGTTTTTTTTCTAAGTGCAATGGAATACTGAGAATTGTGCTTCTTTGGGTCTCACATGTTAAGAGCTACATCAATAATACAAATACAAATTGTTAACAGTTTGTGTCGATACCAATATTCTACTTATATTGCATGTTGCTAGGCCAAAAAATAAATACAGAGCCTTGATTCCGGAGGGCAGATGGCACCCGTGTGACAAATATAATACTACAAACACTGGGTTGGGGTGGTGTGTCTCCACCAAACAGTCAAGTTTCAGGAGTTAGGATCCCATTCTCTCCTCTCTTCATTCTGGATGCATCATGTGTACGTGTTAGGCACAGTGACCTTGTCTTTTCTCAAAGTCCAGTGAATGCTTTGGCCGTTCCTGATAAACTGCATTTACTTTGGATCAGTTTTTTGCATGATAGAAATTACAATAATATCAATATATCCATAAAAACAACAACAACAACACAGTAGGTCACTGTAAAACTTAAAATTGGACCTTTGTCCACTGGACATCTGTGCCAAATTTGAAGGGGGTTCTTTCAAGGCCTTGCTGGGATTTTGTATTCATGAGAACAAGACAGCCAGCCAACCAGATTATTGTCCCATCACAACAGAATCAAACCTTTTGATTTCTATACAAAACAGTCTTATAATTCAGGGCGCCCCCGTAGCTCACCTGGTAGAGTGCAGACCATATAAATTCAGCTCATACTGCGTTAACCCAAGTTCAATTCTAACATAATTTTAGAAATCATGTAGCTCTTATAACAGGCCTACATAACAAGCCATTATTTATTTAGAAAAAAGTAAATAAAAGTTTATTTAATTTTATGTAAAGAAGGATCTTTTTGGTCCCTGTGGTGACAAAGATGAAAGTTACCATGTCTGGGCATTTTTTGTCCTGTTGCTCATATCAAGGGGAGCTTTAATAGCTGATGCAATATCAAATAAATGATTTAAATCAAATCTTTCTTTCGCCACATTTAGCTCTCAAGCTCAGCTTTGAAACCTCCAAGTTCCCACTGAGTGATTTGAGCCTGGTTTTCCAAAATTAAAAATCAGCATGATATCTTAAAAGCAAATATATGCATGAAAATTAACAGACAGCTACAAACAGTTAGCAGTTTGACACAGAGCCATAAAAAGTAAAGAGAAAAGAAGAGCAGCTGGGCGGTGAATGTAGGCAAGGGAGGAGTATCACAATGGAATGCAGTCTAATACAAAACCAACACAAACTATACTGCAGCTTAGAAAAATTTCAGATTTTGAATCATCAACTCCATGACTCACTCACACTCAACACATGCTGAACATAAGCTATACAAAAATCTGTGTTCATTTTGAGGGCTGTTGTATCTGATAACATTACAATCCGCTGAGGATGCTTCTATTCATCCACAACCTGTAATGAATGTGGTTAGATGCAGATCAATTTTCATATAATATTTGACCTGGTGCATATAAATAGCATGCCACATTTTTAAAGGCTGAGATTATCTCATCTTTAGAAATCTAGATTAAACATCTTATTGCACACATTCATTTAACATCTGCTGTGCAAAATAAGATAATGTATAACTCACACCATCACTTTGTTTGTTATTCTGCATATACAAGGTTATCTTTTATTATTCTAAAATTCTAAAATACTGCATTATCTAAATGTGCTCTGACTACCATTTATCACACAATAATTAAAAATGAACTTAACTTGACACTGTTCCGTTTTTCAAGAGACATCACTGTGGGGAGCAGTCCCTGTTTTCACTGAAGGGCTGGCACTGGCAAATGTAATTAGATGGGGAGAATTCCTCCAGGTGTTTAATGGCTGCTCACAAGGTCAGCACAGCCATGTTTAGGATGCCATTCAGGCGTGAAGAGGAGGAGCCGGCTTGGTTGACTGGTGGTGTGAGCGCTGCCATCCCCTCAGGTGACTCACAGAAGATCCGCCTGCACCTCTCTTCGTTGTTGTAAAGTTTGACAGCAAATCACAAGAGAGCATTGTCTGTCCGAACGCACAAACGTATTACCAAGTCTATGGTCTGGGTTTGTGAGAGAGGCCGGGCTCCTGGTTTCCCTAACACTCTTGATGTTATATATATTCAATTCCATGAGATTACAGATGCATCCTGGCATAGAGGCTCCAGCCAAAAAGACTGATTAACCTTGAAGACCTGGGGCTCCGTGTAGCAGGGGAGCATGAAGAACACCAATGTCAAAACCTAAATGAAAAAGACCTGTTGGAAGAGCCAGAAGAGGGCAATGCCTGCAAGATGTGAAGGGAGGGGAATCTAAAGTGAATCCTTAAGCAGTTTGTTTGGTTCTGCTTTGTGGCAGACACTCTAGAGAGAAGCTTCCCATCTGTCCTGCTCTCACCATGGCCAGTGTCTGCAAGCTTGGTCTGCTTGACACATTTGAGTAGTTGCCATGGGACTGGTCCACTGAGGCTCGTCATAAACCAGAAAGAGCAGGGCCCTTTCATCAATCACACAGATGAACAACACACACACCACAGCAACCTCCCTCTAATGATAGCCAGAGATCTAAATTCTTTTGACATGGATTTCTAAGCAGGAAATAGCTGGGTGATTGTAATCACTTCACAAATAGGTAACTTGATTGCTCATATTGAAAGAGGGCCTTTGGTAAAACCTAAATTTAAAAAAAAAAAACAAAAACAAACAAACAACACTGTATATTTAAAGCTTACAATGAGAATAAATCTAAATGCATTAGTAATATGCTACGGTATGATATTAAAATTCCAACATGTGTCACGACTTTAGATGCATTGTATGAATAAACAGACTAATCAGAGAATAGCAAGACTAAATCAGAGCCATATTTTTGCGGTTGCAAATGTTATACCCTGATACCTTTCCCATGAATGACAATCACACCCACTTACTCGAATTATGTGGTTATCTATGACTAGAGATGTTTCCAAACATGTTTCAGTTCAGCATTAGTTCAGCTCAGGAAGTTATGAGTAAAAGAATCATTTGTGTTTTTGAAAAAGTTCTTTCATTTTAAAGTGTGGACTTGTAAAAGCCTAAAACTTCTGAATCATTTCCAGCTCAACCGAAGGTACAACTTGGACCCAGCCTCAGATAAATCCATAACACCCTTGGCGAATGAAAGCTGGCTGCCATACAGCATTGCATTCTTGAGCTACGCTGTCAGGAAATCAAACATAGAAGAGACAACATGGACATCATTAAAGGGATCATGTAAATTTGATAGACAGCTCCTTCCTTGCAATAATAATTGTGTTGTTTCAGGCTTCATTATTTTGATAGGTTATGTAGAACCATGACTATCATGCATCAACAGTAGTGTCAATGACAAATACACCCACAACATACAAAGGCAAATTCAGATCAAATTTGTCTTCACAAATATATTTACAAGGTTTTATCCCCCATTATCATATTTGGGCACTGAGCCTGACACTTGATATTTACCTCTTAAACCAAAATTACAGAGAAATACTATGCTGGGAGCCTTCTACTGCTCATGATAGTAAGGATGGATTAAATATGAGACATTTTTTTGTAGTATTTTTGATCTGGATCTCCAGAGGCCAGGTCTCCTCCTCACTTTCCCTCTGTGTGTTTTTGTTTCCCTCTCCAGGATGTACAGATGTGAGTAGTTGGTTTTGGCTTATGTATGTTTGTGTAGTTTGTGTTCTTTCAAGGTCTTCATGATGGAGAGGAGGGGTCATATTGCTCAGGTCTATTTGAAGTTTCTTAATCTCCTTCCACATTATATCCTTTCTAAATGTTTACAATCTATAATATTGTAATCTGATTTTGCCCACGGTAAATCCACACTCTAAACTGAATATACACACATCTACACTACAGACTTTACAGAGTGCTGCATTGTGAGTCTTTTGTAGCTTTAACATTACAAGATAATCAAGTTTTTTTCAAGTCCATTTAAACTGTGTCTATCAAAGTAATCCTGTCTGGGAAGTGATTCATTAGCCTAGTTACACCTGCATGAGTTCTCAGCCTCTCCTGAGAGAGAACATCTTCATTTCTGCAAGCAGCCCACAATTACAGCTAAAAAACAGATGTGCAGACAGACATACAACGAAAGGGAAACTGTTAAGTAGCCAAATGCAACATTTTCAAAGCTCTATGAGGAAAATAGTGCTTGTAATACATTAATTTACAGAAAGACGCTAGCCTTTATTTTATTTTTTAATCTTAATCTCTATTTCCAGAACCCTGTGATTAGTTTTACAATGCGTCATCTGCATGGTTCAGAAATGGCACCAGGCACTTATACAGAGAGAGCAAATTATGGAATGCGGAAACCAAGCTGCTAGTCTTGCAGATAAAGATATATTATATGCAATTCAAATGACTGTGAAAATGTTTGTCTCACATGCAATCAGCATACAATGTACTACTTTAGAGGTATGTACTGAATAAAATGTTTATTTAAAAGAGCTTGATGTTTCTTTTATTTGAAATGTGATTCAGCGATTCAGTACTGTGGCCTAGGAACTAACGAGAGCAGAGTGCATGAACTAATGTAACAGCATTCTACCAAGAGACTAATGGAACTCATGCTGAATCACCTGTGAACATGGTGAGATAATTGGCATTTGAGAGACCCAAAGAGCATGTAGTGATAATAAAGTCTGGAGAGCAGGAGGTTTGCCTCCTGTCTGATAATTGAGGAGGGAAATGCCATGTGACTTGGCTGCGCATCAGGTAAAGAACCTAAAGGTTTATTCGCAGGCTCCATTATGGGAAAGTATGAGCTTGTTTGGTTTAACAGAAGGTCAATTATAATGGAGTTGTGCTTATGTTGTCACCACAAAGTGCATAATCAAGGGGTGCTGCTGGGCTAACCGCTAATCCATTGTTGTGCACTTAAGTGTGCCAGGCTTGTAGCCAGGCAGAGCTGTCCAATGTGTGCCTATGATCCAGATTTAAACCACAGACCTCTAGGTCTCAACACGCTGTGTGTGGGTTGATGGGTGTATGTCTGTGTGTTTGCATGTAGTAAAGCATGACCCCCCCCCCCCCCCAATCAAGCGAGGACCAGCTGTCAGTCAGGTAGCTTATAAACAGAGTATAAGCCTCCAATACAGGTGAATGTCAGCGCAGGATTTTCTTAAAAGCCACCTTTTATCAGCGAGACATCCTCTTGGAAGCAAGTTGGCTTTGATGATATTATCTCCACTCACAAACAGGTCAAGCTTCTTATATGAGGAAGTGGACATTTACTACTTTAATAATTAAGTACTTCAAGGTAGTGATATTCAGAATCCATTCGGTCTCCAAAGAATGTTGGCTGAGCAGGGGAAGGTGTGGAATAACTTGAAACAGGTTCAGTGAATTAAAAATATGGATGGAAGGATATTAATGATAATTTTGACATCAGGGCCTCGGTGTCTGACTGCGACGGGGGATATAAAATCTTTCAAATTACAGTCAAAATTTAATTCAAGTCAGCAAGGAACTCTATACTCAAACTTAATATTTTCCTGTCAAATATAGATGTTAGCGGCTAATTATTTACCACCATTGTAAACCATTTTTTTAGATGGATGAACCAGGAAATCTTTGAGGATCTTAAAATCCTTAAAATTCAATATAACCTCCACTCACCTTGCTCACATACCTATCTTCTGAAGTTAGTTTAATCATAAACCACTCTTTCCCATATTCTCTCATACATTTTATATGTTCCTCCTCTCAAGTATCTGCACAATCTATACAGGGAAATCTCTGATCTGTTTCCATGTTCAATCTCCACCCTGCAGACTGGATTATCACTGTGAGCCTACAGCCAAATCGGAGCAGCACATCTGCCCACACAAGTCCACAGCAAGGTCTACTACCCAGTACCACTGTGCCAAATTGCCAACTGTGACACACAACTCTGCTTCTTACAGCCCAAGACACGACTTAAATCAACTCCAACTGAAAACCTACACGTTTTAAAGTCATTCTATTTTTGTGAGAAATCTGGACTGTTTGCCAAGGCTCAACATCCAACCAATGTGTTTCAGGCATCCCATGAAATTCTTAGATAAAGACAGTCTAAATGGGTCAGAATTCAGTTGGAGATGAGCCATGAACAGCTTGAACGGGGAAAGGCTAGAAGAGAAACCATTCACAGAACCAACAACCCGATAGTCCCAGAGAACATAAAACAAATCAAAGTACAGAAAGCACTTTGTCATTCCAAAAACAAATGAAACTGAGTAACTGCTACATGATGTTTGAATACCGAATAGTTGTGCAACAAAAAGCTTTCCAAGGGCATTTTCCCACCGCTGTGTGTACGTGCTTGGACATCAACATGTGTGTGTGGTGATGTGGTGAATCTCTTCCAAGATTCAGTCTTGGTGTGTGGTAAACTGCCTATGGTGAAATTTGAAAGAACAACAACAACCAAATAAAAAAAAAAAAAAAAAAAACAGAACACAGGCTATGTGAGTTACCAATCATTAGTAACACAAGCCAAAAACAAGATCTAAGTACAATACCTTGAAATTCAGATAACAGTGATAATAAAAGATGTGTCAGTGGCTGCATAGGTAGTTACTTGTAGATATTTGCGCACACAGTTCCCACAAAAGTATATTTTTAGTCAGCTTTTTTGGCCCCCTGGGCACAAACTGCAGGTTTGTGTCAGCTTCAGCATATTATTTTTCCACTTGACAATCTGTAAACTTTTGCTTTAGGGTACATCAGTGCAATGTGGTCACTCAACCTCTTCTATAAATCCTGGATATTTCTTCACTTTCCCCGTTCAGCTTCTGTAAAAACAAACCACAGGATCATTGTTTCAGATATTTGGTACACTTTTCTTGGCCATCCAAACAAATAACAATGAGTGCAGTTAGATTTACTATGCTTGGCCTTAGCCCTCTGCCTTCCCTCGTGAGTTTTCACCACCTGCTGTGGTCTGTTAATATCCCTAACCCATGGACCCAGGATCATTGGTTTCTATAGGCCTGACGATAGAATCCTATCAGATTAGTTGAACTGTATCTCAACCAATATGAGGTCTCAGTATCTCCAAAACCTATAATGAGAAAACCAAGATTGAATGTGAAACCCAGTATGACCAGAAGGATTAGTGTGCAGCTCAGGACTTCTCTTACCTCAAAGATGTCTGTTGGATTTGAGCTGAGGGGAGTTGGGGGCATTTGGAGGTGGGTTTTTTAGTTTGACCTACATTTCTCCTAAACTGTTCACAACAAAGGCACTTTGGATGTCTAATAATGTTGCTGCCTCCGGAATTGTAACAGGTGTGTAAGAAGGATTCGCTCACTACAACAACAATTTACATGTCATAGCAACCATTTAGGTAATGCTTATCAGCTGTAGGACGACTACCTTTCAATAGCGCTATACAGGCCATCCGCCTAAAAGATAAACTATGCATACATTGACACACACCAACACAGCAAGATACACACAAATTCATTCACCACTTCTCCATTGGGCCTTGAGCTCCATCAACCCTGCAGCGCATCATGTTGATAAGTAGAGGAACACTGCTATCACATGACTTCACTCCTTGTAAGAGAGAGAATCGCTGAAATATGAAAAATAACAGTAATTGCCATGAATAATAGACTATTCCCCCGCACACACAAGCATATCTTCCTTTATTCAATAAATAATCAAGTACTTAGTGCAGGTACTGATGATGTGGGTTGCTAGGCGACACTGTTTTATCACACTGAATGACAGGCTACTGGGCTCAATTTCCACAGCACAGTCAAGGTTTATGCAAAGTGATATTTTTCTCTTCTTTTTCTTTTAGATTCTATTAGTAAAGCAAGACAAAAATTATTATCAATGAGATATTGTCTGTGTCAAATCACCAAATTACTATCATCCCACATATGCACTGAATACAATGTTCCGGTAATTTTCTGCAGCCTCCAGCAGGTAGAACTGCAGAAAATATAGCCATGTAAATATTATATATATATATATATATATATATATATAAAGTCATTTTTTTGCTACATTACTTTCTCTGCCTATTCCACATAACTCGCAGCACAGGGGTTAATAAATGAATATCACATACAAATAAATAGATAATTTCGAATTCTAGTTGCTGTTATAACTTAATTTTGCTTTGTTACGTCACCTCGCTTTCATCCAATGTCTGTTATTAATGAATGAAAGAGCTGCAAGATTAAGACGCATTAATTTGGTGATAGACGTGCTTATCATCATACCTAATTTAATGGCTTATTTTCACCTCTTCTGTGTCACACGCATTTGTATCAGACAAAATGATTGAGACTAATTTTACAGTGTATAAAATTCCTACATGAAATCTATAGTATCATTCTCCTGCCGGTTGTTTTTGGTAAGAACAGCGGCACGAACATGGACCTTTGGCAACCTCTCAAATGCATCCTGTGCCCTTGAAAATCAAGAATGGCCCGTTCGCACAGCAACTTATCTCCCAAAGTGAAGCTGACGTCTAATCAACACCTGCAACCCTTTCCTTTGCCGCGTGTCCAAGTGAGACTTCAAAAGCTGTGCCAAGCCACACGCTTCCCGCTGTGTGCGAGACAGTAGTAGTGGTGCAAAGGAGAAAGGAGAGCGAGATTTCTTATCAAAGCCCCCCAGAAGCTGATGTTATTTCTCGCCATATGCATTGGATAGTACCTGTGATGTGTTGTTGAAATCTCGTGTCCCTTTGAATTGTGAGGTGGCTCGTCTCCCAGCCTATTCTCCTACAGTGATTGTGGCCCATACGGTTAGATTACACACTTTAGAGGTGAAGGGAGCCTTTTTTCCTGCTATTGCCTTTTATATACTTGAAGAAAAGAAAGTGGCAGTTTGATCTAACATGTTATACTGTTCTCACAGCCTTCATGGCACATGACTGTCTCCTTGCTCATAACACACATGCTTTGTGTCAGAACACTCAGTCATATTTTTGATTCGTGATGTGCAGTTCTCTTAAAGGCGGCATAACACCAGCAGTCATATCAGTGTCTTCTTTTACCTGTTACTTGCGATTGCATTGTAGATGTTGGACATCAATTGCTATTAATGGACTACACCTCCTTTGTTGAAGTCAACACTAGAGATGAAAACAGTCTGTCAAATAGGCACACAGTTAAGATGGTGAAAGGAGCTTATCAGTCTGCTGGTGCCTGCTTGTAATAATCAATTACAGGTGACTATGAGTGACCTTGAAATGTATTGAATCTGCAGAAATACAATGAGAGGATTTGAATTGCACACACTCAAGTAATACTGCCAAGCATTCGCGACACAGAGTGCTGGAAACAGTCTGAATAAGGCTATGTGAATCTATTTTTCTCCTACCCAAACCTAATATCTTCCTGAAATGCATCGTCTCCCCTGGCCTTATCTCCCTCTCTGCTCTCTCTGCTGTAATTGTCGATGAGAAGCTTTCGGTGTTGCTGTTCCACCAGCAATGGCAATGGCATGCAGAATGTGTATCCATCAATCTGTTCAGTTCTCCCTGAGCAGTTCCCTCACAGAAATCCGTTTAGGGATTTTCTTATTGAGTGGAGTGTAGTGTAGTCCTTCTGGGGCTTTAGCCCTCTAACCTAGTTCCCCCTCTGTGTCTTTTCAATGAACCCATTCCCACTTGTGAATACATGAGCCGGCTACATGGAAAATTGCAGATGGTGGGGAATACTGTGTTTAATTAAATTTAAATTATGGGACATATTTTCATGCAGAAGGTTTCACAACTTATACATGTAATGGCTGTAAATTTCTGTTTCTCTTTGAATACATTCTTTTCAACAAATGATCTCATATATATATATATATATTTCTTGGCACACAGTGATACGCAGAGAGATAGATAGATAGATGGAGAGAGAGAGATTTGGTATGCATAATCAATCTTCTCAATCCACGTCTGTCAATACCTTACTGCTAATTGTCAAAAATGTGATTATTTCAAGACTCTGCCTCACTATCAACGGGCTTAAAAGGAGTTTTTTTCTTCCTACAGTACCTCCCACAGATGAAGGTAGCTGTAATTGGGAAGCAATGTTTGTTGTCATAGTTGGGTAGTCATAATACATTTTACAGAACAAATGCATTTTGAAACAGAAGACGACATGGCTGGCTGTTCCAGCCCTGCTCTTAGCGTGCTTCCATAATTGGTGTGCCAGTGACTATTATAGCTGTAGCATGCTGAGTGCAACATGAAATACACTTCTCACTAGACACCAGAATGCAGAGACTTGATATTATATTACCATCCAAATCTGCACTCATCCTCACCTCCCAAGTGTGTATGAAATGTACAGAAAGGTACTTTACCGTGAAGCTAACACTTGAACAACCTACTCACAGCCCTTTATGTAACCAACTCGCTCTAATCCTTTTATTTGGATGTAGTATGTTTGCTTCAATAATTCATTTTACTCACCTAGTATCTTGCTACGTGTGTCTACAGTCTTTAAAAATGTATGTTTGTTGGCATTGCTTTCAATTGCAAGTTTTTGTACAACACAAGTATCTAATTTATATGAGGCTCTATTTTTTCCCAAGCTCCTTTATTTACAGAAAAACAGCAATGATGCCGATTTGTTGCTAGTGAGGTAAGAACGTCGGTCGAAGGAGCTCATTAAAATAGCTCCACCGCATTGTAAGTCTTGATGCAAAGAAGGACTTTGATCCAATTAAGCATCGGCAATCCAAGGTAGACCGAGTTGTGTGCTTTATCAGAAAATCCCGTCACCTGCTTAAATTGAAGAAAATGAAAAAATGGGTCCAACCATCTGTTTTTGTCCCAGACTGTAAGATCAAAGCTTTTTTTTTTTTACGTCTAGGCTGATGGCTGATGTACTCCTTTTTTCCATTTAAGAAGATAAATATTTTGGAAAAGGTAATAGATGTTTTGCACTATATAAATAAATAAAGAATAGGAACTGATGTGTGAACACTAATAAATGCACAAAACATAATTTATCTGTTATAAGTACAGTTCTCCTTAAAGTCAGAAAGGCCTTCGAGGAGGGAAATTACATATCTAAACATATTACATTATGACTACTGTCAGTTTCTCATGTTTGAACATTGGTGTTAACATGAGCTGAGCCTTTAATTCCTATAAATCAGAGATCTCACAGGTAGCAGCTTGCCAAGCTGGAGAAAAAGGTAGCATGAGGCGAAAGCAGTCATCTGATAAGCAACAAAAAAAAAAAAAAAAAAAAGAGGACGTAGGAAGTGGAAGTGGTTTATAAGCTTTTGGCAGCCTGATTCACCAACAGAACTGACTGCTCTAGTGTGAGCTTTGAGCGCAGACTCCAATAGAAAAACATATGCTCATGCTACCTTGTTGATTTAAGTGTTTATGACCATATTTAGCATCACTGATGACCCTTCATGTGTGCTATCATTGTTCTGTGCAATGGGACAGTACCTTGTTGCACCTTCAAAGAACTCCTTTCATGCAGAACTGTGGGAATTTATCAATCACAAATGTCCCAGTCTTGCAGCAGCCCCTACTGCTCGACTTTCCTTTTCTGTCTGTTAGTTTGCGTTCCTTTCGCTGTTCCTCTGTGAGCAGCAGGCCCTATAGTGCTCACTGCTTCCTAGACGTCTCTCCATTAGGCGCCTAACAGAGCGTCGGGCTGCGGCTGCTCTCTCCCTCAATGCCTCCATCTCCCTGTCGCCCTTCAGGTCTCATCACCCTCGCAATGGAGGATCCATACGCCATGATCCCAGGACACATACTGTCCTCCATTACCCATCCTCACAGCCCAGTGCATTTAGATCCCACTCCCAGGACCCATATTTGGGGCCGAGCCCATGTTTGCATGGATGTGAACTTTTGTGACTGAGCTATTTTGCGAGACCTAACCAAGGAAAGCAAGTGATATGTACTTATAAAACCACAATACACACTCAGATACACAAAAGCACTAAAGACAGCATGGAGGCGGGGGGGAGTAAAAGATCAATAGGCCATCTCAAAGGGTTTTGTTTTTAGCTTGGATGAAGTCTATCTGTAGATTACTTACACATTAACTGAATGAAAGACCTTCAGCAGTGACACTTATCTTGAGCCGTCACATAAACACTGAACATCTGCCATATGCGCTCCCACATCAGCTATTAATGTTGAATAGTTTGTAATGAGCACATCTTTGAGGAAGAAAACAATCTCTGAAAAGCAAGATTTCTAATTTACTTCAAATATAAAATTTTTTCCTGACTTTTCAAAACTCTCAAAGAGGTAGTGAACATACTTGTTGCTGTTTGCCTGAAGGTTGAAAAAGAATAATATATCATAAGTCTGACCAAACTATAAAGGCAGTCAGAAAGCGGTTTTAATTTTTTAAAAACTCTCTGCAATTCAGACAATATTTAATTTTTTACAGTGTTTAGAATTGTAAAAAAAAGTGCATTTCAATCTCAGTTTGAATTGTATGCATTTCAAATGGGTCAGACATACCCATCAACCGGATTGGGGGGGCTCTGCCACCAGGTAGTTCACATCAGTTTTTTTGATTGTTTATTCGGATTTGTCTCATATGTATTAATACTTTGTTTATTTTTTGTTTCGTTTTTGTTCCAGGTTTATATATTCAGATCTATGTGCCTCTCAAAGTACTCCGTCTTAACCTACACTGAGATCACATTGCTTGATCTGTGGGGTCCCATTATAAAGGTATGAAGACACAAAAAATTGGTGTCTTGGCTGCTTAAACACAGAGTGCAGTGATTATGCCACTGGATTCCAGGAAATCAGTGATAAGAGAATAATGATTCAGAATGTACTTCCAGTAATCAGCATAATAATGAACAAAGTATTCTGATGAAATCAAAAGTGGAAGTTGTAACTAGATGTATGATTGGTCCCATTCATACTTTTTTTTTTTTGGTTGCTATCATGAAAACTATTAATGTTTGATGGATAAAGTATCAAGGGATAGAAAGACACCAAAGGATTTTTTTTTTTTTTTTTTTTTTTTTTAAAGAAATTAGTAGAATGGATGGCAACAAAGTATGCTGGTCAGTCAGCTGATTGCTTTAGTCTCTGCAAAACTATCACAATAATTATGACATAAAAAGTCATACAGACATTCATGATCTGCAGTGTATCCTAATGACTCTGATAATCCCCTGACATTTCATGATCGCTGTGAGAAACACCAGCAGTTAAAAGATGAAGAAAAAAGCTTTTTCCTCTTCAATCTACATTAATTACACCATATTGACAAAGTAAAAACTGAATCTTTAAAAATTTTAACTATGTTATTAATAGATTCTTACATTTTCAAAAACGTTTTTGGCTGCCATGAGCCACCAACATAATCAGCCCCTTTGGAGGTGGTATGAACAAGTTAGCCAACATTTCGTTGTTTTATACAACAAAAATTTTAGACCAACGATGGGTTTTCTAATTGCTCTTCAAACGCACGTGTGCAATGTTATTTAACAGTTTAACGTGTGACATAACATTTTCATACTTAAAATTCAACTGCAGACAAGTTATAAATCTTTTTTACACAAATATGGATCCATGTAATGGAAACACTAAGCTGTCAGTGCTGAACGTTCTCCATGTGAGAACAGAGTGCTCTTTATTTTAGTCCCTACTATAAGCCAGAGACCACATTCAGCATGTGTAAAATAGATTGGCTCTGGATTTGCAATGTTTACTCACAATTCTACCACACCACAGAATCATAAATAATAGAAATTCATTATGATATATTAAATGAATGCAATGCAATTGAGAAAAAGCATTGTATATTACAGAGGTTAAACATCGAAAAGTATATTGGTACTGATACACATTACATACTTTCTGAAAGGATTGCTTAATAAATGCTGATTATCAAATATGACTAGTTTCACAGTATTTTATCCCCAAACAAACCATTAGCTCCTGCAGAAAACAGATCCCATCAGTTTCTTATGTAATCTTTAATATCAGATTGTGTCAGTGCGAAGGCTTCTTAACTCTCCAGTTAGCCAAACTGTTTTTCTGCTCAACGCACAGAAATAAAATGTATAAAAATAGCATATGAATATGTACCATCTACTTTTAAAAGCACGTGTCTGTTCAAAAGAGGCCTTAATTGGTGGTGTGCCAACCAAAGAGCTAAAAACTATGTGCATGTGATGTGAACACAACAGAAGAAATAGAGTATAGAGTTTACTACGTTGAAATCACCCTTTTGTTTGAGGTGGAAATTAAATCTCAACATTTGAGAAACAAATGTACATCTCCATCTTTCCCCAGCAGGCAGTTGCTTTTACACTTACTCAAAGATTAGTAATGATGCATACATAACCTTAATGTACTGGTAAGAATATCACATCACCCTGTTAACATAACTTAGTAAGAAAAAAAAAAAAGATCATTCAAACGTGGCATGTAGTTCATTTGATGATGAAATACACAATCAAAATCTGGTAGCTCTATTACTGTAAACATCCATCCTCATGTTCAGATGCTGAGACCAAATGGAGACACAAATTGAGAACTAAGAGTAGCCACTGAGAGAGGAGACGGGTGGAGAAAAACAAATGTGAGTGGCAGATAGGATGGGAGGTAGAATGGCAGACTTGTGGGTGTAGAGAAGAGTCACAGAGCCATGAGGAATTGCATAATGGCTGGGGACGGGGAGGAGAAGGCCTCAGTGGGTGGGGGTGCTTCCTGTGAATTACCAGCTATGAAGCGCTCCTACAGCAGCATGCTAATGAAAGTCTTGATAAGACAACAGTGCAGGAGTCAAGTGCAAGTGTTCTGCTAGGGCACAATTTTTGCAAACCTGTTCCTTTTCTATCCATTTAGCAATGATGACAGAAAACCTCTATCAGGACCTAGTAAAGCCTCAGACTTAAAATTATATTTATTTAATATGTAGCGCTGTATAAAGTCTGTTCAGCCGTGATATGAAATATGGACTATAAATAAAAGGTAAGGATATAGGTCATTCATCCAAGTATGCGTTTCCTTGTTCACTGTATACATGGTCCCTGTAAGTGCTTTGTACTTTCTGTGACTAGCTACAATGTTTTTAGAAGATCGTGGACATAAAACAGACTAGGACTAAGAAAAATCAATACCAGGGATGGAGACCATTTACTGCTTCATTATTCCAGATTCATGACCTACCACTACCCCATGCTGTTGTTGCCCCTGGGCTAAAGCTCATTGTCACTCACATTTCCTCATTAAGTGCGAATCACACAGTACTCCAGGCCATTATTTTGCCAGTACTTGGTGGCGCCGCAGATGTCACATAATCATCCTCTGCTTATGTTCCGCATAATTCAATGTAGGTGCAGTTGACAGAGGTTACCCTTGACAATGAACTAGTCCAATGTGTGAACTGGATGACTGGTCAACCTCAGCTTTTACTCTTCTGTGCAAACAGTGGGAGATTTTGCTTTGTCTAAATGAATCAATTGGCAGGTTTATTCAATATGACATTTTAAGAGCAAAATACATTGTTTAATTCCACATTTGCTAATGAGCAACATTACACATTCTTTAAAAGTATCATTGTAAATCTTGTTAGAGGCCTGTAAATATTGCTCATCATGTAAAAGACTGAGGTTTTGTATGCATCTCTTAGGCCCTAATGTTGTGTAGATATATGTAACAGCTACATAAACGGAAGACAACAGTAATAAGTAAGACGCCAGCGTTATTCTTTAATTATATAACATTTAGAATATAAATACTTTCAAGAGTCATTTGTAATAAAATAACAACGTTTTGATCCAAGGCACAAATTTGCATTGAGGGATCCAGCTACAGCCAAATTGAGGCTCCATAAAGACTGTGTGTATGAACTGTCTGCAAATTAAGAAAAACATTGCAAGCTTCCTATGGACATCTGTGATTAAAAATGAAGAGGTGCCCCTGCATGGCAGTGAATGAAATGAAAAGTGTCATGTGTCACCAGCCATGATTTTGAATTTAATTGACACATTGTCACAGTTTGGGCATATGGGAGGCAAATCAATCATTCACAGCCCAGAGAGACAGCGACCTGAGACAATTTGTGCTTCTTTTCCAACTATTTAAAAACACACTATTTCCAGAATGAAAACTATGTGAACATGCAGAGACAAGAATTATCAATGGGGAATGCTCATAGTAGGTGGGATTATTATTTTAATCAAGACAATAACATAAAAACTCTTGATAGTGACTGGAGGCTGCAGTGTTCACCACACCTTGCTGCAAATTTCAATGGAATGATCAGCATACTGATTATGAGGAGTATTGCCCTTCACCAGCATTGACTACTCCAATGAGATATTGTGTTATTTATACACATCTCTTGATATCGTAGCAGTTTTTCCTGTGGATGTTTTGTTTATCCAAGTACCTTTTCAGCATCCATCAATTGTAATACCTCTTTTTGTGCGTTTTTTGTGTTGTTTCGGTTACAGACTCTCCACCTCTTTAAACTGTTTGACTCCAATTAATTTTCAAAAACGAAAAAGTACAAAAAACACAAGGTTAAGCATTAATTTGACTGACAGCATTGGTTTTACCATCATTTACAAAATGGTTCTTCTGGGTACGATGATAAACCTGATATTATGACAACCCCTATTTCATGCTTTTCTTAGTAAAGCACCCTCTGGATGAACTTTTATGGTGGTTTACATACTTGCTTAAACTGAATGAGCATTCATTATTCTCATTTACTTCAGCGTCTTATTGTTTTAAGAGTTCATTTAGTTATTGATTGTGATCTTTGAAATTTACCTTAAGTGGCAACAGAAACAATTCTACAGTATGACTTTATTTGATATAGAGTTTTGTAAATCCAAAATCAAATTAAATCCAAGAAATAAATACACAGTATACCCTATCCTTCATTTGAAGGTTCAGCATGCAAAAGTTCATCCTTTGCACATTTGTTTCTATTTTTGTTGAAATTTAAAGAAGTAAATATGAACCCTGCAGCAACCAGACATTAAATGAGCCTTTTTCAAACATTAATGCACCATTAATTTATATTTTATGAACTTCAAGAAAAAACAAAAAACAATCATTGGGGCTGCGCAATAGTTTAGGCCCCCTACCAAGCAAGTATTGTTTCATTTAACTAAACTGAAAGAAAAGTTATATCCCACAAATTTAAAATGCACCGAAGTTTGAATGATTATTTTGCAGTATGGTGATTGCTGAGAAAGATTTAATTAAGGTATCTAACAATGGTGTCACTGCTGTCAGCTGTACGTTTCACATTAGAAACTGCAGATGGAGAGCACCTCTGTACTGCTGCCTTAAAATGACAAACGTCCGACTTCTGATTGAAATACCAACACTTCTTGCATCGCTTCATTCGCTTTGAATTCCAGTAATATGTCACCTCTGCCTCTACCTTTGGTGCATACAGCTATCAATGTTTGTACGAACTTACTGAACTTAGCATCCGAAAAGAAAAAGAAAAGTTGTAGATTAATCACATTTGATAAACCGCTTCTTTCAACTGCTGGTTTGGGAAGTGAGCTGTTCATAACAAGCAATCTGAATTTTGGTCTCAAGTGAATTATAGCATTTTTGTTTATTTCCTGAAATTTCAATGTAAAACAATCAATTCATAATTTTATATTAAAAAAGAATGGCCCAACTGGACTTACACTGAAAACACCCTCCATCAGCCTCAAAAATGCATCCTGTTTATGCAGTTTTGTCGGCAAAAATGGCATCTTCTCCTTTCTTTAGGGGTGAATATTGCAAAAGAAATCTATGTGATGCTATATCGATGCAGTTTAAGTTGCTTTGATTACAAAGTTGACACTTTGACCCACAAGTGGAACTAAATTGAAGCTCATGAGGAGCCTAATAGGGTGTCTTAATAAGCACTTTACAAAAAAAAAAAAAAAAAAAATCCAGTTATCAGGCTTCATTTCGTCTGCCGAAGCCTGTGTGAAATAGAGCAACTATTACACATTATAACCTTAGTTGCATGTACAGAGGGAGAGTGCTGTATATAGCTTTTCTGCCTTTCCATTTTTCACCGGAGACAAAATGGAAGAATATTGCCATCTTTACATTAGGAGAGTCGGCTCAAATGTTGCCATAATTGACTTTGCATGAGCATAAAACTTTCCATTCGCCAAAATGAGCCCAAAAGTCTCTCCTCATAGAACTATGGTTACAATTTCTAACTACAGAATCTGGGATTAATTAGAGTCCTTAACCTCTGTTTACAACATCAGTCAATATGCATATCAAACACCCATATTCCCCCCAGTTCTTCAGTTGTTATGTATGCTGTTAAGTTACCTTAATGCCATCTCCAAGCACTTCAACCAAGACAACAGTGTAACAGCCACAAATAGTGGCCCTGGTGTTATTTGCTGATTTAGAATAATTGTCTGGGATGAATAAAACCTGTGAATCATAATGCTTTTCAACTTGTGAAAACACCTGGGTGGTAACTGTATAAAGAATTTTGATGTCATGGCCAAAATAATAAAACATCAATAAAAGATGTTGGAAACAGTCCTTTGAGACCCCCACTCCAAATGATTGTGACTGCATCTTATCATTTCAGCAGAGTTGTTTTTAGCAATTTTAGCAATTATTAAAGGTGTTCTATTAGATTCAACTGACCAAAGGGGGGATGTCACTGACATCATACTATAGTTACTGGGATAATCCCCCCCCCCCATTCTGATGTCGTATGAGAACTTGAAATGAGGCTGCCGACCTGTATCTGCACGATCGTATGTATTGTTCTGCTGCCACATTTAACTCATATAGTTGCAACGATAAGCAGGTGTTCCTTTAAAAGTGCTGTGAAGAGTGTAAATAATAGCTTTTTTCTGTAGCCTTAAGCTTACTATTGATTTAGTCTTATAAATAAACTTTTAATCACAGATTGACTAAACTATTATTAAGTATTTATGGAAGACAGTCTATGACTGAGAAATGTTTCCAAATACAACCCTATTCTGTGGAAGAAGAATAATACATAAAGACTAAAACACAATGGACTCGACTGCTAGTTACAAAACTGCTATGAAAAGTCTTTTCCAGGTTGCTGCTTGTGAGCAGTCAAACATGAAGAGTTTAAGCAGCTCAAGAGTGGCTAACAGCACTGAAGGCAAAAAATCCATCTGGATTTGATTTAAAATGTAAACTAATTTTGTTGCACCACAGAAATTGGAGCAATGTTGCAACTCATGACATGTCTGCGGGCATCATATAATCCCAACTATATTTGACTTGTTCCTCAAATTTTCTTCCCCCTTTTCTTTGAGCTTCTATCATCTGCATTATTTTCCCATTCAGATGGGAACTTTTTTATTAAATTAAATTCTAATGTATTTCACAAATAATTCAATAAAAACAAAAAAACATTAATGAAGGGCTTACAGAAATCCTGCTATTTTACAATTCTTGAGTCCTCTGGGATCTGGCTCAACCTCAAGGTTGTTTTTTTGGTGATTAGGTCCTTGGTGTTTTCAGCTGAATGGCTCTTATATCAGTCACCATGGGGTTTTTTCCTCCATCGTGCTTCCCAGCTCAATGGGCGAGGGGCCTCGGTGTGCCCCTCTTATCCCCCCAACCTCGCTTTTCCCATGCTTCATATCTCCCCCTTTCCTCTTCTCTGCTTTTCTCTCCTGGAGGGACTGCCATCCAGTCTGTGTGTACAGATGACCTGTGTTATCATCAGCACCGCAGCAAAAGAATTTACTCTCCTCCAAGTTTCCAAAAATGGCCACCAACTCATTGTCTTTAAAGAGACATGTGGCTATCCAATTGCTTCTCACTTGCACTGATGCATGCCACTGGGACAATGATAAGTGGTGAAACATGTCCGATCATGTATGCAGACAAAGAGTGACCCAATCAGCAAGGCTGTAACAGCTTCACGGGCCATCCAAGGCAATTAGTGCATCTATGGCATGTCATGCATTCATGTTAGTGAATCACACCTTTAAATTAACCTTATAACTCAGTCCCTCCAGGAAAAATCATGATCTTGCAATCACTATAACTAACGCAAATTCAAGCAAACTGTCATTGCAATTTTTTCAAAATTCCCGCAATTTTTCTGCAAATAGTTGAAATGTATCACAGGAACAGAAAAACAGGAAGTTACAGGAGTTAAGACATCAAGACGAGACATCAAAGAACGGATTACTTTTACTCTTCAAAAACATTACCAACGCAACTCTTTATTCTTTGACATTAGAGGGAATATTAAGGCACGACTGCTTCTTCTTCTTTTGTTTTATTGGCAGTTGGCAAACTACAAATTGGTGCATTAGCGCTCCCAACTGGTCTGGAGTGTTGATCAGAGTCTAATACTGAAAATATAATATAATCTGGGAAAAACACTCAAACTGTCAAATTGTACCTTTATCTTTCTATCATCTCAACTCCTCTGTTCCTTCTGCACATCTCATTTCTCCCACTTTCCTTTAAATTCTATAGAACCGCTGTCCTTTGTGTTTTTCCCATTGCTTCTGCTGCAAATTGCAGTGCAATTTTTGAGAAAAAACCCCACAAAAGAAAAAAAAAAAAAAAAAAAAAAAAAAATCAATCAAATCATTTTGGCCCGCAACAATCACAGAAAGAAAACACGCTGCCAGATCCTGGAGGGACTGATAACTATTGCAGCCAGGTAAATCCAGCATGTCTGTCTGTACTCTTAAATAAGACAGCAACAAATGCCACATATGCCTATTTATTATTGGAAAAACAACTGCAAAGAAATGCATGTTGGAAAATCAGCCTATTAATATAGATTCTAGAGGATCACATTATTTTGAATCCATAACAAGGAATCTGATCATTAGACACCAAATGAGCAGCCTCATCTTTATAGTAATATGCATTTTAGTGAAAGCCATGACCGAGGGTGGTAATTTCAACCAATAAGTAGCTAAATATCTCAGTGTGAGAATTCAGCACCTAATACATACATTAAATAATTAATTAGATGGAGGTAACATTTAATGAGTCAATGAAGGGATGTAGGCAAGCTGAACTTTTGTTAACCACCGCAGCTGTGTACAGTACAACTCACTGTACAACACGTCATACTTAGGAAATATATTTTGTCTACTGAGAGCAGAGTGTTTTCCAGTACCTGTTGATAAAAGGTTATCCAAAACTCTGGCTATTTTAAGGAGCAGCTAATTAGCATTGCATTTATTTCCAGGGCTGAGAACAGCTTGAAGAGAAAGATAATTAAGTGTTCTATTTTGGCCTCCTATTTGTAGCTCATTCCAGACTTAATTGTGGCTAATTAAGCAGTGATGTGAATCCTGGTAAGTAGTGGGGTGACACACCTTTCTGAAGCTGCTGCAAGAGACAAAGATGGCAGCTCATCAGAATTGTGCACATAAGAGGTTTACACAGTAAAATGAAAAAAACAAACAAACAATAACATATGAATAAAACAATCTTATTGGAGACTTAAGTGTAGTCAATTGAGATGTATATGGAGTGTCTGAACCAGGGGTAACTGTAAGGGGGTCAAATTAGTCACTCCACTAATAATATTATGATGTGGTTAAAGGTACAGCACCTAACCATGCAAATGTAGCGCCCCAGAGATTTTTTTAAAAGTTGACCACCTTAAGTTATGTAGTCATGGATCTGCATTATCTACCTTATTTTTTACATAGACATGAGCACTTTCTCATTTTTCTACCATTGTCAGTGTGCTGTAGAGCCATTACAAACCAAATATTTATGAAATAACTAGCTGATGCATGCACAGAGAAATTTTGGATCTCTCAAGCTAATTTTCTACATTCCTGTTTTGTGTACAAAATCTGCTGCCGAGGCCTGTTTGGCTTGGCTCGTCAGAATTAGTGTTTGATCCAATTTTTCATTTGCATGGAGAAGAAAGAGTGGGCTTGAAATTTGAAAGTTTCATCTGATGCTTTTCCTGTGGAAGCATATTGTAGAGAGAAGAATGTCCATGATGGGGTCTTTTTGATTTTTGTCCATTTTTCCTCAGACACCTTCAGATTTGGTGAATCCAATTTAGGCCAGTAACATTTCCACAACAGTTGGGTACAATAAAAAATAAATCATAGAGTTGTTAAACTATAAATAGTTGTGGCAGGCTAGGATATAAACTACATTTCTTCTCAACATAAAAACAATAGTATAGACTCAAGTTTCACAGCAGGCTAAATTGTCCATATATTAATTGCCATCGATATACATTTGAAAATAATTAAAGAAGTGTGAATATTTGTTTTTTTAATGCATAAATACATTTTTAAAAATGGAACATCACAAATTCAACATCTGTGGGCATTTAACTTATATAGCAGATGTAACAGTGAAAAGCTAACTATGATTTCAGGCTATAAAAACAGCATGAAATAAGGTGACAGCCTTTGGATTGATCCTTAGGTCAGGAAATAACAAATTTCCCAAACCCAGCACTGCGGTATTAGTGCTATTCACCCAGTGGGCACTCTTGTGGATTGCACAAAGCGAAGTGCACTCACAATGTGTAAGGGCACCCAGTTGCAAAAAATACCTATTACTACATAATAGGGCTTTAAGGGGCAAACTGTAAAAACTGTGTGCTCTGGGTCAACACCTGGATATACTGCGACAAACAGCCCTTGACATCACTGTTGGGTGTGGTTGATCCAGCATAGACTCCTGACAACACTAACTTGCACTCATCAGAAGTTTTGACAATAGATGCAACTGACTTGACACTTTTAACCAGAGACAACAGTGAAAAACAGCCATTCAGCCTTGTGTAAAATTACTCTCATCTGTCAAGAGAGAGCTGTTTTGTTGTGCAACACAATATATATATCTTTAAAAGTAGGGCACAAAGTGAAAGGCAAAATCATGTTTTGCATCCAGCTCAGCCCCTCTGTTTACTTGCTTATAATTACCAATCTAGCCCTGCAGCTTGTTGATTTCTCTGTGCTTGAAGTGCCACAAGCAGATTTCATGCAATTTACCTCCTGAATAATTTCTAATTGATTGGGAATGAGGGGCAACACAGGTTGATGTATTGTTGGAATCTGAAATACTTTTAGGCAGTGGATTTATGGGCTTCTCTGTGGAGGAGTAAATGTCCTCCATATTTCATATTGTCAATTCAATTCATGCCAGTAGCAGTGCATTTGTGCACTTTTCCACCCAGTCAGAAGGTTAGCATAATGCTGGTGCTGTCACTTAAGACCCAGGCTGATAATGGGAGGATGGAGAAGCAAAGGATCAGTGTTTACCCACCTGGCCAATTAGAAGACAGAAAATACTACAAGATGGAGTCTGCCTCCAGGAACAGGTACTAGTCGCTGTTATGGCACTCAGCAGTTGCTAGGCAACAGCACCTATCTGTTATTATAAGCAAGCTTATTGTGGGCATGGCTATTATATGTATAAATCACTGGTAATCTCCACACTTCAGATAAGGTGGTGCGCTTGGGTTAAAAAAAAAAAAAAAAGAAAAGAAAAAAAGAAAATGTGAGATTTGATTTTTATTCTTGTAAGAACATCTGAAATTGATTACCTCAGTGCGACTAAGATCAAGTAATGTAAATGTATTACCAATCAGAAAAAAACATGATGCAATATAAGGCTCTTCTCTATACAAAAGTGAAGGCCAAGGGAAAACAGCAAATATGAGGGAGCACAGATTTATCAGCAGCATCTCAGTTGTCCAACACTCCTGATTTAAGAGATTAATCTTATATGAAATTCCAGGTAACAGTGCATCGTGTGTTGTAGTTTGCTAAAGGAAAGATGAGCTATGGGTTTCTGTAACGACTTGATGTATGCACCGCTTGGCAGTGGATGCGGTGTAAGCAGAAATGATGAGAGTGTTGCCACATTGGTATACATCACATCGAAAATTGTAACAGCCCATAGAGTCTATTTCAAATTAAACACCTCCTTTATGTCTATTACAACAAATATCCTCCATGAAGAAAACAAAAGTAGTGAATGATGTTTAGAATATTACTATTATTCATTGCTTGGTTTAGATGCACATAGCATTATACTGTAAGTCGAAGGTCTTTATATGCCAATTATGAATATTTCTGTTTGCTTTAAAAACACTTATCTGAATATTGCCATGGAAACAAGACATAAAATGTGATAAAACATTTAGTGGGTAAATATTTCCTCATCTTTTGGCAAAACCCAGCTTTTCAAATAAACATGGTGCCATTTTAGACTTATTTTTAGACGAGATATGGTACCAACTTCTAGATGGAAAACTCACATCTTCCATATTGTAAATATAATTGTGAATACATTATGTTATGAGTCTCTGTATGGCTGCTGACAATGAGTCTTTGCCCATAGAAACAAAAGAAAATGATTACAAGCATATATTACCAACACTTTAAACTCTGGAACTATTGTTCGGACACGGTAAAATATACAGAGAGGGGGAGCGAGCAAGTAGTGAAAAAGAGAGAGATGAGGGCAACTAGCCAAATGATTGCTATTAGTAAAACATTTTCTCCAGATCCCCAACATGAAAGGCACGCTCACTACCCAATGCATTTTTCTCCGTATATGTAATTATTTCATTAAATATTGTACCAGTCCTGCAGCCCACAGATGCTTGGTTCAAAGGAAGTTTGGTATCATGGCCCAGAGCCCAACTTGTATACACATACACACACTATCTCTCTCTTCTCTCCTTTCCTTTTTCTCACTGTCTTGCTCTCTCCCTCCCGCTCTCTCTCAGTCAGGCGCAGTCCAGCAGCGCCAGTTTTGCCCCAGGCTGACTGATCACAGGAAGGAGCAACATTTTTGAATTCAGGGGAGGATTGAGTCACACAGTACCAGCATCAGGCTTTATGTGTTACCCAGCTTTGCTGTTTTTCACTATTGCAAGTGCTAGGACTCTAATGGAATTTTAATGGCCTCCTCTGCTAAAACTGTATCATTGTCTTTTCCTATTTATCTCAGGATTTGTCTCCTACCTGATAATGCTTTATGTGTTCATTTTGGCATTGGCATAGTCATATCATCCCAGGAATGTTGGTGGGCCATGTGCAGAATTCACTTAAGAACCTTGTAGTCCTGAGAATATTACTGTGCTTCTTGGCATATGACCCATTGTAATAGAAAGCAATACATTCTGTATTTGCAAACACCACATGCCAGGCTGCACACTTAGAAAGCTAGACAACTCAAACCAAGAATAATTTTTCTCCTTCAAGTTGTTCATTTGTTTGATTATTAGAACACAGGCACAGGCTGGGAAGAAGCTGGATTTCCTTTGAATACTGCTTTAAATTTTAAGGAAAATCTGTAACAAAACTGGGATTATTATAAGAATATAGGTAGCTTTTCATGTGTAATCATGTGAAAATCAGGTTTGACTCATGCCCAGATGCTATATTAAGATTGACTTCTTTAAAACAAAACAAAACAAAAAAACATGGCAGTTTTCCCTGAAATATGTTAAATAGCAGGTTTGATTAAGTGCTATAATTAAAATGGATCAGGCTATAGATTAGTCCTATCCTTGACCCTTATGGTGGCATATCATGGTGCCAATCTAACTTAAATTGTACCTGAAAAGTTCAGGCATTCTAACCTTTAGAAACTGAGAGAAATTAAAATTCTGTATTATGCAGGTATTGACATTCTCAACCAGCTACCAAGCATGGATGAGTTGTAATACCTTGAGGAGCTCACCTATTTATATTCATAGTCGTTCCCATACAGGAGGGGGCAGTGCAGTGAACCTCTCTGACTTCAGCCAGCGGAGGGATTCAGAGAGAGAACAGTAGATGGATAAAGTGAAAGTTTAAACCCAGGGTTTATGCACACAGGGACCATAATCCCAACAAAATCTTCCTCTACTATCCTTCACATGCAATTTAAAGACATGACCTCAAGTTGTACAAATCGGTCACATACTCTATTCACATGGATGTGTTAAACAAGCAACCTCAACAATAGCAAGGAGGGAATTCCAAAGGTGTAAAACACCAAGAAAAGTCTCAACATGTGATTGTAGATGGCACGCTCAAATTGTACCATCTGCTATTTCACAGTTTCCAGACGATTCAGTGTAGGACTGCTCTGAATTTCTTTCGGCCATTTGTTTTTAAAGTTGTTTTAATACAAAGTCTGCGGGCAGTATTGCAAATGAGTTTCACATGTCTTATGCAAATGATTTCATGTCGCGTGAAAACAAATTCTCCATGTCTCCCTTTCTTCAACACCGGCACGACACCCACACGTGTCATGACTCCCTAAATGGATATCCATATGCTCTTTCTTCCCCTCCTAAATTCAATGAGAAAACTACCAAACAAACAACAGTACTCATGTATTCTTTTCTTTTCTTTTCAAAATTCTGTATTTCCCAAAGCATCGTACTATTTAACATAACTGACATGCAAAGTTAATGGAGAACCACTTAATCACAGAAACAAACAAATTAACCTCTAATTACCTGTAGGATCATTTAACTGCTGCTTGAACTTGTACATCTATTAGAGCTCCAGTCTTTCACTTTCTAATACGCAATCAACCACCCACCCAAAATACCCCTTTGCACTTGGGTGCAGCTGGAAAGCGAGGTGAGTTTTTTATGTGGGACACCATGGAGCTCATTAATGTGACTGTGCAATCAAATCAGGTCAGAAGGATGCATTGGTGTCTGGAGGAGGGATTTGATAGCCAGCTCAGAAATGCCTTATAATACGTCAATTAGACATTCATTTGATAGTCCTGCAGCTATTCTATCACTTGATCGTTCCTTGATATGGTTTGGGTCTTGAAAATTGAGCGTCATAGACTAATGCCTTATCGGTCTCAGTGAAGTAATGGGAGACTCCTCATTAGGATTAAAAATGACATTCTTTCCGACTTTGACCATCTGACAACAGAGAAACAACAATAACAAATAAACCAATTTGCTACCGATTTGGCAAAGATTGAGACATTCATTCAAGCCTTTACAACAGGGATTCTTCTGACTCTTTCAACGTGCGAACAGTTTGTGCAACAGCCAAAGCAGGGGAAATATTTGCGTTTTAAGTTCTAGAAATACTCATCCTGTGGAATATTGTGGAAATGACAAGGAGTATTTTTCTTTTGCCTATTTGTTTTGTTTTAGGGAAGACAGAACGCAGGTTTTAAAGACAAGGATTGAAAGTCAAGGGCAATTGTACATTTTCACTGCCTCCCATTTCACCTCAATTTTATGTTGTTATCAAAATGTGATCAGGACAAAAAGATAAACCCTTCACCAAGTTTGGGATTGGGAATTGTTATCACTTCTAAATTGATTGACAGGTCACTTAAAAACAAGCAATACCTAACTTGTTGTACACTTCATATATCTTAGGCTTTATTTATACCATTTAAAACATGTGCATTTATTAGTAGTTTTACCATGTGAGTAATTATAATTTCACATTAAAAAATATTATTATGATCCATGCTTGGTGGTGCATAATGATCTTAAAATATATACAAGCAGAAAAGCACATGAATTAGCATTCAATTACTTGTCTTGAGTGCTGTGTTGAAGTTACTGCATTATGTGGTAAAACCAAATTCAACACATTTTTTGATTATTACTAATTAAAGCCCTGTAATGTTTGAATTTAAAAAAAAAAAAAACTTTATTTCTAACGCTGCTTGTATTGCTCTGCTTTAGCCTTCAGCACACTGCAGCAGTTCAATGGAAGCATTTTGTGTCCCTGCAGTTTCCGAGAAACTATGGTGGATTGGTAGACTGCCTGTAACAAAAGGTGTAACCCTAACCCCCCAGTGGGCATCCATACATGGCTTTGTCATGCAAAGGATTTATTGTAAGCCTTCTTTTTTTTCCCCCTTTTTTATTACAGTCTATATATCTAGCAACAATGCATTAAGGTGGCAAGACTGAAGGCTGGTAGTATCATTCAATACAACGCGTTTGCCCAGAAACTCCAATTCAGTGACAACATTTGGCTGACCACTGGTGGATATGTGATAAGTCAATCATTCAGTGACATTCCAGATTAGAGGGCTGGACTCGCTGTTACAGTCCAGCCAAATATATAAAGCTGTGCAGAAATAATGATGCGACCAGTTCAAGTTTCACTCAGCAAATAGCACGATTCCCTGATGCTTTGATAAATATTGGAAAAGAATAAGTGGATAAAATGAACTGAAGAATAAATTGATATAATGAATGGAACAATAACATCTGTTTCTATTTCCAGCTCTTGATTAAGGGTTTTCAGTATTTTCACAACGGTCCTAAACTCTAATACACTTCCAGTTCAGTTCACAAGAGACCAGCCACATTTCCCTGAGCTTCAGTTCCAGTCATCTAGGCCCTTTCCCTCATGACTGGTGTCTCATGAGAAAACAGCAGACAAAGTGGTGTCAATGGAATTACAGGAAATCAAGGGTAACAAGATAACTTTGAAGAAACAAGAGCTGCCGGCTTAGTCATTCCAATAGTAATTACGTAATTCATTACACAATTCAAACTTTATGTACTTGGCCCATGGATAATCAATATAACAACAGTGGAAATGACATTGGATGCCTTCTTATTTCCAAAACCCAGATCCCCAAGTGTTATATTTGTTTTGCTCTGTATGGCAGTAGCAAAACAGATAATAATAATCAATGATTTAAAATTAATGGAAAAGTACATGCTACATTCAAACATAATATAAATAAAGACTTTAGGTAGTTCTTCAATAGACAATGGATAAAGTGACTAACTGTGTAATTGCTCTTTCTCAAGCAGGATAGCTGGAGCAGCTGTGTTACTCAGTCTGCACTGACAGTAAACGTGCAGTGGAGCAAAGCAGAAGAAGGAGGAAAAAAAATAGCAAGATTAAAAATAAAATCCTAAAAATCCTTGCCTTCTGCAGTGCTGACAGAATATGATGGAAAGATGGTCAAACTACAACAAAACATCTCGCCAACTATAGTATAACCAATTTCCCCATGCAGTCTGTTCTATAGTGGCCTAAAATACCTAACTTTACAGACACAAGATTTTAAATGATCCCAGTTTTCCAGCAAAGTTTCTGTAGACAACAGATTCTTTTCTTAGCCTATAACCTCACCAACAATAACAGTTTAAGTTTTCAGTCATCTGTTTTTTGTTGCATTGATAAGTGGCCATTGTTAAAATACATCGATGAATTTCAAGCTACATCTGTGATAACGCAAAAAACTGTCAGGCACCTGATCACCAGAGTCATCAACCTGCTCAGTGCTGAGGATCATTGTTACTCTATATTATATTGTACAATTTATTATATTTAAGTCCTTAAATTACTGTAGTAGCTGACAGCTGCTAACAGGTCTTTATTTATTTTTAAATCAGCCTTAAATCTCCTCCCCAGGCCAGCAGCTCACACAGTGGCAAAAAAATGTTCCTCACCCGAGACCAGTGGCAAGGTTACTGGAGATCACAAATACACTTGCTTCCCTATTTTCCCTTCAAGGTGGGAGAGTGGGGCTACACCTCTGGCTTGGTAAAGGGCTGACAATTGCTTTGGTTAGAACAGACGTGTCAATTGTAGAAAAATATTAAAATGTACACTGTAGCATGTCCACCAAATTTGTCACTGTCAGCTTCTAAGAAATATAGTCACCAAGAAGGCCTAAGAAGTTATTAAATCTAGTGATGCAGTTGCCAATTTGGGAACACTGCTGTAAGCAGCTGTTTTCAGCTTTGCTCCATTTCTGTGCTCAGACTCTGAGCAATCACTCTGCTGGAGTGGCTGATTTGAATTCATTGATACCTACAGCAGTGTGTGCAACACCTTTGATATTATAAGTACTAACATTTATGATATTATTTGTCACCAACCAATATTTCTTTATTCCTTCGGTCAACTAAAACTATTTTTAAAACAAAATTAAGCATTCCGTGTCTGTCCTCAAAAGTCATTCACTGCCCATTTTACATATTGGCATTGAAATTGTTTACATACATGGTGCAACGTCTTGTGTTAAAAGTGGTGCATTAGGGGCTTTGTTTGTGAGTAAATCATCATAGACTTAGTTTATTGTTTGATTATCGTGCACATTCAGTGAATTCATTTCCAGGATCCATTGAGGAGAAGAACAAAATGTTGCTTATCTCTTTGGCAATCAACCAATATAAATTGATGCACTCATTAAGACCAGCATTATAATTGGTTGGTGGTGTGACACTTTGATTTACTCCCATCAATAAATAAAATACAATCACTGCAGTTTGATTATCTTGTGTTTGTTATTTCTCAAGTGATGAGATGAGGCTGTTAAGAAGCTAAAGCATGATTTACTCAGAGATATAATTCAAAACATATGAGTGTGTTCGTCATTGTCTGTATTATGCTTACTCTTTTGCCGTAGGCCACAGCCAACAGTTAGCTGCAAGAACTGGCCTGGCTGATCTGAAGCATTTAACAAGAGTAAAGTAAAATAATTGTGGAAATGGTTTGCCCAGTGGTATTTTGAAAAAGGCCATTTGAAGAACATAAAGAGCCTAAGGGATTTTTTTTTTTTTTTTTAAAAGGTAGAGTTTCTTTTGTGTTGTATCAATTTCTTATGTTGTGCTGTTGTTGTCCTCTCGTGGTGTATAAAGCCCCCAAAAACATTCCTATAGGAGCCAACCTTAAGGGTTTTTAACATTGTATTGTAAGTCAACTGCAGTGGGGTTGTTCAGTTTATTAAATTCCTTAAAGTTAAATGGAACTTGAAGATCAAATTACAGCAAATTTGAGTTTGTAATTTATTACAATGCAACACAATAGCATGTTGCAAAGCAACACTTCTTAAAATGATTTGCAGTTCAAATTAAGTTTCTGTTCACCAGAACACATAAATGAGTATACATGTATCATGCACATCTTACAAATAAATGAGAAAGGAAAAAAAGCGGCCATGAGCTGCTTCCTCTCAAGCACATCTGTCACACACTAATTAGCGGAGGTTGCTGCTGAATTGATTGGTGTGTCTTCTATACAGGATATCATATAATCAGAGGCTGACATTCACGGCCAAAAGGGAACACTTTTGTTCAAAAGACACTATAGGCACCCATACCTTGTATGTTTTACTTCAAGTTTTTTTCTTGAAATTGTTTTGTTAATGGGGATGTAGGATTACTCTCTGCACTGACTGAAAGCATTCCTCAGTGCATTTGACTGATGGTATCAAGCTTTGGGTTAGAGGTTAGGGTTAACTAAGTAATGTAAAATTGATGAGGGACAATTACCCATAATGGCATAGAGCACTTTTTGGCTTTTGCAACCTATTAGCTCTTTTAGTAGCAAAGCCAGACCTGTAGTAAAGATTCTTTGCTGGTGGTAGATGCAGTCACAGATTCAATGAGAAGGGAAACAGATTAAAAATCAATTACATTATTTTAACAAAACAAAAACAGATGATGTACTGCACTCGAAGCTGCAGCATGCAACATTTTCTGCTGCTGTGCCTGTGCATAGTGCAATGAAGCTAGAAGCACATAACCAACATATACATTTGCTTTTTATTTCTAACCACCTTTTCGTCACCTATATAAGGATCGTACAGGGTCAAAGAAAGATGCAAAGTAAACTTCATAAGCTGACAACCAACAGCCATTTAATGTTTCTCAAAACTGTTCTAAAATTTCTAGAAATAAAGCAATCTTTGCTCCTCAAGAACATAAACAACAATTAACATGCTATCTAATGTTGGAACATAAAATTTCCATTCTCCACATGAGAAATGTTAGAGAACAAAAACATTTACTTATGTTTTCCCCTCAAGGCTGCAAATTTATTTTCTTTGGAATTAATGCTAAAAAATAAGACTAATATACGAGAGCAAGAGATCATCTCTTGTTTTCATTCTGATATTGAAAGTAGTATTAGTTTCATAACTAAAATCTTTTCATCAAAATGGTTGTCAACAAACTGAGAAAACAAAATGCGAACTAATAAAAAAAGACTAAGTGATGATGACTGAAAATAAAAAAAAGGTGTCTGACATTTTTGTCAGTGAATAAAAACTAAATAACGACACCTTCCAAAAAATACCATTGGACTTTAACAGGTTAATAGAGGCTCCCAGTGAGTGGACATCCCACAGAAATGTTTTAAACAATGTATCACACTAAACCTTTTTTGTATTTTAGTCATCTAAATCTACCATAGATTTGTCAGACTAAAATCCCTATGGTATTTTCTCAACTAGTACTCGACAAAATTTAAGCATTTCAATATGACTAAAACAAAATGATATTTCTGTCAAAAGACTAAAAATAAGTTAAAATTATCCATCAAAATTGACACAAATTTAAATTTATCTCGTGTTGGACACAATAAACTACACCTCCAAAATTGCCCTGTAAATGCCAAAAGGTCTCATGATTAATTTATTGCAGATTTGTTGTATTTGAAGTGCAAAACAATTGTTTTATTTACAGAGAAGTGCAGGTATGAGTGATTCCTACAGTATACAGTATTAAACACAATACTTCAAGGAGTTCACTAATTATCACAAAGATATACTCATAATTATACATTTAAAATATTTGTCAAAATGTTTTACTTGCCAAATAATGTGACAAATGACTGAACTATATCAAAGGTCTGTTGCTTGTCTCAAACATAAAATAACACTTACAACTCAGGTACACATTTATGCACACTCTGAATGATAGGCACTCAAGAGGGTTGGTGAAGAGACAGATAAGGACAGTACACACTCTATGGATTTTTTTCACAGCCCACTGGCACACTGATGCAGTGGGATTTCTCCTAATGCTCCCAATCGCCTGACCGACCATGACAGATGAGCCCGTTGTCAATGTGTTTGTGAGCAAGAGAGTAGGGGCGAGTGAATGTGCTGTGCATAGTTCGAAAAACAAAATAAAGATTTGCCCATCTGAAAGAGCTACAAAAAAGAGAAGAGATTATTGGAAGGCCAGAACTAATAAATCCATATATGGGAAACACTTCTCTTAGAAAATGTGTTTAAAAGAGCAAGTATGAAAAAGAACATGAGTGGGAAGTCAGAATAACAACCTCTGCAGTTCTCATGTAGCCACTAGCTTGTTACATTAAACCCTTCAAAAAAGGAGAGAAAAGAAAAGGCTATAAAAATGTCTTAAATTTTGTCAAACTAATTCCGGCATCCAGCCAAAAAGGACTTTGGGACATAGAGATCAGGAGTTCAAAAATTTGACCTTGACTTGGATTTACTTCAAACAAGTGGGGGGGTCCAATGCCAATGCAATCATCCAGCATGCAGAGCAAGTGGAACTGTGTTATGGCAGTGATGAATAGCTAAGTCAGCCTGGGTGAGTAACCTTGAAAGTCACACAATAAGTATAAAGAGGAAGGCTCTGTGATTAGTAGAGTCAGTTCTCTACCACTGAAATATGTTGTCTTTTAATCACACAATTATCTGCATTTATTCATGTTTTCTAAAGCCACACCGTTCTAAGGTTTGGATTTCACTAGGAGAGTTCAGGGTCCTTCAGTATTATTAAGTGCTTCAGAATGTGTGGTATGTTGATTACCAGGCATATCTTGGTTGTTAGCAAATTCATATAACATGAACAGCAAAAAACCCATTTAAACTAAACCATCTCTAGTGGAGACCTGGCACGTCACAGCCAGGGTTTGGATTTCATTAAACAACATATCACTGCTTGATGCACACTATGTCTCTGCACTTGGACCTATAACTGCATTGATCTGCTGCCATTTTTTCCAATAGTGTGTGTGAATGGAAATGACACTGATAGACAACTACAATTTGTTTACAGAACAATACGCATCAGATGGAACTGAAAACAGCAACAAAATGCTCAGATTCGTCTGTGATCCAGGCATTCCAACTCCAACAGCACTATAATCAATCAAATATAAAAACTTCAGGGATAAAAATTACCCAACATGTTTAGAAAAACAACTCTAATTACTCTGATATGCATCATCTAATGAGATTTTTTTGGTAATGAGTAAATCAATAGTTAAAAAAAAAAAGGACTTTATAACTTAAGGGACTGGTGCAAGCAGCACTACTTTTGTCTGCTTTGGGTACTCAGAAGCAAAAAAAAAAAAATTTACACATTAATTATAAAAACTTATATAGTTATTCCCATTTGGGGGACTAATTCTAAACACCCACAAAGACAGTGTGGAGAGAACTGCACTGCCTAGTTTTAGAGTGTCATGGAGCCGAAATCAAGGGAAAATCCAGACTTTGCAGTTTAGTCACTGTCGCAAGCAGAAATGTTAATAAATAGCACACCACACAAATTGCCAAACACCAGCAATACCAGTCACAAGTTAACAGGCAATACAGTCTTGCTCATTCACTCTGCAGAAACATGCAGCGAAAACATGCATTTACTCACCAGCTAGTCAGTTGGGGCCCAAAAATCCTTAATAAAACTAACACTATTTATGGCTACTATCTGCTATCAAGCACTTTTTGCAGCTACTGTATGTAGTAGTGCCCTTTCATGATTGACAAATTGGTGAAATTCTGCCAAGAAACAACCAGAGTAAAATATCTCAGGGTACCTTAAGATACATTGCAATGAACTAACTACAAGATGAACAAGTCAATATTTCTCTTAACCCACTGGAAGCCAAGGGAGTGTAGCAAAGAAAAACTTAAATCATGAAGGGTACAGTTCAGCTGGATGCTTTCCGTAGCACAAAAAGGTAAAAACAGGATTGTAAATAAATGTTGCTGTTAAATCCCATGGAAAAGGTGGACTGCGACTGTCATTACATATGAATGCCATTGATGTCATTCCACAGTTAAGTGAACCAAGAGATGAAGAAGAGTGCATGAAAGTAGAAATTATTTTAGCTTGTGGTATGGGGGAGACAGAACAGAGGAGTATTTAATTGTATCTGTATCATAAAGTTTTGAAAGGAAAATAATAATTAACACTGGATATCATTATGTAGATGTCCACCATCTATAATGAGCTGTCAGTGAACATTTATTAAAAAATTAAATAAAAAAAGAAAGAAACAACTAAACTAAAGCAAGCAAATGACAAATTAAATGTAGCAAGTGTGGCATTATTTGGTATCCACTTTTTACAGATTTAAAATGGCTTCAAAATGAGTATTAGTAATACATTGTGCTACAGTACACAGATCAACTAAACATCAGATTCTTTTTTTTTCCTTCTAAAAAGGAAGAAAGATAACTGTCAATAACAAAGCAGGCATGGCACCAAACATCACTCATTAAAGCATATTGATTCATAACAGTCGTTGTGAACAGCTTCAAATGAAAATTTCCACAGTAATTGATCCATCAAACTGCTGCACACGGATGTACAATTCAGAGATGTTAAAGAATATGGGCTTTTCCCATAGCAACTGCCATTCAATTACTATCGCTGATGACTGTGTCTCAACATACATTATAAAAATGGCATGAAAGGTTTTTTGTCTCAATATGTTGTCTTTGTATAGACTGGAGACCTGTCCAGGGTGTACCCTGCCATTGCCAAATATCTGCTGGGATTGGCTCCAGACCCCTCATGACCTCAGACAGATAAGCTATATGGATGATGGTTACATTTTTCAAGGGAAAATGTTATATTTTGTCCCTTCTTCCCACTTGTGAGTATTTGGTACTTCTCTCTAATTTAATGTGTCTGTAATCCTCATGAATGTAATTATGAATACTAAAAAAAAAAAAAGAAAATAGTTAGAAATGATCATCAGAAAAAGGAGAATAAATTAGAAGAAACTTAACAACCGCTTCTGGAAATGCCTTGACCTAAATAATGAGGTTTTAAACTGCACATTACTAACAACCATTTGCACACACACAACATAATTTGAGATGAAGACACCAGATGGACATGCAGAAGGTGGTGTAAGATGGGACCACAGCTCCAGACACCACAGTGGCCCTAATAGGAAGCTGTCTGTCTGCATTTGAAAAACAAACAAGTCACCTGCGGACAGACCTCTGCCATTTTGTACCTACAGTGTGTCTGTGCATAAGATGTTGGAAGACAGCGCAAGTGCACAGTGATATATTTGTGCAGTAAATATCAATACCTTTGAAGATGCACTGCAAGAATTATGAGAATTTATTAGAAAAGGAAAAAGGAGACAAAAGAGATTAGGGCAGCAAGTGAGGGTCGTAGAGAAAGAGCATGATTAGTGCATTAAGCATGCATCAGAGGCCCTCCAAGCTGTCTCAGTAGAGGCTGGGCGTTGAGACGAATAGCTTTAATATCTTGGAATTGCAATAGCAGTGCAACAGTTGTTTCCCATTGATAGCTTTGGGGTATGACAAACATAGGCCCTGACCTTTAGAAAGCAGTATGACAACCCCCTGTCCTTTCTACCCCAAAAGCCTGTGACCCATTGAGATGGGGGGGGCAATGAAACAGCGTCACCAGTGGGAGAACCCCATGAATGTTAGACGAACAAAGGCTGGCTAATACACTGTTTTCTGTTTTCACATCCTGGTGGGGGTAATCTGACCTTCTGCCTCTTGTTTCAACGTGGTGAAAGCAGCAGCAGTAAGATGCTTAGCTCTAGAGTCTTGTCCTCTGCACCATCCCCATTTTGAGGAAACTTAGACGTTAAAACAGACCATTTTTGTGTTGGCCTCAACAATATGGCAAAAAATAAATAAATAAAAAAGACCAAATATGGCAAGGGGCAAAAAATTAGGATTTCAGCAGAAGATGGATATGCATTCATTTTAAATGCAGACTATGCAGGTTTTTTGTTTTACTTGTTTGTTGTCAACATCCATAATTTAGCTGAGAAAATGCTGACACTGTGTTAAGTTTTTTGATATGCCTTACAAAAACAGCCCATTACACTTTAAAGTCCCACGATGAGGCCATCATGATTCTTCCTTTGTGTACAAAGAATCTAACTTGTGTAAAGGAAATGACATGTATTGATTTCACACGCTCCGTTTGTTCTTTAATACTTTTTGTCTAGCTTTTATAGGTAGACATAATCAACGTGGATAAGAACTCTAACTCTCAGATTTTTAAAATAAATCTTCTCTTTGAAGCCCAATTTACATTAGTGCTGGTTAACTGCCATGTTGCTGACACCATCAAATGATTATTGGACAAACAAGCCAAGAAGATTCAATCAATTAAAAATAGACATAATGGAAGTAAGCAAAGAATAACATTTAACGCAGTGTTACTGGCTGTTTTTAACATCTGTAAAAATTCTTCCTATTTATCTACAGCCTTTGAAATGATATACAACAGTGTAATATCTAACAATATTAATTGATTACATTTTGAGTATTGTATATTTTTTAGTAGTGTCCACTGGGAAGCAAGAAATCTGAAAGGTGTCAATCTTCACTTTTCCAACTTGTGACTCCTGATATTGACACTTGAACAAAAAAAAAAAAAAGTAATCTCAGTCATCTTCCACTTTATATATACCCTCTATCTTTTTCCCTTTTTCTTTCACAAAAGATGGATTTGAGTTTTTCAAGTGATAGCTTGAGCGATGGCCATCTTGGGAAATGAAATATTTGCTGAAACTCTGTGCCCTTGAAAGTTAATTCACAAGAACACAGGAGGTATGGTGGAAACTGAAGGAGAACAGTAATAGGTTTTCTATCTTATTTTGTCAACTTTTCTATTGTTTCTTTCACTTTGCTGTGCCACTCATTTGGCGTTCAGAATGATTCAACTGTTTTTCAAAAACTGGCACCAAAAAATAAATCTATTCCTAGTACATGATGAAAGTTGACCAAGTTTATAAATACAAAAATTGCTCAAACTCCAGACACTAAGGTGCACTGATATTTACTATGTTGGGTATTGGTAGTTCATTGGTGATTGGCGACCAGAAATTTACAAATTATTAGGATTAAAATATGAATATTAAATAACTTGAACAAATAACTTAATCATCATTGTGTCCCAGTGGTATTTGAATTGTCTGGACTGCCTTTTCACTTCCAAGCAGAATCATTATGAGTTCGGCAATTCATCATTAAAGCGGAAGTTGAAGGTTATGAACTTGTGTTGGCCCTATTATTTGGTCTGATTCAATGAGTCTTTTGGTGACTAGACTATCTATGGAAATATAGCCAGTGTGGGAGAACAGGCACTGTAATAGTATGTAGGGAAAGAGCGTAATCACGTTAAACAGCGCATTCTGTTGTCAAGGATGATGGAGATTGTTACGTGGCCCATTTACTCTGACTAGGTCAAAGTGCGAGATGCAGTTCAATCTTTTCTGCGTATGTGACTCTAGAGACCAGTGCACAAATGATCCTTTTCAAAGCCCACTAGGCATTTGCAGACACAGTGGCTGTTAGATCCTTGACCCAAGCAGGGAAAAAAAAAAAAAGACAGCAATTTCCACGGCCGACACATTTTCTGACACAGATGAGTGTCAAAATGTGCAGAGTGGGGCTTCAGAGGTGACCACTGACTGCTTTTCAAGGGATGGCAAAGAGCAGTGGTCAGTGACAACTAACTGTGTGGTGCCAACTCACACTAATAACAAAACTGCGTGAAGGACCGTCAACAAGCACAGATTCAGCATCATCGGCAGTTAAAAAGTAACATCCTCTCCGTCCTGAGGACTTGTAGGGCTCTTAGTACCTGCTGCCACTGAGTTCTAGTTTACTCTGAAACTGACCATTTTACTGTGGCAATCTATCATAAGAGCACTGAGCTATGATACATCATCCAATCAGTTGAGAAAAATCTTTGTATGCATTTTGCCCTCCTCCCATGCCTGTGCAACACAAAGATCAAGGAGTGCACTTAAATACACATCTCATCTCTAACCCTGCTCAAACAAGCTATTACATTTCCAGGTTTTCTCAGCTGGAATATGTTGTAGAAGTGCCAACAACAAAGCTACCAGGGACAAGTGTAACATTTTTTGGAGAGCTATTTCCCAAACACATGACCATGGTTGATTTACTGATGGATGTACACCAACGTTTATCTGCACATACATATTTGCATACTAATGTATGTGGGTGGAGCTGTAGGAATGGAGAGCATACTCTCCTGATATCTACTGTAGTATACATTGGATACTTGTAAAAACTGAGGAAAGTTGTGTATTAACTGTGTGTTCATATACTTGGCATAAAGTGAAATGAGGTGCACTGTAAAGACAACAGCATTCTTACAATACAAGAGAAAACAGCACACAATTGGAGTGGAAGTCAGCAATGAACTTTCATCCAATACTGATTCCACTCTAAGAGCAGTCCAGCTTCAGCTTCTACTTAATTTTAATGATAGAAAATACATAAAAACCTGGCAGGTAAAAAAAAAAAAAAGCTGGTCCCGGCGCTCCAACTCTGATTTTTTAAACAGATTTCATTGGCACTGTAGACAAGCACAAGAGCAACCTGACAAGCCAATCTCCATTTCTTAAAAGCAGAGCACAAAGAATGTCTCCCTCAAAGGCACAATAGCTTGTTTTGAGTGTTTCATAATACTACACAGATGAATATATCAACCATTTATCAACTAAAAACTCTCCACATGTAATAAAAGGCATGAAGGGAAAACAAAACAAAATTACATTTACTGTACTGGACCGTAATATTTCCCTTTAGACCCATTTTTTTTCTTGCCAGACAGCCAGTTGCAGACTGCAGACATGAGTAATTGGCCAAAAGTGTCAATACTACATCTAAACCACTTCTTTGTTTACACTTCTCTCTTCGGCTCCTGCAGTTGCAACAATGTTGTGCTGTTGTAGGCAGTAATTGCAGCAGGTGAGAGGGCCAAAGCTCTCTGTGAGGCACCTAGGTGGCTCAGAGGTGACTGCAGTCCCTGCAGCTTGAAGTGTTGTCTGCTTGAAAGGGAAGTTGACCTAGAAAAGACAGGCCTCTCTTTGCCTTATGGGAAGCAACAGGGGGGAAAAGGGCACCTATGTCTGCCCACATCACATTATTTAGACCTAATGGCAAATTGTCACTAAAGAACACACCTCAGCCACAAAGAGATGTTTCAGGGACGGAGAAAAAAGCCACTTTGCCAAGGTTGGACAGTCTTTGCCAAAGGGGATTTATAAGCTGGTTCCAGTGATAGAATAGTTGGTCTCCAGGCAAAACAAGACCAACTTTTTACCCAATAAATAGGAGGGTGGTGTTAAAATATATTGACATTAACCAGAGTTGAATTGATAAATCAACATATTTATCATCCTCCGGCCATCTAATGCTTTGAAAATTCATTTCGGCCACTCACAGGACCATATCTGGCTTTCGTTTGCTTCAAAATTTCTTGAAGTCACTCAGATATTAAGATTTAATACTTGAGCTGGTTGGTTTTGTTTATTTTTGCATTCTTTCTTCAATTTCATTCAGTTGTTAGTGGTTGCCATTGCTCATCATTCATGTGACTACCTGGCAATTTTCAAGTAGCAATTAGCTTCCCATAAATATGACTGTTACTTAACTGAAATACTATGAGCCAAGTTGGGAACAAGAACATGTAAATTACATGTAGATGACTTTTTCAGAGGAAATGGAGGAATGGGGCAGAATCTTAGGAAATTCAACTGACTAGCAACTGACTATTAAGAATGTTTCATAATATAAATTACAACACAATAGATTAATACGGGCAGAGTCTTTGAAACATTCAGTATTTTTTCCAAAGGAGTTGCACAAACAGAAAAAATGCAGGTCTGAATTCCCAGGGCTCTCTCAGTCACAATGGGCCAAATTTCTCATCTCTTCTTACTATAGTTTGCTAAAAAATAGTTAAGTTCTCAGGGATTTACACTCTCTCAACAATATAAAGGTGATACAAACACATTCCCAGTATCTCTGAATCCCAATTGTCACACAATAATCCACAAATTTACAGTCGCCGGAAATCCCCCATGTCATTTCCCTTTAAATCAAATTAATTGTGCTCTAAATGAAATGCAACACTCCATTACAAAGTTACTCCTATTTTTCTTGATTGTTTGTAATTGCATCATTTCAATGCACATTATGTTCGACACAAACTTGATTCAGCTGTGTAGTGCAGCCCATGCAGATGTGCATGAGAGCCAGCTTTTTGTTTTTACTACAATGCCTGTGACAGAAAAAAAAAAAAAAAAGCACAGCAGACAACCTTTCCCTTCAGAATTTTTCAGCACTTTTCCCTTCTTATTAATCCTCTTTCATATTCCAAAACTTGACCCAAAAAAAAAAAAAAAACAAAAAAAAAAACTGTTAATATTTCTTCATTACCATTTCCTGGTCACTCACATGTCTTCACCATATTCATAGCTGTCAAAGCTCAGCAGCCACTCAGAGAATCACTGTTGTGCTGCATCATGTGTTAAAACTTACACACAACGTCCATGACTACAGCGCAGTGTACTGCCGAGAGCTAGCTCTCAGTCAGATAAAACAGCTGTTCTTAGCTCCACTTTAGATTAACGTATTGGAGTTTGAGGGAAAAAAAGAGGAGTTATCGTCACTGATTAGTATCTTAATTTCACACACGACGCACATCTTGGATAAGTTTTCCTCAAACTATGAAAAAAAATAACAGAGGAGGTATCAATTAAGCCCTAATTTGCATTGACAATGTTGAAACCCATAATGCCACACAGCTAAATTTCTACATACCAGAAAGCAAAACTAATAGGAATAAAAGCTTTTGTGTTTTTTCAGAGCATTCCAAGCATGTGGCAAGATTGGATAATTAAACTTGCGCAAACTGAAGGAAATGGAAGAGGAGAATAGCTGCAAGTCCTCCTCAGATGTATTATGAGAAGACCTTAAATGAGTGACTTAATTTCTATGAATTATTAGAGTTATGACTTTCATTCCATTCGTCTTTGTCCCCTCCATGCTCTTCTTACACAATTGTAACATCCATTTCTGCACTTATACTTCACTTTTTACTGAGTTCGTTCAGTGTCAAAATGTCCTTATAACCTTGTTAAATATAAAGAGCAATGCAGCGCTGAATGCTGAAGAACTGAATGTAAATAAAAAGCCCTAAAGTTACAAAAAGGTTATAGATAATATAAGCACGTTGATTCACCTCTGGGTTCTGTAGTTAAACATACACCTACAAGTTTCAAAACAACGTAGAGCAAGTGTAACCAGGGGAGATGGATATTAAACAAAGTAAAAAAATAAACAAATTTGTAAATGTTTCTCTAAATTTACAAATTTACTGCTTTTCCTTGTCTTTTGCAAAAACAAATTGACTGATGCGTGGACTTTGGGTTGTTGAATAAACATAGCGAGTAATTTGGTGGCATCATGTCTGTGCTCAGGGAAAATTAATATCAGTTTATACAATTTCATTTTTACATCTCAACTAATTATTTGATAAAATAACAAGCTGATTAATCATGAACACAGAAATTACTGTGAATTTCATGATTAGACGTGTAAAAAATGTGATATAGAAGGCTAATAGAGTATTATACTGCAGATTTTATTCAATAAATGCATTAATAATTAAGTAGACGGCATCTTCAGTTTTACTGTATAGTCTGTTTAGGATAAAAATACTGCTGTGTAACCCAAAGACTTGTGTGTATGATAGTTTTCTCCGCTGTAATCATGCTAATGCAAACTGGTATATTCTTCTGCCTGGATGCAAACATTAATTAAAATTACTATCGCATTAGTCAATGTCAAAGGAGAAAGACACAGGCTCATCAAACCAACACTAAGTTGCTGATTCACAATTAGATATGACAGCCAATCGGACTGACTGCTGCAGGCCACCAAGACCAAATCCACCACTCCAAAACAACAAAGGGCCAGACTGTCAAAGAGCAATCACACCAACCACCCAGCACAACAACAGGCTGTAAACTGCAGCTTACAAAACACTGTCACACCGAAATGATCCATAATAGACCTGATGTTCATTAGGCATCACACACAGTGTAACCAAGCCAAACAGAAACCAGCCATGAAAAACATTTAGCACAGCAAACAAAACCAACCACCAGCCTGTGGTATGGCACAGCACAGCGTAAACTGAAAAGTCTTACCTTTAGAAAAATGTCTTCCTTGGCCTTGTGTGAGCAAACTGATGCAGCTGATCCTCAAATATCATCAATCCCACCTCGACGAACTCCACCACAGTCTGCAGTAAACAGTCAATCAGACCAAGATGAGTTTTTCCCATCTGTCTTGGTGCAGTTTTTTCTGGGAGGCTGAGGTTTTCCTCCCTGGCCAGGCCTGTAGGCTTGTTTGTCTTGTGAAGATCCACATGCTGATGATGATGATAAATTGGCACGACTCCATTCTTAAAATAAGATCTCAAGCAAAATTGTAATCCTTCTTCTGATTTCCAAATACAAGAGTTGTGCCACCACCACTGCCAGTGTACACCCCTGTCCTCCATCTCCTGTGTGCATGAAGCTGCTGCTGGCCATATTTTTGTTCCGACTGCTGGCCTGCCGAGCTCCCTCTCATCTTTGCTTTATCTGCCCCACAAGAGCTGTCATTTACAGGCCCTGCCAAGCAAACACAACTTCCGCTGCTGATGACAGCCCTTATGCTGGCAGAGGGACTAATGTGTCTGCTCCAGCAGCACCACCAGCACCACCAGCAGCCCTGCTGCGGCTGCTCCTGGCACTGAGGCCAGCTCATGACAGCACCTGTAGCTTCCTCAGAGGTTGTCTCCGTCCGGCCGTATTTTCACCCACAAATCTGAAGTTCTGCTCATTCTGCTTCGCCCTAATGAGGAGTGGGTCACTAATCACTTTTTAAATGGAAGTTAAGTTCAGGCAGGTGACTTCTCAGCAGCACTTAGAAAGAATTGACATCGCTTGTCTTGTGGCACATCAAGCACTTCCTCCATCAGTGCACAGGTGAGGTCAATTAGTCCTCCAGCCGGTTCTTCTTCTTCTCCTGCTGTCAGCCTGTTACTGCACAGCGCCGTGTGGCGGCCGGAGAACACACAGCCGCAAAGGTGAGTGGTGTTTTCTATTTAAATGGCCTCTTTATTCACTTTATTTATATTGATTCTCCATTTCTTTCTTTCTTCCTTTTTAGTGTGTCATATGAAGCATAAATATGATAAATGAAAACGTATGCTATCTCGGCGTTACTTTTTTCAGTAATAGGTAATCTAAGTAATCACCGTTTCCATGGTTACAGCTCCGTTACCGTCACAGACATTTACGTGCGGCGCGTCACTTTAATTGACCTTTTGTTTTCACCGCCGGAGTTAAATTTACATGGTGAGCCAATCAAAGGCGGAGGTGGGCGGGACGTCACACACGAACCACAAACACAGATACACTAACACAGTAACGCAAAGAAACAGACACACACTAACACACTAACACAGAGAGACAGACACACACTAACACAGAGAGACAGACATACACCAACACACTAACACAGAGAGACAGACATGCTAACACAGTGACACAGAGAGACAGACACACACTAACACACTAACACAAAGAGACAGACACACACTAACACACAAACACAGAGAGACAGACACACACTGACACAGAGAGACAGATATAACATTTTTTTCTGCTAATAATTGTAGTATTAAATGTCAATTTTATTTAATTAAAAGGTGTATAGTATCAAATTTATTTTTTATTACAAATAATTGAATAAACCGGTTAATTTAAAGGTCAATTAAAGGGGAAAAAATAATAATGGTACATTAGAAACATTGTAATGCAACAGCTACTCTCCATGTTATGGTAAACTTGTTACTTTTATAAGTTACTTTTTGAGTAACTAACTTGTATCCAAACAAATTACTTTTTAAAAGTAACTGGCCTAACACCGATCTTTACTAATTCCTTTAGTCAAAAAGCAAAGTAAATAAATAAATATTTCAAAAGTAAGACATTATTTTCTCAGGAAGTTCATGAAATGTTTGGAGAATGTGTTTTTATGTAAATGTAACTTTCAAATTACAGTGCCAAGGGGCTAACCCAAAACAAATGAGTGATTGTCTCTGACTCTATTTTACAATCTATGGTGAGTCAGCAAATCATTGTCAGAAATATGTTAATACAATTTGACTATATGTTTAAGTGCTGTTCACATAGAAGGGGTGCTACAGTAGACCACTTATAATAAATTTTATTTAATTATTTAATTTGGTCCTTTTTATTTTTGCCCCTGATATTAAAACATGTGAAACACTCTTTTTTTAAGGTGTCAACAACAGGGACTTTACTGCATACTGGTTTCAGTCTGATTGTATTAATTGGCTGCTTAGTGTTTTAGAGTGAAAATTCTCAGTCTAAGGATTATTTGCCTCTGCAGTCGAGAGAATTTCAGTACCTCATCGTTTTGATAAAGATTATACAACAATTACTATGTTCACAATCAGTAAACACAGCTCTCATGAGGCTTTGACTGTGCTCCACTGGATACAGCTCACAGGATACAGTTGACTGAAGGTTTACAGTTGATTCACTAGAGGTTTACAGTCTGAGTGAAACTGGCAGAAATCACTTGTGATACTTGGCTGCTTGGCTGCTTATTGTCATTATACTGAATTCTTTAGCTCCCTACAAACCTCAAGCCAAGTTTTAATGACCCAGGACTGGGTTACAATACCATGTGCTAGTGTATCAAGGAAATAAGAAATCTTTTTTAGGATTGTTTTCATACCTTTGTGTCATTTCACTGTAACAACTACAACCAAAATTAAAGCTGAATGGTCCATTGCACACCTGTGCAATAGACTCGCTGCCACCTAATTGCATTAAATTAGTATTTCACCAGAGGTGACGTGCAAAGTTTCATGAGTGTCCATTATGTGGTGCTGGAGAGCACCCACCACTTATATGTCATGTTGTAGTGAACAATGTAGTTATAAGGGTTTCGTATCTTATGGTGACACTTTGAAATTGGTGGCACCACCACACAAAGCAGGTATAATACACACAAAAAAAAATACTATTGATAATTTTATATCTTCAAGGTCATAAGATGATACTGAATGAATGTGGAGTCAGTTGGATCAAAACTGTAGGAGGAGTTCATTAAATTATGAGGTGTGGAAATGGGCAACTGGCAGACTTTCTGTTGGATTCAGGGTATTGGATCCCATGACTTTTTTGTTTGTCTAACCATGGTACATGTGTACTGATTTTCCGTTCATCTGTGTCAATCTGGAGCGAGACACTACACTTTCTTAAGAATCAACAGGGCTATTGCACTGTTGAATGTTTGGGCCATCATGATAAAATACTTGTGGGGTCTGAGCTGGACAGGTTTCCTTTCAAAATAGGGCTGTAAAGGCACTTACCTAAGTCCCCCTCATGGGGAAAGTTTTTCAAAGAAATTAATGATAAAAGCGCCACAAGCGTCTGTTTGGTACGAGCTGTGACCAAAGATACCATCCCTCTGACAACAACGCTTCCTGCAACATTCCCCTGTTTGATTCTCTGCAGTAACCTTGGCAATTGCCTGAATGATGGGGAATTAATTCCAGTCATACCACTCCTTCCCCCTCCTTTTAGTTGTATCAGGCATATGTGTCATACTACTAGCCCTGTTTCACCCTGAATACCAGCCAAGCTCAATGATTTTCAGGCCCCCAAACCCCCGTTGGTGTCTGTCTGCCTCCACTCTCAAAATGGGCCAGCCTTTTGTCTGCATGCACTTTTCAGCTGCCAGAATGTGGCAGATTCAGTCCCCTTCGTTTCAATATGCTCAGATGATGTTAAAGTGGCTTTCTTTGCTGAACAATATTCCGCCTTTAAATGCTGTAGTTGAGAAATGTAAGTGCAACACTGTATATTTCTGCCTTAAATGTCGCCAGCTAATTTATATGGCCAGAAATTAAAAACTAAACTTTATGCGCCATCTTTTTACTGTACATAGTATCTACTGTAACAGAGATGCATCGCTGCATAAACCTATGTCAAAGAATTTTATTTTTAAGTCAAAGGCGGAAACATATATTAGTGCTGTCACAGTAATGTAATAATGTGTTCTTGTCAAATACATTTTATTTGCTTCTCATGACATTTCATTTAGCATCAGTCCTAGAACAAAATAGAAATATTGTTATACCGATTCAAAGAAACGTTTTGTAATGGGGTCAAATGAGAATTGATGGATACTGATCTGACTTCAGAGCAGCTGTGCATCCGTGCATTTCTAGGTAAATGTACCTTTTTTTCAGGTCATGGGGTCTTTTGAAGGCACTTGGGCAATAATAATTGCTTTCAGTCTCAATTCAGGGTTCAGTACGCGAACAGCAGCTACCTACTGGCATTGTGCTGAGGACAGCCATACCACAAAGGCTGCCTAGTCCTAGGACCATGTAGTTGTGCCATCCAGGATAAAGGCTGCTCTGATGCCAGGCAGGTAGCCTTATTACCAATGTCTTAGCTTTGTAATGCACAATTAATGAGCCATCACACTTAGGGTGGACAAGGCCTTCTAAATACTGAGGTACTTTCAAAAGCAGCCTTTTGTCACGCTAGCCTGGGCACCTACAGATGAAACTTCATAAGTTTTCTGTTTTTGGGGTGGGTGAATAATGGTGTATTTATTGGAACCCGCAAATTTAAACTCTTACATATCTCAGTTGGGAAGGTTTTGATGAATCACAGTTGGCTCTTGACAACTGTTGCGAAACAACAAGAGGATCATGATTCCTAACTCAAATCAACAAGCCACAGCCGTTCTATGTTTTCAGTTTGCATTTTATCTCCATGTCTCTGTGGGTTTTCAACAGTCACAGGTAAATTGGAGATGAAAAAAAAATGTATTCCATAAGGAAAGGCAGCAAGTAATGAGTGATAATAAATGCAGTTTGTCTGAAGACACAGTGAACATTTTTTTGTTTTTCCACAGACCATTAAAACAAAGTGCTTTGTGTAACCACAAAAAAAAAATCGTTTTTACTGCCATAACAAGTGGATAATTCACTGAAAGATGGGATTTTTGGCAGAGGATAAATAGATGGCCTGTAAACACTTTAATAATACGTTCAATGTCAAAATATTCAGCAAATATCCTAATTTAATCTGGTCAAATCCAGCATTATTTTGGGCTCTCTGTAGGCCACCTCCTGGTTTGCAGAGCCAAGTTCCACCCTGAACTGAGCTGGATGGCTGAATAATTGACAAATTAATCAAACAATGGATGGTTGTAGGCTCTAAATACGCTTTAAAGGGACATTTTGTTTGTGGGTGAATTTTTCCTTTTATTTTTCCACTGTTGGTGGCTATTTTATCAATGAAGACATGCATAATGTATACCATGTATGGATTTTTTTCAGGGGGAAATTATGTGTGCATGCTCATGTAAAGCAATGGTGACTTTGAGAAGGTGGGGGTTGAGTCTATGGAGTGTGGTTGTCTCGGACCAAAGGCATCTGTCTAGGAGTGGCTGCAATTGGCTGCAGTGTGGCATTGTCTCATTAATATGGAGCCCAAGGGAAGGAGACAGCCAAGCCAACTTCTTCCCTCTGTGTTTTGTTGTTTGACTGTATCTCCATTGATGCTAAACACAGTGCTCCCGGGGTACCCCGTGCCTGTTGCCTGCTTCGTTAAAACCGAGAAAATGAATATTAATGTTATAAAGACTGGAAACTGCAGTGGCATAAGGGGGTCATCAGTCTAAAGGCTGTTCCTGTGACTTCTGGGTGTATTTAATAGGGTCTATTCGGGAGGGTCCGATCCTGCAGGAAGGCATGCTCTATCAACATGCAAAGTGCAGTTGACACCTTGTTTCCCTGTCTGCAGGGGATCGTGGCATATGGTGCCGCTAATAAAATGCGAAGGACATACATGGAAACGATCTCCAATTAGTTGGAAATGTGCATTGGACAGATATGTCGTATTTCTGTAGTTCCAAATCCTAATTCTGAGTGACCACATACACACTAAAAGAAATCTTGAGGGTGTAAATATATATTTATGGAGCCAACTGCTGTAGGCTGAAGTAAATTGACAAAACTGTGTGTGCTTGGGCAACTGGGGTAGCTCTGCTCCTCCAACCTTGATCTTCAGAAGGCAGTAAAGTGCCTGTAACCAGCACAGAAACATTTATGACAGCTAAACTGCCTGTTACTTGACACCAGTAACACCAGCAGTGGACATGTCAGTTCACCCATGGATATGACTAAACAGCCACAGAGAGCAGCACGATGTACTCTTGTTCCAGTTAATGAACTTGCTAGATGAACACAGATTAGATCAGGAATCTGAGGATCTCTGAAAGCAATTCTGATTTATTGGCACATGCTGAAAAAACCCTGACATTCGACATTTAAAGGAATAGTTTGATAGTTGAGAAATACATGCATTTGCTCTTTTGAGTTAGAAAAGGAAATTGATGCCAATTTATTATCTCCCTGTCCTTTAAAAATTAGGGCACAACAAGGAGACTGTCAGCATTGCGTAGAATATAGATTGGAAGTTCAAGGTAACAGTTACTTGTACAATGATAGCCAAATCAGCCAGTCCAGAAAATTACCAAAATATGAGATATAACCTGTCAATTAGTGAGCTTTAGGTGCTACATGACATATTTTGGATTCATCTGTGGACAGTTAGTCAACATGTTTCCCATTTTTCCAGCGAACTGTCTACTGTCTAGAGCCTCAATTTTTCATACAGATATGAGTGTTATCAACCCTCCTGAAACTCAACTTTTACATTTAACACCCAGTTATCTAACTGCTCCTGCTCACAAATTCAAAGCTACGGTCAGCATCTACATTTTTCAGGGTGTGAATTTGAAATGCAAACCTCGGTTTTTTCCAGAAGTTGAGCCATGTGTAAACTTCAGAAGATGAATTACTTAAGTACAGAGTGAACATATTCATTAACTAATCATTTAAAGATGTCTCAAGAATACTTGACATTTTATTCGGGTTGAAATATGGACAGCGTATAGAGTTTAACTGGTTTAAAAGGAGATGTCATCGTCTCATGTGTATCGTTCTGAATATAGTATTGTTACATAATCAACTATAAACACCTCATTAGGGTTGAGTGAAGAGACTACTCCGACTACTAATGTGTCAGCCCCTGCACCAGACTGCTAGCTGTTAGCAATGAGCTGATGAATTATTAATTATACAATACACAGAATTCTCACTGGGGAGCTACTCTGTATCCTTATAGCAGACAACCACAGAGGGACATTCAAGGTCAAATAAAATGGGTTTCTTTGCCAACTATGTAAGGATAAAGACACTGGAATATACCTATAATTGGTTTAAAACACCGCAACACGGAAGGCTCTCCACAAGCCCTGCAGTCATATTGGTTCTTTTTCCAGTTGAATTTCAGCAGCATTAATAAAACTAATTAACCATCGTGGGTCCATCTTCTGCCTCACCTTTTTAATCGAGTTTGATTTACAGAATCAGCAGAGCCAATTTATACAGATCCCACCTTTAGTTGTGAGCGTGAGTATCAGATCCATGTCGTTACAACTGTCATACCTTCTTGCTGTTTAACAAAGCATGCAAAGCTGTATCATGTTGTGTCACACTTTCTTAACCCTGTTTCTCCTCAGCTTCTTTAACAATTTGTATCTCTGTAAACACTTTCACAGTGTAGACCTGATATCACACTGGTTAATAGGATCTGACCCCTAATGGTTAAATTATTTAGGTACTTTGAAGAGAGAAACCCAACAAGCCCCAATAATTGATACACCTACACACAAACACACACTGCTGTGAAAGCATTGTGCAGGCCACCAGTACTGGGCCCACTGCTATTCTTCTCCCAGCATATTGGAGCTTTTTAATGAGCAACTGTTCTGTTTCTGTAACATTGTCCTCAGTACAACTTTAAACAGCTGGACTATGTTTTTTCAGCAAATGATATGAACTACAGTAATACTACTGATAGATTTTCTCTCTGCTAGATCAATTCGAACTTACAAGTTTCCTTTTGGTTCTTTTTACTAATCACTTATCACTTATATCTGAATTTTATCACTTGTCAGCTGTTATTTGTTATTGTACATTTAAAATGGCACCAGTTAGCACCAACAATTAAGACAAGCAACATTCAGCAGCACTTAAGTTAAAATCATAGTCTTTTGATAGATTGGATGGAAAGGATGGCCCCTTGTCGAAGTTGGCACCTGTGTAGAAGCCTCACTGTGCTGAATAACACAATAATCTGATCAACAACATATCAATTTTGTTTGTCTCGGACATCAGGCTGTAATTCTACTCTGTGTCTCCCTCTGAAGGCATCTGCAGATCATTTGAAGGACTTCAGAGACCAGTGACCAAAGAGAAAAGTGAGCAGAACGGCATTTGTGAGCTCCATGGTGCGTAGGTAATAACATAACAGCATAATTGCTCCAATTTCTTGGAAATAATCTTTATATCTTTGAAGGGACAATTGCTCACAAACCTTTCACACCGTGCTTAAACACAGTGTGTACATTGTTGTTTGGGTACTGTGATGGATGTCGTAGCTTTCATCTGTTGTCTGGTGTTAGCAAAATAAGAATCAAGTGAATGACATTTTTTGGAGACGATAGTACTTGTACACAGTCAAAATTAAGCAATAAAGATAACAGGTTGCTGTTTTGCTGTGCTCAATGAGAGGACAATTTATATCTGTCAAACTTTAATTAACTTACTTAAATATTCTGCACTTGGGTACACTCACACTTTGTAACCACTCGAGAAAGTTTCTAGTCTTATCTGTTGTGAAGTCCTTTCTGTCCTAATTTTGACTTGGGCCATTTTTCATGCTTGTATACAATCATAACCACTTCTGATCCAAAGCTCATCAGCTGTTTCATTATAGAATGACTTGCGCCTCCCATAAAGGTGAAATGCTGCAAAAATGTAATGCAGCCATCAGCCTCCATCTTTTTACACGTTATGGTTTGAATTAGAACTACATAAATAAAAATTGTCACCTTATATATAAAATGAAAATATCTCAGAGATGACGTGTGTTAGAGTGATGGACATAGCCGAATTTCTCACAAACCTCTTCACAAGATGTTACAATGTGCGAGTTCCCCTGTAAGCCTTTCCATCTATGTATTGAAATGAGCAACTGCAGAGGTGTCGTTATACTGTGTGGTAAAACTAAATCAATTTATGATAACGAGAAAACAATAATGATGCCTTGTATAATAATGGGAGTTGTACAACATTGTTAGAGGCCGAGCTAATTCTTTGAGAATAACTTCCAGTGATTCATATTATGTGACTTTACATTGCACAAAGCTTAAGGCTGCTGTTTAAGGTGCCCTGAGATTTCCCTCCAAGATGCTGTTAAATCATACAGTTATGTTTGGTAATGGACATTTTGGTCAGCAGTCAATGAATCTGAATTTTTTAATGGAAACTCCTCCAGTCATTTTGTGAAGAGCGAGTTGAAGGACATCCTCACATTCAAGCAAGTGAACTGATCAATCCAGCTGTAAAGTCCAGCTCCACTTTCACTTTAAAGCCAGGCCTCTCTTGTGTTTTTGCTTTATTGTCATTTGTTGGGAAAAAAAAAAAAATTAAATCCCAATCTGTTTCATTTACTGGCGGTTCCAAAGTGCTATATATTTCTGTCATTTTCACTGAATGCCGGATTTGAAATGGTGTCCTTCTGGCAGTGTCAAATTGAACCCACATGCTTGGCCTGTGCCTGTAAACATTTTAATGAGGTTTATCATAATCATTATATTCATTGAATATGCTCCTTTTCATATAATAAAAAAAGAGAAATACGGCTAAAAAAATCTATCACAAACATAAACAGTCCAAATTCAACTGAGCTTCAACTTCAACTTCAAAAGCGATCCAGAAAAAAATATGTAAACTATCATTTATTTATCTGCCAGAAATACACACTGAGAAAAAGTTGAATGGGCTTTCATGCATTAGTTTACATGTACAGAACTATGTGTATTTTAATACATTTTCTACGCTCTCAGATAAAATCCTATTTAACCAAAGATGTCAAGATACTGAGTCATCCTGAGTTACTCTAGTGTTTTATTTCTGGGTTCATGCCAGGAGTGAATATGTATGAGTGATATGCTCAAAATCTATTGTTGTCCATTTATGTGAAGAGGTGTGAAGAGCCAGGTTCAAGAGCCAGGTACATAAATGTATTTTCAACACGGTCCTAGGGTTGAATCTTTCTTCTCTCTCCTAGATCCATCTACAGATATGTGTGGAATATCAAATCCTTGAAAATATGGGGAGTGATTAACTCTGTGGAGTTAACTGACTCCTTTTAAGAGCTAAAAAACGCTGCTTGTATCATATATATATTTCTGTACTGCAACCTGATCCGTTTTGGTTGTGGACTGAAAGTAATGGACTGGCTGCCATTACTGATCCCTGATAAAGCCAGTCTAGGTACTGTGTATGTGTAGGGTCACACATTCACAGCTCTATGTCACAATCAATTGCTGACACAGTATCTACGAAATACATTAATTTTGACTGAGAAATATTTATGAATGGATAAAACCAGGATTTGTGAAGGTTAAACTTTCCTGGTATGTGAGTTGAACCAATATTAAACAAATGAAATGTCAAAGTTGGTATCCCTGAACAATGAAATGTCAGGGACAATACATCGGACCAGGGACTCCCTCACCTGGCCTATCATCTCCAGGAAAGAGGGCAGATCAAACAGGCTTTATTTTACTGAGCTGACCTATTAGCACCTTATTATTTGAACTGCTGAATGGAAAGTGCCAGGGGTTCCTACAGGCCACTGCAGCATGTGCAGGTCACAAAGTAAAATTCTCTGCTACTTTTCTTAGTCCCCTGGCTCCTGATTCTGCCTCCTCCTGTATCCTCTTGTAGCCTGGCAGAGAGCCCTGATTCCTCCCAGTGTGGACATTCTCCCATGCACTGACTCTGACTATCAAAACAACAGTCATTAGGCAAATTTGCTTTGGTGCAGGATTAAGTTAATTATCATGGAATTATCACTTCATTAAAGCAGGCAGAGATAAATTATCTCTGATGAAATGAATAGAAAATGAGGAAATAATTATCAGGACAAAAAAAGGGGTAAAAAAAAAAGGAGAGAAAAATTAAGATGACTCATCAAAGCAAATCAAGTCATTGTGTTTTCTGAGGACTTGGTTCTGGAGAGTCACTGCAGCAGAGGGCAACATAACGGTGCAGGCAGGTTTCCATAGAACAGAATAAGGGCCAACCACCCCAGCACAGTCTAATTTTCCCCTCTAAGCCTCAATAGAGCCTTTACTCTGCCTTGTAAATTGCAAGTATCATTAATCATACCAAAATACCACTTTTAATGAATGCCAGCATCAGCCCAGTAATGGTCTTTGTTTCTGACACTGAAAGAGAGACTGTACGGCTGCAGCAGGGCAACAGTGACATTTTTATAACTGCGATGATGATTTTTTTTTTTTTTTTTTTTTCACCCACTCAATAGTTTTTTGATGGTCACCAGCTTTGTCCTGTTGACCCCACTGCAGCCATGGTAAAATGATGGGTTCTCAAATGATGCTGCACAGCCAGGCTGTGTATTTGATTACTATCTGAGAGGCCTTGGGTGTAATTGTTGCTTATTTTTCAGGGCAGAGGTAAAAAAAAAGAAATGTGGCACATCTGCCCTCATAGATATTTGTCTGCTCAGTGCTAACACATAATCAATCACTGGGCCACCCTGGTTTTTCCGCATTGCAAGAGAAGACTTGGAAACATACAATTTTAGCACCAGCAGTGTAATTTTAATAGCCTATGAAAGTATTGGCAGGGTAGAGATAGTTTTGTCGCACCATCAGCTGCTTTCCCATAACCTTTTTAAGGTGCTAGAAGAGTGAGAGGAAGCCCTTAGGGTGATCACATCTTCTTTTCAAAGTCTTTGTTTTTTTCAACCCAACAAAGATGCAATTGACTGCAGCACAAGGACGCAGGTCTCTGCCTGATTTATAATCATTCAAATAACCATATTTATATGGCTGGGGTCCTGTTGCTCCATTACTTAGCAGTATTCACACTGTGTCTATTACGGATTGTCTGCTGGTTTGGAGAAAATGCAGGGAGAGCTTTATTGGGGGAGAGTATTGCCTCAAATTACACTTGACCTTTTATCTCCAGTATAATTTATAAATTTACTATTATTTATTATTTGGTTTTGTTTTTCTTTTGTGATAGAGCAGGTTTGTTGATCTATTTGTTGCTTACTTTAAGGCCTGACACTGTAATCTCTGATGTCAGGCTGACTGACAGATAGTTGCTCTATATACTGAAAAGCCTTTGTCTGAATGGAGAGCAACATTTCGGTGATATGAAGGGCAAGAACAATTTTTGTCTCTTGTTGCCTCAATTACTGTCAGCAAACATCCTGAAGAAAAAAAACAACAACAAAAAACAAAAATTAAGTAGCAGCATCCTCCGATCATGCAAAAGGGACAAATAAGTCTCTGACAAAATAGATTTTGTGAGTTGATGAGACAATAACTAGCTATGTTAGCTGCTGAGTGGTTAATAAATATTTACAGCAATTGTGATACTATGATCAAGCCTGTGGGTCTGTGACCAATATATGATTATTGACTTTGATCATTTTGGCCCGTCCTCATTGCTGGTACCAATAACCTTCCCTGATCCGATACAATAGCCTGCTTTATACCCGGCTGATCCCTTAAGGAGCCCGTCATAATGGTGGCACACTGTTCCATAAAAATGCTAGTTTGCTTTGGAAATTGAGGTGCAGGTTCATTAGAAGCTACCCTGTTGAATTTGAGATTAAACTCCCATGTGAGTCAGGGAGAGAAGTAAGAAGAATCACCAGAGAGGGGGAAGGGAAGGTCCTAATGCTTGCAGTTTGTCATTGTAGCTCCATGGAAGGTTTTACCCCCTCTCCCATCGTGTTGGTGGTATCACCCAGACCTTCTTTTGTTGGAGAGTTTATGGGGAAAACCTCACACCAGGTTACTTATTCTTCACGAGGTCAAATTAAATAAAGACATTGACTCCCCAGGGGATTTTGTGTGGTTTCTAAAAGCACTACAGTGTCAGAGTGGGCTGCAATGGCCAAAGGTGAGCAATGAAAACAACTTTCCAAAGAGGAAGAAAACAGAGTTAAACACATCAATTTAAATTCAATCACAAGCGCTGAGGCTAGCCCATTTAAATTAAACCATTGGGAACATTCACTGTGGCATTTAACAACAAAAATACAATCAGCACTGAATGCAGATGAAGATTTCTTGCAGGCATGGTGAATCAAGAGTGCGACCAAGAGCTGGTTAATCTTCAGATATTGTATGCTGAACACGATGATTTCACTGATAGAATACTCACAACATGCAGTAATATATATACTACCATGTTGACTATCCTGGTGTCGAGCAACAAATTATATAAACCACCCACAAGAAATCTGTGAGGATATATTTGTGATGAGGCAGCCACCCGCCACCACTGCCAAAGCGCACCCTTTCTGTTTCTGACGCCACATTCCAGACACAATTTCATGTTTTCCTTTAGTGTCGTGGAGAAATCTGTCTGGAACAATTTCTACATCTTGGGCTCAACAAAAATCTTGCTGCACCAGAAACTACACACACCTTTAGTCAAAGCTCCAGGCAATCCATTCACTTTTTTTCAGAGATTTAAATAACATAGCGAACAATAAGCAGCATGCACTCAACAAACTGTTTCAATTTGAACTCGTGTAATCTTGTATTCTTCTCCACAGAATAGTGAAATCCATTCACCCCCCCCCGAATTTTTTTTCAGTCACTGTCTCTGAGAAGGAGTAAAATAACATCTATTTACAAAGGTGTTGTGGAAACATTACACTTTCGTTAATATGATTCCATTTTAATTGCATATGATGTTTCTAATTGCTAATCTACTTTGATTTGCTGAATATTTTCTATCAATATAAGTTTATGTGTTTTCTGTGTTTACCTATATTGCTAATATAAATAAATAGATGATGCTCCCTCACGTCACCTATTGTAAACTGTTTTGGTAGATGCTGGAGGGAATAGATTCACTTGGATTTGATCAGTTTTGGAGCGGGGGTGAGTTCAAACTAGCTTTTTGTTAGCTGATGCAGAGCCAACTTGTTTAAAAAACCTGCAATGGTTCACTATAGGAATTAAAAGGGAAGTGGAAAAAAATGTCATTACACCCAGATTACAGTTTCTATCAATGCTATTAGGAAATGTTGATACTTAAAGTGAAATTATACTATAGTATAATTAGTATTTCACTCACCAGCCACTTATGCAATAGTAAAAAAAAAAGATAAACATTTTGCATGATTGAGTTTAAGCACTCAACGCACTCTGTTATGGTCAGGGTGAGAATGGGGACTTGATTAATGCTGAAAAGGTCAAAAATAATTTGAAGCACATGGCACATTTGCTTAATTAAATTTTAACCAAAACTGTGAACTTTTCGAACCTCAAACTGCTTGTTGCTGCTTTAATCTAACTCGGAATAAAACTGAGTGACAATAACATGTGTCATCATGAGGAATTTTTTTAATATTATTGTAGACCCAAAACTGCATGATACATTAACATCCCTTCAGTATAATTGCCATGAAGTGAATATTGCAGTAGGAAGTTATTCATAAGTTGCTGGTTTCTTGATCTCAAAGCAGCATTTTGTGTTCGCAACATAAAACTATAATGAATAATTTATAATAGTTTCTAACCTATATTTCAGATAATACTGTTTTGTCTTCCACGGGATCTTAGTGGGGGGCATCCTTCTGTCACAATTGGACATCACAAAGACATTATTTAGGTGACATGCAGGAGAAAACACGTGGTCTTTATATTTCAGCTGCCAACGTACTGCTTTGAGGTATGCAGTTGATGACGACACGTGGAGCTGAGTGCAATGTGAACATTAAGGTGTGATTGTCAATAGTATCAGCAGCACTGAACAAGTTCTATTGAAGTTAAAAAGCATAACTATCTTTCGAAACAGGTAAGCAAGGTCACAGGCAACAAAGCAATATTTTTGTTTTGCCATATGTTTTATGACTTTATTACTTAGAGACACATTTTTATTCTCCGTTACCGAGCTGAATGGCCCTGTGTTAGGAAAGAGGAAATGAGAAATATGGCCTTGGATCGTAAATGTGTTTGTTAATTTACAGTCATTTCTGTGGTCGAGTTAACAGCCACCATAGATGAAATTTATGCCCAAACGGCTACCCCCCATTCCAAGTTGCTTAAACACAACTGAGGTTACTTAAAAGGGACCCAGAGAGCTGAAGCAGACTTCAAAGCACTCATGTCAATAAGATTTTGCATTGTCAATTCTTCTGTAAGAGTTCAATGATCAAAAATTTCCCCCACACATTTTTTCTAATAGCAAGTTGATAACAAACATGAGTATTCATTCTGCTCCTGAGGTGAGAAAATACTGAGAATGGTCAGTCTCTGTTTACAATTAGAAACTGACATTGAAAAGACAAAGTTAAAAAAAATTTAACTCCCACTCTTTTTAAATCTAACATCAATAATCTGTTCAAGTGTACACTCCAGGAACGGCTTAAGTTCATCTGCAAAAAAAAACTTTCAAAGGAACAAATTATTACTTATTACAATCTACAAATACTTAGAGAATTATTATCATAACCATGACGACAAAGGTCTGGGAAACTTTTCACATCCAAAGGAGGCTGCTGTGGCTCGCGCAAGCATGCAGATAAATGACCTTTCATATTTGAAGTTGTTTTGTAAAAGGCAGGAAAAAATAAGAAACCGCTGTGAACAAGAGGAATTGCAGGTTTACTAAGCTCAACAGTTTCACACACAGGCTCTCTTTCACTGAACTCCTCCACTGACAATTCAATTCAACATGTTGAATTGGTTGAGTGACTGCTGATGAGGGGCAGCTCGAGTCAAAAGTCCCGGACACACTACGGAAACTGATGCACTGGAGAAGCTCTCAAGTGCTAATTTTCAGTCACCCTTAGCTCGAGCTCACAAATATGTGAGCATGTCAAGTTGACTGCTTACCACGGAACTTATTTTCACTGTTGCAGTTGGCATTACTTCCCAGACGGTACAGAAGAAGTGCAGAAGGGTGTAGGCTGAGCGTGTAAACATCACGCTGTAGAACTACAGAAAAACAAAAAGTTTGAAATCAATATGCCTTCAAATACATAGAAGATACTTCATTAAGCAGGTTAAATTGTGTTGTAGTGCAGGTCACACAGATGGAAAGAAGGAAAATGTGTGGTTGTGTTTTTGGTTCAGTTTATTATCAAAAAAATCACAAGAAAGAGAACACCAGCTGGAAACATTTCAGAAAACGGGACCTCTTGCCCCTGCAAAGGTTTTTGAAGATAATGCATATTTTAGAAAACTGCTCTCCTGTCTCTGAGCATTGCGCAGTAACCACAAGAGCTGACATTTGAAGTGACATGCTCCTTTGGTTTTAGCTTTTCACAGCACATTTTGGTCTCACTTTGGACTGCCATCCATCTTTCTGAATTACTGTAGCAGAGGAACAATTGATCCAATCTTTTTTAGTTCTCTGCATATTCCTGTAAAAGGCGCTATTCCAAAGAGGCAGAAAAACATATCTGAAATTGGCCCAAAAATTTATCAAAAGGGTTCCTAACATTAGTTTCACATCCAAACAATTCAAGTGTTTTCTTTAACTCTGTGTCCTCTCAAAAGGCAGTGAGGTCAGAGAACGTACCTGTGCCAGAGCAGAATAAATCATTGGCAAGTAGAGACTTTAGGTCAAATAATCAGCCCTCTGATAATGTATGTCCATGGAGAAGGCCGGTGAGAGTCATTGTTGTGCGCCTGCTGACAATATTGGAAGCTTTCAAAGGCCACAGTCTTTAATTTCTAGTCCCTGCTATCAGCGTTTTTTATCCTCCAGAGGGGGAGGTCAACTGCCCCTGCTCCACAGCCCCAGAGCCAGTATCCTGGGTATTAAGGGCTGAGAGAGGTGACTGAGGTCATGCTGTGATTGCGCTGGAGATGGCAGGCTGAGGGGTCCTGGGGCTCATCGGACCCCTTTCAGACAAAGAGGCTTCACAGAGCAGCTCCCAGGTCAGTTTTATCAGGGCATCACTAATGGTTATGATATGATCTGTCTAGCATCACTTCCAATTAAAGCTGGCTGGGCGAGTGTGGGTCCTCGTCTCACCGAGGCCTCGGCCGTGTCCAGTGAATGTGGACGATTATTTGAGCGGCTGATTTCAGTGACGATCAAAGCTCCATTGTGGCTACCACAAAGAGAAGTGGCCACTGGCCAGGCCTTTAGATATGTAGTTGTATTGGGGAGATAGAGAAGGTAATCACTCTTCTTACTGATAGCACTGACCAGCCCACTGCTCCGTGTGACAAAGACTAACCTCTTCAATGTAACATAAAGCCATAACAAAAGGTTTTTTCGGCTGCCTGCTGGGACGGTCTGGACTTTTAGCTTGTAGAAATACATCGCTGAGTTTCTTTATGATTTCTACAAACTTTCACTTTAATCATGTTTTTGTCTAGAATTCATATCATATTCTAAGAACCAATCATTTTCAGTTTCAATCATAACTGACAAAATCACTACGGTGTCATACACAGAGCACAGGGATCCCAGACTCCACCGGGGCCCAGACTGTGCAGATATGGTTTGACGACAGCTACGGGTTAATGTGATTTCTCTCTGGCAGTAAGGATAATTGTCCTGCTTACAGGTGTGGATCTGTGGAACAAAGCATTATTTGTTTGGTAAAAAGCCTAGAGAGGAAATAAAAGAACACGGTGAATAAACTGCCCAGAGGCTAAAAAGTAATTGCGCTTTTATTTGATTAAGATGAATAGTTATAAATTTGGCAGTTTGATAGTTACAAAGGGCAGCTGTCAAAGTAAAAACTTTTTTTTTTTATGTTTGACCAAACTTCTCTACCTTGACTCTGAAGTCTTGACCAGTTCATCTGTTTCTCAGTAAAGGAAAATTAGATTGAGATGAGAGCCTGAAGTGCCTGAAATCAGTGTCTCATTTGCTTGCCTAAAATAAAATGAATGTGGTAACCTGCAGAGGGCCACCCGGACAAAAACATAGATACTATATTTGTGGGAACGGCCACTGAAATAAACAATCTTATGTGATGCCATTATATTTTCCAGCCACATATTTTCCAGTCTTTACTGACAAAAACAAGGGCTAAAGACACACTTAAAATAATCTTTTTATATTACAGTGGTTGGGCTTTTTAGTTTAATGCTCCTCTTTGATAAATCAAAGATTTCAATGGGGATTGTGGCAGCAAGACAGTGAAAGGTTTGGTGCAGAACTTTACTTTGTTAGACACTTTGGCTGTCACTTAATCCCATGGTGAACCTCCACCAGGGGTTAGTGAATGGAATAGTTGGTCATAATGAGGCAGGAGCAGCTGCAAGCCCTTTTGATAGAATGAGGTCACTGAAACGACAAAGATCAGCACGCTTGATTGGGGGTTAGTTTCGAGGTTTTCACTCAAAAGAGAAGCCGATGAACTGTTTTGCATTGAAGGAATGCTACGAGCCCTCCTGCTCCTTTTCAATGCGTGTCTGGTTCAGAAATAAATCAGTTTAATTGTTCTCCAATTCCTCCTCTCACCATTCTGCAAAATGATAATTGAAACATTAATATGCTGTTAATAGGATATGTGTCCTAGTAACCTTTGATATAAATCTTGCTGTAATGGTGAATAGTCTCTGTGACCGAATCAGGGGTAATTAAATATGCGTGGACAAGCACCATTTTGGGGGATTTGCAAACACAGTCTGTGTATTAGTGGTGAGGTTTGACCCAGAGGGACACTGCTGCTTAGAGATGCCAAGTCTTTAACATATGAACGTGAAGAAATTACTGCAATATTCTGCGACTCTGTCAGTCTGTCAGTGTTTCAGGTTAATGATAATGAGAATGGTCTCTTTAAAATGGATTTTAAAATGCTTATTTTGCCCTTCAGGTGGAGGAAGGACTGTACCATTGGAATGAGCGAGTTTGTTATGGACACCCAGGGGTCTAAACACTGCTGAAAGGGCATGAGTAATTCATATGAGCAGGGCAGGGCTAGAATAGTGGTATTGCCCAAGAGGAGCGAACGTAGCCGGAAGAAACAAGATCCTCCTTATAGACTAATGGATGTGTTAGCAAGTGTGCTTTCAGACCAGCTTTCATGTTGGCTCCACCAGAGGGTAAAGAGGGAATGGCAAATTAATTATAGAAATGAAGCCAACCTCCTTTTCTTATCAGAGGGCAGCTGTGTGGCAGCTGCTTTTTCTTCTCCTCCATCGACAGCGAAGGAATGTATCCTGTGATGCATCTATCCTCTGTTTATTCATCAATCCATACAGAGTTAAACAGGAGAAGGATCTGCTGTACGTGGTGGCGGGCTTAGGGGATTGCAAAGTGTTGCTGTTATTGAATGAAAATCTCATTGAAATGGTTATGAACTCGTTGGGTTCTTTCTTACATTTCAACGCATTTGACAACTCTCAGACTCTTCCACTCAAACTTGACTAATAAATCAATATTTGAAGTGGGAATATGGTGTCAAAATCACACAATACTTGCAAGCACAATAAGCATTAGTCGCGAATCTCAGCAGCATGCTACATGGTCTGGATCAGTGTCTGTTTTGTGGTGTTTTGAAAGACATTTGAGATGGTAAATATCTCAAAGATGGCTCGTGTGACCCACACCAGCAAATGAAAAGCAGGCAGCCATCAGAAAAAAACACTAGCAGACTCTCAGAACCTCACATGTTTGAAGATTCCCTCAGGCCCGCTTTGGAAATAATGGGAAAGAGCAACAGCGAATGCATGGAATATTAATGCCAAGTTAAATCCAGGCTTGACTAAAAGTGCTAATTTCCATTTTATCATGACAAATAAAAGATACATCACTCCATGTGTTTTCAAAAATAGTTCACTGTTTTCAAAAATAGTTTCAGACATTGACATCATCATATTTTAAATCTTGGGAATAGCCAAATTTCTCATTTGCTCATAAATCAGTTAATTAATGATCATTTCAAAGCATTTTTTTTAGTTTTGCTATAAAATCAGAAAGTGAAGCTAAATTGCAGACTTTACCGATTGATGGCTGTCACATTTGGCTCTGCAGGACTACGCATCAGTGTCTCATCCACATGTCGATGATGTTGATGAGTTTTACAGTGAGTGGTTCCTGCACCGAACTTCTGCTCCTTCTTCAAAATAGGCAAAGCATCTTCTAGCATCCAGGTTTGTGTACATGTCATGCTGCACATGCACAAATGCTTTACACTGGGATGCAACACAAAAATAAAGATGTACTTTCTTCACTGTGGGAAGTATTCAGGAGTGTCAAATGTCTATGGACTAAACTGTTGTGATAATTTGAGCATCAACTACTTTACCAATGTGGTATAAGTCATGTGATTGTGAGGCTAGTGCTGACTTTTTCATTTCAGTTCCATGGGGGGGCCTCTGGTGCTCAAACCTGCTGTGGCTCCAGGCGAGCTGGGCCTCACATGTCTGTCGGGTAGAGCTGTGGGAAGCTGTTTTCTGGGCAGTCTGTAGCTTAATCACTTGTCTACAATTGGTTTCATCCTCTTATGAAAAACAGAAAAATCATTAAGTGCAACAACAAAATTAATGGAGAGAATAAAACATTTCACTACCACTTTAAAACGGAGCTGAGTAAAGACAAGGAAACAAAGCAGAGAACATTTAATAGTTTAATTATAAGCTGCTGTATACATTCAGTGATTATTCCGATTTTCATGTTGCCAGAAGCCATGGGTGGGACCAGCAAAACATTCAGCTACAAGATCTAGTTTGTTGTATGTAATTTGTCCATTTTCATTCATATTTTTCCACATTGTACATAGTTTACTGCAAAGCAACATGAAACCACATTGCTGATGTGCAACACGGTTCTTCCAAGACCTTAGTTCATTCAAACACAATTTCCACCCACAATGTTGTGTGGCGCTCGTAGGAGGAGAGAGCCCTGTTTACACCACTCTGGTCTCAACCTTATCTCTGAGATCAAGTGAACACAGATGGTAAAGGGTGACGGGAGTGCTGAGCAAAGCTATTATGCACATCCGAGTGCCCTCAGTTGAAGCTGAAAAAGTCTTGTTTAAACTTGATTGGGCCCAATGGGAAAGTGACTCGTTAGGCAGATATAATAGGTGGAACCCTGTAACCAACATGAAGAGAACTGGGAACCGTTCTTTCTCCTCCTTCGTTCCTAAGATTAAGCAACACCCTGCAATCTTTAAGGTTTTGTTTTCATCTTTTTTGGTTTCTTTTGCTATCTCACTCTAAGCTCATTGAACTGACACACTAATGTTGGTGCTGAAATTGCTTTTTTTTGTCATTTTTTTTTTTTTCGTTTGTTTGTTTTGGGTTTTTTTTTTCGTCTTTTTTACATTTTCTAGTAGCCCACACAGAAACTTGATGGCACAAGAACTGACCAATAAGAAACTCTTTACAACAAGGTAGACTGCAAGTCAACAGTTGCCAGGGGTCACACAGTAAACAAAAAAAATAATCCAAGTTAATTTTGAAAAAAAAAAAAAAAAATCAGGTTCAATATAAAAGCAAAAGACAAATGAACAAAAGCAAGTTAATTTCAAGTATTACTTACTCATAAAATAACTACACAGCATTAAATATTCTCATACATTTTAAATTATTTATAAAATATATTTTGGCATATATGTTTTTTTTATTTTTGTGTTTGTGTAACAAACGCTACTGTAGCTTCAGTTGAACACCAATGTTTATTTGTTTTTTCTCTTGAAACAAAACATTAAAGGGATTGTCACATAACAACAGGTTATTAAAAATGATAATAGTAAACCCTCTACAGAGTTTCACATAGCAAGACATGAGTGACGATCCCTTCTATCCTAGCCCCATAGTCAAAAGTCAAAAAAGTACAAGACCAGAGCACAAAGTTCTAATTTGTGCTCCACTGGCTACAATCAAGGTTGGGCACAGGAGATTTCAAAAGCAGTAAGTCTTTTTTTTTTTCCCCATACAACTCAATTTGAACTCAAGTATCTGTCTTGCTCTCTTCCAGTGTTCAGAGCGGGCGGGCAGATAGTGAGAGTTCATTTAGCTCCATCCGTGATAAAATATAAATACTGTAAAGACCTCACAGTCTGATGACACTAGGATGTCCTCAGGGATTCACAGAGAGTTTCTCTTATTAGTCGGGGAGAGGAGCAAATGAGACTGAAAGGCCTCCCTTCCCTTCTCCTGAATGCACTGAAATCTGTTGAAGTAAATTGAGGATATTTTTAGCTGAATCCTGTGTGCGACTGTGGTCGTTTACCACACTGACGGAGCTCACTATACAAAGGAACAAAGAGTGATTTTGGCAGCTAGAACAAACTGCAAAAACCAAAGAAGGCCAATATCAGTTTGTGGTACAAAATTAGTTCAAAAGGCATAACTGTACGTATGAACTGGCACCTCAGTTGTCCAAACAGGTCTTGTCCTGCTTTGGCGGTGAGGGCTGGAGAGCTCCGCCGGCCGTGTTCATGCAGTCGACAGTAACCTGCCTGACCACAAGTTGCAGACTGATAACAAGTGAAACAAAAAGCAAACAAGGAAAAAGTACTGCGACTACAACAAAGCCACATCCACTACCTCGGCTTGAGCGCACAACTAGCTGCAGCATACTACAGTTCATCAGCGTTAGCTCAAGCTGGTTCTTGAATATTGTATACTGCAGATGGGTGTGTCTCTCTCTAATTCCTCAGCCAGGCGTTCTTCTGTGTGCACACAGCTATTGCGGGGTATATATATGTGAGTTTACACTGTATGTGTGTATACATGTTGGCATGTGTTCGTAGAGAAGCTCGCTAAAGCACAATGTCCTTCAGGCGCTTGCTGCTGGGGGATTCTTTATCTCTGCCGTCGTGCAGAAGCGTGTTGATCTCCCTGACAGCCGGCTCACTGTCCTTCCCCTCTGGCTGCCGCAGCAGGCTGTGGTTGGCAATTCTCTCCGCGTCGCGACATTTCAGTGTGTTGTAGGCAGATGACGGCTTGGACATCGGGCTCTTCAGGTGCACGGGAGAAGTGATGGGGCTGGCTGCCTCACGACCGTTGCCAGCTTCGCGAACAGTCCCTCCATTGGCCTTGGGGCTACACACCTGAGACTCCTGAGTCCGCTTTCCCTTTATCTCTCCCCGCTCCACATCCTCAGGCCCATCCTTGCCGAACGTGGCAAAAGTCCTCTTGGTGGTGCCATCCTCATAGTGGGGCACGTCCACTGTGGTGGCCTCGATGGACAAAGCGATGACATTGCGGTTGTGCTCTGGCGACTTGGCACGCGCTGGGATTGGGACACGAGGCATCCAGCAGCGGTCGGAGTGGCCTAGGATACGACACTCGTCCTGGCAATGAAAGCCCTCACTGGGATCTGATGAGGACAAAGAGAAAACATGATTGTTAGCTTTGTCTGTAAAAGGAGCTGGATTTTAAAATTTTACACTCATACACTCAAATTTTACACTCATATCGCATATCGATCTCTTAATGTTCATTCCCCCACATGGCCATCATTTGAGTTTGGTATGCCCAATCTGTCATTAATTAAAACAAAAAACAATTCAGCATTTTGTTTTAATTAAACAACCCGACATTGGCGAACAGTTCGCTTTCAGTTGCATTGCCGCATCTGTGCAAGACTGCAGTCCTGTTAACCCCATTTGCTGAACATGAGCTGGATGTTTGGGGTACTTCTAATATACCAATTAAATTATGTATTGTTAAATCAAAAGTTCATTTGCAGCTCTTTTATAATTGGGTTTTCTGCAGCAACACGAGACGAAAACCAGGTTTAAACAGTGCAATCAGATATCTCAGAGAGGAATGCCAGACGAGTTGTGGTGTTGTTGCCTGGTTCTTCATTCTCTCTCTTTCTGTCTCTGTCATCTGGCGCCGAGTTATAAATATGTAATGATGTTTAACGCTGGAGTGAAAAAAGATTTGTCTGAGTCTGTATAACTGCACTCTTTCGTAAGTTGTTGTGGGGGGAGGATGTTCAACAAAGTTTTTGCATCGTCAAAAAAAAAAAAAGGGGGGGGGGGAGTGTTAGGCTCCCTTCTGCTGTAATTTTTGTTTCCTGTTTTAGGTTAATATCAATAAGATTAGTAAAACCACTTTTCAAAATTACTCAGCCTTTGAAACAATAACAATTAATTTCCTAAAATTTCTCTTTACCACGGCGCCATTGAGTTTTCCACCAGCTCCAATCTTGAGAAAACTTGCCACACAGATCTGCAGTGACACAACTCTTAGCACCTTAATACTTGTTTCATTTCTAGCACGAGCCCTCCTCTGTTCCACACGCCCAAGGTGACAAGAGAGGATTGTGAGAGGGATTGCGATCGACCCAAATGCATACGTTTACATCTGGCAATCGCAGCTTGACAGATCACCTAATTAAAATCACTAATGATCTGTTTTTCTCTCCTTCTTGCCTGGACTCATGAGAGGCACCTCTGCTTGGGCCCCCGGGATCAATATTTAAAGATCGGAGACAGGCTTTTCAGGGCCAGATATGCCAGAGCTGCTTCTCATAAAGTATAATCTGATGAGACTGACAGATAACTTGGTAACTAAATGACTGAATGAGTGAGTAAAGGGTATCACGGTCTGTCTGAGCCTGAATAATGGAAGTGGACTTCTGTCATACTAATCTTGCTTCCAGGCATAAAACATAAACACCAGCACCAAGACTGCATACGATGACTGACTATTGTGCACATGAATGCTTTACAGTGAGACAGAGGAAACATCTTCGAAATATCTTCGTTTCATCACGTCTGTCTGAATGCACAGACGCAGACACACACTGACACATGGACATGGCATCCTCTCCACTAAATGCTCCTTCACACACTTTCCTCCTCACAAGGGACATCATTGTTAACAGCATCTCAAATTTGCAACACTCACGCCACCACACTAGTTGACTAGTCGCACAATTTAGGGTGAATATATTAATGTTATAAAAAATCATTACACACTATTATCCGGACTGCAGAGGCTGAAAGGCAAGAATGAGTGAACTGAATATATTTTCCGTGAGTTGCACTCTTTTATGTATGTTCATTTGCATGAATGCTGTTTGGTCCCCAGAACTGCACTGGCAGCAATTGAGGAGACAAACGGCATGAAGCTGGCGGTTTTGTTGAGACAGAAGGGCGCAAATCAGATAGTAAAAATGTAATCACAACAGAAAGTGTTTACCAGGTACCAGGAACATGATGGGGTGTGATGAATTAAAAACAAGAAGAACAACAACAATAGAAAAACATGCGCACACACCCGTTTAGATTGTCCAGTGCAATGGTATTTTCAAAGCCCTTTCAAATCCCGTGTTTTTTTCTAATCCTATGTAACAGCTTTTTCATTTTTTTCATCCTGAACTTGGCCCCTTCCCGATGACTTTTCTTTGATAGATTGCCACAGTAGAGATGCTTTAAGCCTATTTGAAAAGATCATATTTATATTTGCTAGCAATGTAAAACCTGTGTAATAAATGTATACGTTCAGCAGCATGTAACATGCATTTATAAATCATAACCTAAATTTTAAACTTGCACTAAAATGCAAAGTGCTCAACCTCAGCTTTATATTTAGTAACCTGAAATCTCTCCGAAAAATCATCCTTGACATGTTTGACAAAGTAAATCTTTTTCTCCACTGATTAAAGATTTATAAGCATCTTGGTAATGAATGCAATTTCCTCTAAATACTTCAGTTTTTTTCCCTGTAGCCTGAGGCGCTTTCTAAAGCATGAAAAACCTCAAGGCACAAAGAAATATAGACAAGTTGTGTGCTCTCTGCTTAGCATTGCATGCATATGCAGTGAATGCCGTTTTCTCTCCTTTCCTTTAGGGGTCTATGGGAAAGCAACCGGGGTTGTAAATGACATTGTTGTGAAAGCCAAGTACCATTAACACTCACACATCCTGCCTCTGCTCAGAGCTTCATAAAACGCAGATGTTGCTCTAAAGGACCCACAACAAATGAAGGAGACAGAATTTGAATTAAAAAAATACTTGACAGGCCATCAACCTCTAACAAAACACAATCTCCTCCTAAAAAAACAAGAAACAAAAAAACAACCCAGTAGATTGTAATGCTAAGAGATTAATTCATGTCTTTTATGTCACTGAACCCTGAATTCATGAGTTTGGAAATCAGCAACCACAGAATAAAAGACAGTGAATGCACCTCCTGCTATGAATGTGCATTCAAAGTCATCAGGAAAATAAGCTTGCCAATCAGTTCCAGGAACAGACTTACAGTGCGGTACAGTGCAGGATGTCACTGGGAACATTTCCTGGCTATGCTTTAATACCTATTAATTACTGAGAGAGCTCCATCGGGAGATGAGGCTGTCCGTGTCCTCTACATTTAGGATAGGAATAGTTTAAACAACAATGAGAAAAAAAGCAGGCATCAAGTATGACAACACTACTATCAAATCACACATGCTGCACTTGAATAGTGAACTCAGGTCCAAAGACTGGAAGCCCTGTGAATATTTATGCGCTGATGTGCGTGTCATTGGAAAATAATAAATACTGCAAATTCAAATCCAAAAACCAAATCCACCTGACAGTGCTGGCTGTGTTTTTCTGTTTGTAGTTGCCTGGAATAGCATCACTTTGCATCAGCGTGGGGAGAAAACCCACATGTTCCCTGCCATCTCATCTCACATCTGCAGCCTGCCAGCAGCCAATTCAATCCTACATGCTCCTCTCAATCAGACGGAGGCTTCTTAACTTGAAGTTACAGTGTCCGGATCTTCCATTTTAGCATGGGGATCCCACAGCCTGACAAGCTCATTGTTCAGTTTACCCCTTGCGTAAAGCATATAATAATCCCTTCATGCCATACAGCTGGAGGGGCTATTTGTTTGCTGCTAATGTGGGAAAGAAAAGAAGAATCAGCAAAAGACTAAAATCCCCTGACACAAAAGGGAAGGGATGTGTTCACTGAGGGAGGCAACTCCCCCAAAAACTCCCTGAGCTTTTGCAAGCTATTTCGCTTCCTGTTTGGTGAACACATGGAGCCTGGCCTGGAGAACACAGACGCTTCACCCTCCAAAAGTAGTGCACACGGCCTCAAGGATGAAAACAATGATGTAATCCTATAAAATGAGCGTAAGCAGTCACAACAAGCAAGAGGGCCGGAGTCAATGTGAACCTAGATTCAAATGACAAAATCCTCTTTCTGTGTTTCCTAGTTTAACTGGAGCCAGGAGGCTATGGGGACTTTTTGTATGACTCAGTTGAGTCACTTTGGTTTTACAGCATGATGAACCCTAAGAGGAATTTGGAACAACAGCATGGCATGATAAATCATTTTACAAAGACCGTCTGCCACTTTTGGCTTAAACTATTTAGTTTTTTTTATTTTTGTAGTTCCTCTGTATGCTGACATTTTTCTGTAGTAGTAACAATAAATGTCCTGATTCTGCTTGTCATAGTAAAACAGACATCCAGGAAGTTTAATGTAGACTACTACAGATTATTACTGTGATGTGGGCAAGCAATAGTTATAAGTGATTTAAACTTAGAATATGCTTTAATTGTGAGCTTCATAGACTTCACCAGTCCTGTTTCATTTCCCTCAGTGTCTCTCATATTACATGCTGTCAAAATGCTGTGAAAACTATCAAATATAGCCTGTCCATAGTCTGAGAAGACAATTATTCAGCTCTAGTGATTGAAAAAAGTCCAATAGTAACTCTGTCACTGTGTCTCTTTTCATTTCTGTGTGAGAGCCATAAAATCCAAAAGAATTGAATCTACAGAAAGTTAAATTAATGTGGCTACAACCCTACAAGGCGAACACTCCTCGCCTTGTCTGAATGTTTTGCACAAGGTTTTCAGCTGCTGCTAAAATGCCGTCCATCGTTCTGTTCCCATCTTGGTATTCCAGTGTATCTATGAAAGTGAGATGGCTGTTTTCTAATTGCTCTCGATATTAATTTTCCATCCTGGCAGTCACATGGCAAAGATTGATTAAATCTAAATTGCTACTACAGAGTCTTGATGGAGCCTGTGATGCAGAAGCTGATGGAAGCATCACAGGGGGAGGATAATTCAGGAGAATATAGAGACTATAGAACATACGCTGACTGCGGTTGGTTGATGCTCAGACTCCAAAGCATGCTCGGGCCCTAACAGGCTTCGCTCTGCCTGATCCTAAGGCTGGGGATGAGGCTTAAAACCTAGTCTGCCCTAACTACAGCAGAGGGCAGTTCTACAGCCAGCTGAGGCTGAGGTCTAGCCAAGCTGCGTCCAACACTACTCACCAGGGAGAGTCCAAGCGCTGCTGTCATCCCAGCCAGCCAATTCAGTCTGAGGGCCATAAATCAGCCTGGAGGCCTGGCTCCTGCGGGAGCGGCAAGATGGAGTGTGATGGTCTTGTTTTTACAAACAGAAGAGGGGCACCCTTACTGCACCATGCAAGCCATCATTCTCTACACAGCGCCGAGCCCTCTCCTTCTCCCCACAGCATCTGGTTGAGTCACATCAAGCTTTCCCTGCCAACACCCCCAGATTAAACCCTCGCAGCTCCCCACACAAGCTCATCCTTTATTCTTCTCCTCCTTCTGTCCTCCTCTTTCATCTCATCGGCGCTGCCGCCTCACGTATAGTGGGGTAATTAAATAAATCCTTCAACCCAAAAACTCTGGCTCTCATTTCTGCCTATCTGACCAGAAACCCTTTTACTCCCCCAGTCAAACATTAATTGTTGAGGAAATTAGACACACTGGGCAGCCTTGTTAGCACAGTCATATGGCTGGTGAAGCCAGAGGTTCGTATGGCCCTGGTTGTATTGCTGTACATTAGCAGCAGTCAATTCATCAAGAACAAATTCACTGTTAAATCTGTACAGCACCGCTGAGAGTGTCTGACAGCTTGTCACTTCTACTTGGCCTGCCCATGTCCTCCCAAAAGCCAATGTAATATGGCAAGCTAACTTCATTCAAAGGCGCTCTTACAGGCACTGCTCTTTATAAGCATTCGTCAATAACTGTTTGAAACGCTAACGACAGTTCAAACCAAATCCTGCAAATGTTCATTTTCCCCTGTCTCTTTTCCCTCCCACACTGCTGGCCCATCCAGCCCAGCCTGTGCATTTTAAAGCAGGTCCCGACATAAAGAATGAATTTCCAAACTGGTGTTGACAAACAATGCACTAGCTTCTAAATTGGTACAAACAGCATCTGTTTAACAGCTGTGAAACAGCAGCAGGGGGAAAAAAAGCAATCGTTACACTTTTATAAATCACTATGTCATCACAGAGCACTACTTTGTTCAAAAGCAGGACCACTAGGCAATGGACTGCTTGATGTAGTGGAAACAATGCGAGCTGGTTATCATGATGACATACGTGGGTGGGCTGCTATCAATGCCCTGGCAACAAGTACTATTTTGCTGAGAGGATTCTCTCCCGCTATTATTCCCGTCTTCCACCGTCATAGGCTCCTAGAGGTTGGTGTGTGTCAGGAAGTGTTTTTTCAGGCTGTAGGAGCATTACCCTTGAGCCAGATCATAATGTGCACTATGCCTGGAGGGGTAGGAATTACAATGGTGAAATCTTGTGTGATCTGGAGGTTTTCAGACTAGCCAATGCCATAATTCATGCCCTGATTTTCATACATGACGAGAGCAAGTGACTGTTTAACTCTCTCAGCTGGCAGTCTGAACTGGATTTAACCCAGGTACACAGACAGAGAGAGCTAAGCCTGGCTGCATATGGCTGAACTTGAATGAACACAAAGAAAAAGACATTGCAGCGAGGTTCCCAAGATAAGCAACAGTACCAGAACAATAAATGTCCAAATGTTTCCACGAAATACCAGACAGCCTCCAGGCTGGTAGCATGTTGGCCTGAACAGTGCCCAACTGTTCATCCATACTGCCGATCCAGCAACATGCAGAGCCGTGGCAGAGTGGACGACATTCTTCCTTTGTGCAATCTGCACTGAACCCTGAAATACTGATATTTATCATGGAGTAGAACAGATTATATTCAGGTTTTACTGTTTGTCCCTTATTTTTGCACAAATATATATTGTTTCCTGCAAAATGTCTGTGCCAATCTAGTAAGAAGGTGATGGGCTCATCTTTTTTAAAATGTTGTTTTGCAGGTTTTTAGGATGCGACCATGCAGCCAGACAGGATGAAAATATCCAAATAACTGATGGATTCAAATTAATTTCTTTTTTTGTCATCCAGTCAAAAGTAATGTAAAAGTAAAAGCAATGAGTAACTCAATGTGAAAAATATTACACAATTTTCCTAGTTAATGCATTATGATGAGAAGCTTATTAAGTATATTTTGGTTAAAGGTTTGCGTTTATGTTCATTCAGAAAATAACTGCAAATTGTAAAATGATTTGTAATGTCTGTGCTCTTCTCCGCTGCAAGATAATAATGCCAAACATATCACTGTCATTGGAATAAGAAATCAGCTTAATAACTTTGAGGTAGTAAATTAGATCATTTCATAGCCATATATAAGATTTCCCAAAAAAAACTAATCAGGGATGTAATTCAGTGATGAATTTCATCACAGGAAATTCATCTTTGTGTTAGAAGTAGTTTAGAGGGATAATTATTTTAAAATATGAAAGGTAGAATATAAAAAAAACTGCAGTTAAAGTCAAAATTAAACTGCCACTTGATCTTCCTGATTTTGATCATCTTTCTCCCATAATTTGATGCATTTTCAGTTAAAATGGGAAATGGTCGGGAAACATCCTTGTGGGAGGAATCACTGAAATGTGTCCTGAAGCAAATGGCAGAGGAAGTGTGATCTGATGTGTGTGGCTCTGTTTTTTAAAGACATCTGTTTTGGTGAGTGTAACTTTTTCAGTGTTTATAATGCAAGCCTTAAATGAGTTCTTAACCTTCTTTCTTCAGGTTGGGTTTAAAAGGTAATAGATGATTGACCTTTATTATATAACAAAGAGTGTCCAAAGGCACTTTTCTATTTTATTACTACTGCAGCGGTATATATTATTCCTTCACAATCCGAAAGAACTGGAACTGAAATGCAAATACTGCATTTAATAATTAGAGAAAATGAATGTCAAATAGTCAAGCAATGAGCTTAGGGATGCAATCAGTGCAGAAGATTAAACAAATGAACATATATCAATGAAATGAAATGAAATTTGGCACAACACCAGAAACTTACTTTCATGTTAGTGGTTCAAGTGTTGTGTAATACTGTGGTGAGATGTACTTCACCGTAATGACAGAGCAAATGCCACCCTTGTCAATTCTCAGCCTCCAAATTGCCCCCTCTAATGATGGCCTTGAAATTAACCTGTGTTCTGGTGCTCCAGGCCCATAACAACCGTACAATATACTCCCAAAACTCAGCACAGCAGGCTGCTGGTGTCCCAGTTGCAGATCTGCCCACTTGCTATCCGAGCCAGCCAGACTGCCCGTCTGCTTGGCTCGTTTCCTCCACAATGCATCGGCAGAGGACATCTTTAAATACACTGGAACAAATGCAGCATTTCTGTGTTTAAGCTTGACCGAGCTAGCAAGCTAATTTGCGCCTAAACCCTCGAGTCTGGGAGAAGCAAGGGGGATGGAAAAAGACTCTTAAATTACATGTGTGAATAGGGTTGGGGGGTGAATCAAGGCTGCGCCGTGAACAGGACAGGAGTTGGGGCTGTCATCACTGTGGTCATTCACACTGAAGTGTGAGGAAAAGACAGCGATTGTGCCAGGTGGATCTGTGAGGTTAATTGTCTCACTGCGAGGAAACAGACAAATACATATTCCAACACTGAATTTATAGATCTTATCAGCAACTAATCCAATAAACAGATAATCCCAGAGTGTGAAGGAAGAAAAATACAAACTGCACATCAGGGAAATTGATCACTTGATGAGGGGAAAATAATGCTTTGTGTGGCATTGAGCTTTTCATTAATAAAAAAGAAGTCCATGACAAATTAAAGATGTTTCCCCAATGCCAATATGTCTATTTGTGAATCCACAATTTCATCCCTTCATTCAGTAACACAACTGATCAAGTGCGGGGATAGATTTATGATTTAATAAATTTGAACAATGTATTATGTAAACACAATACTTCAGAGCCTGTAAATGTGTCGAGTTCCAAACAACCGGGGACAGTGCACTGGGCAGCATACCAATATCTTAGGGTTTCCTCTCTCACTACAAGCTTCTGTTTTGCCTCAAAAGACTGGCCTTACATAATTAATATAATGTGGCTTCGCATTCAGTCATGTTCACTTTGTGTCAGCCAGGACTATGCGTTTTCTATTCCATTTCATCTTGTCATAGAAGCATGGCTCTGACTCTTTTCCCTTTTTTTCTTTTTCCAGTTTCTTTATTTCACTTGTCCCTCTTCCTAACACTTTTAACAACCTCTGGAAGTAGGACACTGTAACATGGGGAGAGTGATAGTGTGCAGCGTGATGGGCGGGTTCAGCTCAGCGTACAGCAACATATACAGTATAAGTGGGTGGGTCACCTTGTGACACTGATCTTGGTTTGAAAAGGCGGCCACCCTATTTCCAACTGGACCAGACTGACAGTGTCACTCAGTGATGACCAGCACATAAAAGAAATAAGGAAAACACAGTGAAGCCCTCACTGTGTGGAGATGCATTAAAGTTACACCTGCTGGGCAGAGGAAAGAGCTCCAGAGAGGCCTTTCTAACACCACATCTCTGCAACAAAAGGTCATTCTGGTTGGTATCGCGGAGGCATGAAGACTTTCTCCCAGATCCTCATTATTAACCACGGTGAGGTCTTCACCATGATAACACTTAAATATCAGGAAGTCAGAACCAACGTCCATAGCATTAGCCACCCACAGGCCTGCACTACACTTTACAGAGGACTGTCAACAGCGAGGCAGTCCATGAGAAGAGCTGCAGTTAAGACACACAGCCTGAAATGGAGGTTGAAGCCTGCACTGAAGAAAAGAGAAGGAACTAATGGCCACATCTTCTCTGATTTTAGGAACATGACTATAGCATACATAAGGATGACGGTGAGGGAATGACACAGTGGTAGTAATTGGATTTCTCAGGCCTTGTGCCCACTCATGATAACACGCTGAGCTGTGACATGAAAAGTCCTTATGTGTGGTGGGAGAGCAAGGTGCAGCAGAGTGGAAGTGACAGGTGTCAAAGATTCAATTCCTTCGCTCCTTGAGTTCTGTTTCTCTGGAGGCAGCCGAGGAAAAACCTGACCTGTAGTAAAGCCAAAGCCGAGCTTGACATTCAGTTGCAAATCCAAGCTAGTTAACCTTATGTTGAATGCAGCAGAGGAGCTAGAAGAGGGGAGGGGGGAGCAGGAGAAAGTGGGGGTGGGGTGCTTAGCATTACTATGGTTATAAGAGGTCACAGCCCGATTGCTTGCTTTATTTGCTTTCTGATGCTAATGTGAGCTGAATGCAGAAGGAGCACAGGGTTTCATGGATGCGCTAGAGTACAGACAAAGGGGCCTGACACCCCCCCCTCTGCAGATCTTACAGATGTGTGTGGGGGGGGGCGGGGTTGCAGTGTCTGACCATGGCTCCCTCCCCGTGCTCATGCCCCCATGCATTCTGGCCTCGTCTTTAACAAGAATTGCATGAGTACAGGCAGATCATTAAAAACAGCCATTCTGAGACTTTCCTGTCTGCCATTAAACTTAACAGCCGACCTCTCCCATTATCTTTTTCCTCAATTTTAAAGAGGTGGGGGACAGTGGGGTTTGCGAAGCGGCATTTGGCTGGCAAGACATGAGTGCGTTCTGCCTCTCAGTCTGTTATATATGGAGATAACAACAGCAAAAACTCCTGAAATGTATAAGAAGTATTTTTCAGACCATTTCTGGAAATAAGCAGAATAATGTAATAGGTATTGAAGTATTTACATAGTAAGCGATAACCTGATTTTACATAATGTACAGATGTGATGTGATTAATGCCCTGAAAGATGTGTGGTAGCCTACAGGAAACATCTTATTACCAGTACCATAGAAAAACAGAGGGCATTTGGGAAGAACATTTTTAATGTCTATGATTTTTCTTTTATTTGATTATCCACCATGGCCACAAGGTAGAAACACCACTCTGCATCCTGCTCAGCTCTTGACCTTTCTCACGTACGAAAAGAGTCAAAACGTTAATAAAAACCCGAATACACAGAATGTATGCAGCAGTCATTCAAAAGGATTAGTTACTAAACTAAAGTGTTTTGATCGTCATTCGGCTAAGATGACCCTGTTAAGTTCAGCAGCAGTGTTTTTTCTTCATGTGAATTTCTTATGTGAATGTTAATTCATTCAACAAGAAGCACACAGAGCCGACTGAAGCGTTCTTGAATATAAAGTGGTGTTGAAAGACAAAAATGCATGCAAGTGGAGCTAGTGGAGACTCTTGGCCAAGGAAAGGTCAGGGGAGGCACCCTGGGTTCGCACACACCTCTGCAGGTCTCTCCTCTGCTACTGTGCCTTCACTCTCTCATCTCTCTCAATAGTTTGTAATGTGAGTCATTAGCAGCCACAACCTGCCGCACACTTCTGAAAATGTTGAATTACAACATAGTGGGCTCATCATTGCAAGGTCATTTAGGGGACAGCGAAGAACACTGACACTAACTGAATAAAAGATAGCAATGACAGAGGTGGTTCGGATGACTTCTCTTTAACCTCTGTTTAACTTGTGCTGAGCTCAAATCCAGAGAGCACAGTCTGCCATGCAGTGCTTCACAGTTTTAACGGGGCCTCTGCGAGAGGATTTCTGCATTTCAGCGGCTATAAAATGTGACAGATTAAATCATTCTCACTGAATATACATGAGGAGAGGAGAATATGGAAATATTATAGCAGCATGCCTGAGGTAGTAACCTTTTGTTGCCACAACTGAGGAGGACGACATAACTTAACATATTTCTGCTACATATTCCATCTGAGTTATAATGTTGTCAGAAGAAACAAGGTGATGAGAGCTGAGATTAAAAACCAGGATGGATATGACAAAGGCATTGGAGGACACACTGACATGAAAGAAAAATAGAACATGGGAAATCTCAAATGGATTAAAGAGAATGGAGTTAAATTTTTTCCCCACAGTGAGGAAGTAATAGGGGTTAAAAAAAATAAATGTACACTGTTGCACCACAAGCATCCCCCCCCACCCCCCGCCTCTCTCTCTCTACCTCCTCACCCCAGCTATGGTGATAAATGTCTCTTTGTATTTTGGACAGAAAACTGCAGGCTATAATATACTTGTCAGAAGACAGCTGATTTTCTCCTTAAACGGAGCAGAGTATATTCTTAATCCTTCCTTTCATGGAGGAAAGAGATAAAACAAATGCCTCACGCCAAGACACATAATGCCCAGAATATCTCTCCCCATTCACTACATGTTCGCGTCGCAAGTATCTACCAATATCATTTGTGTACAATGTCTGTGTTTGAAGCAGGTGCAGCAATAACATGTGAAACTGCATGCTATTTGTCCTTTTTCAAAATTTCACATTATCCTTAATCCCTGCAGTATAGCCATAGTTCCACTATGAGGGCTCCTAAATGGGACTCGCCGCTACAGGTAATGGAGCTGATTATAGCTATCTGGGCTATGGGCCAGCTGCCAGATTCTGCCCTGCCTGGAGGGAGCACAGGCCGCCTGGTGTCTGATATCCAGGGATCCCTGTAATACAAGCCTTGCTTTGGCAGTCACACTGACTATTCTGCCCACTTCCAGCCACACACTGAGGCTCCACTGAGTTAATCTTTGTGTAGAGTATGTCCTCATCAGGTTGTTTACTCCACATAGTATCAGTCTATAGGTATTACCTTCTTAGTGACCAGACTGCATCAGTCTCCTTTTATAGACCAATATCAGCAATTCTTGAAAGATATCCAAACTTTTCTTTTCAGTCCTCAGGGTAGAATGGTTCTGGTGGCCATCTTCAGTGTTACATTCCTAACACTTCAGACAACAATGGCTAATCAGTCAGCGACACAATATCAGAAAAATTATTTTTTCAGCAGATCTGGAGCTTATTGATATAGTAGATATGCTCCCTGATTTCCATTAAAACAAATGTCAGGAGCCAATCCCGTTACCTTACAGCTAATATACAGCAGCACATATGTTTGGGAGATATCATCATTTTGTCATACATTTTAACTGTTAATGTAATGTGCTGATAAGGAACATTGATACATTTTCACATAAACATATTTATCATATTTTGCTGTACTATTGCCTTTGTAGTGAGTTTTGACATAAGTACCTGATAAACATTTAGCTAGGTTAAGCCTGCGGAAATATTAGGAATAATTTGCATTGGCTCAATGTCCCTTTGACTGTCAAGATACAGCTGCACACAACACCCTCTGAACTTTCACTGTTTGTGGCTGGGAAAGATACAAATAAAGAAAAGCCTGGCAGTGGAGGCTTTGCTGACCTCTCATTAGATTAAATTTACATTGCATGCAGATAAAAATCTCTGCAAATTTAAATTATCTTCAAATTATAGTCCATTGCAGCAAGTCCACATTAAACTGCAGGTGGAAAAACTTCGTACAAAATAAAGGTGCAGTGATAGTGACACTTTTCCATTCTCTGTTCATTCTCGATTCTCCGATTAACCTTTGAGGACACACACTTACAAGTCCCACACATACTCAATATACTGTGTACACATTTTCAGACAAATTTTAAATTCAGGTACTCACTCGTCTCACTTCTGTGTTTAATACATACTCAGCCCCCATCAACTTCACCATATTACCTGTTCTTAATCTTCCTCCCTCTGTCTGGGATCACCCTGATTCCCCGGTTTTCCCTTCTGTTGTTGAATGGGGCCCAGCTTGGCGAGACGTTCTACAAACAACTGTGATTCACTTGGTTTCTTCAGAGATTATTAACACACCTAGCATGCCACAGCGTCATGAATAAGCAATGTAGATCCGAAGCCCTATTTTCTCTCCGTTTCCATGTTTCTTTCCCTCTTTCTCTCGCTCTCTCCCTCTTGCCCTGAACTGAATGCCAGGATTGTCTAGAAAATGAGCTGTCAGTGGAGGGCCTGCAATGAGATACATCAGGCTCATTGTGAGCCCTAGAAAATAATGAACTATTCCCATTTCTCTCTCTGATATGTTCAATACGCTATCCAAGACAAGTGCAAAGGGATAAGCAGTCCCCTCTTGAGCTGATTAAATACTTTGGGTATATTCAGGAGAGCATTGGCAGAACGAGGATTCAGGAGATGCCTTTATAGTATTCTAACATTACTATATATTTTCAGTCTGAGCTGAGCATGAAGACCTTTTGTATGTGTTTTTGTTTGCGTCTGAGCTAATTTGTGTGCAGTTGCAGAAGAGCTGCTGGAGGCAATACTAAAGTTAACAGAGAATCAAAACACGTCAAGTTTCTTTTAAGTCTTTCTTTGCATCTCTGAACTTATTCCCTCTTGGAATTAACTTAAAAACTAGAGGGTTGGGGCTGTGCATGACTTTTAAGGATTTTGTTGGTTTACTTATGGAGGTATTGCAAAAAAAATCTACCAAGGGGCCACAGAACAAGCTGTAATAGTTGAGAACAGACAAGTAATGTACCTTGAGCAGAGTAGTTTTATGCAGGAAAAAAAAGAAAATCGCATCTTGCTTTGAAGTGATAGGGGTCTTTTTTGCTTAGCGGGAGCAAAGTCAATAATGGTCAATTCCGTTTTATTATATTAGGTGTAATTTCAAAAGGACCTCACTGAGTCCCACAATTCCGTTCAGCAACGTAGGCACAATAAAAAAGATGAGCCCACATGGACATCGCTTGGAATAGGCATTTTACTCTCTAAGTGTTCCTCAAGCTTCTACTCTCTTATTGTTCATTGCAGACTTTGCTACACCTGCTAGCAAGGATCCTCTGGTGTATTTGAGCATGCACTGTGTGTGCACTCTATCCTCCTTAATGCTGGTATTGCACTGAGCTCTTTGTCACTGTCAGCCATTTTACCTCCACCACAGGTTCCACATTAGATTAGGCAAATCTAAATCAAAATGGATGGTCCCTGTATAGAGTTTATATGTTAATCTAATCATAAAATATCCTACCACAACACATGTTGTTGCCAGTCCAAATCACAAGAAGAATTTTTAGGCTTAATTTAATCAAATGCTTTTTGGGAATGAGTCAAATTCTCTGGCACATTCACAGTTCTGGTGGTATTAGAGATAGAAAAGTATCACTTCTACCCGTTATAGAGATATTTCCTCTTTTTATTTCCCCTCACTAAGAAGTGTTTACTAGATTCTCAGCTCATCTCTCCATCTCTGTCTCCCTCACACACAAACACACACACATTTTCTCTCTCCCCCTCTCGTGTTGTCAGCATAGCACTGTTCTGTTGCCTTCCTGATTCTGACACCTGTCAGCATTTTTGTTAGTAGATCAGAGAACTGAAAACTAGAAATGTTCCCATGTTGAATTTAGGGCAAGTTAGCAGGAGAAACATGTGAGGTGCCTTTACTCTTTCTTTAATTCAACAGGGGAAGGGAACTGCTTGACTGGCACAAAGTTGGGAGATGTGGGTTGGAGATGTTTGCAGTCAGTGGATGGAAAGAGACAGGAAAGACATATGGAGAGAGGGAAAGAGAGAGAGAGAAAAGGTTGGGGGAGCCGAAATCAATTAGGAACAGTGAAACCCTGTGGATCTGCTGATGGAAGAAGGGAATATTAAGAAATCTGCAGCCCACGGAGGGGGCTTTCATTCCTGGGCTTCAGCTTCAGGCACACACCCATAGGGAGCTAACAGATAGATGAGAGATATTCTCCAGAGGTGGAGACCAAGGAATATGTCAGAAATAAAAGAGGCCTGTTCTCTGCTCTATCTAATTGAGCAGTCTTGGATCCCTTCAAGTTTAATAAGCTAAGAGCAGAGATTTTTTTACTCTCCAAAGAAACCTCACGCATTGACCTAGAAGTAATTTCAAAACCAAGACCACAAACCTCTAAACCCATATATCGGCCACTGTAAAACAGCAACATGCTCTCCATTTCTCTCCCACAGATATAACTCAAGTGATTTAACAATACATGAATCTTAATCCTTAAAAACCATGGCTCATCCATATCCACGAGGAATTAAAGTATGAGCTATGACAATCAAAGTCGGGGGGAGGGGGGGAGATTTAGCTTTCTTTGTCACCAGCCCCCTCTGAGTCTGTTCTCTTGCTTCTCCCTCGACACTAATGGTTCTACAGAGCCAAAGCTAGCATGTCACATATTTCAACCAAATCCCCTCTAACTTCACAGACATGCCTATAGAGATAAAGAGGAATTTTATATAGCTTTTCTTCTCAGTTTATAGTTATAGCGATATCATCCGTTTTTATTCTAAAGGCAGATACGAGGGAGTCATTACATGTTTAAGATAGCCCTTCCTTTACAGATTTTAAGAGATTTAAAGTAATTTGTTCTTCATACACTTCCCAAACCTAATCCACTGGGTGAGAATATTTCAGGTCAGGCATATACACGGCTCTTCAGATTCTTGGCAGGGATTCAACAAAGAGGCATTCACTTAGATTTTTAAGTCTTTCTAAGTCTAAAATCTATTCACAAGCACTTCACTGAAAGTTACCTTGGTAGTGCCTGGTGCAGAAATAATGAATTGTGTTTCTGAAACTTCATCAGTTAAGGAAAAAAAAAGAAAGATTAAATGTGATGGACAAAAGCCAAATATCAAGCTCCTCAACTGACAAAGGAGGAAAACAAATGCCTACTGTGCCACGTTGCTGGGTTAGTTAACAGTTGAAACTTGTCACACAAATGGATTCCGACACGAAAGCCCGCAAGATTGTGTGGATGCAAGGTCTTTGTGCAAAAGGTAACAGTTTGTCTCCCAGGCAAATAACACCTTTATATGGCACTGGGAATGGTAAACATTTGCACTGTAAAAAGCCTGAAGGTTTAATCCTTCTTCCTTCCCCTTTCCAGCTTCCTTTGGTTCTCAGTACTTATCAACACAAGAAAGCAGAACAATAATAACACACACACACACACACACACACAAAACAAGCTTCTATCCTCGGCTTGCGTGTGCTGTTGTCCTTTGGCAATTGCAGTCTCTCAACTTGTTTTCTGCCTTAGCTGGCAGGGGAGGCACACTGTACAACAGAGTTCCTCCCAGAAGACATCTTAGCAGCAGGGTGTTTGGTGAACATGCATTTGTTTTCCAACGGTGCTCTCTTTTCACTCACGACTAACAGATAGTGTCCATTTTTCGGCAATTAAGACAGATGAGCTCGCAGTAAATTGACATCACCATATGACTGTAACCGCTGTCTTTCTCATATTAAACTCTTCTCTTTCTGCCACTGTACTAAAGTCACTTCCCACACAACAAATATGAAAAAGCGAAATGAGGAGACTGCTGTTCTCCTGAGGAGTCACAAAAAAATCTGAGTATGTAAAATTCTCACACAACAGGAGATTATATTGTGCCTCATGCTGAATCTGCCCATCTCAGTAAGCCCGCCGTTTCTTTTAACTATGCAAGTCCATCATTGAGATGGTAATAGAAGGACAATTTCATTCGCTCTTTCATTAAATTTCTGCATGTCTCAGGTTTTTTGTCCAATTCATTTAATAATTATGAATTCTCATTACTCTCTGGTGACCACCAGAGAGTAAAGACTGTCGTGAAGCTACCTTGTTGAGTTGTTAGAGGGTAGAATAGCTGACCAAAAGTGAGTGTGTAGCTGAAAAAAAAAGAAAAGAAATCCAATAATAAACTGTCTAATTTGAATCCCAAACAGATACTTTGTTATCATCCATTCATTCTGGTCAAAACAATGGACAGCACTGAGAAATAGCCTCTCGCTCTGTTTACCAGAAATGCGGAGCTGCATTACACATTCAGGAGGCATGCATCCATTTTGCTGAAACAGATACAATCATTGGTGGTGTTAATGAAAAAAGCACTGCCAGAGAGAGCTCTCCCCACTTGTAATATTCTTCATGTACATCATTTCTAATTGTCTCCAATAATGAGATCCCACCACTAGAAGACCTGTCAGCATGCATTTTGTAGAGGCACAGGGATTTTTGCAGGTTGTGAAGTAATTACAGCTGGCAACCAATAGTCAGCAAATTCACTTTTCATTGTTCATTACTGTCTGATGCCACTTAGGAAACAGTCCAAGTTGATTCTACCGGTCACCATACTGCCTGACCCCTATATATATCTGTCCATATTTCTCAGCTTAGTTAGTTATGAAGGTAGAAGCTCCTCTTCATGAATCCAAAACCATTCTCCATTAAAGTACAGGTTGTGTAATATTGTTATTCCCTGATCAAACACCATCAACAGCAAAATTACTCCAACTGAAGCATCTGGTCAGTTAAATATTGCAGCGACTAGACAAGGAAAAACTTAGTACAGCTTCTCTTGCCACACCCACACACTTCACGGTCCACTGATAAAAATAAATAGATAAATAATAAAAAAAATATATTGTATAATCTTCATTCTTTTATGCATTTTCCTTTCTGTTATCTCTTGCTCATTAAAATGTCTCCTCTATGTGAACTGAGCAGGAAGAAAGTAGTCAGGGAGTAGACAGCCTCACTCGGGCAGTGTTAGTAAAAAGGAACCAAAAATTATGTCGGGAGGGAAGAAAAAACTAAATTTGGCACGATTTCCTAAATTGGAGCACAGTACAAATGTAAAGTTCAGATACAGCGAGTGAGCAATCTGCGAAGCACTGTCCTCAAGAGTGTGCTTTTAAAATATAATGTGCAGTCTTTCCTCCTCACTCAGAATAAAGCTGCTAATGTGAGTCATCCAGAAACGTCCGCAATTTTCACACACATACTAAAAAACACAGACACACATACACACACAATTGCACTCTTGTGCTCTGCTGAGCTGTTGCACCTGTGCATGTGGTGTTTCCTTTGAGTTCAGTAAATACCCTCAGGTGTATATAGTAACATCCTGGACTGCTCCAGACAGCTTTATCCTGCTTTTCTGCTTTGTCTCTCTCTCTCTCTCTCTCCCTCTTGCTGACCCACTCTCTTCCTCAGTCTGACTGGCAGTAGTTAAGAGTGAACATGACCCTGACACTGATTTCTGCCAACCAAGTGGATGTCTTTTTAAACGGTGAGTCAGAAATGAAACATCAACATTAATTCCCTGCTAAATGATCCCTCTGAATAATGGATGAGGGCATGTGGAGATATGTAGATTTCCACCTTCTACCTTTGTGAGCCTAATTGCTGCCATTCAAGCACATCTGAAGTCAGCCTGGCTTCAGGAGCAGACATGGCTACTATCAGTCAATAATGTTGCCTAAGCCTGTATCAAAGGGTATCCTTAGCTGTCAGAAATCCCTCACATTAGCTGCTGTGTTGTTATTCATACTCACACTTCTGAGGCCTGCAATAGGCATAATGCACCTTAAAACACGCTCAGATGTATAAAAACAGACTGGAGCGCACACACTGCTCTTATCTTGGAAACTGGCAAAACAGACCCTGAAGGATGTTGCAATCCTTTAAACACACGTAGCACAGTCACACACAAGCACAGATTTTCTTACCCTGGTCTGGCAGCTGGCAAACATTTGGTGGGACAGTCATGTTCAGCACATCATTGACAGCCGTGTCAACATAGTGTCCTCTCTGGACATCATGTTCACTGTCGGTCTGGTCGCTCTCCTCATGGCCGCTGTCCTTCAGACTGTTCCCCTCTAGGTCCTTGAATGTCGATGTGCTACATCGGGGCCAGGAGGGAGGAGAGGGAAATGTTGATTAACTGTCACATCACTTTTGCTCACACGCTCTCCTTCGTCCTCATGCCTCTGACGCTTTGTGACGAGCTGTCTGTCTTTCTCTCAGTCTCTTTAAATGTCCTCTCTTCGAATCTTTACCCTTTCTACATGATCCAATCCCACAACTTAAAAAGAAAAATGTTGGTTTAACAGTATACTTGTGCAGTTTTTTTGTTGTCAGTAACCACGAAATAAGACAAAGGTTTAAATCGGTTGAGAGCACTCGTGAGCATTTTTTACCTTTACAGATAACATGGCAGCTACAGGGTGTTTCAGACAGGGACATTTTAGATGGATGCACTGACTTCAAGGACATCGCACTGAACAAACAGGAGGCACTCACTCACTACAATCAAACAAATACTGCAGTAATCAGGAATTCCTGGAAGGAAGACTGATGTAGGAAACGTTGGAGGCATACAAACTGAGCATCTGTCTTGTTTGGGGCTCACAGTCAATAAAGAGGGTGGAGTGGGGGGCACAATCAACAGCTGCACAGTAACAGCATGATTTCCCTTCATTTGATTTCCATCCCAATGGAACAAATTCTACAAACAACACTAAATAGGGGTGAATATATGAACATGTGTTCTTGAGAAAAAAATATACAAATGAAGTAGTATATGTGAGGGGAGAGTTTAGGAAAGAGTCCAAAAGAGAACAGAACAAAACTGTGGAAATAATAAAAAAAAAAAAAAAAGGCAAAGGAAGTGAAGGGCAGTACAAGGTAGCTGCATTCCCCAGCCCAAGCCTCACATACTCCAGCCTTGGAAGGAGAGGACTGCAGTAGAGGTAATGTTGGCTCCCTGATGTTATCACTGTAATTGCACCTGTCCCAGACCATAGGCTCCCTGGCTCCTGGGGGAATTTCTTTGTAGTGTGCTGCAGAGGCCCACACTTGAATACTCTTTGTTTACATTAATGCAGGAAATCTTTTGGGGGGGAAATTGCCATAATGGGTTTTCAAAAGGCTGGGATGGCCTCAAACAAAGAGAACCTGGACTGTTCCATAGCTGCAGTGAAAGAGGGGGGAAATTGTATTCAAAGGGAGCCTGGTAACCAAAACCTCTGTGGCTGCAAAGAAGTAGTATACGACCTGCATCGCAACCTTCAACCCTGCATTCCTCCAACCCTATCTAATATCGTGGTTCAGGTGGGCTGGATCACAATGCACAATTAAAACTATTCTTCACCCAAGGAAAAAAGAATATATATTATGGACTGTTTATAAATCTGTTGTCTTGGGGAAACAACAATGCAATCTCTTGAATATAACATGATCAATAAATACATGAGCCTCATCTGTTACTAATGAACTGAATTATGGGAATGTAACAAAGTTATCTCTAAATATGAAAATCATTGCTTGCAGATTCTCCTGCTCTCTGTAATCTGATAATCTTGTGAGTATGAGTTTGTGGCTCTTTTCAACAAGTGTCTACTAAATGTATTATGGTGTAATGCTGTTTACCCCCCAAATCTTATCCTCCCATTGCATTTACACTGAATGAAAAGCACATGGGAACACGTGCAGCTGCAACGGTAGCTTGCACACGTTAGATAAAAGAATTACAGATAACAATGGTAACGAGGTGCTGCCTAACAATTCCTAATCAAGACATACCTTTTAATGAGGTGGGCTCTGCTGTTCACATAACTGGAGTCAATGGAATAATTCTCCGTCTGTAAGAGAGCGATGCAGGAGGGTGGGTGTAAAGGGGAGGTTGAGGAATGATGGGGGGGGGGGGCAACAGAGAGAGAGAGGTACTTTTAATAATGGAAGCAACCAAAATAATGTTACCAGTAATTGGCTTTCAGTAGAAATGTTATTTTACACAAAGGCCCCGGTGAGCAGCCGCGGCTTTTATAGGGCTGTATCCTATTCTCTTTCAAAGCACACACACACAGAGGTTGACTGGGAGCTGAGAGCTAAGGAGAGTGCTGCAGTGAGTGCAGCCTCACTTCTCCTCCTCACTCTCCCTGCTCTCCATCCCCTGCTCCCTCCCTCCACTGTCGGTCAGCCCACCGTCTTTAAAGTGTTGTCATTAGGGAGAAAAGACAGAGGGAGAAGAAAAGTTTCCCTTTTTTCATCTCTGAACTCTTCACTTCCATGTTTGAGAAGACATTAATGTGGGAATATTAAATAAATAACTGCAAGAGAAGTAGATGAAATTAAAAGTGTACCAGGGGAATCTTAACTCTGCAATTGCAGATGAAAAGGCTTTCAGAATATGCATACGATAGATCTCTGACCCACATTAGAGAACACAGTTCAAAGGCATCCTAAATTCATATTTTTCAGCATTTATTTAGCAAAAAGAATGTCTCAGTGGGGCTGCATGGACAGAGCTGACAGCTTACACTGAGCAGGTAGCCTCTCCCGCATCTGCCAAGCATCAGCTTACACTAGGCAAGATGTCGGAGGGCCAAAGGTTATCAAAGCCTCTCAAAGGACTTTCCCAGTCCTGCGAAAAAAGGCAGGATACAACCCTTTTGACAATGTCTGATAAGATGCAGGTGTTTTCTGCAGAAAGAAAGCAGAGTCTTCACTTAAAATTCCACAGTTCAGATACTGCATCCCGATAAAAGCTGTAAGTCAATGGCTGACTTCTGAGGGAAAGCTACAGCGCTGATATCAAAGCAAAGTTGAAAAAAGTCTCCCCTATGATAAGAAAGGTTAATATAGGCACAAGAGCACAGTTGCTGATTATCAAGTGGGTGACACAATTGAGACAGACCTGCTGTTGAGGTAGCTTTGGCCCTGTATAGCTGTCATACACAGCATCATACAGATTTGGATTTGGATTTTACAGTTAGCGTGCCACTGAGCGCACACTATTCTTAATCGTGGTCAACAACAATTGAACACCTTGAACTTTTTTAGCAACTGCATTGAAGTGAAACTACAATGCTGAGGAGTCTGAGTGGTAAGGATGGGGGATGCAGTGGAAATATCAAACACTAACTCCAGTCTTCTTGGATCCCTTTCGAAACAAATGCATAAATAAAAGTGATGGTGGCAGATTACAGCTACCAATGTGGCGTGTTTACCTTTGGCAAATAGCTCTCGTGACTTGTTTGCAGTTTATAAAAAATATAAAGCGTGTTAATCCTATCAAATGCATGTAGTTGTTTGTTTAGATTCTTGGTATTGACACGATTTTTTCATGGCTTCAAATACAACACGCTGGAGCGCATTATTACATGACCGACGTAGTTCTTGTCTCTTCAGCTGGTATAAACCCGAAGGAGCTTCCGTGTAAGTCAGAGGTGTCATTATCTCTCAGCGTTCTCCAAAATGCAGAGCTTTGCTTTCAATCATCAGCAGATAAGCTGTCGTTTGCCATCTCACCTCATTTATGCTTGATTATTTTTGCAGGAAAATTGCATAATGATAAGCAACAATGCAAGGGCAGGTCTGTGATTGGGATGTGGTAAATTATGATGCAATGTGTTTGGACTGAAGGTTACCATCATTCCATCTCCTTTTCACAATTTACCCCTAATTAAACTTTAACTCATTACTATAGAGAAGATAATTCATACAAAGCTATTTAATTAACATTTTATTATTAGCTCATAATTTGGAGCAATCCATGTTTGTTCTCTTGTATTACCCCTGACACCTTTTGTTCCTTTTGACTCCTAAATGTTAAAGGCAACAGCAGTGGCAACGTACTGCAACTCAGATTAATCATCAATTAAAAATCATCACATATTATTTCATTTATTCATAATTTTTTTCCAGACACATTTTATAAAAGGTATAGCAGATATAGGACACCTCTACAATAGTACGCCAATTTGTGGTGTATACACATGTTTTGTGTTAAACCTGCGCTCCACTTTAGTCCCAGGGGACATGAATTAAACTGCCTCACCTTCTGCAGGGGCTGCGCATCCAGAGAGAGACTAATGAAAATGCAAGGCATGAGTAACAAGGGGAAAACTTTATTTAAAAGACAAGATAGAACATTTCTTGTGAATGTCACTCTGGCTGCAGCCTGAAATTGGTTTGAATGGTAGGTTTTGTGTGAGCATGGCCTGCAGAGGAAGTGTGTATGCCCCTGCTTGTAAGCTGTTCCAGTCCTAAAGTGGAACTGTACTTTCTATAATTCAATTCTCTCTCAGGATTTTTACATGGAGCCAATTGCAACGTGCAGCAGGTACAACCAAAGGACACAAACAATGTTCCACCATTTTGTATTTTTTGTGTCACCATCTTCTCCATTCCAGTTCATCTCCAACACAGCAGCGTCTCATTAATCAAACATCTCACAACACATAATCACATTTCCTCTCTCTATCAAATTGGCAGGGGAAATAAACAAAACACCCTAGATGTGAGAGCATAACCTTAGGCACTGATGAGTCATTCATGAATGCCTATTCTGACGAGGAATCAGATGCATTAGTCCAATTTTCCTGTAAAGAAATGTAATGTTTGCCCCCGCGCTTCTGATTGACCTCAAATTGGAGGACATGTAAATCTATCTTGGTGGGAGGTCAAGTTTCAGGCAAGATGATGAGGACTGCTTTGCTACAGCGAGGACACCACAAATGGCTACTTAATCAGGTTGGACAATGTGTTGTTGTGATCTAAGCGGCCCCAGTTTGGCGGCCAGAACCACTCCATCCCCATAATTATTGTTCTGTTTCATCTGGAGGACTGGAGGAAGGAATCTCGTCCCTGGTGCAGCTGGGTGACTGATAGGAAGTTTCAGGATGAGTGGGGAGAGAAGTGGAAAGAGAGTGCTGAGAGAGAGAGAGGGTGAAGATGGGAGAAAATGGACAGGACTTGACCTGCGGGAACTTTGTGGTCCTGCTGCTGCAGTCCAGTAGCTTTCCCCTTTTCACCTTTTGCCTCTTTCTCTCCAGTAAAACCTGAAGCACTGGGACGATGGGCTCACTTCTCTGCCACTGAGAGGAAAAGCAATCTCCTTGCCTAGTTGCTGCTGTAAGATTTGATTTGCCTTCCTCCCAGCGTGACAATTGGTTCTGTAGTCTGGATGCAAGTGTATTCATTGTGTGGGGGCATGGGGAGCGCCACGGAGAAGAGAAGGGGTGGGGGGAATGAAGACACCAGTTGTTACACCAGTGAACAGCCAACAAGTTCAGCAGATGTCACACAGATAGGAAAGAAAAAGAGAGAAAAAAAATGTCACACAGCTGCCCTACTGTATGCATTATTGAGGCTAATACAAAACAGCACATTTAAACAAGGAGTTAGGAAATAGAGAGGGATGAAGCCACATGCACATAACATGCTGTTTTGAAAAAAGGAAGCATATGCTGACACCGTCAGCAATCTGTTTATTACTCAAGATTATAGTTTACTTCTTTTCAGTCACAGTTGGACAAAGAGGATTGACATGAAATGGGAATGTGATTTTAAACTTCCAGACAATTTAATCTTGCTAAATCCATACGATCAATCTCTGAAACAACAAAAAAAATTTGAGATAAACTGTCTATGTAAACATGAGCTGGGTTACTTAAAATAGACATTTGAAGTTTTCATGCAGAGTGGGGCTGGTTGCGTAAGACTTGTCTCTAAAACAACTGAGCATTTAAGAGAAGAAAAATCGATTGTACAAGTGAGTGTTCCATGTCTGTCATGGATGGAAATCTTTAATGTCATCAATTCAGCAGACAAAAAACATCCATCCATGCCTGTTGTGGACACAAAATGCTCTTAGTGCCACACTAAAATGCACAGTTAAAACATACAGAAGAACAGACCAGACAGAATCAATTAAAACTGCCAGATCGAATTTTGCTGCTTCATTTTGTGTTTGAGCAGATGGAGGTTGTGCCTCAGTCTTCATTTATTGTTGCTACAGCTAGCTCGTGGACTCCCCTTGGTCCCAGAAGGAAACGTTACACATAATTTGCCTCGTTATTGATATCCTGTTGCTAAAGGAAGGGAGAAATGAGAAGAAAGAGATCCAGAGGGTTTACAGGACAAGTCAGTAATAAAAATAAAAAGAACCCTTCATTATCCAGCTAGGTTGGCTTGTGATTAAGTTGAGAGACTAGTTATGGATAAAAAAAAAGCTACAGAATGAAGGAGGGCCACTGTGCGAAAATGGTTGTTTAAAATTCATGTTTATAAATGCATGAATCCCTCCCAATGTAATTTTGCCATGAGGATACAGCGAAGTGTGTGAGTGAATGTGGATGAGTCTGCCGATGGCTTTTTCATCCTATACACTGTCTGTGAAAAGAAATTCTTCACTCTCAGTCTCTTGCACACACACACACACATACATTATCACACACACGCACACATTCTCTCTCTTTCCTTACAAAGGCACTGCTCCAACAATCCCTGACTTGCAGGGCTGTGCTGGCGCCTGACCACCACGCCTCTGGTTCGACTTCCTGCAGCACCTCTGAGCTGCTCCCATTCAGTCTGTATGACACCCATGATGAGCAGATAGACCACCAAAGCACCTGCTTTGATTCGGTTTATATTTTGTTTATGTTATGTAAGGAAGGAAAAACACTCTTTGGCCCTGGAGCTGCCACAAACTTCCACCTCTGCTACATTTCTGCCCTCAACTCCAACAACCATTATCACTAGAGTCTTCCCAATTATAGAATTTCCCATAGATCCTCTGCCATCTGCTAGATTATAGATTTCTCTTTTCCTTTTGAGAGGGCAAGGCCTCTAAGGGAGGATCAGTGGTAAAAAGGGTGAAAGAGTGCCTGAGGCACAGCCATGGTTGTGGATGAGATTACAGTTTCTATTTCGGTCCGCTAAAGGGGGCCTGCCGTGATGAATACAGAGTTGTTACCATTTAATATCAACTGGCTCCCCTGAAAACTCAAATCATATACAATCAATTGTGACAGAGGGGTACATGTGTGACAAATAACCTGCCACATTCTCTGCATCATTTCACTTCATCAGACATCAATTCAACCCAAACCCAATGGCCTATTTGGGAATCAATCACATTATGAAAGTAAATGATTCTGTGGAGAGCAGATTTCCAAAAGCTTCCTTACATTCCTATAGTTCCCTAATTTCTGTAGTCCTTGTGAACAATATATGAATGAATAGATAAACCGGGTGAGTTAAGTGCTATTATAACGTTCCTTGTATCCTTGTGTTGAGTATTGTTTTAACAAACTCGCAGAGTCTCTGAAACACAATGAAACAGATACGTAAACACTGCCCCACTTCCTGCTTGCATTTCCTCCTCATTTTTCTTGTCTTCCCGTGTGAAATTGAACAAATATTTGCCCATTCTAGCCAAAACAATCATTCCACGCTCTCTTCAAGCGAGGAAAAAAAAGTACTGAGGCTATTGGTTGCTCCACCTGTGTGTAACTCAACATGGGAAACTGCAGATCATGAGGCTCTCTTGTTTTCTGGAGCAGAGACAAAAGTCCAGACCAGTCTCCGTGTCACTCAGGCCCACAGGCTCCACAGAAGTCCAGTTAGTAGATATGTGATTAATTATACATACATTGATAGAAACAACATTCATTATTCATGAGCTTCTCAATGTCAAAGCTATTTCCCTCCCTTTCAGCATGATGAAAAGATTTTAAATAATAGCCCCCCTCTGCAGACGCCTACATTCCAGCAGAGTCTGCTGACGCTAAAGAGGCTTAAGTCAGAGCTGTTGTCTTACCGGGGAATCGCTACACAGGCCCGACGTGTTTGGAACTGTCGGTGACCGGGCTGCTTCCTGGGTCTATGTTTATGTTTTGTCTTTGTCTTAAGAGAAGTGGCTGGTGTTTTTAATCCTTTCAGACGGAGGTCTAAAGTCCATTTGGAATGAAAAGGGTCTGGAAAGAGTTTCATTTAACACCTGTTCAGCACTCAGGTTTGTGCGTGTCAGAAAGAAAACTGGAGTATCTCTATAGGATTACGATTCATGGTTTCACACCATAAAAAAAAGGGGGGGGGGGGTTGGCAACTTGATTATGTACGCTGTTTCCTAAAAGAAATCGGCTTACTGTTCTCAAAGCCTGTGGAGCCCAATCAAACTCAAATAGCAGGAACTTCCCCTTTCAGCAAGTCTTGAGGGATTTTCCTTAATTTGGATGTCAGACTGCAAAGTTTTCACACTCCTCTCATCCCCAAATCCGTTAATGTGTGCATGGCGCCACATGAGACAGGTAGGTTTTTTTTCCACACTCTCTGCTGCTAACATATAATCCAGGTAGATTTTGCAGATACTTGGTACCTCTAAGAATAAGTTCTACAAACACATGTTTATAGCACCCACTTAATTTTTTCAAGTGAATTGCTAGATGGCATTTCCCGTCTTACATGTGCCCTATATTAGCCCATATTGAGGGGGAAGGGAGGCACAAGGAATTCCCAAAGGTTTGTCTCATCTCCCCTGGGCCGGGCTTAAAAATAAACATTCAGAAACACTGCAGATTATATAAACATATTGCTCTAAAATTTGTGCATGAAAGCAGTGACTGAATAAACAGCATTACTTTTGAAATTAGTAAACTTACAAATTATTTTTGATGAAGCCAATAAATGCAGGGATTACAGATATTAGAGAGCTGTGAACGTGTGAGCAGAGTTTATCAGCTTGCACTTTGCAACATGGTGGAGCATGGCTCGGTACATTTTCTTTTAGCAGCTTAAAGGTGGCTGCCAGTCACACTGGCACTGCTGTAGTCTCTCAGTCTCTCAGTCTCTCGTTCTCCCTCCCTCTTGCTTTTTCTCTCGCTGAGTGTGACAAGGCATCTTTCCAGACATTTTAGTTGGATGGAGATTTGCAGCAGCTCATTACAGACTGGGAGGCTCTGTGAGTGGATGCAGTCATTCGGAGATGGATTGAGTGGGTCTGTTTATTGACATGCCTTAATCTGACACTGGGTAAAGGGAATGAGTCACCGCCTCCAGACACACTACCACATCATAGCCACTCCAGCAAATAGGGAGGCAGCACCCAGGATACGAGTGGAACTTCATCAGTGCTCATTAATCCAACTACCCGAGGCCACTCGCTCAAATAAACAATGTTTACTTTGTGTGTTGGCTGGATGGAGGGGTGATGGAGCTTTTCAAAGGGCACGTGTGTGGGGTGGTCAGGTCCACAGCGTACACACAAATGCGCCACCCCCAGATGAACACAAAGAGACACACACACCTACAGTATGCAAACATGTACTCCAGACTTCATCTCATCAAAAATCCAGCCGGCCTCTTAACCCACTGCCCCCCCAAACACAATATCTGTGCACACCAGCTGCTAAAACTCAGTCGAGGCACTTAGTCTTTCTGGTGCGCAAAACATGGGAGGATGATCGGGCATGATGCCAAACTACCTATCATTGAAAGGGACTTTTTATTAACCAGATGGGTATGTGAGATAATTTTAGTTCAGATCAAAACATGGCTTCTCCTTTCAGTGATCCAGCTATAGATCCAGTTAGCTTTTTGATTCAGTTTGCCGGTGCTTCAACGGAAGCATATCTGGAGCTGATATTTGGGATGGTCTACCGAGGCAGCTGTCAGTGGTGAGATAGACAGCAGAGCGTTAGCTGTTTGCACATCACCACTGCATCTTTAAATGCAGCTTGTTAACATGAGTGTGACAGGCTGCCATCAGGCCACAGGCAGTGGCAATACAACATAAGATCCTGTGGTCCAGCATTTGTTTTCCATTATACCGCTCTTTCATACATAGACTTCGAGATGTGAAAATGTGAATCCTTTATATTTCACAATCAACTGTAAATGTGAAAAAAAAAAAAAAATTTCCACCTCAGCAAAAACATGAAATATGTGCAGAATGGGTAAGCCACTTACAAACGAATATAAATCTCTTTTGAAGAACTCACACATGCATGCACAAAGGCAAAACAAGTGAAAGGAATAAATGCTGTGTGAGTCAGAGAGGGAATAACATAACACAAACACACTCACACACATACAGTTGCAGTGGGGCAGAGAGTCGGAGTGGGGCCTGCTGTCAGCTCCGTCGGGGACAGCTTGGAAGCAGAGCCAGTGGAGAGGTGGCCAGATGCATTGGGCTTGACCCGTTCATTCATAAGGGGGGGGGGGGCGTTTCAGCTGCTGAAACACATAGGGATTAGCCACACTGACTTCATTTAATTTAATTTGTATTCGGGCCATTGTTGGGGGGGAAACATAGTTTTTCACTGCAGGGGATATACAGGGTCATGGAAAACAACAACAGACGGCGGATTGCTGCGTCCTACCCCTGCAGCGGATCCACAGGGGAAGGCATGGCAGTGTATTCTGAGACTTCAGGCGCACGCACACACACACACACACACATTCACTTGAGCACATATCTCGTTTGCCCCTAATTATGTCTATATTATGAAGTCAGCTCTTTCCAAATGAGACTCAGACCATGTATCCACCTTTTCACAGCTCAGTTTCTTGAAATAAAGACATTGAATCCTTTTGTTCTGCCACCATAAACAACATGTAGTAATTTTCGGTGCTTATCAAAGCTCTGCTTTGCGCACTTGTGCGTCTGTGCTTGTGTCTGAGTGTGTGTGTGTGTGTGTGTGTGTGTGTGTGTGTGTATACTAAGCTGTTATCTACCAAGAACATATCTTAGGGGCGGATGTTTATCTGTGCTGATGCAGATTGGAGGAGTTCTCTTTGTCTCAGTGCAGTGGCACATAATATTATTTGTCTTTGGTTTTTTTCATCGTTTATTTCTCCTAGGCTGATATAGTTTGATATCCTATGGTGGAGAAATCCTTTTATTACCCCCAGGCATCTAATGTGCTTTTACTTGTAATCTGGGAATTTAATAAATGAAAAGGAGAGGCAGAAAAAATCTGCACACAATCGAATACAACTCTTTTTATTACATGGAACATGACTTACATTGTTGCGCAAGATGAGGAAAACAGCTGCAGTGAGTGAGTGAGCGCCTAATGTGCCTCCTCACATTTTGCAATAGCTCCATAGAAAAAAATATGGCAGCTATCGGCCATCAAACCTCCTGTAGCCAAAGCCTGTGGTCACAAGAAAGCATCTTTTCTATCTTGTACAAGTGACAAACTCTAAAGAAAGCTAATGTACCATGAACTGGGAAAAGAAGTTTTATTACAAATACATCTAAAAAAATAAAGAAAAAAAAATGTGCAAGCTGCAACAGCATTGCTTTGTCTCTGCTAGACAGAGAGGACTGTACTGCTGGAGCCTGTTCAAGACTATCAGGCACTCACTAGCAATCGTGTTTTTTTTTCTCCCTCCCTCAGCCCCTATCAAAAGATGTTACTGCGTAAAATGTCAAAAAAAAAAAAGAGGCAAGAGAAGTAATCTCCTTCTCCTTTTTGATCGCAAGTGGAATAATTGGAACCCTCTTAGGCTCATTACATGAGTTGCCCGCCAGCCAAAACACAGCTCCAACTGCCCCTCTTCATTCATGTTCAGGCTTTGAAAAATATTGCTTCCTCTAGTAACAACTCTTTATGAGATGCAATGACTAGAGGTCCTGATACCTACATTAGCGGGTAATCCCACAATGCTTTTGAAAATATAACTTTCAACTACCACTGTAGAACATTGATTCAAAGCTATGGGAAGGAGACAGCAACAATCTGGTCCTGGAATAATATCATTATGCATATCATGCAGCGCTTCTCACTATATGTCTATTTTTGGCAATGCCGTTCTACTACATAAAGGTAGTGCATACAAGTTACAACTTAATTTGGATTCCTGTTACTAATAGCCTGGTCTTCATTGTTATTACAACTATGCTTGTAATTATTGCGACTCTAATTACTATTACTGTATTACCCAAATTGCCCTTATTCTGGGTCTAGATCACCCGCACTGACAGTAGGCAAGACATGCCTATGAAGAATGGCACCAATGTCCCTTCAGATAAACCCAGTATAATTAGCTGTGTGCCTTACAGGGCCTGTATGATGGTAATAATTAGAGCTACTGTAGCAAAGGTCACGCAAAACAATTTAGAGAGGATGCTGGCTGCATGGTTAATGGGAAGAGAGCAGGCGCGACATGAGAAAGAGGAGGACTCGGATGAATGTGGAGATTCCTTTTCCATCTCAAAGACGTGGAAGGCATGTTGCTGTTACTTTACCTCCGCCCTTGCTTAATTTTTTTTTACCAATGCTCTTGAAATAATAGAAATTGAAAACCAATTTTAATGGCAAGAAGACTCCCAGCTAACATAGTTTAAATGGATCCATGATTAGATTTCGGGAAAGTGCTACAGGGTGTATCTGTGAACTGGTGTCAGCTGACATCGATTCCCTGCTTTTGAGGTGTGATATCTGCCCCAATATCCTGTTGTTTCATCTGTTCATTAACTTGAATATTAATGCATTTACACTCACCCTTAGTTATCATTTTTAATTGTATGTGTGTGAAAGAGAGAGAGAAAATAAAAGGATAACAAGACAGAGAGTGAGAGACGTGCTGCCCCACCCAAGTACACAAGTTAATTAGCTGAGTCAAAAATTTGACACTATAGTAAACAAGTAGTCACAATGAGCTACTTGTATTTGGACACTCCCTTCATGTGACCTGGGTCTCTGTGTAATTCCCAGCATGATCCTAAGCCAAGACCTCAGGGGTTCACAGCCTGAACCCACCAGGAGTTGCCTGCTCCCTCACCTCACCACCATCACACCCTCCAGTGTCATAAGTAACAGCCTCATACTCAAATATAGCATCTGGAACAACACATATGCTTATGTGCGCTAGATTGGTCTCTACTTGCTCTTGCAATGCTGTCACAACCATCCAAACCCCAACTCCCAACATCACTTCATTAGCAGTGAGTGCTGCAAACAGTCCTTAGCAGCAAAGACACCGTTTTCCTTTAACGCCTGTCTTTGTTGAATTCATCCAACCCATTCAATGACAAATCTTATCTTACTCGTTACAAATAAAAGACTTTGCATTATTGTCTAAAGAACATCTTGTTTTGCAAGATGCCCTCTTGGCAGCTAATCTTTATGGAGGAATAGTTTGACTTTTTGGTACATGCACTTTCTTGTCAAGTTAGAGCTAGATGTGACCAGAGAGTGTTATAAAGGCGGGACACAGCTAATCTAGCTGTTTAAAGAGTAAAAAAAAAAATCTATTAACAAAAACAAATCTACTTTCCAGCATCATGTCAAAGAGCAACAGAGTGTTTGTAACTTAAGTGATTATTAGCGGCGAAAGCAATCACAAATTCTTTTTTTACTGTGCAATAATAGAGAATGTAGTGTCATGGTAAAATATAGGGGATTTGCACATTCCTTTTGTCGTAGCTTTGATGAGTTTATTACTGAGAAATACTCAAATGATTTTTTAATGATTTTGTTTGTCTTTAATTTAAATTTTTTGTGAGTCTCAAGCCGTCGCGTCAATCAGTTAATAAATGTCTGCATAAAAGCCATTTAAGGCAACAAGTGCTGCATCAAAAAATGCTTCTCAACGTCTGATTTAGCTGCCTTATTCAGTTGGATTCAACTTACTGATGAAATTCACTGGGGTGGGAAGAGAGGCATATGCTGAGATCCATATGGCTTTGTGACTGTGGGGGTTTAAAAACGGTAAATTGTGATTACCATTGATCTCGGTCATCAGATGCCTAATCTCTATGAATTATATCCACGCTGGCCACATTGGGTGACGATGAACAATCCTCCCCCACATCTGAAGTCCCAAACAAGTGTTGGGGGAAGCAGTGATAAGCAGGTCCTTATCCTTTTAAAGACACTCCCATAATCCAACAGCGGTGGGAGGAGGGAGGGGGCCTCAGCTTTAAGGGATTTAGTCTGGATTATAGCTAGTCCTCCAAATTAAACCAAAAGTCAGTTTTCTGCAGTTGCTCATGCAAGCTGGCAACTGGCTTGCTACCAGCACTGTTAACAAGGCGAATGATGGAGGTCTAAAATTAGAAAATTGTCTCGCTCAGCCGCTGCGCGAACAAACACAAGTAACACAGTAGCAAAACCCAACCTGTTCCCACCTAAACTGATTATTCAGCCCCTCCTACTCTCCACCTCTTTCACTTCCCAGTTGACCTGTGAGTACGCTCAAAATGTCCTCCATGCTGTGTACCTGACCCTTGTTGCCAACCAACTAAGCCACAGAAAAGCTTCTCAAAGGCTGCTCTGTCCCTGCTGATGCTGCTTCACGCAGCAAAACAAGGCCAAACAAGGCTTAGAGGCTAAAATGATCATTATTGAGTAGCAAAAAAATGAAAACTCAGAAAACCATTCATATGACTGTCCTCCTCCATCATTCTTGGTATTTTGCATGCAACACAAATTAACATTTAGGATGGACAACATTTTGACCTGATAATAAGAACCAAGGGCTAAGGGAAACAAAGCTACAACTGTGCTCTCATTTTGTCTGGTATTCAAAATTAAGTTATATTTGTGCAATAATAAATTAAATGACGGCCTCCACACGTTGGGAGATACGTGTTAGAAACGAAGACTGATGTCATGTCAAAATATGAAGATGAAGCTAAGAGATGAGTGGCATTAATTCTTGGAGCAAGGAGAAACAGCCTGGCTCTGTCAAAAGGTTAAAACAATCTGCAAATCACATGTTATATGATCTGTGTTTCATAAAGTAATTAAGGAGGTCATTGCTTCAAGCCATAAAATCTTCATACAGAAGACATATATTATTTAAGGGAATTAATGTTCTTATCTAGCTCCATGCAGGGAAATTCAAACAATCATGTCTTTGTGCAAACTCTACATTGAAAGGCCAAGGGGTTTGAACCAGACCCTTATTCTGTGAGGCGACAGTGCTAACCGATGTGCCACTGTGCACATGCATGAATTTGATAAATGTCAATGTAGGAAGAGTCCTTACAGCCTTCCTTGATGTTACACTAGAGTGCTCCAATACAGCTCCACAGTGACCCTCTTGCCATGCTGCCCGACAGAGGAGTCAACCCCTGTTATTAAAGCGTAAAGATTATAAGGAGTCTTTCCCTAACAAGTGCAGACATGCTGTCTTGCCTACTTGCTAGCCACAAGACTGGACTGAGAACAGCTCTCAAATAGGAGGCAGGTAGAGGAAAGAAATCTTGAAGTGAGGAGGTTACTGGGGAAAGTGCTGCACAGAGGCCAAGTGCTTTTCATTCATTAAGTTGGCTGCCCGAGCTGTGGTATGTCAAATGGTGAACGTGATGGGAAAGTCAAAACCAAGGTCCCATTGTGCTCCACAGGGCGACACCAACAGAATTCTGAATATTGTTTTCTGATGCCATAAGGGAGCACAAAGAGGTGGGGGCAGTCGTTATTAATTCCCTTGCAAGGCAATCCTAACTATTATCATTAGTAGTGTTTTTATCTTCCATGTTTGCCCCAGAGTAATAGATATCTAATCTCTTCCTTGGCACACATTCTTGTCCTTCCAACCTGACCTGGTATCACTCAAGTAAAGAAATCGTTTCCCACCTCTCTGGAAACTAGATATGGGTGTAAATAAAATGCCTGGTCCCTTTTTGAAAAGGCTTAATCCTGGGAAAACTAACCTGAGTGAGACAAGCCATTCTGAACTGCTTTCAGGAAAACTAGATAATCAAAATGCAAAAGAGCTTTTGATAGAAAAATGAGCCAACTTCTAACAACAAATCCTTTACACCTAATATCAGCAAATTCTCCCTCTGAACTTCAATTTGTATGTTGTCTTTGGGTTTTTAATGTAATCACACAGCGTGCAGCACTCCATTGGTGAGCTTGCCTGATTTATGTCAGCCCAAATCAGACTGACTGCTTAGAGCTTTTCAGACATCATGAATGAGAAAAGGAACCACACACTGAACACATTAGGGGTCCCACCATCTCCTCAGACAGGGGGACAATGGGTCGAGGAGCGGAGATAAAGGAGGGGGATAACAGGAGTGAAGGAGTGGCTGACGCTGATCGGGCAGAGAAAAAGGGGGAGAATGGCAGAAAAGAAAAGAAGAGGCCCAAGACACCGGCCACACAGGGCAGAGGGAATGTGGAGGCTCAGAGAGGCCTATACTTGGTCATAGCCCATTAGGCTGGCTGGGTGAAAATGCTACAGCTCATTACATGCTCTGCCTCTGTTCTGTGGATGAACAATGCGCAATTACGCTACCCTGCTGCTCCTCTAACCCTACTGCTGCATGCCTCTGAGGCGGCCCATACCGCTGCTATTCAGCCTTGTCTGCCAACAGCTCCTGTGCTCATCTAACATCCCATACATGGGCTCCCTAATGATAATCCAGGTGTATCTTAGAAACAAAAGCACTGTATGAATTTGCTGAAATGAAAGAAGAGGAAAAACATAAAAGGTTGCTTCAATGCCAGAACAAACAAAACAAGGGTATAATGCTGCATTTGTGCGTGGGATACAATGATGTTTGCTCCCTTTTGTCTGTGTTGCTGTCTTTAGATTCTAGCTTTCTGCACTTTGAAGCAGCAGACACCACAAAGGGATCGTTCTTTTGCTTCAGACTGAATTAAGATTCATTATATGTTACAATTACTGTAAATCCAGGTAAAACATCAATGTACATCCAAATATAATTACGACAGTTAAATGTAAGAAGATGTTGCTGAAAGAACTGTGGCGGCATCTGCAATGCAGTGAGTAATGAAGCTCAGAATTCATCTATCCACCAGCAAATTGGTTCACTTCAAGTCATCCTCCGTTCCACCCTACAATTATGCATGCAGAGGTTGACATTTAATCTGATGGGGGAAATGCTAACTAACATCCTCCTGCTCCCTCTTTGTTTTAGGCAAAAACAGGACACTTGGAAAGGTCATTCTTCCCAAGTGTCAGAGCCGGCTGCTTGGAAAAGTTTCTATTCACAGTGAGTATTGTTATGTTCCACAGAGTCCCTCCCCCATCTCCCTGTCACTCAAAAAGCACAGCATCAGCACTCAGAGGAAAAGCCTGGGAACTGTGGCAACAAGTATGGTAACCTGCGGTTCAATCCAAATCAAGACTGATATCCACGTTTTAAAGTAATACCTTTTATTGCTGCACAATTGGGTGGAATTTGTTTGTAGCAGACTTAGATCATTACAAGAGAATTGCAATAACCTTTTTATTACTTTGTTTACTTGATAAAAGACATTTTTGATTATGGTGTTTAAAAACAAATCAGAAAAGAAATCATGAAATTCTCACAATTCTCAGTGAAGACTGATTGTGAGTCCATTGTTATTATGTGCAAAGACAAATGTATAATGAAGGTTCTCTTGCACTGCGTGTCAATAAGCCAGAAGGGCAGAGGTTACATACATTGAAAATAGTTGGATCTGTTTCTCCAGAAAACACATTTTATTCTTAGCCAAAACAAGTCTGAAGGTTTGTGTTTTGAATATGTAGGCTGACCTTTTCTATCGCATCTTACTACAGGCCTCTTCCACCATGGGCAGCAAAATCAGCATTAATGAGCATTGAGGTTATTTTTTTTTATTGACCTGGAGCCTTCCCTTTTCCTCAGTTTTACGACTTTTTTATTTGTTGAGCTTAAAACGCCACCTTTAATGCACTGAAGACTAGAAAAAAAAAAAAGACAATGTTAGAGAATGTATGAAAGACTTAATATGATCATTTCAAAATGTCTTCATAAATCCATTTTCCAACCTAACTCTAAGTTGGGACTTGACTGTCCAAGGATTTAATTTGGGGAAAAAGAAAAGAGAGATAGAGAGAGAGAGAGAGAGTGAAAGAAAATGCAACAGGAAAATCATTTAAATGGGTAATTATGCACTTGCAGCATTCCTCGCAGGGCTTAACAAGGTGCGTAATGATGTCCCCTTCCTCAGCGATAAACATCATCACTATGTCCATTTCCTTCATTCCATTTAGCCCTCTCTTATTTATGGGTAGACCCATCAACCTATTAGCTCAACACTATTATGGCTGTTTTTGCATTTAGGTAGATGTCCAATAAAAATAATTTAACATAAATTGTGGAGCTACTAATGGCATTAGCTCACTAATCTCCTTGATGTTTAATAGGCTTGGAAGAAAGTTAATTCTTTCCATGTGATCAAGTTTTCAGTGTAATTTACATTATATATAAACACAAAATTACATTTTGCGTTTGTGTGAGTCAGCTGCTTAATATATGTCTGTTGGCTGATGTTCTCAAGATGTTCCCCAATTTGATAGTTTTATCCTGGACGGTCAAGCTTTTAGAACTAGAATTACAGTTGGTGCAAAACTCAAACTGCTCTTCTCAGCCAACACCATTTTTCACATCTGCAGGTACTTTAAAATAATCACAAAGTTTGAATTTCAGGGGGAGAGAAAAAAACGTTAACAATTTAAAACCAATTTTAGAGAGATAAATACCATGTTTCAGGTGGTCTTAAAGTAGGCTGAGGGACATCATTGGCTTTCTATAAATAGAGTCCTCTCCTGTTTTCTCTCATTCTGTCTCTCCTTGTTTCTCTTGGCCTTGCCGTTTCTCTGTGGAATTCCTCACCCTGCACGCTGCACACCAGTCACATGTGGTTAAGGACACATACAGTGACATGTGTACATCAGCTGGCATCACTCATGTGTTTTGACTCCTAAGCTCTTTTGGCTGGGTGCTCTGATTCCAACGAGAGGCTGGTCCCCGGCGGGCCTGGATGCTTGTGACTGGCTGCTGGGAGTTGTTATGTCATTTCATTTTACCTCTGCAACATCGAGAATGACATGCTCTGGTGTTGCGGTTAGGGGTCAAGGCTATAAAAACCCAACCAAGTGTAAAACTAGCACTGGTTGTGCATGTAGTGAAAACCATCTTGTTGAGTAATGGCAGTAAATCATCCAACAGCTTCATCCACGTTGTGTATTAAACACGGTGGGAGGAGCCAGTAGAGGAATGCAATAAGAGGGCAGCTGGTACATCACTGTCACACTATTCATTTATTTCTGACAGACAAGGCTTTACTTCACCTTATAAACACTGACACTTGAAAAGATGAGCATTTCTGAAGCCCCTACCTTACAAATAACCTTTCTTTATAATTAACAGTTTCATCTACTACTCAATAAGTGTGCTGCTGACACTTTGGGAGATGAAATAAATCTTTTTGAATCCTTTGTAGGAAGATTGCAACATTCACGTTCAGCTATATACAGACACACACATGCACACAACGATTTTTAGATCAAGCAGTTGTATCTATTTCCTTGTTGAAGAGTCTCTGTAAAACATCAGCTTTACTGTATGTGCTGCTGTGTATGCTGAATTCACAAATATTGAATTGAATAATAAATCATTAATTTGCACAATATTCTATTTATATATTTTCAAACCACGTCTAAAAGATATTATTCCCTGGATGTCCATACAGGCTAGTGAACTAAACTGCAGGCGGATTTCCCAGAAATCCTTGTGTTTAAATGACAGGAATTTTACATTTCTCTATGACTTTCATCATAATTCTAATGATCATCCTGTTTTGCTGTAATGCCTCCAGCCATGGTGATACATTCAAGTTAGATTTGAAGAAAATATCATCCACTTCTATTCACTTTCAAATGGCATTGAAAACTGTGAATACAATGCTGACAGAGCTTCGACAATTTCAAAGAAATATTAAGCAGAGTCATTCACGAACAAAGTGAGGGCTAAGGAAAGACAAGAGACAGTAGTTTTACTTCCAATTGCTTCTCTGGTTTTCATGTTGTCCTTTCCCGAATACACTTTCAACGAATTAAATGAAGGTTTTTGCTTTCTGTCAATCACAGTCTTTCAGGTAAACAAAAAAAGTGAAATGATCCTGGCAAATGTACAGTGAAAATAAAGCTTTAATTTCGGGGAAAATTTTGCATCATTAACATTAATTAGATCCTAAAATAGTGTAAAAGTATAAATAAAATTACATTCTGTAAAACTGTCTGCACTGCAGAGAAATGACCATTTAGACGAAAATGACCCTGTTTGGGAAATATTAATGGAAATACATATCTTAAAACTAAAGAATGATAATGATATCACGACGACATTAAAAGAGTACTCTAAATGCCGAATCACAACAATGTTTGATTATCGAAATTGTTGTATCATACCTTTCATTTCATTTTGGCTCCGATTTCTGAGTTGGTCGTGATGATGAAAATGATAACGTCACTGTCTATACTTCAAATAAATGTGGGGCTCCATAAGAAATATTGTGTGTGTGTGTGTGTGTGTGTGTGTGTGTGTGTGTGTGTGTGCGTGGGGGGGATTGGCAGTTTCAACAGATGTTTAGTGTGTGCTGACAGCAAGACATCTACTTTGCATGCTCAATATGACACGTTTGAATGCTCCCATGCATATTGTCCTGATGTGAAGTGATAGCGAAGGATGTGCAGCCTCACTGGAACCACTCCCCGTTGTCTCTCCTACATCAATATCAGAATGTCTTCCTTACTAACAGGGAAAAGCAGAAAGACTGAAGCACTGTCTGTTGTTTTCTTTCAATTTTCATTTTCTCATTTTAGTTGCTTTGATTGATTGTGAGAGCTGAACAAAAAAGAAACAAAATGTACATCTGAACCTGCCACTGTGGCACACCCTACCACACGGCATCAGAGAGGCTTGTGAAGGTAGCTACAATATCTTTAAGGAAAAACTACAGAGAGAATCTGGAGGATAGATACATTAATTTTCAGTTAACTTGATGAAGCACACTCTCCAATGCATACAGAACATTTTACAATATGGAGTGCAACCCCCATTTCTCTGATTCATTTACCACCTTCTTCTGATTCATTTATCAGCAGTGTTAGAGAAAGAGATTCATCAATAAAGTAAGATTTTTTTGCTATGCTCATTATCTAGAATCACAGGTGTGAGGAGCCTTAGTACATTACAAATTCAAAAACACGTTCTAGCCAAAGGCCATTCCTTTACTGTATAATGTTTCCCAGACCAAGTGATTCACTATAATTAAGCCATGGAAGACAGCTCTATTCTCCTGTGAGCGTTCATATTAGCACTAGCACAGGCAGGTCTAACAAACATCTCACAGCTGATGCTTCTCAAAACAATGGACGGCCATGTTCTGAGAGGTATATACCGGTAGATGTTCTCCAAGGGGAGAATACAATATACACAATCCAGTTTCATGTATGAGGTCTTTGGGGGGACCTGTCACTGTTATCTTGGCCAAGTGTGTGTGTGTGTGTGTGTGTTTTTGTGCCAGGGTGCTTTGTCGCAAGCAGGAAAAGCTCGACTCCAGCTGCTCTGACAGAAGCAGGAAGCTCAGAGCCCCTCATGAGCAAACAATATAGGGGAAATTTCATCGATCAAAAACACAAATTGCACAGACACTAGTCCATATTCTCTTTCCCTCCATTTTCAGTGCAAATCTGACCTCGTATCCACATTCTGATGGCAGTGATAATTTTAAACTACATGTTTGGAAAATAAACAAGCACACAGACATCATTGTGCCCTGGTGTAAAAACAAAAAGCTCTGCTGCTGAGGATAAATGAATCATGGATAATTATGACGTTACCCTCAGGATGAAAACTATTTTTTGGGACAAAGCAGCCTAAGTAATCACAACAGTGCAGCCACTCGTGTGTCCTAGCCAGTCAATGGGGTATGGGTTGAGGACTTGTGGAGTCAAGTGGTTTCAAGCCCAAGCTTGCTCATTGTAACAAAGCAATTATCAGTCATTTCACTGCTGTTTGTTTGTGCTATAAATGATAATGTTATTATACTAAAAACATTTTTCATTTAAGAGAAACATTTGAACGTACTGTAGAGCTTCTTCCTCTTGCTGATGTCACAACAGGGAGTGAAGAAAACAAGGACAACTGTCGCTTTGTTGGGGTTACTATGTCGGTGGGTAACATTTACTTTTGCTACCTCTGTTCCTCACTTTTCCTCACAGTTTTGCCAATCCATCCCTCTAGCGCACAAAGACACACACGCTCTCACTATTCTCAATCCAGGGAAAATATGCAAAGGCCGGGTCAAAGAGATGTTTGTCAACATCATGTGTAAGGCGGAGAGCGATGGAAGCTGCATGCTAAACAGGCCCAGACTCTATTGAACCAATCAACGGCCTAAGAGAAAATGAGAAAACGTAGTCGGGGCTCAGACACCTGGCACTAAGACTCACTCACCCTTGCTCACTTCTTCCCTCCTTATCTTTCTATCTGCCCTCACACAGCTCTATTAAGATAGCTATAAGCTTTGCATATGGAATCATCAGAATCAATCTCCGGCCCTATTTGTCTCCCTCTCCACTTTTTCATTAGCTGAAACAAATAAAGGATCTCCTAATCCTGCGGCAAATATACTTTTATTGGATGGTTAAACTTCAGAAACAGGATACTGCTGGAGCTTTTTACAGAGGAGACTGATTCCCTTTTGAAGCCACAACCACATTCGTTTTTTGGTGACCTGCATAGCACTACCTACCAGCAAATGCAATCACAGCACACGGGTCACCGCGTGAACCCACTGAATCCCCCACCTCTACCTCCACTGACCGGATAATGCCACAGGACAATCCCCAACAACATTTCTCATTCTTTCCACCTGTGTTGTTCGCACACACACTCAGTCAGAACCAGCTCAGACAGGCCCAGTAAATCAGCATGCCTGTAAGTAGGTCTCATTGACCCCTCAGGATGCATCGGTGCCTGGATCTCTCTGGATCATCTGGTCAATACATCAATATCCATCTTCTGTTTCTTGTTTTAAGACCCCCACCTCCTCCTCGCTGAATGTCAAATGGAGATTGGAGTCATCAATTACAAGTGCGTGTGTATGTAAGTCTACATGGAGCTGGAGCTTATTTGCTGCCGTGTATAGGAGAGAGTGCGAAGCACGTTCTTCTAGAAACAAACATGCACACACACACACAAACATAAATGTCCCTTTATCTCATGGGACTGAGAAGAAGTGGGTCAGAAGAGAGAGGGAGGGGTTACCCAAAGAATCCAATAGACCAGTTCATACATACGAAAATCTATAAACTAAAGATCACTTGGTCGGCACACACTCTGTCAGCTTGAATAGTCTTTCAAGTCAGAACTTCACTGCTCTGCTGGAGCCATGCATGGTGTGTCAAAGTAATTCAATGGCTGGCTGTGCAGATTAGCCATGCAGTAACAGAGAAGCCAAATGGACAACACACAGATAGAGCATTTAAGTAATGATTATTCTTTCTGCTAGCACCTGAAATGATGTGTGGTGGAGCTGATTAGTTGGGTCAATACACCTAGCAGGTGCTCAAACTCCTGTTCTGTTCCTGTAAAAAAAAAAAATTCAAAAGTAAACGAGTGGAGCCGGAGAGGCCAAATAATCCACTTAGTCAGGCCTCAAAATTCTGCTTGGCAAAGAGCTCTCAGTCACAGGTCAGCTCCAGTGTCTCGGCACCTAAAAAATGCCTCAAAGGATACTGCTCAGTTTGACTGGCGTCACGTCACAACTGCCACTTCAAATAGCTCAGCTTTCCACCAGTAACAGAGATTCCATTGACTGACGCCGTAGTTGTGGTATGATGGCATGCTATCATGGAATCACTAGATCGAGATATATACAAAAGAGTGGTGAGTAAGATCTCTGCAACTCACTTCTAGGATTCAGCCCCGCCAAGTAGACCCAATATCAATAATTAATGAGAAAAAAAATCTAACAAAGCTGGACATTTCTTCTCTGCTGATGAAACCTCATGTTTAGTCATATGAATCAATTTGATCAATTTTAAAGCCTTTTTGTTCAACCCCTAACGCCCACAGCTGCCCATCCGGGGATTTAGAACAGAGCACAGCAGGATTATATCTCACCTCTGGCAGTGGCATGCCGTTGATGATGAGGTCTGGTTGTTGGTGGCCCTGCCCAGTGAATGGGTGCTGATAGCCATGGTTGGGAGCTGCATTGCGTGAGTTCTGGTTCTCCACGTTGAGGAAGGTGCTCTCGGAGCGCCTGCAGCCCAGTGGCAGGCTCTGCTGGTGGTAGTCGAAGTAGTTGAGCGAGGAGGTGAGAGACGAGCAACTCACCACATTCATCTTGTCAGTCTCCTCGACGTCTCGGGGCACCAGGCGGATGTCATTCTTGCTCAGCTTCTTCTTCTTGCTGGACTTCTTCTGGTTGCCATATGAGTACTCCGCCACCCTGCGTAAGTAGAAGAAACTGAACAGACTCAATAAAGCAATGTTCTGCCTTCCCCTTCCGTGTCCACATGGTCAAAAAGCTCGCCCGCCATGCCAGCTAGGGTGCTGCTTGACCATGGGTGTCAGACAAAGACCCGAGGCCTGTGTCTAGAGTGAAAGAGCACACTTAGGTGATTCCCCACTCTTGTAATGGAGCTGTCATGCCTTGTTTGTTTGCATTTGCATGCTCAACAAATGAGATGTCACAAACAGGCAGATAAGATGCAAACATGCCAAAACCACAAAAGCAAAGCAAAAGGACACACTGATACTCTGCAGCACTACCGGTATATGCAATCATATTCAAAGCACACAACCCATACTAATTCCATTTTTTTTGTCATTATCAAGTAATCCCACTAGCAAAGTGGAGTGCAGGAGAACTGCAGATTCAAATTCATTTAGCTACTCTCCGTGGCTGCAGCAAACTTCAACTGAATATTTTGAGTTTAATAAGAGAAAATGAGCAACACAGCCATGTTTTATGAAAGGATCTTCAGACTGGGAAAAATACCCATTCTTCACAGCCTTGCAATTTTCCACAGGAGAACAGATGCTATGTGCTCTATAGTGATGAGTACAAACTTCACTAGACATTTTCTACATAATTTGTGATGTTTTTTACAATCTGCATTAGTTCCAACCCTGGAGGAGGTTATTTTAAAAACCTTACGGTAAAGAGCATATGGTTTATTTCCTCCTAAAGCTCCAAATAAAACTATAGTTACCCATGAAATTGCAATATCTGGAATGTCTCTGTTCTTTCCTCTTGTCTTGTCTGAAACGTCTCTGCTATACCAGCCCCCACTGGCCTCTGTTCCTCACTAAAATGCCGCTCTAATCCTCTGTTGCTTCTAAAATCACACTGGCTAAGAAGTACCATTGTAGTTTGTCTTTTTCATTTTTCTTTTAGATTGCATCTTGAAAACAGCTCCCACCCCCATCCTGCTCCCCCTTGATTCAGAGGGAAAGAAAATGGGCAGCTGCAAGGATAGAAAATACTTCATTTCTTTTTCATTTATCATTTTAACATGTTGTCTTTCTACTCTGTGCTCAAATTGAAATCTAGTTGGGGATATCTTCAGAGTCAGACACACTGACAGAGGACAAGCAATAAATTGGAGATAACTGCTCCTCATATTCGAGGTGGCGACTGAGAAGCTGAACACATCAGGGCTGATTAAAGCACCCAGCAGGGAGAGTGGCTCACAGGAGGAGAGTGAAGTACTGAGAGAAGGTTTGAATTATCAATTTGTAGTTGTCCTGAGTTTCCAGAGAAATATAAGATATATAATTAACGAAATACTGAAAAGCACCAAAAGCATAAACAAGAAAAACATTACATACGGAGAAAATAGGCATTATTTGGAGAGTTTTGCCTTTTTTTTTTTTCACAACTACATGTTTGAAATTTGATTTCAAATCAGCAGAATTATGTTTGGAGCAAAATATTATTATAGCTTCAGGTTAAATACTCAAATCCAATTTATATGTAAATTTATAGAGGTAATGTGCCACAGGAAAAATCAAAGCCAGAGCTGATGTTAATATTGATGGGGGGGGCAAAAAAACCACACACTATTCAATGCAAGGTCTGGAAAATTAGATCTGCTCCGGAACAAAAAAATGCCTTAATAGATTAATGACTACGATGTGCCTTACATGATTTTACAAAACAAAACAAACAAAAAAAAAAAAATGCATTACATTTTCAAATTGTTAATATTATCTCATCTTATTTTCCTGCAGTTGCTGCTGGCATTCCTTGGTGAGAAGGAAAGGTGAGGTAAATCTGACTGCTGCTGAAGGATAATCACAGTAGATTAAAGTTGATAACAGCCAATCAGCCATTGTGGACGTTAAATAATAAATGTCTGGGACTTATATTGAACCAGCGGGACGTTAATTGTCCAGCTACACACACGCAAATTGAACATGACAGCTGAACCGTCATATTTATGAGTCAATTGGTTACTATGGAGGGATTAAAACAATCAATCACGTTTCCCCACCACAGAACGGTGGGCCTCAGCAGAATGTGTCTGATTTAAAGCAGCTGGGTTATTGTCTCAGAGGAAGAAATCTGCAGTCCTCACATTCGGGCCTCCACGACAAAAGCAACATACTGACAACCAGCAGTTTCAGGCACGACGGCGGTCATACGCACAATCTCTCTCTCTCACACAGACACACCCGGTTTGTTGATTACCTGCAGTTGTAAGTCCGGATCTCCTTGTTATCCCTCTTGCACTTCACCGCCACAAAGATCATGGTGACGAACAGGATGGCTGCGATAGAGCCCAGGGCGATGATGAAGATGAGGGACAGGTTGACGGGTCCAATAGGTTCCTGGGCGTTCAGGTCTGGCGACAGGTAGACCACGATGTAGGCCGAGGCGGAGAGGGAGGGCTTGCCGTGGTCCCTGGCCACCACCGTGATCTCGTAGGTGGACTTGGCGTTTTCTCCAAACATCCTGGTGGAGCGCACCTCCCCGTTCACCTGGTCGATCTCGAAGAAAGCCCTGTCCCCCTCCGAGATGGTGTAGGTCAGCCGCCCGTTCTCGCCCTCGTCGTAGTCGTCTGCCTTCACCTGGGTCACCATGTAGCCCACCCCAGCGTTTCTGGGGATGGAAACCTCCGCTGTGCCATTAACCAAGGGGGGGTTGGTCATGACCGGCGTGTTGTCATTCACATCCAGCACCACAATACGCACCGTGGCATTACTTGACAAAGAGGGATTACCGTTGTCTCTGGCTAAAACTTTGAAATCAAACGTCCTGGTGTATTCGTGGTCGAATGATCTCATAGAGTAAATGCGGCCAGATGGGTTTATGCTGACATATGTGTTTACATCCATGTGCTTAATCTCACCGGGGACTATAGAGTATGAAACTGTGCCATTCATCCCCAGGTCCGGATCCTCTGCTGACACCGCCAGCAGACATGAACCGGGGAGGTTGTTCTCCATCACCATCTCTTGATAGTGTGGCTTGAGGAAGTGGGGAGGGTTGTCGTTCTCATCTGTGACTTTAACTACCAGAGATTTAGTGGCGCGTAAAGGCGGGACGCCGCTGTCCTCCGCTTGGATGGTCAGGTTGTACGTGTCCTTTTGCTCTCTGTCCAGCCTGCCGTCGACCAGTATGGTGGAGAAGCTTTCGTACTCTTGCAGTCTGAACGGCACATTGCCCTGCAGCCTGCACTGCACTTTGCCATTTGCCCCGGAGTCCTTATCTGACACCCTCACCAGCGCGATCACGTATCCACGCTGCGCGTTCTCGCTAACTTCCACCATCTCTGTGTTGAGTGAGAGTAAACTGATGACAGGTGGGTTATCGTTGGTATCCATCACGTTCACTGTGACTTTGCAGTGAGCCGGGATCGAGTTGGGACCCAGGTCTTTGGCCTGGACGTCGATCTCGTATATTTGCGTGGTTTCATAATCCAACACCCCGTTGACGGTGATGATGCCGGTTCTGGGGTCAATTTTAAACGCGTCCCTTGTTTTCTCGGTGACGTAACTGTTGAACGAGTACACGACCTCTCCATTGGTGCCTTCGTCAGGATCCGTTGCATTTAAGTCAATGACTAATGTATTGATGGGGGAGTTTTCCATCACGTTGACTGTATACACTGGCTCGTCAAAAACAGGGTTGTTGTCATTAGAGTCAATCACCTTGATGTTTAACTGGACCGCGCCTATCTTTGGAGGGTCTCCTCCATCTTCTGCGCTGATTTCGTATGTATAGTGGGCCTGTGTCTCCCTGTCTAACGATTTCTGCACCACGAGCTCAGCAATTTTGGAGCCATCCCCTCTGGTTTTAATTTCCAGTCCGAAAAGCTCATTTGGGGTGATGGAATATGACTGAACTCCAAAGATCCCCGAGTCCGGATCGCTTGCCCCCTCTAGGGGAAACCTGGTACCAGGGGAGGCATTCTCAGAAATTTCAATGTCAATGTGGCTCGTTGGAAATCGGGGTGCGTTATCGTTCAAATCCTCAATTTCAACTTTGATGACACAGATCTCCATAGAGTTTGACATCACTTCGAGGGAAATAACACACTTCGGGTTCTGTCGACAAACTACATCCCGGTCTATTTTCATTTGGGTTGTAAGGATTCCGGCTGGACTCAGTTCCACCCATCGTGGTTCTGAATTGGAAATAACCCTTAAGTAGGGGGGCTGCGGTGCAATCTGAAATCCTTGCTTTAGTGCGTCCTTTGTCACGTTTCCAATGACTGACCCGGGTTTCATTTCCTCGTTTATTCCATACTTCAGGTTGATAACAGCCTCAGTGCCGACCCAAAATAGGAGGAACACAGCAATTAATTGTATTAATTCCATTTCCTTAGTTTGCATTGTACCTGTTGAGTTGTTCGTTCTTTTTTTTTTTTTTTTGGTCTGTATGATAAAAGCCTTGATAATTACGTACAAGAATGCATGTCAGAGAAAAGAGCAAAAATGTTCCAAATAAATCATCTCAATGAAATGTCCAGAAAACTGTTTGGATGAGGAGCAGCTCTTGTTTATGCAAATTATATCATGATGTGAAAGCTATAATTCTAACAAGTGCCTTCGCCTATTTCACTCTTGTCGGGCACAGCACATGCTCCGGTCGACTGCAGCGGGAGAAACAGATCTGTGAAAACATGCTGAATCTTCTCACAACAGTGATTTAGTCGATGAAATCCGTGCAGCTCTTACCAAAGACTTACACATGACTCATTTGATGAACTAGTCCATTTTATAGAGGGCTAAAATTAGGAAAAAAATTGCTCGAACTGCATAGACAGAAAATGACAATTCCTGTGAGCAAGTCCACACAAAAATAAAATAAAATAAAATAAATAATCTTCTCTTGCAAGTAATGGGGCTCCAAAAGTCCGCGTTAAAATCTTCGCCTTGATGCCTACAAATATTCAAGTCGCATTTTGGATACACATCTTTACTCTGGGTGATAGCCTATATTACAAGCAGTGATAAGATCTCCTCTTCGGACGACAGCTATAGGCTTTCAAACAGCGCATCTGAGTAAAAAAAAATCTGAAAGGATCACAAAATTATTCAACAGCTTAAGTCCAGATATCTTTGTCTACAGAACAGGGGTTCAAATGCAGCAATGTCTCATCACCTCACTGAAGTCCCGATTACCTTTTTTATTATTATTATTTCCAGCAGATTTAGTCTGTCAGCCCCTTCGCAGGTCTTGAAGCTTTTACTTACTAATTAATTTCCTCGTATCGTCTCACATGGAAAATATGCTGCAAATTTCCCGGCAATTAGTCCATGCAACACACACAAACACAAACAAAAAAACAAAAAAATCCGTTGAAAATGGAGTCAAAAGCCAGCGGGAGGAAACGACGCAAGAACCTACAGTATATACAAAACGTATTTCATGTTGGGCTCCAGCAAAGTAGAAGCACGGTCGCCTATATCCAGCCTGGTGGAGGCAGAAAAAAGGAAAAAGAAATCACCACTCGTTGCCAGTAGGCTGTCTGCTTAACTCCGACATGCGCTCCTCTCGCTTCACTGGTGCACACTGGCGGACTCCAGGCTCCGAGCCGAGCGCTCAGTCTCAGGACCCGCAATCCCCTCAGCCAATCAGGGGTTACACAGGAGGGCTGGAGCTGCCGGTGGGTGGGGCAAAGTACAGCAGTGAAACACGGCCAACTACCTGTTCTCCTGCAGATGGGCGACTCAACGGGCAATTACAGCGTACAAGTTGAAACATGGAGCTGTGCATTTGATGATCGGTAGAGCTGCGCCTCTAAAGAAAAAGGAAACGAGAAACCTGGGTCTGGGGGACCGGGGGGGTCTTTGACAGAGTTCCCATCGGTGCCACAGAAACAAGAGTGACAGACTAATTTCCCCCAGCAGAGGCAGAGAGGAGATGCTAAGGATAACTTTCCACTGATGTGTCCTTGTTTTCTTTTCTGCTACAACAGCCAATTATATGTAACAAGTCATATTTTGCGGCACACTTTCTCTCAGCGGGGAGACCTGAGTGTTACCTGCGGCCTTACACGGATCTGTTTGATCCTCAGTGACATGTCAATGATTGGTCACCTCTCTGCACAACCAACACAGAATTTCCTGCATATTTTAAAGTCATGCCCGAGTTTGTTGATCTATACAGCTGTTGCAAGAGCGGGCATTACATTACATCATTTCTGCCCTAACGCCTGAAGTTAGGCAACATCAAGCAGCTCGGTGAGGCAATTCCCCACAATGAAACAAACATTACAGATGATGGCTCCCGTGTAGTAAAACATGCAGGGAGGAAATCTTGCCATTGGTTAAATCAATACATCAGAACCACCAGTTCTTCTTGGCTGTCTCCAAAAATTTAAATCCTATTTCTGGCTAAACATTGCCCTGGAGCCTTCTAAACAATTACACTAAACACACCGAGACACAGAGTCAAATATCATCCGTTCTTTAAAATGCCACGGCTACACGTTGCTTAGTAGAATAATAATAATTATTTTTTTTTAGCTCATTTGAGGTCAGAAGCAATTTGTCTCATCTGACGACCTCAATCTAAATTCTGTACTTTTGGCTGAACAAGCCTGAGTGTGTTTGATCATTAAGAAACAGCTTTATCCAATGAAAACGAATAAGCTGCCTTCAGTGTTGAGAGGTCGTTTGTGTTTGTCAGCTGCAAAGTCCATATTTATAAAGGTTAATAATGAAGCGGGTGGCCTCTGACCTCCAGTCTGTCGGGAAAAAAAAACAAACAAAAAAAAACCCCCAATCAATTATTGGCCACCATTCAGTGCGTCCCTTCTCCTTTACCTCCATGTAATTCAGACTGACTTCACATCGAGTGAACAATCCACTTCTGTCACATGTCAGTGAGAAAACAGGACGGAGCTCCTCCGCTCGTCCTGAACACACTCCTTCCTCACCCTCCCTGTAATCTCGCTTTTCTCATTCATATAGAAGCGACACTCACCGGCTCTCTCTCACACACACACACACACACACACACACCCACTCATGCAGCCCTGCCTGCCTCCCAACAGCACTCACAGCCGCCGCTTCCTGTCTACGGCAGGCCGCTTTCAAAGTCACAAGGGTGACACCTAGCGTCCGAAGCCGCGGTTCAATCCTGTTCCTGCAGCCTGTCTGTCTGTGTGTGTGTGTGTGTGTGTGTGTCCACCCCGAATGAGAAAAAAACAAAACAAAACAAAACAGCATGGCACAGAAATAACAATGAAACACAACGAAGCACACTGGCAAATCAATTTCCTCTCTATATTGGAACACAAGTCTGCAGTTTGACTACAATTAAAATGCTGTGTAAAAGGTGAAGTAGTTCTGAGCCATATCCAATCATTGCTGATCAATAATGAGTGATTGAACTGTATATAGAGAGGGCAAAAGGTTATTATTGTGCAATATGGGAATAAATTAATATTTGTTTATGTTTTTATTAGTAGAAATTTAACCTGTGTCTGTCTAATAAATGCTAGAATCAATAGTGGCAGCTTCACTGGCTCTGGATACACTGCTGATATAAAACGGACTGGATCCACATATATCTATATATCACTGAACACTGCTGCATTTAAAAGAGCCACAAACAACATTATGCTCAAAGTTCAAAATCGCTCACCACCATGTCTTGTATACTGTTGTAAAACAGAATAACAAAGCCACACTAGCGCCTAAAAAAGATCAGTTAAATGCTACTATGATGTGACATAGTAGTACTGAAAATATTTTCTCTTCTCTTGCATAATGCAATCGCATCTTGACAAACAAGCAAGTATCAACAAAGCAATTTGTTTGCTCTTCCATAACACTTTTCAAGACACGTTGCAGTCGCATAAGGAGAGCACCAGAAGAATCTTTAAACTCATACATTTTTTATGCCATCGAGTTAAACAACCATAGGCAATGGCAGGGGACTTTCTTTTCCTCGGGGCTTTCTGATGGCCATATGTACAACATAGTGCATAGTACATTTTTGCATTTAGATCAGTCTTAGAGGATGTTGCAGAGGGTTGCGTGGCATCAGGTGGAGACTCTCCTTGTTAACAGTGTCAATTATGCTTTTATTGTTTTATGTATAGATGTGCAGCCTGCTATTAAATTGTGATATGATTCCTGTATTTCTTATCATTAGTTTTTAAGCTTTTAAGACAGTGAAGAGTTCAGGTTTCTGCCATTAACCCAACAGTGCTGAGGTAAAAAATTCTTTGACCTGAAAGTTTTGGTCGAATTTGGAGTGGTAAAGTCAGCGCATGAAAAGGGTTAGAAATGTTGCTGATGTTCTTGGCCTTGCAACTGAGTGCAGTGTGGGGAAAAAAAAACAGCATTGCCTGGAGCAGTCGGATTGATCATGAACTATAGTGCAGTAATTTAGTCACACTGTATTTCTTTCTCTCTGAGAGCAGTGGCATATTTCATTTATGAGCTACGGTCTACCTCAATATACTTCCAGCGGTTGACGTTCCTTTGTGTCCTGTATTGATTTTACCACTACGAATCCTTGAATTTTGTATTTTGATTGGTGCCGCATTTGGCTTCAGCGTTTGTTTTCATCCCCGTCATTTGGTTGGTCAAAAAAAAAAAAAAAAAAAAAGTCATTGTGAAAACATAATGTGTTCGCTTGTCTGCTTTGCATTACGTTGTGGGTCACCTCTGCTCAGGAACATCTGACTCATTACATTTTATGTTGCCGTCTAATTCCAATATTAAACTATTATACTGTGTATTCACCATTACAACTCCAACAGAGGACATTGTGGTAGATCACTTTGTATTAACCTAAAGAATCTCAAGTGCAGTTTGAAAGTGAAAATGTATGTATTTCACAGACTTGTCAGTGTACCCTTCAGCATTTCAAACAGTGCTGTGAAAATCACAAGAAAACTGAAATCAGTGATCTTATCTAAGATCTCATCAGCTTGTTTTTTTGTTTTTTTTTTTTTTTATTCTTTTAGCAACCTCCATTTGCTCCTGATGAAATATAGTCAGAAAATGGCTGCATGGCAAATGATTAGATGTTGACAGTCTGTTTGTTTATGGCTCATCAACACACATTTGTGTTTTGGAGAATGGTCCAATCTAACAAAAATTGATTTTTTCATTTACTGTCAAGATGATAATATCTAAATGTTTTACAGGACATGTTTAACAGCACTGAGCATTCTTTAAGGCTGCGCAGGGATTTATTCTTAAATTTGGAAGACAGAAAGTGCAGCTAGGCTATTTGGGTCCATGGGAATTTCACAACCTCACACTGGTTTTGAGCATATTTGAAGCGTTTGTGGTGGAAAGCTTGAACCAGTGCAGTTGAAAGTACAGAGAATAAGTGATTTTATTTCATATCATTTTTTTTCTCTGCTGCCAAGGAATGGCACATGTCTGTAGTCTGTCCCTGCTGCTTGCTTGGAAAGGAATATCTAAGCTCCTCTGACAGATGCTGGCATTATCACTCCTATGTCCTGCCCGGCCCTGGAACTTAGCCTGTGTACAGACACAGACTTACAGGAGCTAGCACAAGACAGCGGAGACAGACAGTGGCGTGTTGATTCTCAATGAGTAAGATGGCCACGCTTATTTTGGCTGGAGCTGACGATGACGTTATTATTATGGTCGCCATCCACACAGCTTCTCAAAAAAATTGATTCCTTCTGAGCACTCCTTGCCAAAGGCATAAAAGGGGGAACTGACAGGCTTAATCTATGGGCCTCTCGTCAATGACAATACGCCCTCCACTCCATTCCACACCATGCCTGTCCATGATACATCAATTAGCATCAACTCTCATCATCCATCTGAGGGTTCACAGAGTCCGCTGGGCTTACCAAAATTGCTGCAAGTACAATTCAACAACAAAACAGGCTTTTTTCTGCTCTTCACCAGCTATTTTTTTGTCGTGATGGCAGTTTTTTATATGTGACTTTTAATTCAATTCCGTTTTTAATCCAAAGTTATTATATATATATATATATATATATTATATAATAATAATTTATTAATTATTAATAATTTCACAAAAGCATTGGCCTGGGACCCCCATTGTTGTTGAGTTGAGGGACAAACAGTACAGTGGGTACAGCTTGGCTTTGTGTCAATCAATCAGCGTTAATACCACTCAGTACCATTTCTTTCTCTCCCTGTCACTTATCTGTGAGTTCAAGAGTGGAGAAAAAAAGGGTTGGTATTTGTGTTTGTACCTGCTCTGGGTATTGAGCTTTCTTCTGTTATCTGGAGTATTACCACAAAACAAAACTTTACTTTCCCCATAGCTGCTGATGATGCATTTGTTTGGCACAAATAAAACCTCTTCAGCCGAGCTACCTTTGATTGTTGCTTTTGATTTGATGTGTTTCAGTGAAATGTCAAAGGTTTTCCTCAATAGCCTCTTTCAGGTTTAATGAAATTATTGCCCTTGCTTTGCCTGACAAGCAGGAAATGGATGTAGATGGCCCCGTGTTTGAATGGCTGTGGTCCTTGTTACATACAGATGCAAATGAATGAAAGAATTGTTGAATGTGGCTGTTTGAAGTTGGATGGTTGGTGGGGCTCCTGATCATCAAAAGCTGCACTGATTTAATATGCAGTTTGTTGATATTGAAACAATTAATAATTAGTAACCCAATGACCCATTTGCTTCTGAAATGAAATATGTTGAAGAGAAGCTTGTTCTATTTGTGCATAATTTGTTTAGATATTTATGCTGTTAGATGGCAATTAACAGACTTTGTGTACAGTCCTCTCATGTTTCGAGCCAAATGTGCACTCAGTTTCTCTTTGAATATGTATATGATAAATAGCAATTTAAACTCTAAATGACTATTTGTTAAAGTATTCTCTTCAAAGTGAAATTTCAGTTTTAAAACATTAGCAATTCACTTTATTTCACATTATTTAAAACGTTGCTTGCGTAATTTTCTAATTACGAAATTACTGCACAATAAATTAGGAGTAAAAAGTCTAATAAAAAAGAAATATAAACAGTTCCTGACCATAACCATTTTGGCAACACATCTTTTAACTACTAATTTATCTGCTCTTTGTACAATAAATGTAGTCATGCAAGTAGCTGAGTTACTGGTCAGATAATGTAATATTCTTGTGCAAAACAGTTCGCAGAAGCTACAGAATAACTTTGGAAAACCATTATCCCAATTAATTGAATAGTCATATATTCATAAAAACTAGAGATGACTATGAAAAGTGTGCTTCACTCCCTGATTATCTGTTCCTTGCCTGCTGGGGCTAGATTTTAAAGAGAGCACATGCTTTACAGATTGTTTGGAGCCTTACATCATTCTGGATAGCTGCCATTTAGAGTAGCAATTCTCCCAAATCAACAAAGAAACCCATTTCATCCCCTGAAAAGGATTGACCTCTGAGAAACATTCTTTTAACTTTCCTGAAATGGGACACTTTCTTGTAATTCTGAATGCTTTAGGCATCAAGAGCCATAAAAAATATTCTGGACATTTTGGACTGAATGTACTATATTGATTACATATCATGGACCTGCATGTTTTTGAATGTTTGCCTGTCTAAACTGTGATATTTAACTTTCTTTCCTATAACATGAAGATGAGTGGGTGTAATCACGGACACAACACCATGCCAGAGATTTCACTTTGATCTGATTATCCCAGTGAGCAAAATTAGTTGCCTTTGTTAGGATGCCTGGGCCATTACAGAAACAAAAATATAAAAACGAAAAGCCACACAAAGCCAAAGCTCTGAATAGACAATGGACAGGATCTGTGAGTTTCTGTTCACCTGGTGTATAGTCAATTAGCTTTGTGCTGTGTTTATTCAATGTCAGCTCTGATTAATCAGCACAACGTGGTGGATAGAACACCTGAAAATGTAGTATGGTGGCTGGGTGGGACATTGTTGCCATCTGATACCATCTCCACAACATGTTGCTTATCTCGTCCCCTGACCCCTTGGGGGTGTTTACAGCTGTTTTCTCGTCAAGACAAATTAGTAGGGCTTCGTACCTCTTTCACCCCCTCAGTGAAGCAGTGAAGAGACATCATGGTCACTATATCTCACTGTGCTCTTGGATTAATGCATGCTTGGCTGGGCTTAGCTGTATTTTAAAGTTGGTGACATATGTCAGTTTTAACTAAATGTGTTTGTTGATCTTTGTATTCTTATCCTGAGGAGCCAAGAGGGGGGAAAACATAATATTGTTGGTGATTTTATTCCCTCTCTAATCTGTCCATCTAATCTAATATCCAATTTATTTATTTATTTTTGATCTGCTGTGGCTGATTTAGCTGGTAATTCTCTAAATCCTGACTATCCTGACCAGGCTGTGTACTGTAAAATGAGAGAATGAGCTTATATTAACAGCGGATAACCTCCTTGCACACACCCCCACGCACTACCAACCCTCTCTGCCTGCCATGGCGTTTTCTGTCACCCAAACTCTAGCAAAACAGTTGCACCCATTTTCATTTAAGACAGAAACCTTAACTAAACAAATCAAAAGGTTACAGTCTCAGTCTGTTCACTTCCAGCTGGTGAAAAATTTGGTTTTGCTGAGAAAATGCCTTTTCCGTTTACACTGACCATGACAGTGTAGTTCATAAGCCCCAGGCGGGCAAGCGCAGCCACCCCTGTGGGCACCCATATGCTGTCTGCGTGATAGATACAGTGGCATGAGAGGGGGTCTTGTTCATTGCTTCTCGTAATGTGCCACTAGTGCCTTCATGATAATGACGACTTTGCCCTATGATTGTACCAGTTTAAAATGTTGCACTTCATCACCATAATACCAGGCTCCAGCATCATTTGATGGCTCAGGCTCCATAAGGCTGCGGACAAATTAGTGGGTCTGTTATTTCAGCATTAGCTTGCCAACACCTCATCTTAATTTCAGCACTGAACCAAATCTGAACCTTATAAATAGAGATCTTGAATGATTTAGCTGTGTGTGTTGAGGAGCGATAGGAGGTGAGAGTGTGCGTGGGTGTGTGGGTGTAAGCACAGAAGCGTATTTGTGTCTATGCCCCTATGTATGGATGCATATGTGTGTTTGTGTCAGCATGTGTCAAAAAGGCATTCTCCTCTTCAGAGAGAAGTGAATTCAAAACAACAGACATGGCATAAAGGGAGAGACACAGCAAAAGGGAGCGGGAGAGAGAGACAGAGAGAGGAAAAAAATAATCTCATGCTACGTTATCCCCGCAAAACCTGACAAACCACCCCCGAGACTGATCTGGCTTAGCATTCAGTATGGTTAGGGGCTTGTTTGTGCTCCTATGATTGGAGCAGGCTGGCTAAGCTGGCCTCATAACGGTCCAGTCATAGTGGAGCCCCAGTGGAGCCACGCTGCCTGGGGAGGGCAGGCCTGTCTCTATCTGGCCACAGATATCAATAAAGGCAGCAGCGCAGTCTTCTGGGAGGCTGGACAGTCCAAATTCTCTCCCCTGAAGAAGGGTTATTAATTGTCCCGATGTTGTATGTGGTCTGCTTGCACAACATGCTTTTTGTTGGACATTTTGAATTCCAGGCATGTATCCCAGAATGCAATTAGTCCTCCACCATTAGATCAAGCGACACATGTCTTCTTGCCTTGTGCTTGTTCTGGAATAACAGTGAGGGGAGGGAGAAAAGAAAAAAATTAGTATGGAAATTAGCTGTCTTCAAAGCCTTTGGCATTAAAGGTGGTGTAAGGTGCTACAGGAAGGTGGCAGTTCCCTTTGCAGATATCTGAATAAGAGAAAATGCAGGGATACAGGAGGATTGATTTTCTTGGGAGAGTCATATCCCTCTGTGCAATGTGGGATTAAGGAAATGGCACATGAAAGGCATATCATGCTGTTTAGTATACACTAATTGTGGATGTGGTATGGAGTGGTCTGGGGTAAGCAGATTGTATTTTAACATCACACGCTGATTTCTGATCCATGGAGAGTTGGAGGTCCTTAACATTTTAAAATAAACACATCAGAGTTTGTAAGCTTTACCTAAACCCAATGGAACCAAGCCCAGACCTGGGAGATGAGTTTGGTTTGTCTGCTGATCCTTTCTTCACTTGTTTTGGATGTTAGAACTGGAGACACACTGATACATGCTGAAGCACCACTGCCGTTACCATGGGGCCTTTAAAGGTGCAGAAGATACATTTTCATCTAGTGCATTCAACCGCACAGTAAACAGAGAAATATGTTTTTTTAAGGACAGACAACAGCTCAATATGCTTGCAGTTTTATTGTTGTTTTTTAAATGAGCTCTGCTTCATCACCTCTGCCATTATTCAGGGCTGCTTGGGGAAGTTACTGCACAAAAAGACAGAAGAAGCCCTTTTAAAGGCAAAGTCATCAACTTCTTCAATTTCTGACAGAAGTATAGACATCTGTATCACAGGAAGTGATGAATCTATGTTTGGGTCATTCATTCATTCATCTTCAACCGCTCTTCCGTTTCCAGGTCACTAGGGGTGCTGGAGCCAATCCCAGCTCACCCTGGGCGAGGGCGGGGTCACCCTGGACAGGTCGCTAGTCCATCACAGGGCCAACACACAGAGACAGACAGAGACCTACAACCACTCACACTCACACTCAGACCTACGGACAATTTAGAGTCACCAATTAACCCAAACATGATGTCTTTGGATGGTGGGAAGAAACCCACACAGGCACGGGGAGAACAACTCCACACACAAAGGCCCCAGGCCGGGAACTGAACCCGCAACCTTCTTTTTGTGGGTAACAGCGCTAACCAATATGCCGCAGTGCTGCCCCTGTGTTTGGGTTATTGATTAATATATTATATTGTATAAATTGAAAGTGGGATTTTATCTACACAATTGGTTCAATTTGGTAGGCTGTGCACTGAGTCACTACTGGAGGTTATATGTTGAGGTTAACCATAGAGAACAATGTGCTGCAGTGTAGTAATGCATGAACAGTGAGAGCCCTGAGGATTAATAGTGTCTTGGCCCATCAGCTGCAACACGATAGACATTGATTCCTTCATAATTCAACAATATGTTTGGGGGTACATTCTGTGATATGGAGTAATTTCCAATTCTAAGATGTTTTTTATAAACCTGTAATTTCTTTGCATATGTTAACGCCATTTATGAGGTGTTACAGATACTAGTGTGATCACTGTATGCGTTGAATGCGTATTTTATATATTTTCCATGTTAACCTTTATTAAATCAATAAAAGGTGGAGCTAGGTGGCCAAACTCAGGGGCTGCATCCTTGGGAGGACATGCCTACATAGGTCTGTGTAGGTGTAGTGGTACTGCACAGGTTGAACTGAAATGAGACAGTATGGTCTAACTGTGTGAGGTATGGCTCCAGTCAACAATCAACCTTAACCAATTTTTTTTAATTTTAAACAAAGACCTGAGGTTTTATAGGGCCTGTTGAATGGATGGACCGTTAGCAGCTGAACTGAGCCTCAATCCAAAACCAATGTTTAATCCTTGGACTCTCTGTCAGTGTTGTTCACTTTAATTATCAGTGTGCAATGAATTTTAGGATTGGTTAGGCCCACGAAGGATCCACCCGTCTTCATTGCCCAGGAAGAGAGGGTCAGATTGATTGGCCGCATTTGAAGGAGCCTTTGAAATGGGACAGCCTAGTCACATAACTGTGATGCAATCTGTCTTTAAATGCGTCCTCAGAGGGATGCCACCCCTCGCTTGGAGCAGAGCTCCAGACACACCCCATTATCTACATTTGTCACAAGTTCCCCAAACTAAATGACAAACTAGGTTGAAGTGTCTCTGGCTTTCCAAAAGGATCCATGTGAGTTTTATTCTTATCAGCAGTTGCAATAGTTTAAAGGTATGGCTGATTTAGGCAGAAACTGCAGTCACAGATAAGAAGGCAGACAAAGAAACCAACCATGCTGCTATTAAATGAGACGCAATAAGCTGTGTTTATTCACCCAAGTATCCATAGCAAAATCTTTCCGAAAGAGCTTTTGCAGTGAGATTTCAGTCTAATTTTACACGGATACTAGACATCCTTATCAGTATTTGGCATTTAAACAAACAACTGATGTGTTCTTTGGTGTGGGCCGACTTGTTGGCGAGGGACTTTGCATCTAAAACCGCAACAGCTTACTAAGTCAGCCTCTTTATCTATAGGTTACAACCACCCCTTCATTAGTCGACATTGGTCAAAAATAAAATGTGGCCAAGGTTACATATATTCATACTTATCAAGGTTACGTTTTATATCTCTTTCCATTTTGATTCTGGCCACATGTTTTTTATTTTTTATTCACTATAACCTTCAGGCATGCTAAGGTCCTTAATAGCTGAATATTTAAGATAATTGCTCTGCCTGGTACCTCCTGACTTCATTATCTCTCTTACTATGTCATGGGATGGTACTGCTTATTTTGGCAGGAGGCAATCTGGCCCTGAGGCTATGGGGATTCCTTTCCCCCATGTGTCAGCTAATGTTTACTGAGGCCTGAGGACTGAGAATAGATCACAGGATTTCATAATCCACTGCCCATACAGTGGAGCAAGGGGAAAAAATAATTCTCTTTGTGTCAACAGTTGTTTCATTCATGGGTCATTTCCCCATAGCTAGCCCCACACTACAGAGATAGACACAGAGAAAGGAAGAAGCAGTAAGGGAGACATCCACACTCAAGTGCTCTCTGCCTCCCTGGATACCGCCTTATGATTTGGTATTAAAGCCGTGCTATTTGTATTCCACCTGAGTTGTTCCTTCTCACTCAGGTGTCTTAACCAACCATGTATTTGAATTTATGAGAGCTATATAAGTGAAGAGATGCAGATGATGTCAGCAGTTCTTTAAGGAAGGGTGACATCTCTGGAATCACTACTCAACAGTTTTCTTCTTGCTCCCTGGGCACTGGCTATTTTCCAAGATGAAGTTCAGGATCAATGCATTATGGAAGTGAACTCTCAATGGCAGTGCTGGAAGTAAAACTCACACAACCCAGAGCACTAACTGTGAATCTGAATTTAAGAAATGTGATATTCAATAAAAGCAGGCAGGGCCTCCTCTTTGATACTTCTTGTTCGTTTCTGACAGGGGACTGATGGGTTTGATTACACATTAGCCTTGTAAATGGGCAAAAATCAAGATGAAGGGAGCACTTGTGATACTCAATGGAAACATTTAGTAGCATATTAAAAACTTTAGAGGTTCAATTTAATAAATAGCTGCCGCTGACGCTGCTACAAAAAAATATATAGCGGACACAATGATGGCTCTGTTGCTTTGTGCATTACCACAGTCCAAGCATTAATCAGTAGAACAGAGAAAGAGTGTGTATCAGTTTGCCCACTGGTGTGTATTACATTCACATACAAGTATACAGTACAAACAAAATGGGGACCTACTCATGGAAACAGTCCTCCTTGGTGCTACTAGTGGTCAAAGACTCCACAGGGTGCCTTTAAATTATGCTCTGTCCAACCATTTTTCCTCTGCCTACCTTATTAAATCTAGTCAAACAATACAGAGACTGGGAACAGCTTCTTCCAGACTCTCCTGCAGCAACACTGTTAAACTTCCCCATCAATGTCAGCGCTGCAACCTGGGTCCTCCTCTGCTGTGTTTCTCAGTGATCACGAAGGTGGAACAACACAGTACTGTTTGTGGGTGAGCCATCACGGCCCTGAGAAGACCTCAGGATGTACATTCAACGTATACCTGTATACTTTTTCTCTCTTCGGCTATTGACTGATATCTGGGCTGCACAGGACTGCAAAAGCAGGATCATCTTAAGGTGGATAAAGAAGGACTTTCACTATCATAACCCTGTGGATTAACTGCTGCCTTCTCTATGCTGATATGGGAAAGCACTGCATTGCAGACACAGTATATGGTTTCTGCAGAGTATGTAAGCCAAAGGTGCATTGTTTGGCATTGTATCAGTGTGAATAGGTGACTCCGAATTTTTTCTTAGTTTACTACTATGGCAGAATGAGCAACTGTATATTAACAAGAAAATGTGTTTATATCTGGTCTAAATTGTTGAGTGACAGCTAAATTTATGTGATTAAATTAATAATTCATGCTTTTCTATTTGGTGTGACTAGAGGGAGACAAAAAGTGAACTATTATTTCTAATTAATATACAAATTCTACTAAGTATGAACAAAAAGATGTTTTCTTTTGCTACTAATTCTCCCAACATGTCTGAGACCGACTGAGCCTCTGAAACCTCTACTGCAAAATATAGATGAGGGAAAAACCAACACAAAATGTCTGACAATGTTGTCAGCATATGCCACCAGAACAGCTTCAATGCATGATGGCATTGAATCTAAATGAATGGACACCATACTTCTATATATTCATTCATTTGGTGTTTTGATGATGATGGTGGAGAGCATTCCATAACATCGGGTATAGAGGTATTTTAATATTCTTTAAACCTTTGAGTGGGCCCTTATGCTCTGTTGATGGGGTTATCGTCATCCTGCTTCTCCACTCATTTTCTAGGTTTTTATGTAACTTGTGGCCTGTCTGTATTTTCCTACAGAGTGTCATGGTGAAGTTGGTAACCACTGAGAGGCAAAGGGTCATGTCTGCTATTCCACATCAAAAGCACTACAGAAAAACAGGAAAGTGACTCATCATGTTTTTCCTTCTACAACTTTGAATTAAGCTCTCAGTTAAGGTGACCTGGTTTGGCATTGTGCAGCTGGAGCTTGTCGGGTTACAGTGCACCAAACAACCTTTGGTATAAATGACAAGTGGCAATACTTCACTGCACTAGCTTTACAACTAGCCATAGTGTGAGAAACTCATTGATAGCGCCTACAATAACAATAATAATACATTTCATTTATGACTTTGACACTTAAGCACTGCTGAAGTCTATTATGCAGTGTACCTACTGTAAATGGCAATACTGTGGCTTTTCCTGTCGACATGAGGTGGTGGGGAAATATGGGCAGTCTCTGTTATATAACATCAGAGCCACCTTCCATGAAAGCACATTTATTGATTTAAATCCTGTGTTCTCATATGTTTCATTAACTTTTGTAAGAAAGTGATTGATTTCAGCACTATGAGATCTGGTCCAGCTGGAGGCAGCACATAAATTGAATTTGGGTCTCAGGTTGATAGACTATTTGTTTACAGTATTTACACTAGCTGTGGATTATTATATGGGATGGATGTGTATCTGTGCACAACCAGGTTTACACATGTCAGAGTCAATAGACATCAAGTCTGCAATTCATGGGTCCTAAAAGCACTTTGTTTTTTCACAGATGGCTCCAGCCTTGGATTGACTTTCACCTACCAATTCCCCTTCCTCTTCCAGACTAATGCATATTAAACTGCCACCTTGCCGGTGAGAAGAAGTGATTTCTGCACACATTTGCCATAAACAACAACAAAAAAAGACTTCAAATGTTATACATCAGCAAAACAGAGGATGATGGACAAATCATCTGTTTTAGAGACTAATCCTGATGACCAGAGCAACACTAAAATCATAATTTTACATTTTTGAAACAAAAGGCAGACAGGCCAGTGCCCAGCAGAGCCCCTCCTAACTATAAGATCACAACCCCTCAGTGTTAGATAAGGTTGTAATAAGATATAGTCAAAGCCTGGCAACTAATCTGATATTTCACCTCAGTGAAAGATAGGGAAGATATAAAAACGTATTAGGAGTGGGCACTAAGAGGATTAGAGTATGGAAACGGATGTGTGCCAGCGTTTTAATCCACTCATGCTTAACTCTTTCAAGCTGCCCAATCTGCTACATGCAAACAATGATTATTTAGTCTTGTTTTCCGTGGAGCCATTGCTCTTATTTCAGACTAAGCAATCAGAAGACACAGCAGGGAATTCCGCAAAACACTGTCATTCTACTATCACCTCCAAATCATTATAATACTCCAGGAAAGAGCCAACAACTGAAATAGTATTTTCCGTACAACAAGGAAATGTGCCATCACAAATGAGTACATAATGTTGCCTAAGTTGTAAAAACAATATCAATTTCTTAAATGGCACTTCAAATGTATTATTATTATTATTATTATCTTTATAGGCATTTATTTGTTCTTTTTAGAATTAAAGTTAGGATGGAAGTCTGGACATTATGCATTATGCCAGGGACTATAGTTAGACCAAAGTGTGGAATAGAATAGACTAGAATAGCATTAATGTTGTTACACATTGTCATACAGCAAAATTACAGCCCTGAAAATACTGAACATTACACACACACGCCTGCCTGACCATAACATCACACTAACCTGACCAGTAAAACCAAGTCTCAAACAGGTCTTTGGAGGCTCGAGGACCGGCTGAAGTTTGATTATAAAGATGGTTTCAAACCGAAATTCGTTCACCCAACCATAGAAAGATATTTACAGACAGACAGACACACACACACACACACTTAATTTGGTTTTGGGAGAAAGAAGGTGAGCAGTGGACTGACAGAGCTCAGGTTTGATTAAGATTCTCTTTCCTGTGACAACCCAGCTCGAGTCGCTGTCTCTGGTGAATTACTCTGGATTGAAGATTGACAATAGGCGGTTGGTTTAGCAGCTGCCTCTTTGTGTATGTGTGTGTCTGTGTGTGTTTGTAGATCTGAGTAGTATTCATTTAAATGTGCATTTGTTCACTTTCAGTCTGTGTATATTTGGGCAACTTCTGGTATAGCTGTGTGCTTTTTAAGGCCGGTCCATGTCAGAGCGCTCAGTGGCTTAGCTCAAACTAATCTTATATAGCCACACTTCGAGGACCTACGATTAAGTACAAGCAGACTATAGAGGGCAATTAATCTTTCTTCCACATCCAGACAGGAGCTTTAATTTGTGGGTGAGTTGATCACAGCCAAAGTGTTTTCTGTGAAAGGTGAAAACACATGTGCTTAACCTTTTGATACATGTTAACGCTAATATTAGTTTCAGGAGGGCAATAGTGTTGAGGAGCTGTGCAGGAGGGATAGTTGTAGTCAAAATGAAGCCATCACTCTGGGAGAGACAGCTGTTACGTGCGATATGAGCAGTCAAGCCCGAGAGAGCAGTCATGTTCTGTCATCCAGGTCTGTGCTTAAGGGTGACGCTCAGCAGTCCGCCAATCGTCTCCGTCTATCGGGACATGACCCTTGAGACTCTGCAGCAAGCCTGAAGAAGCCTGTGTGTGTGTAACCTTACAGAAGGGCACGGCCATTAATAAACTGTATGTCTGTGGTGGGTGGTGAGGACAGGGAGAAATAACAGGTGTCAATCTTCATTACATGGGATCTGCTGCCTCTCCAAATTCCAAATTATTCCCCAATTAAGAAGAAAAATGAAGGCAAGGATGCTCCTCGGATTTGACATCCTAATTAATTACTTACTTCACATGAAGAATTGGCTCACATGTCACCTTGGAGCCCACTTGTGTGTTTTGCATTACTAAATTAGTGAGGACAACTCACTGTAAAAATAAAAGTTTTGAAAGTGTGGACAGCTTTACGATGTTTTGACAGCTTAAAATGAACTAAGATAGTTGCATAATTATAGTTTACTGCTGATCATGTTTTTATGTGTTTATACCATAAAAATAGCAGGTGACAGACATCACAGTGGCCTGCAACAAACCTCAGAGTGGATTCTGAGGCCTAAACTTGAAACAACCATGATGGCAGAACGCAGTGACGACATAATTGCCTATACTGTGAAACAGGCTCAGGTTTTATTATCAAATCAGTTGTGGGGAATTAAAGCAGTGTCTTTCATCCCGTCCTCTCATTTTTTATTTAGTTCCCGCATGCTATCCGTCCAGCAATTCTTTCCCTGATTGTAATGGGCAATTCTTAGAATCAATTACAGGTTGATTGTGAACAGTTTACTGTGAGGGGAAAATGGTGAAAAGATCAGAAGTATGATTTTTCCTTCAATAGGTAACTGTACCAGCAAGAAAAAAAAAAAAAAAAAAATCTGACTATCTCTTGGTGTCCTTGTCTTCCACTCACATTTATATACACAGACACACGCACACACTCATACTCCAGTCACTGCAAATATAAAGTTTTACTATCCTGGCAGCACAACAGATTTTTGCATAAATTTTACTTTTCAGTGTAACTAGTGTCCTTGTGAACGGCATAGTGATTGTTTTTGCAGCATTACAGATGGCTTGGGAAAAAAATACTTCCCTCATAATCATGTCTGCAACATGACAAGTGGAGGGGACCATTGAGCATCATTACAGGGCTTGGCTCGCTCCTTGTACAGCAGTACATCAGTTGTACTGGCTCATGCGTGCTGAATGTATGTCTCCTAGCTTTGAGCCAACGCCCTCCTTCAGTGCAATTTTTACACTTGACAGGGTGATTAACGCACGTGATGCACCAAATCTGGGTTGCCCAGAAAGCACCAGTCCTGATAGGATGGGACTCTAAACTCTTTCCTCTTTTGCCTTCTGGCTCCCCGGGTTTATACTGTATATCTGTGGGATTTTCCTTGCTTTTGTTAACTACTAAACAAATATCTGCTTCCTGTAAGAACAGCTACGTTGTGTTATTTGAATTTTGAAGAGTTGTCTGTGCACTGATTTCTTGTCAGGAATAAGACTTCAATATTCCAGTTTTCACCGCTATACAGTATGTGAAATATGAAATATAAATGTCTTACATAAACTTGCCGAATTATCTGCAGAACTTCGTGTCAAGCGAAGACTCTGAGAGCTCCAGCACTTGTCAGTCTTCCTGTGTCCCTGACTCAACTGCTTAGCAAATTGTCAGACATCCTACAAGGAGAATTATGGGCCCTGAGGGGTCTTGGGGAAATTGCAACACTGGCAGTTTTATCTGGGGGAGCTGCAGGGTCTAGACAATGCTCCACTTAAGTATGATGACAGACTAGAGGGGATGTACCCAGGCCTTTTCTAAACTTCACAAAACCCTGCTGGCATCCCCTACTGAACTTGTTGCCATAGGGCAAAAGTCAACTGTCATAAATTTAGTTTATCATCTAACTTGAAAACAGAAAGCATATAATATTTCTGGATATGTTCCATTAGCAAAGTAAATTAGAATTTTGCCAATATATATTTTCAATATTTCAAAGCAATATGCAAATAGTTTTTTGCCTTCATTTGAGTGATTCCATTTGACAGCACTGATGAATACAGCCCACGTAAATCCTACATCACAAGTATGGGCTGTTATTTGAAAACAAATCAAGCTAAAAACCAAGACTGGTGGCTCTGACAGACGACAGCCAAAGGGTTTATGTGCACTTGCCTTTGGTATGTTTACATGTAATCTGCTGAAGGAAATCATAACAGAGCAAGATAGACTTCTAAATGCGAGCACAACACATTCAGAGCAGCTACTTCGCTTTGAAGTAGTTATTAATACAGAGACAGAAAATTCCTGCAGGGATCAAGACAAGACACCAAAAAGACACAGTAGAACAGCACTGCTGCATCCAAGGAAGCCCATTTTTCTCCCTTTGCTAGGTTAACATGTTGGTTTAATGTTTTTGCTGCTTCTGTATTATTTGAATTAACACTGCACATGATAGCAGGAGAACACACTATAGATATGAACGAGTTTTCACTGAGTTGCTTCTATATTGCCCTGTTTCTTACTTGTCATATTGCCTGTCACATTTGTGGTGAAACTCTGCCTGCAGCTCCTCCTAAATACATTTCCCTCTTATTTGTGAAATGTGCATTTACCGTGTTCTCTGTGCTGTGTATGCAAAAGTTTCTCATTAAACACAGTAATGAACAGCAGTATCAGCAGTGGGCAGGGTGTTTTATCAATACCACAGGTGGAAAAGTGAGCCAAGCTACACGGCCTCACTTCTGACACTCAACAGTGAGCTAAGTAAGTGAACATGGGCTTTTTCCCTTATTTCTACACTCAGAGTGAGAGAGATAAACAGTGGAACGAGGCTGACTGTGTGTGGTACTCGTGGAGCCTCTTGCTGCCTGCCCTGTCCATGGTGATGAATAATGAATGAGCAGGACAGAAGCAGTTACCATTTGGAGACAGTTTCCTGATGAATGATTACTGGCTCCATTGGGTCTGTATTTGCATAGGAGATGAAAATGTCGAGAGGAAGACACATGGCTGTTACAGTACAGTAGTGGAAGATGTAATACTTCTGACTGCTGAGCAGGCAACTCTTCTAATGTTATAATCAACTAGCATGGCTGGTCATAAGAGACCACACATAAAACAGAATAACTGAAGATGGGTGAGGGGTGCATGAGGTGACATTTCAAATGAGATGTATTTATCTGTTATGCTATTAAATTGGTTGTCTGCTGCAGCAGAAATTCCGATTTATGTTTGTACCATTTTGTACAGCTGTTCCTTTAATAACCACATTCATTACAGGGCGACAGTTATTAGCAGAGAGAAAAAAAAAAAAGTTCTGCAACTGAGGTGAGGGAAATTTCTCAGGAAAAACACATATAGGCCCACCAGAATAATGAGGTTAAAGATAATGATCACTTTTGCAGAAAATGAAACAGGAGCAGTTGATTCATTCCTCTGCAGACGGATAAAAACCTGGCTGCCTCTCATTTTACTGTGGCCATGCCACTGTATAGCAGTATCTGCTCAAGCTAAAGTGAGGGGGAGATAAGGATTTCATGGTCATTGCATCTCCTCCCAAGCTGGTTATGGGTGCTGTAAGGTGTGGGGTGGGGATTCTTGTATGGCCCTTGTCAGGCCCGCAGGGTGAGATGGAGTGTCCCTGTCAATGTCAGAGGTCTGTTTACACCTCAGCACAGTCACCTATATGGCACCACTTCGCGCCTCACCATGCAGAATCTCGCTTGGTTTGATCAGCTCTTTCGAGCTGGCTTAATCTTGTCAGGCCTGACAATGAAGGCTGATCTCCTCTGTTCTTCTTAGCAGCAAAATCAGCCTACAGCTCGGCCTATTCAAACAGGGACAGAGATTCCTCCAGAATCTGTAATCATTGCTTCGAGGGATTTCTGGATGTATCAAACATTCTCAAGTAAAAGCACTGATCTGCATTCATCCCTACCATAAGCTGGCCTGGCTGAATACAAAACGGCCCTGCTAAATTCTGAAAGCCACCTTTTAAAGGACCCTAAGATATGCATAAGGGGGAGAATAAGAAAGAGAAGTCATCTTCTTTTCACTCTTGTTGAGCAGAAGATGAGCAGATAAGTGTCTTTTAGTGCGCTCAGGGTCAGTTGAAACTAAGCAAGAGACACAGAGGAAAGGAAAAGCGCAAGAGAGTAAGAGAGAGCAGAGAGAAGGTGGAAACTATCATTACCACAAGGCTACTTAAAAATCCTACAATGCAGGGCACTTAATAGCACCATTTGTAATAGAGGCTTCTTTTCACTACGCAGCATGTCTGAAAAGTAAGGAGAAGCTCTACAGGTGGGTGCATGTGTATAGAGGACAGCGGATGTTCCACCGCCCAGATGTTTCCCTTCTTTGACAGAAAAAGAAATGCCTGCCACACACTGAGCCTTTGTGTGTCTTCAGAATGCAGTGAGGATTACTTGCCTTGAACACGGTCTGACCCACTCTGCTCTTCGTGTTTTTAGCTGCTCATGTAAATCACAAGGTCGTTTTAGACTATTTGTGATGGTGCCAGCATTAGGTGACCATCATCATCACTACTAATGTCAGTTTTGCAAATATAATATTATATAAATCTCAGATATCTAAATCTAGTTATGTCAAACAGTGTCAACAAGTGTGAACATTTCCTGTTTTCTGTGGCACTTCTGAAACGAGAAACTGACTCTCTTCTGGTTTTTGGCTGTCGGTTGGAAAAGACAAGCTAATTAAATATGTCAACTTGGCCTCTGGATAATTGTGGGCCTTTTTCTCTCTTTCTTGAAATTTAATAAGCAAAAACATTAATTGGTTGATTCAGAAGATAAATGGGAAACTAATGAAAGATGAAAATTATCATTAGCAGAGGCCTTACTTGTCTGATCCTTTTACATTTTATTATTTAAAATGTATTATGTATGTATTCCAAATAGACTCACTGCAGTGGGCTCAAACCTACAGTATCAATGTACGATTCTTTCAAAGTATCAGTATGTAACTTAATTTGATCATACATGTATTCATGCTTACAATGAGTCGAGTGAAGATTTGCCAACAGCCAGCAGTAACTCAGCTACACTAATTAAAGTATTTGCCAAGGCTCCTCATTTAAAGACCATGTCAAGTGAAAAATGGAGTACCTATAGCACAGATACAGTAAAGCTGAGGCCAAAAAATTCTAACACACATTTTATTTCAAGTCCTCCTTTAAACTCATTGAAGGGGTGCTTTGGTCACGGATTCAGGAGCATGACTTTTCTAATTGACATCTTAAATACTGCAGCCTGAGGTACTTCACTTCCATGCCCTAGCAAACATCCACACAAAGTCAGTTTAGCTTCAGCACAAACAATTGCACATTTCTACTGCAAGCTCAGCAAGTTACCGCAATTATACTGTTATTACAAACATAGATTCCTTTCACCAACAATGGGGAGAAATGGGCAGAAAGAAACAGCGAACCCTTACTCAACGGGTTTAATATAACTGTAGGCCTGCTTATCCTGTCCAACATTAATGAGGCAGGTGAAAGCTGTTCTATTTACCATCCTCTATGACTCACGCCTGTTTTTTGAGAAGAAAAACATGGACGGAATAACATTGGGGCCAGTTAAATTACACTGAATGTGACACTATCATTCAGATATATAGCCCCCTACCCGCTACATAAATTACTGTATGTATGAAAGCTGTTGTAATTTGGCCTCAGTCTAAACGTAGTCATTTCAAAAAACTGAGTTTTTGTACTTTTTAAACCATTTATTCAGAGATGCTTAGACTAAGCTGCCTCATGCTGGATTTTGTGCCCAGTGAGACGCTGATGATCTATTTCACCAGTGTTAATTTAGTCTTAAAAACTTTTCTGAACAATATTTAGCAACTGTGTAAAGACTGACCTTTAAAAACAAACCATATGATGAAATGGATTTTAACTTTTATCATCAAATAAACATCTTTTCTCTTTAGAAGGTTATTCAGCTGCTTAAACTGTTTGCAATAATAACTTCCAACTTGAGCGAGTTCAGTCACACAAGCGTCAGTGTAAAAGATTTACGGTCTGAATGTGCACACATGGGCTGCAGTAAACATAACATTACTAAGGCAAAGACAGTACTTTCACTAAGCTATTTCTCATGTTTATATCAGGCAGAGTGTGGAGATGCTGACAAGATTTATAATGCAGAGAGAGCCTTCTGTAATACAGTCTGGTGACAACAGATAAATAGTGTCGTAGTGGTAAATTCTGCCAACTTCACAATAGACAACAACACCTGGCCCACAGTGCCGATACCTCAGCTGTCCTATAAGACCTTTAACTTTTGTGACTGTAACTACACTGAGACTAACAAAACTAAAACTACATGACTGATATGTGACACAACTGATATATAGTTTGTCAAAAGGCTATGATGATCAGGTGCCAAAATGAACACCTCCAGATGAATTTCTTACTAACTTTATTCAATGTGGCTCTCATGTTATATGTGTATGCGTTTGTCTGATCTGTGGTACTGTTTTGCTCATGAACCTGAGGGGTATAACCTCTCAAGCTGATATAAGATATTGGCCTATGAAAAAAATAACTCAGTCATCCTGAACAATACCAACCAAGACAGGATGGGAGCAGTAAATCAGAATTCAGCGGGCAACAGATTCATTATGAGCATAGCTCTAGAAGCCAGAGAGGTGCATTAACCATGAAATAAATGACTTCCTCTCAAAGAGGTGGTGTTTCATTCAGCTTTGGAGTAGTGTTAGACTTACTAAGGGATGAGTCAGGGATCTTTGCTGTCACCTGTCTTGTTCATTCTCAGCTCTTCTAATTTGACATCTGGCTCTGGGCTGTGCCACCTCCATATCTGTCTCTCTTTTCCACTCGTCTGGGATAGACCTTTGAGAACATGGGGGAGACAGTAGAAGAGAGCAGTATTGTTGGGTGTTGGAGGCGAGCAATCTTCTGTTGAGAGTGTAATGTTAAGGATGGAGCAATTAAGTTTTAGGTGATGTGTGCTGACTGTCTTACAGAATCAGGTTATTTGTTGTTGAGTAATTCCCACAATACAATATAGACATACAGTGAGTCTGTATGCCAATTCTCTCTAATAAATACACCTGTATTGGACCATCCTGATCTGTGATGTAAAAGTAAAGCCAAAGTTCAGTACCAATCCAGGAAGCGGTGTGTTTGTCAGTTTATTTTCTCATAACCGTGTTCCTAACCTACCTCTAAGAGGTTCAGTTTGCCAGTCTCTAAAAAGTTTCAGACTGGCAAACTGAATTTCAAAAATCTTTGTTGACGTAAAAGGAAACTCAGGGATGATGTTGTAGTCAGGTTTGGTGGACACATACATCAGGCTTTTTATATTTTCACTAACTATACTTCACTAAACTGAGATCTGAAAATCAAAGAAAAATCGAAGGAATCACAGACAACATCCATTATTATAGATAATAGGGATAAAAGTCAGGGAGACCAGGGACAGTTGTAAAACGTCTAAAATATTTGTTATCCATCAATCAAATACTCCAAATGAAAATTATTATTTATCAGTCATATTATTGTGACTGTTGCCATTTGATTTGAAGCCCCCTCCAGCAAAGGAAGTGGGACTCCCTGTTTGTCTTCCTCTTTCTGATATGCTGTAAAGAAACACGTTTTCACAGACTTTTAGCATCCAACTGATTATCATGTGTTTCAAGTGTATTGAATATTGTCTCATTTATCTAATCTTATTAATTTTTTTATAATAATTAACAGGCGCTGACACGAGAGAGAACTCTGCTTTTATATTTTAACATTTATCTCAGTTACGGCCTCACTTGTTTTATGTGACAGACTGCTTGTGCAGCACAGTCAGAAGAAAAAAGTCCTGTGAAAACATTTTTAAGCAGTTGTTGGTGTAAACAACGAGTTCTAAAAGCTTTGAAATTTGATATTTGGTGATCAAGCAAAATCAGGATGAAACTGAATCATTTGTGTTGAATATGTTAAGGACAATAACAATTGATTTATTTTTTTCCCAAAGTCAAATAATTAAGAAACTGATAATAAAGAATAAGGGTAGGACTCCAGCATGGCCTGTAATTTGTACCGAATGTGTTCAATGTTATTACCAATCATTAGTTAAAATAGGTCCGTGACCCGGAAACAGATAAGCGGTTGAAGATGAATGAATGAAAAAAAAATAGGTATTAAAAGAGGAGATTAACAATAAGAGTAATAGTAGTCGAGAAATATATTTCAATATGTTTTCTGATTAAGGTTGTTATCCTATTGCTTCATCTTCACTCCAACCTTGTTGAAAAAGCAGAGACAAACGGCATCAGTCTGTCAGCCATCAGTTACCTTGTATTAAGTGTGCATATATCGAAACAACGAAACTATTATTCTTGCGGCCTTGTTTCCGTATGAAAAATCATAGTGCATTCCCACTTGTTATTTGACACCTTTGGTCAAAATGTGCTTTGCTTTGCTTAGTGCTGTAGAACTGCTTATCTTCAGGCTAAAACTGTTTCACAGAGGCAGCAGAGAAAAAGAGGCAAGTGCCACAGGTGATTACTGGAGCTAAGAGGTACGTCAACTTCTCTCCCTCGGCTTTGGCCATTGTTCTGATGCAGGGAGTTGAGTGAGAGCTGGCTCCACAGGTTGAGCGCAGGGGTTAGATGTCGGAAGCAATGGGCTCTTCTGGCTTAGAGGCGTGGGCCTGCGCAAGCATGCAAAATTGGCTGTGAGTTCAAAGAGAATCAGTGAGAGCAGATAGTTGAGTTGAAACCTGTTATTTCTCTCTCTCCAGCCCTGTTTGAGTCCAACTCAAGCCTTTTCTAATGATGACTCTATCTGCCTCCCACTGGAAGGCATAGGAGCCGCAGCCTCAGGGTCTGTAGCACTAAGGTATTAGAATTGCAGCTCATGCTTTCCTGTATTCTCCACTTTTCAAATCAGTCCTCATTTAGCCAGGAATATGCACAAGTAGAATAATTTAAGGATGTCCAGAATCTAAAAATTTGCTGTCTTACACTCACCCCGATTATCGTCGGGGAAGTTTTTTTTTTTTTTTTTCTTCATCCTTCAAAGCTGTCAAATGGATAAGGATGTGAATGCCTGACATTTAGAGAATAGCTGATGGACTAAATCTGAGTGCAGCGACAAGCAGAATCTATGAGCATACCTGTGACGGAGGTTTTTACACCATGAATAAACTGATAAATGACAAACGTTTTGATCTGCTGCATATCCTTTGATGGCAACACATGTAAAGTGACGTTTACTGTAGGTCATATGACATCTCTTAATCCTGCTTCTTCTTTGTAGAAGGCAAGTTAGGTCAAAATTTAAATGATTTAGAAGCACAGCTTGCTGCTTTATGGGTGAAAAACGGTTTATAACACAAAGATGAACCATGCTGGTAGGTAGTGATGCTTCTCATAGTAGAAAAATAGAGAAATGCTATCTCCATGAAGCATAGCTCCATTTGCTGCTTCTTTCCACCTGCTAGTAATTACCTTCACCAGGACGGCGTAACATGCAGATCCCATCTCACTTTGTGCAGGTGCCCCAAGCAACCAGAGCAAGTCAAAAAGATGAGAGCCGTCACCGTCTATGCTCTTCCCTCAAGCACTGCCAATTATGGATATACAAGAGCCAACCAAAATTCTCTCCTTCATCAATCCTGCGTTATTGAATCAGTGACTGGAGAAGTTTTGTGGTAAAAGATCATTTCACATTTTTCAGTTGTAAACATTTTTATTGATTGATTTATTTATATTTACATTTTTAATTTATTTATTTGTGTTATTTATTCGTTTATTTGGTGGCAGCACGGCGGCATAGTGGTTCGCACTGTTGCCCCACAATAAGAAGGTCGCGGGTTTGGTTTTTGGCCTGGGGCCTTTCTGTGCAGAGTTTGCATGCTCTCCCCGCCTGCGTGGGTTTCCTCCCACCATCCAAAGACATCATGTTTATGTTAACTGGTGACTTGTATTGCCCGTAGTTGTGCTTGTGCATGTGAGTGTTTGTGATTGTTCCTCTTTGTCTGTCCCTTTCTGTCCAACCCCGCCCTCGAAATGGATAAGCAGTAGAAGATGAATGAATGAATGAACTTTTTTTTTCCTCCTCAAGAAAACATGAAGTCTTAGGAAATAGCGCACCAAAACCCTGGTGAATTATTTAGCGAACGTGTGAAAGAAAAATTTTGCCCATCTGTGATGATGAGGATGGGAATCAAAATTAATTAACTGTTACTGTATTATTTAAACACTTAACAAATACAAATGTAAAGCTTTTAGACAACAGCAATATTAAAAATCACCAAGAGGTGACAGATCTGCTGCATTTACTCAGCCATTCCCTTTGGAGACAATTAAACGAGAAAATAGAAAAGCGGTGCTCATTTTGGAGAAAGGAGTTGATCTATTTTTGATTACTGAGACAGAAGTGATCATAAATTAGGAATTCCAACAGAGGAATCAATTGAGAAATATACATTACAATGCATTACATCAACAGCTAGCCCAAAAGTAAACAGTTGACCTAGAGGGTAATATTAACAACAGATTAGCCCTATGTAGCTAACGATAGCAGCCAAATTGGATTACATTAAACTAACTGCAGAAGTAGTGATTTAACATCTCTACAAATAAGTACAACAAAATTCATCAGTTAGTCAACCTTTCAATGGACAGAAAATGAATCTGAAACCATTGCAAGGAATTAATCAGTGTTAATGTAATTACTTAAAATATTTTGAAGGCATAAATGTTGCTGGTTCCTGTTTTGCAGCTTTGCACTGTTGTTTGGACAAAATGAGGCAAAAATGAGGGCATTCCGGACATTTTATAAACAAAATAGTGAATCAGTAGAGGACGAAAGTAGTCCCAAAAAAAGAAGCTATAGAATAATGGTCCAGACATCTAAATTTGTTTGCTTGTAGATCTGATATAATGATGGGTGTAAAAGTGCCAGCCAGTGGCTGCCACTACAGCAAAATAATGACCGTACAAACTGTCTGTTTCATGATGAAATCCTACAGTTTTTTATTATTTATTGTGGTAAAGCTTTCTTAAAATTAAAAACTCTGAAAGCTACAGTAAAGTACATTTATTATGAAACAATTCTGCTAAATTAGTGATTTGGTGAAAGATATGCAAGTCAAAGTGCAAGGTGAATGATAAACTGGTTTTCAGCCACTTTCTTAAGAATTTAAACACAATTAAAAAAACATAATTTGATGACCAATTAAAAAATTGCTTTATATTAAAACTAGTTTTCTATACATGCAACTGTATGATCAACATTGGTAACTGCCATGATTTTGGAGCAGTGGTTAAAAACATGCTGTATTTGACTTTGCCTACCAAGGAATGCTTCCTTGTACATCCAGCATCTGACAGCTAATAGATATGCAAAAGAAAGAGGCAAAATTAACATTTCTTGAAAAATGTTCAACTGTACTCATTAAAATGTCTTTTAAAAAGTTGTATAATAGTTGCTGAAGTCAGTTAATTGGCCTTTTTGTAAGTCCTGTAGTGTGGAAAGTGAAAATAAAAAAAAATAAATATTTCAGGTAGACATAGGAATGTGTTTGTATTTGTGTCCTTGCTCCATTCTTAACCAAGGACTTATTAGCCTAAACTTTATTTTTGCAAAATGCTTGTGGGTCTGAATTTAACTGAAACCAAATTAAAGTCACAGCTCGAAAATTCTCTAATAAATGCAGGGGCTCGTCTTTAACAAGAGAAGGTTTTAGAAAATACCTTATTCCCTTAACCCTCTGTCTACATTTCCATTTAACAGAGGCCATGTGGCATAGAAAGTTGAAGATGAACAAGTGTTTTCATTTACTGACAATAAGAACAGTCAACTGAGAGCAAAATTAGGGATGCTTGAGTTTTCATTAAGCCTTTGTCAAATGACCTTGCCAGGCTGACAGACAGTATCAACAGCTGGTTCTTGGTTGTGATATCTCCGTGCTTACAAGAACTACTTGTAGTCTTTTTACCACTATGAACACAATGTTTTCAATTTTGTAAACAACTTTTTTCCCCCCCAAAGCTTTACTCATTTTACTTTCTCTTTGGGTTTCCCAGGAAGTTTCCAAACTGACCTGTAGTACAGGGACACCAACTATTAACTAAAAGACAAACTTTTGCTGCTTATCTTGACAGCTCAAGCCTCTGGTTCAGTTGTTTTGGTTGACCTTTAAATTAGTTGTTGTGTTGAACAAGACTGTTGATTTTGTCCACCCTGTTTTTGGCTCCTAGAAATGTAATTTAAATAAAACTAGAGTTAATGTGGGCTGGAACAATCTGGAACAGCGTTCAGGGAAATCTAAATTACTTGTGTAAACAGAGAGCAAGACATACGAGCAGATACACACAAAGGCAGAGAAGCCCCTCCTCATAGTTCATTGGATGAGGTTATGCCCCTTTTCTAACTTCATTGTTGCAGATGAAGTGACACCCCGCTTATACAGGAACACATAAATTGCTCTGTGTTATAAATTCATGAAGTTCATGTAAAGATTATTTCTACATGTGGTTAAAAAGAGCGGACGAGCTGAATCACTTCTTGACCACATTTGCTGTGAACAGCCAGCTCCTCCTGCTTTTGTTGCCTAACCCTAAATAGAGTTGCTACTAGCAACAGAAATTGAACAAACAGCAAATGACAGAAAGCAGCCTCTTTGTTACAAAACAAAGTATGGCAACTGTGTGTGGCAATTATTTGTGTTGCCTGAGACAGACAATAAAGCACATGAAACCTACAAAGACTGGACAAACGGCACATAAGGTTGTTTCCACCAACAGATTTGTGAGTAAATACACTAGATAGGCTGCTGAGGGATGGATCAGAAACAATTTACTGGATTCTGACAGTATTCAACCTAAACCAGAACAATTGTTATCTGTTTTTACAAATTTTTACCTACCCTACATTTTTCTTCTTTGATTTATTTACCAGTGTTTCCCCACAACACAAACTCATACATCATAGAGTATCATTAGGTTTCAGATGAATATAGGAAAACTAAAATCCTTAATTTAGCAGAATAACCATTTAACATTTTGCACTTAGTATTGTGTTTCTTTCAGCTCTCATACATACTGTACAATCTTTTTTCTCAAATGATTCCATTTTTATTTTATAGAGCTTAGTAAATTTTACTGAGGAGGGCAGAGATTTTAAGACCCTCATGCCTCAGCTCCCCTGGCTGGAGCATCGTTTTACCCTTCTCAACTCCGTAACAAGTGAACTGACTGCAGGTGAAGCATGGTGTGAGGAAAAAACATTAATACCTGCAGGTGGAGATGCTCAACCCTGTTGCTCACAGTGGTTCAAGTGAGGATATTCTGACATTTAAGTTGTGTTGTCCTGTTGTCAAAACAGAGAAAGAATATCCTTGTCAGTACATTCATGCAATAACTCTGCGGAAAATTGTGTTGTTTTTTTTGTTGTTGTTGTTGTTTTTTACACAAGCAAATAAAAATAGTGAATGAAGTAAGTGATATGTTAGGAATTTTCGCTTCTTGCATTTGCACACAATTCAGGTATAGGAATATTACACAGGTTTAAAGATGGTAAGTATGAAGACTGAACTAAGTTCTAGACCAGAATGAAGGAACAAGACATTCAATCACCAGCTTACTAAAGTCACCTGGACATGTATAAAACAGACTTCTGATTTCTAGAATAGATGTATTTTATTTGTGAGGTAAAACCTTTATGCTGCAGAATGCACAGTCATTGTAAACACTCTATTTTCTCTCTGCTATTAATACATATTTATAAGTTTTCTGGACGTGTACTTCTTTATTTGACAGGGGAATGTTGTCATTACTTCCACAGATTATTAATTTTTATTTCTGTTTATGTTATATGGTCAGTCAAGGCTGTTTCCACTGAATACCAACCGACTAAGTCCACCAGTGGCAGCTGGGATTGGCTCCAGCACCCCCCGCGACTCGGAAGTGGATAAGCGGTACAAGCTGAATGAATGAATGAATGAATGAATAAGTTCACCAGAGAGGCAAAACTTTTTCAGTTCCTTGCTGTGGCTCTAATGATTAGAGCCATAGCACAAGGTAGAGAACACAGTATTTTAGCCCTCAATTATACATTGCCACTATTAAGAACCTGTGCAGCACACGCATCAGCAGTTACTCCTCAGAGGCTGTGATAATTATTCCAAGGTTTCACACATGATTAAGTGAAGACAAGTTATAGCTTTTCCTATGTATAATATATAGTTAATTATAGTGTGCTAAATTCAACAGTGAATGAGAACAGTGTGGCCTACATCAGTCCATCACAGAACACTTTTAGCCAACTACATGTACATGACAGTAATGGTGAAGACAATAGCACATTGTGCGACACTCTCTCTGTTAAGTGAACATTTCATAAGCAGCGTAATCCCTTTTGTATATGCTGCTGTTTGATGAAGAAGGCTGGCCACTAACATCTCTCGCTTCTACTTGTGCCTGGGTAAGCTGTATTTCATGCTCCCACTACAAGGGCTTCCAGCAGTGTACCGAGCAGACCATGTGTGGTTTATGAAAAACATATTTGATTTCTTACCATGCCGTGCTGTCCTGCCATTCAATATCACCTCCCTGCCCTCTCCAACACTCACAAAAGAAGCCACTCTACCCAAGCTTTTCTAAGCCAACAGAGGTTATACACTGCATCCATTACTATCTTGTTGCAGACAGATCGAGCAATTATAATGCAAAGGTAACTCCCAGTGTTAGTAGACCACAGTGTTAAAATAATATATATGTTTACCCGGAGAAACAGGGTGGGGGTCGCGGTTGGTTTGGAGGCAGAGATGGCTGCCGTTCTTTTTCTTTCCTCTAAGGCAGCTGGTGAAAATGAGGGCTGGCCCTACAGTGAAGAGACTGGATGTGTTGCTTAGAAGCAGAGCAGGATAGCTGTCAGAGTCAGTCATGGATGGATGTTCCCATCCACAGCCTATTAGAGAGCTGTTTATCAATGCAGCTGCCAATCAGGCAAACTGTTGGTTTTGCCCATTCTAATCTAGACTTCATCACTCCTACATACGGTGCAAGTTGTGATCATTATGTGCAACATGGGTTCCCCTATTCCACTCCAAATGCAATTCTTGTGAAACTGCAAGTAAAATGTGAATGTCTCAAGATAGCAGTGGTCCTGTCTGTGCAGGTGGTCACAGAGTTGTGTGCATGTGTCCGCAGGGAAAGGAGAAGGACGACAGAATGGAGAAAAAAAATGGAAACAGAAATAAACAGAGCTAGGAGTAAAGACTTCAAATCAATACCATGATTATTATTAATGCACCATTCCTTTGGCACCTCTATCTCTTCTTTTAACCGTGCGTTCCTTTCACTCACTATCTTTGGTTGTTTTGTGTTGTTGCCTTCACAGCTGTCTGGAATTTGTGACTGATAATATCCCCTAAGGAGACAAGGCAGGTGTCGAAACATGGGTTGCTATTTTAATTGGTATTGACACTTTTTTAGGTGAATTCCCAAGCCTTAGTGAAGAATAAACTGTCTTATTTAAGACATAAAAATGCTTTAAATATCAAAAGCATTAATCTTTTTGAAAGGTTCTGCTAATTTCCCCATATAAGGGACTAATTAAGGATCATTGCTTTATTATATTTAGTTTTGTGAAACAATATAACCTAACTGCCCTGCGATGGACTGGTGACCTGTCCAAGGTGACCCCGCCCTCGCTCAGTGTGAGCTGGGATTGGCTCCAGCACCCACGCAACCCGGAAACGGATAAGTGGTTGAAGATGATTGAATGAATGATTATTACCTAACTGTGCTGTCATACTAGTACAACTTTTAAACGGCGTTTGCCAAATTTGCGAAACCACTCCACTTAACATTGACAGTGGCCTGTGGCTTACACTATTGAAAGTGACAAATTATTTAGTAATTAAGGTATTTTTTTATACTATATTGTAATTTTCATTATTCTTATTTTCTTTTTCTTTTTGTGGGGATTTAGATGATCTATTTATCTGCTTTTTCAGTTTCCTTGGGTGTTAGAAGATCACATCTTTGGAAAAAATGAATGGCTCATTCTCTACAGGAAAAGTGCAAAATAAAAGAGTAACAACATCTTTATATAAAGAAAAAAAAGTAGGGTTATAGTGACACTCTGATTTCTACATGGCCATCGTCATGTTTCTATGTTATCATTGTGATTTTCATAGCAGAACTTGTATTGTCCTTCTTTTTCATGTATCACTCTTCTAATAAAAATATAAAAATAAATAAAAAATAAAAGAGAGTAAAGAGACGGATGGTGAATAAACCAAGTGTTCATTCACCTGTGTCACACACAAACACACAAAATTGAGCTCCCTACATGTCTCTCCAGCCTTCGGTTATCTTAACTGTTAAATTGTTACCACTAAAATAAAAAGTACACCGAAAACATATAACTTGGCCCCTAGAATGTTATTGGGTGGGATACGTTTCAAGTCGGCCATGATTTCAAAAAGGTTTGTTATTGGCGTAATTATAGTTTAGCAACCTCACCTAGGCCATTTCTTTTCTCCAGATACTGAAACAAGGTCACGCTGTTCTGCAATTACAGACATACTTCTAATTTAATGAGTGATGATTTCTTCCTTTTAGCAGGCAGTAATAAAAGTGTGGGGAAAACATTAAACGTTGTTTTTCTTGGCCTCACCATACAAGTTCAGCCTTTCTAACTAGTTTACCACATGCAGAAGTAACCTGCTTTCAAGGTATACATCATTAACTTACCATAATATTTTGTAGGGTTAAAGATTATGTTTTGTAAAGCCTCATACATGATTACACAATAATGGCGCACTATTTCCTTCCTCTGTGGAACCGGATGGTACTCTAATACCAGCTGCATTTAGTGATGTTTCCTCTCCAGCAAACCCACACCACTGTTAGTCCACACCTTTACTGTCTATTTTCTTCTTACATTAAAAGGGAATAATGCTGCTGTAAACTATATAAGCTAAACTGCCGACCACTGGTGGTGGAAGCAACCGTACACAAATTTACTGACACAAAATTGTGTGGAATCCTTATGATCCCAGATCGCTCAATCCATTTTGCAGCCATGCCCCTGCAACTGGACGGAGACACATTGTGTTCTTAAGGGAAAGCAGCTAGTCTAACATTATGAAAGTAGCTGGAACAGTGTGTTGGGAACTTAAATCAAAAGATACTTTACAGAGGGAGGACGAAAGGTGAAAACAACTGCCCTTCAACTGGCCATTGATAACTCACATCAGTACCATTTGCATCAAGTGTAACTCAACTCAACTTTCTCCAATGAGTCACTGCCCACTGTCTGTCGCTGTGCTCTCTGTTGCTCCTTGTCTTCCAACACTCATTTAAAATGAATTGGCACATCTCTCTTTGTCTATTGTTTTTGCTCTGGGTGAAAACACAGTGTGAGAAACATTTGAAATGTAAATATGAAATGTTGTTTTACACAAGCTGTAAATCTCACTTTATTCAGCCATAGTGAATCAGTGATAGCACATACAGCCAGAGTGTGGATCACTCCATTGTACTTTGTGTTGCTGGCCCATATACATTTCCTGCAGACGAAACTGTCACCACTATCACTTGCAGAGCATGCAGTAACAGTGATTTCTTGATTTCCAGTTCCTGTTGTTTCTCAGCACTTTGCTGCGTGTAGACCTATAAATGTAATCTCAGTAGGAATTTGGACCAGGCTTGCAGTGGTTAATAATTCAGCTCAGAGCTGGAGGCTTGCATTGAGGTGAACTATGCAGCAGTCTTGTTAAACATTCATGTTCTCAGCTGTGCCTTGGTCCTGGAAGGCATTTGACCGCTGGAGCGATAACTCAAAAGGTAAAGGCTTTACATAGATATTAATATCAATTTGATGTCTGTGGTGTCAGATCTGCCCCTACTCAACCATGAGGCCACCACTGTTTCTTTCACTCCCTGTTGCAAAGCCTGTGTCTCTGTGGGCTTGCAGGCTACATGTATATTTAGATTTGTTTGTGTCGCATTTTCTTAGCATGTAACTAACATGAGGCGCATTATTACTTTAAAAAATAATCGGTTACAGTTACTAGTTATTGAGTTAATAGTTGAGTTACATCATTATAAAAGTAACTAGCTACCAGTTAAATTAAGTATTAGAATTAATATTTAATTAATATTAATTAATTAATTTTTCAATGTACCATTATTAAAGAATGTTTCCTTTAATAAATCTTTGAAATAAATAGTTTTATTCAATTATCATAAAAACTGAATATTATGTCTTTTTAACTGAATGAAATGGACAGGTAACACAATAAATTATCAACAGAAGACTTTGTAATATCTGAACTTTCAGTTTGTAAACACTCCCTTTGAATTGTCTTCACTCACCATGAATTTTTACTCTACTTTCACTTATCATGCTTTAACAGCATTGTAATCATGGAAACACTAATTAGTCATATCACCTGTTACTGAAAAGAGTAAAGTTTTTTATTTTAACACTGTTATTGCCATCAGTGTATGAAACGTAATGTCTATGTCAATGTGAATTCTCTTTGAGTGTAGAAGAGTCAAGTAGAAGGCTAGGAGACATCTGCTTTACGAAAACAAAGCCTTCACATAAAATAGCACCACAGAAAATAATAACAAGGTGTGACAGTACAACAGGCTAATGGAGGCCTTCCTTGGCATCGTTAGTCGATGATCTCAGCTGGTGGGGCTTTTTTATTTAAAAAAGCAGCAGCCCTTCACTCATGTGTGAAGAAATGTGAATGAGAAATAGAGACGTTTAGCTTTTATTGTATTCAACAACAATGAGGAATCAGCAGGGTGACGATCCAGAAACTGCTTGACTGAAATAAAGTCGGGCTTTACAGCCACAAGTGACAGCTGCTGTGAATGATTTCAAGGTGGAGCATTTGTCAAATGTTTTTTCTCCAGCACTGAGCAAAAAGCAACAAAAATAATGAACGCAATAATTGCTTTATCTTTTGCTTGGGAGGACCGCTGTATACATATTAAAGTACAGGTACATCAATATCTATGATGGATGCAGTTGAAGAGATTAAAGACACAATTTTTTGCTTGGACTATAAAAGATACAGTGCAGCATGGTTGAACTGTGTCTCCTTTACTTCAACCCAGAACATGGTCATCAATCATGCTCACAGCACAACAACACAAATTAGTTCTTTTTGGGTGGCAGTGATTTATTAGAACGGCAGCTGGATATGCAAGACTAAATTGTTTTTCTGCACTTTCATAATTCATTTAATTCTCCAAACAACAATTTTCTGGCAGGTCAGTGTTGTGCTCAGGGTTTGAATTTTTTAAAATAGTGGCTGATGTAATTGTTTTTATACTCTCTGACTGAGGAACTGTGCCTTTGGCTACTAGTAACAACTGGTAGGTGATGCAGGCAATTTGGCACAGTGCTCCTTAAAGCTAAGTGCCTTTGCAGCGATTTTGCAGTTTACTTAGAAACAAACAACTAATTGCATTTCCAACCACAGCTATGTCTGCAATACACTGATACACTCAGTTAGTGAACACATTTTCATCTTATGTCAAATCCCATTGTGAGGCTGCTTATATTATTATTTCTTTTGCCAATTATTTTTTGTAAGTACTCACCAATTGTGGTTTAGATTCTCTTCAGCCCTTACTTTTTTTTTCAGTGAAGGCAATTCTGTCATAGTCCCACCTGGGTTAAATTTTTGGCTTAAGCAACAAAAGCACTTATCAGTTGTATTGATCACCGTTTAATAACGTATCCAGACTGCAGAGCAAAAGCAACAACTTTATATTGGCCCAAAAATTTAATGAGTGCATCCCTAGTCAGAGCCCCAACCCTGGAATAAGTTTGGCCCATATCAGCAGAGTGCCTTTTGCTGATAAATGAACAGAGACGGCTGAAAACGTAGCCTAAAACACATAGAAATACTTGGTTAGGTTCAGGAATAGATCATGGTTTGGGTAAAAATAAGTACTTCTTTAAAGTGACAGTCCTTTCATTTAAATTTATGAGGTACCAAAGTGGTGATTGCACCTTTGACCTACTGATGAAATTATGCAGAAGTTCTTGCATTTGGCAGTTTTAATGATCTCAGTGTGGTTCAAGAACAAACCTCCAATTAGCATATAATGTCTGAAGCGTCACCCAAGATGATGAAACAAAGATCTTCAGGATTGCTTGGTTAAGGCTAGAGAAGATTTGTTGTCATGGTAACAATAAACACATGGCAAAGGCTTTAGAGTGGAGAAACTATGATGATTACTGGTATCACAGAGAAGATAACAGCAGTGTCCTGTGTTGAAGATGAGATGACTTAAATAAAGAAAGATCATTCATTCATTCATCTTCTACTGCTTATCCGTTTCTGGGTTGTGTGGATAAAGCAAGATAAAGGTTTTTTTTCTTCATTATGTTAATAAAAAGCATTACATTTCAGGTTATAATTAGCAGGAGTACACAAACATCATAATTTCCTCTGGGTTGTGGGAGAGGACAATTTTTTGGTTTCGTTTATTTCAAATATAAAAAAGGAAAACAAATGGTTAGTGCTCTGGCAATGACTAACATATCAGCCACTCTTCCAGCTCCAGAGCCTATCTCCAAGCTCTTTACCCCAAACCCAGCTGACCCCCCAGCTTGAATTATTATTTCCATCTTATTTGCAGCCACTACAGATGGTGATCTGGCAGTGCACATATGGCAAACTTATATCTAAAATCTATTCATGTGCATGTTAGTTTGAGAACAAACAGAGGTATCAGACAAGGCTCACATTTTTCTTCATGTTCAGCAAAACCAAGATACGAGTTCACCCTACTACTCTGTGTAGTCAAATGCTATCGTTAAAAAAGTATTAAAATTAGATGAATGAGTGTTGCATTGCGTGAATGCTCCTTCATTACTGTAAATATGTGTGTAGTTTATTTTGAGTCAGTCCCAAAAACACCTTCCTACTACCATTGATACTTGCCTGAATATAGCATGTAAACTCTGCACTGTCTGAGCAATGTTTGCCAAAAACTGCATTGCTGATTTAAGAAATCATGGAGCCCTTTATAAATGGTATAGTTTATATTCATAGAGATTTCCTTAGTGGGAACATATGGGCTTGTTGGTGATTGTCACTGACAGATGGAGGACATCTTGTTTTTGTCTTGTTATTGTTGGTTTTGCTCTTGTGGCAACAATGAAAAATAAAAATACAGCCTTATCAGCCCCCAAAAAATCTGATACCACACCTGATCTCATTATATACAAGCTGCTACTTGTCAAATCTCCCTTTGTCTAGCAATATTAACTTTCAGAGTCAAGTCCATTGGGAGCGATTGTGGATGAATTTTAGTAGATAACAGTAGGCATGTAATGATCATTATACTGTATAATAGCTCAGACTTGGACACTCGTTTTATTCAGAATCCTTTCGAACAAGGATTATAGAGGACACAGACTAACCGGATTCATAACAGAGGATATCAAACTACTTCTATATAAAACTACTATTCATTGTCATCATCACCACCAACACAAATTTAATTCCTGATCATAGACCTCCTGATGACGTGAGTGAATGAAGATCTTGCAGCATGTTCAACATATAATTTACATATCCCCCAGCCTCACATTAGATATGTGCATTTACAAATACTTCTTCCTAACTTTCCAGGTCAGTGTAGTTTTACAACAACAGCAGAATATGTTCCATTATTTATATCCCCAGAAAATCTGCCATTAATGAACACTTCTAATCAAAACTGCAAACGTGAATATAAAGCAGGTCTCAAAATACTCACATCTGTAACATTTTTGTGATACATTTGGTGATAAAAATGTATTAATTGTGCTACTATAGGTCCTGGTATCCAACAGCAGAATTTTTCTTGTAATTTCTGAAAACATTTATGTTCAGCGCAATAAGGTATGGGTAGAACCATTTTAACACCAGCGCCTTCAAATCTAGATATGTAAACATGTGAGACTTCACACAGTGACAAGGGCACAAGGGGAGAGATCCATCACACAGATGACACCCCCAGATTGTCTTTAAGCTTTCCTGGCGCTGTGCACATAAATTAACCTGAGCTCAACTTGGATCAGTCACTTGCGCTGGGGGCGGTGATTAGTGTTTTAAGACAAATGTTTTAGAGGAGGGGGGTTTAATCCATGTCAACCGAGAAAAGACCTCAACCTTCACCCACCAAGGTGAAAGTCTTAGCAAAAGGTTGAATCGAGATTCTGCTAGTCTTACTATCAATAAATTAAAACTGGAGCTCTTCAAAATTTATTGTCCTGCTGTTAAATGAAATCATCAAACCCTCCGATCATGTTCAGAGGTGAGCCCTGAGGACTAAAAAGTTTATCACCATTAACATTTATTAAAACCAACACATTTTCAACACTGAAAATTATGCTTTCCTCAGTCTGTGAAGCCACATTGAGCCAGTTAACTTCTTTGTTAAGCGGTGAATATAGTCCAAATCAAGTCGATTAAATTTAATCTGTCAGAATTTTAAAAATCTCATAATTCAATGAAAAATAGTCAATAATGAAACAAAAACACACTTCTGGATGTTTTACTTGCTATTGGAAGTATTGTGATATTTCTCTGTGCCACTTACACATATATATGCTGCTTCCTGTCTCATTTTCTATGCAAAACTGGAACCCAGCTTCTGTTTTTTCATGGTACATGTTAGTGTTAAATTGAAAAATTTGAGGGTTGTGGATGTGTAACTGAGGGCCTATTGGGTTTACACATCCTGTTCAAGGTGGCATTTTTGCCATTGTATGAATGTGGGCAGTGTAAATTCAACGCCCTCCTTCATTTCTTAGCCATGCTTTAATAGAACAGACTATACAGTGGAGGCTCCCAAGATACAGGCTGGTAATGATTTTCTTTTTTCATTCAAGTCATGGATTATCAGTGATTATAAAAAGGGTTTGTTTCCGTGGCAGATGGTGCAATAAGACAAATTTATTCACCACTACAGCACACGATCATAAAATCTCTCCCACACTCTTTATTCATTTATGTGATCTCCTTTCCTTCCTTTCCTCCTCCTTTGTCTTTTTCTTTCTTCTGCTGTTTATCTTTCTTAATCTTCTGTATCTGTTCTTCAGTCACCTTCCTCATTCACCCTTTCCCACTAACTGATGCAAGGCAAAGTAACTCAAAGGGGAATAAACAGGTAAAATGTATGCTCTTTATCTCCACTCCTGCTCTGCTGCATGACGTCCCGGCCCTGCACAGGCCCAACCATTATCATTCTCACACTGCGCAAACCAGAAGTTTATATAATTAATTTTCAAAGACATTGTTGAACAGGCCCTACATTACAGTGGAGAAGGGGAGCTAAGCGCATTTCCCCCTTAACTCCAGGGGATTAAGGTAATGACACAGGAAGACAGCAGCAGACATGTGGCCTGCAAGACGTCTGCTCCTGTTTCATACAGTAATGAAATTGAATTATAAACCTCTACTAATCTCTTCCACAAAGGTTTGGAAGAGGTTCGCTCAGCTGCAGGTGTGCTGGAGCCCTCCAATCAGTACTCCTTATAAAGTCTGATTTGCATTTCCTCTGATATATTCATGAGTATAGTACCAGTATAGTGCTTCAAACAAGAAATACAATGATGTAGCTCTTAATTTAGCTTTTTGCTACTTTGCTATGTAGTACATGTATTGTCATGTTTAACTCCGTCTCAGCGTTTTCCCCCTGCCGGCTCTCTGTCTTGGGGGCAGATCTGGTGAGCAGGCTGCAGCACAAGTGTCACACCTGAGTCTCATGTCCTCCTTCTGCACAGTATTTCTATCCGGTCTCTTGCGGTCACTCCACATCAGATTGTCAACCTCGCCATAAACTACAGTTCTGGCTCCATTGTCTCCTGTGATGTCTCCAGTGAATGTTTGTTATAGCCAGGCTGGGCGCAAAATCGATCTGATCAATTACTTTGAATTTGTAGTTTAGGATGATTTGTTTTCGATTGAAATTCAGTTTTCTATTAAACTTCTGCTGCGGCGCTCCCCTTAGGCTACTGTGGTTCAGAATGGGATGAGCTTGTCGTTATTCGATGTGAATCACAGTTGGGTTCGCCATCTTGGACAGCTATGTACGGCAACTCTACTTGTACAAAAACGGCGTCAGACTTAGTGAGAAAAGGCGAAATGAGAAATAAGTACTTCTTACACTTTGCCACTTTAACCCAACGAGGAAATTTAGTTCAAATAACAGAAGGGAAGATAAAAACAAAATAAAAGCTAAATTATGTTTTGAATAATTTCTTTTTTTAACAAGGGAAAAAGAAATCTATAAAAAAATTGTAAATCGAGTTTGATGTGAAAAAAAATCTGAGATTTTAATTTTAAGAAGAAAAGAAGGAAATGGATATTCAAAAGTAAGATTCATGCATTAAACCTCCATTAAAGACGAAATGCTCCTTACCCCCTCCTAGGCTTAAGGGTATGGTGACAGCTTGACATTGAATTAACCGTACGATTATATCCCTTAGCAACAGGTGATGAGGGCCATGCTCACACTTCATACAATAGGCTACCTTCCATACAATAACCATCACATTCACATACACAAAGCTGCATTTTGTACTGTGCACAGTGTATACTTTCACTTCTATATGAATCTACAGGAGTGTCAACCAGTATGATTCTCTAAATTTAGTTCAATGCCATGCCAGTCAAGGAGGCAAGCTCATAACTGTCACAGCCTGTGAAACAGAGGTGAAAAGAGACAGGAGAGCACACACAGGTCTGCAAATGGTGGCTGCAATATTCTGTATGGAGGAGCACCTCAGCATGTTTATACTCATTCAGTGAGACAGGTGTGGGCATCTTGAGCCTGCCTATGCCTATGTTTCTCCTTGGCTCTCTAAGCCAGTCCCATTCATCATCCTCCAACAACCCTGCTCTAATTGGGCTGCATCCCCACCTGCTGTCACTCACAGCCTCCTCCACATAGAGCCGGAAGAGATACAGATGTACCTGGTCCAGCACAGCCCTGTCGCAGCGCACAAGTCTCAGCATTTGAATTGCATATGTGGGCAGCTGAGCCCCAGAAGCTACACTGAGCTGATCCCAGGAACTGCTCTCTCGCTTTTCCTCCCCATCGGTACCTGCCTGTTCTTCTATCCACAGTGGAGTGGAAGCCCGGTAATGATGTGGCCTATCAGTTTAACTCAAGACGGGGCAACAACACTCAAGGGCTGGAGGCATTGCTGAGCCCCGACCCCCACCCCCACCCCCAATATAGCAAGGACATTAGTAATTCCTCTTTCTTGGGTACCATGTCTCTAAAAGTTTTGCAAGGTCCTGTTTCATAATAGCTCTTGTCTTATTTGAGTGGAGCCTGCAACTTTAGATAAGAATTGCAGATATCCTTTAGCTGCCATATAGCGCTAGAAGACATGTAATGAGCCTTTGAGATTTCCCTGCAAAACCTACCATAAAATGCCTGCCATGTATGCATACATGGCTTCAATTTGTCTCAGAAGAATTTTAAGGTTTTAACTTTCAGCATATAGACAAGGCAGCAACCAAACTCTCATTTGCTCAATTTGATTTTTATTAATAAATAAAGGATTAGGTCTTTTGTTCAACGGAAGATTGGGGGAAGATTTGTAAGGGCTTGGCTTTGTCTAGTTGGACTAACCAAGGGGAGATTTGCATTTGTTCATTCTGTTGCTTCTCTTCATTCTGCATTCTGTATACTTTAATTTGCAAATATCCTTGTCTATCCCTATTAGTTTCTGATGGCAGCACGGAGAGGTGAATTTTCTGTGAGTTCAAGAAAGATAGTCCATTGTAAATCACAGTGGCTGATACCAAAAGCTTTCTTTAGAATTTATGCCCTGGTTTACATCAAACTGACTGAGCTGACACATTCATGTTCTAAGAAAAGGTAGATGAGTAAAACCAGACTTTGAGAAAGGGTTGCTGACTTGTGTGACTTGAAAAAATCTTAGCTTGTGCTAGATGCTAATATAATATAAACCCTAAGTATAAATCCTAACCCTCAGTTTAGATTTTTTTAATGTTGAAAATTAGGAATGACTATCTTTCCCTAACCTTAATTGTGGGAAAGCGCCTACATAAAATCAAATTGCTTTAGTTAGCTATTATAAAAATAACAAATTTACATTGATTATAATAAAAACTAAAACATAAAACAGGTATCAGGCATTACAGTTGTCGTCAAGCATTTTTGCGGTTTCCAATTAGGTGTTTATTAACATGATATCTATCAAACAGGGTTGCACTGTCTGGTGCCAAATTTTTGTAATTTTGTAATTTAAATAATTACTAAAGTCCTCCAAAATGAACAACAAATATTTTGAATTTTTTTAATCTGGTGTCTAATTGGCACATTGACTCATTTAAGGTTTGGTTAGGTTTCAGGTGTAACGTGTGTGCGTGTGTGTGTGTGTGTGTGCGTGCCTGTGCGCGTCTTGTTTTCCTGTTCAACTAACAACAGGTATGAGTTTATACATTTACAATGAGGACACCAGACACCAAAACAACGAATAGATTTGATTTGAATCCTCTATGAGTTCAAAACATAAAACTAAACGAAAGACACTGCAGTCGCATCCCACTACCTACTTTTAACGGTAATACACACATTCTGATCCGACCTTATGCTGCTGCCATATCCTGCTTCCTAACTTTTGAGACAGCAAACTTTGAAATGTCAATTTTTATGTTTCAGACTACATAAACACGAACACTTGGCTGCTTCCTGGAGACAACATTATTATGGTTTAAGTGATCTAACCATAATGACGCGGCAGCTGCACAGACAAAGCACAGGATGTTGCCTTTTGATTGCAAAAACATGCAGCAGTTATTTCAAGTTGCTTTGTATTGATGGAAAGTGTTTTGCAGGCAGCTAAGCACACTGAACTCTACAGACATTTGAGAGTCCTGGGGTCTGTCCCAATGCCCTCATTTTGAGGTATTTACAGCTAATCAAGTGCCTACTCGTGCGAAATGCTTCCATTAATTGTAGCTGCTGTACAAGTACCTGTTAAGACTACAAGTAAGTGGAGGATTTTCAGAACACACAGTTAATAAAGTCGACCTGTTGCCCATGCAAATACATGGTCCTACAATGTGGTTTTTTTATACTTAAATTAAAAACAAATGTAATAAGTAATTAGGCATTACTAATTAACTGACAGAAGCAACATAAAAACACAGAGAAACAATAAGGGCATTAAAGTGGGGAACAATAAGAGATAAAAATCATTTGATTATATTTGGAAATATTTTTCATTCTTTTTTACCCTTTGTTGTTCCAAATTATGTTTATATTTTTTTCCCTTGCTAGTATAGTTGTTGTTGCACTATTAATAACAAATGGATACAGAATTCATAAATAACAAGGTTGGTTTTTTGATCCTTAGCTCCTGCTGTCTGAACCTAAACTGCCTATGATTATAAGGTGCCATATGCATAATGTTAATGTGTACATTTGGAGGGCTGACTCTGTATGGAGGAGAATAAATGAGCATATAATTGTATTTTCACAAAATCCAACACATAATTTGTGTTTCTTAAGGTTATTTAAATATTGTTGGTCGGAAAATTCATCTACAGATGCATTACATCCATCAGCTGGACTGCTATCCTTAAGAAATAGTGACATCATTATTGTTATTCCCCCTCATCAGTCTCCCCTCTTCCCACAGAGCTTCAGAGATTGTGCTAGAAGATCCAGTAAACTTCCACAAGTACAATCAATCTGGGACTTACAACAGTGGTCACATGACAGCCATTTAGAGTTTCCAAAAAATAACCTAGGGACTCACTGACTGAGAAACAGATTGTCATGTCTGATGAAACCAAGGTGGAACAGTTTGACCTAAATTCTAAACATCATGTCTGAGCAGCTGCAGCTAAAAGAAAAACTCTCCTAGGCCCAGACACAGCCTTCACATAAAGCCTAACCAAATATCTCTGGAGAGAACTGAAAATGGCCGTCCACTGATGCTTCCCATGGAGTGGACTGAGAGATCTCCGGAGAAAAAGAGCACAAAAAAAATAATAAAAAATAAAAAGCTGTACAAAACTTGTCACGGTACATCCAGGAAGACCCAAGGCTTTGCATGAAGTAAATACCGACAAGTCTGAATTAGTCTGTTTAGCCTTTTTAAATTTCTAAAATCCTGTTTTCACATTTTCAAAAGGTACTGGGAGTAGATCAGTAGGAAGGCTGCAAAATGTGGGAAAAAAATGTAAGCGGTGTGAATACTTTCTGATTAGGCTGTGCATGAATGCTAAGAGCAGAAGTGCAGGTATTGGGACAAATTAAACCAGAACTCCCGCGGGTTCTGTATTGCAGCTGACAGCATGAAGCCAGAATTAATGTTTGTACACTGATCAAACATTGTCAGGACACTTCCTTTGCACCAATTCACATCATTTCCGTGTAAATCCAGCCTTCAATCAAAACTGCTTATGTGTGTCTGGAATAAGCAAAAAGAAGAGTTTCTTTGATGTTGTCCATTCAGTTGTGTTAATTTTTTTTTTCTCAGCTGGAGCTCAAAGGTACAGTCAATCTCATACTTTGTCATTTATCACAATTATATAACTTTGTGTGGGTTCCATATTATTGCAGATGGTAACTAATTGAGTCAACTCTAGATTAACTTTATTATGCATGTGAGAAATTCATTTGGTCTGTGCTGCAAACATACATAAAGGCAGTAAGCTCTACACAAAACAGCAAACATTACACACTAAACAGTGTATCATCCAGAACTGATCCAGCCCCATCACCTGTTTCTACCCCTCCCCAAACACACAAACTCACATACATAGAAAGGAAAGAAAAACAGCTGTGAAAGTCTACCCCCCACTTCCATTATTCACACAAATAAAGCAGTGGTACAAACTAAAACTCATATTAAATACATTTATGTGAGACAGTAGAACATATGACAATGATACCAAATACCAACATCACACATGGTGCATGATTAGGTGCCAGTTGTGTAGAACATCAACAGGAACAAAGTATTCCCTAAGCATTGTTGTTTTAATTTTGCAGTGCACTGCTCTATGCTGTATTCTGACTCAGCTCTAATTCCTGCAGTTGTGTATGAGTAGGTCACCAGAGTAGATGGATGGGTCCAAAACACTTTCTGCTACCGTCAAACGTACAATTACTGCATTAAATCAAAACTTTAAAGTAGAAAATTCAACAGAGTATCTTGTTTCAGAATATCATAACACATCTGCTTCAATATTCTCTTCACAAACTGTGTTTCAGCAACTTATTTTATACAGTCAGTTTTTCACATCGCTATAATTATAATATAATTATAGATAGTGAAATTATCTTCCGTAGTGGCTTAAGGTATAAACTACATTACTGTGTCACTTGCAGAGTTATGCAATGGAAAAATGGGAAGGGGTCAATAATCACTGGAAAACTGGACCCCTGTAGAACCTCTTGTGTTTGAAGAGCTGCTCACTCTGTGGGTGAGTGTTGAATGTGCGGAGATATGCTAATGAGGACATGCTTTCATTGGGCCACCCACGTCAGTGACTTCGGCTGACAAAGGTGTGCAAGGCTGCATCCGCCAGCCTCATTAAAGTCCTGTCCAATTATAGAATAGTAATTGATCATTTACTTTGTGTGTTCCTGCCCTCTCTCCTTGTCTCCAAAGTATGCTCGAGGTCAATTTAAAATGCATCAAAGCCGTTACGTGGTTAAATCCCCACAGACAGTTGCTGGCCTCCCTTGGATTTTTGTTAAGCTTATACAAGCACCTGCGTACTAAGTGCTGTCCCTGCTTTCCAGTTTATCACCACCCCCTCTTATATCATTAACAGGGATCCTGATACTCTGGGGACTTGAGGGTGAAATATGAAGGGTTCCTATTTGACTGTAATGTAGAGCAGGTTGCCCATTACAACTCTGCAAATAAGGCTACAGTATAAACAGGTCCTGCTAGAAATGATAAATGTGTATGTATCTGTAAATTTGCACAAATAAAAACTGTTGGAGAAAGTCAAAAAAAGTAATTAGCATGATATATTGCTGTGATCATATTATGTTTAAATGTTTATCTTACTGAAACACAGGGATATACAAGCCTGACTCTGACAGCCATGCTGAAATCATACGTTGAGCCAATATTTCAAACCGTCTCCTGCTCTGTTGTTTCAAACTGGGAGTGATGATTTCTTGTTTTTCTTTTAGATGAGACAGAGTGGCATGGGATCCTGAACTCTCCAGTGCAAATAGAGAGGAATAAACATTGAAGTAAGCTTGTCACAGCCACTGCCAACCATCAGGAAGTGGAAACAACACTGGCACAAACATGCCAGTACCTTCAGATCTCCATATTTAGATACGTGGCTGTGAGTAATCGCAGGAGGTGGCTGACTTTCAACAGGCTCAGAGAGCCTGGGTTTCCATATTGACAGCAACTAGGTTCATATGATTCCAGAATCAATCAGTGACAGAGGTTTAATTTATCTCTCAACCAGATCTTTCCTGCTGTATGTTCCTCAGTTTGCCATGATTTGCATGCCCACCAAGATGGCTCCATTGCTGCCCCATTATAAATAGAGACACTGCCTTTGTGGTCTCATTATTAAATAAGTGAGAGGATGAGAAGGCAGACAAATGTTTTTAAGGCTTGTCGGAGAAGACGCCATGGCCATTAGAGGCTGAGCATTAACAGCAAGAACAACACAAACTAGAGGAGAGTGGAGTGGGGGGAGGGGTGAAGAACTGCACGAGGAAGAAGGAGCTGTAATTATGGTAATATTGCCACCTTGTTATTGCAGCCTGTATTGCATAAGATTTGGCAGTGAGAGCGGGTCAATCAAACACAAACGGCCACTGATACAGTAGGTTCCTTTTGTTGGCCTTAACCAGCTTTCTGTTTTGTTTCCACAACTTATTCTGCAATATCTGTCAATATGATAATTCATTGCTGCATCAGAACAAAGGAATGATGAATGGGAGTTATGAATCATCTGGAGACTCCATAACAACCTGGGCATCATCAATGACAGGACTGAATGCATTAAATGCAATATGAATTGTCCCTTTATTGATGCCATTCGTTACAATGATGAAAGCTCTTGGTAATTATCAATTTTGTTTAAGCACATCTCAGAGCTTTGTGTGGCACACTAATGGATGCCACCGGTGAAGCCAGTCATTCAGATTTGTGTCAACGAGTCATTAAGCCGCCTTTGAGGGAAGTCAGCAATCTGATCCATCATGACAATAATGAGATGAAGATGAACTCATCAATTTCACTCTCCCAAGCACTGCACATGGCTTATAGATAACACTCACTGTCTATTCCTCAGTGACTCACTCTACTTGTCACCATCTTTCATCCTCTTCAACATCTTCACTTCTCCACAAGACTTCTGTCTCCTTTAAACCATCCTTCTGCCATCTTTTTTGGTAATCCAACTTTGTCAATCAAGCCTCTTTGCCGGATCTATTTTGGCTTCTCTTGAGCCTCCCCTCCCCAGAAAACAAATATATATATTTCTACCCATGTGGCACTTCTCTTCTCCATGCACACCTTGTTCATACAGCAAATTTACAAACAGTTCTTTCATTAAGTTTAAAAAATGCACAAAAATTTGGAAATGAGTAAACATATGAAACTACAGGAAAGCAGCATGGTTTGACAGAGATCATTTGTTTTCCAGTGTTCGTCTTTTCTTTACTTACCTAACCTAAGAAATTCCTTTTACAGCTGTTCATTGCACCGACTCCACACACTGCTGAACCTCAAAGCTTAATATCAAGTTGTACATTCAGCCTTTAGTGAGGTGGTATCTACCTGTGACCTCGGGCAGCTCCAGCAGTTTCCATTTCCTCAATCTGCAGTTCATCATGAAGCTGGCTGCTCATAACCAGCACTTAATGATTCATGAAGAGAGAAACTAATGGAGTACTTTACACGTTGTATTCGAATGAGGCCATTATGGCGAAACTAGCTGCTTACTGGGGACTTTGATCAAAGAGGGACTCTGGGTATGATCATGAAATGCATCAGATGTACAGAGATGGCACAGGCTGACATCAAGCTTTTGGACGTAGGTCCGCATTAGCATGTCTTTGAAAGAGAGGGATCTCACCAGCACACAGGTCATAAAACTGGCAAAGTCTTTCTGAAGCAGATTCTTCAACCTATCTATGGGTTCTCAAAAGCAAGGAAAAGCTTGCGAGAGCGAATATAATTACAGACGTGAAGCAAGAGAGGAGCAAAAATGCATTTCATAATGCCTTGGTAATCCCCTTCCTCACTATTGTTCTTTGCAAAACAAATTGTAAAAGATGGTCTTGCTCTATACAACCCATATAAGAGCTGTCTGCCAAAGAATACCCCCCAGTCTCCCCCAGTTTATAGATTAGTTTTGTGGCTGTGTTTGCATTAACACGAAACAACCACTTTCAATAATAATGCATTTCTGGAAACCTTTTCAACACAGTTGAAAAAAGACTCAATAAAGAAACCACATCACGGAATTGACAAAGCAGTAATAGGTTAATTGAATAAAGAGATATAAAGTCATACTATGACCAATTTGGAATATCTGACACAATATGCCAGATTGAACAGTGAGTTTCAAGCTGGGATCTGAAGGAGCATGGCCCTGGACCCCATGGTGGTTAAGTGGGCAGATGGTGTACAGCGTACAGGAGAAGATGAACATGACCAGAGAGCCACGGAGGTCATGAAGGTGAGCAGTAAGGTCAATAGTGTATTTAAAAGTTGAACAGAAGCAATATGTTCATTAAAAAGAGGTTATAATCTTTTGTCCAAGATTACCCCCAACCTCTCATCAATCAGACTGTAAAGTATTATGTGTTTCCAAAGCAGATCTTGCACTGATGAGGAGGACCTTAATATTATGACTACTGAGTTTGAGCAAGTTTTATAAGAATCTGGCTTTTTGTTTCAGAAAGCAATCAGAAACATAAGTGGGCGGGAGAGTGTAAGGGGGCTTGGTGGATAAATAGAGCTGTCATCTGCATAACAATGAAACTGATCAACAAATTTCCTGTTTCCTGAACAGCAAGTGTATTACTTTTTGCTTAATAAATAGGAAACAGCTAAAAACACCTCTGGTAACTGGGGAGGACTAGGAAAGGACCCAGCCACACACCACACACCACACTGTGTACTGTTTGAACCAAAGGCCTGCTACAGTCTGGCCAACGCTACAAAATTAGAATTTCAACAAATGAACATGGTTGATGTTAATGATAAAAATCGATCATTCAGTATCACAGCGTTTTGATTAGATCACAAATGCCACAGCAACAAGTACAGTCAGCTATCACTCTGCTTTATAAGCTGTCAGATGATTATATTTTTACTTTAATCATATTTGGATCAAAATCTCAAATAAAAACAGCAAAAATACAGTTTTTGTGTGAGTCAGTTACAGGTAACTTTTTTCTACAGTAGTGGGAATAAAACCCACACAAACAATTCAAATGTCACACAGAGAACTGCACAAATGCCACACACTTCTGATATATTTACTTTAAAAAGAACCACAATAATCATATCTGTAATCATGCCACCACCAACAGACACAAACATTCATTCATTCATCTTTCTCTCTTTTGCTCTCTTTCCTGTCTTTGTCTCTCTCTCCCCTGCTCTCCTATGTCTCTTAGTTTTGCACCCACTTCCTGGGTGCCAGCACTTGTTGGAAGGAAAGAAGTGTTGACAATTGTCTTCTCCTGCCTTGTCACCAAACAACTTTGTCACACTTCACTGCCAGCTTAATTCTCAGACATCCCTGTCAAGAAATGACATTTAATTTTCACACCTCCTCTCTCTGCTATTCTTTCTTTCATGAATTTTATTTTTGGGCACACCCCGAGTGCATTGGCTGTCTAGCAGTATCGATATCTCTGACAGTACTGGAGTCTTTAACTCAAATGAACACTCCCACTATCTTTGTCTTTCTTCCACTGCAACATGTTTTAACAATGAAAGTCATCTTTAAAATACAGTGTCACCTTCTGCACTGCGCACAGATACATAATTTATCCTGCTCTTCATAAATTATATTGCTATAAGTGACAATCACAAATTGATCTTTTTTTTCCATTGGTACACTTACTGATATTGATCTGAATAATTTATTTCTTATAGATAGATAGATAATCACTTAGAAATGTGCCATTGTGGCTATTTGCTACTTGAAGGAGCAAGGACTAAACACTTTCCCATCTCTTTCTTAGTCCAGAAAATTAAATGCTGCTCCACTTCTTAGTTTTCAAAAGATTAGAGAGACTGCATGTCCTAGTCTGCCGTTTTATCCTCCCATTTACATGCAGGATGAGAGCTTAACTTCCTAAGGGTTTCCATTTTAGCCAGGATCAATAGCCAGTTGCTCATTGGCCAAAGTGACTTCGGTCCTCTGTGTTCAGGTTTCTGAGCGGGCCATGATTTGATGATGCAGCCCACATGAGCAGAAAATAGAGCTTAGAAGAACTGAGCCCATCTACCTCAACTCTTATTTCTTCTGCATAAGTTCCAGGCAGTTATGACAGGTCCTTTTCATGGTTTAAATAGGTGACTGGAGGGAGCTGATCCAAATGGCCGAAACAGCCCTTGATTCATTATCAAGAGGCCTAGAATTTGAGATTATAGGTGATTACACTCATCCATCCCCTTTTCTGGGGGGAAAAAAAGAGAGAGAGAAATCTGTTTAATCCCCCTCTCTGGTGCAGCTTCGGAGGGCGCCCGGGGACGGCTGGCATCCATCACAGGCCTAAAAAAAGCACAGAACATACGGAACCAGGAGGAGCCCTGGCCCCGGCTTGTGGGGAAAAAGGCCAGTTGGACAGCGAACAAGACGTGCTGAGTCTGATCGGGCAGGGGGAGACGCCACTTGGCTGCAGATCACAGCGGTCAGTGGGGACATCGTTGGCCCAGTGGCTTGCGTGCGGAGCTCTCATGGAAACTGGGAGGGGGGTGGGGGGGCCACGAGTTCAGAGTTGACCTTAGTCTCTGAGCTGCACTCACAACACAGCAGCTTCCTCCTTCCCTCTGACAGTCTAGAGTGACAGCCCTCAGATCTGCATGTCTGCTGCACTCTCACTCCTACTCATTCTGAGGGACCGTCAATGCCAACCAACTGATGTGGTGTGAGGGTCATTCACAGTTCAATAAAAATCTATTATTCCAAATATATATAAAATATTATTTACATATGTTTATGTTATTCACATATGTTTTCATATGTAAGTATTATTACCCACAGATTTTGTTAGAGAGGCTAAGAGGCTAACTGGCTAACTGAGGGAATCAATCCACAACGCAAGCACTACATCGTCCATTGCTTAAAATCAGTACTTTGAATCCATGTGTGGACTTACGCAATGGGAGCCTGGGGAGCGGACTCCATTTAAAGTTTGAATTGATAGATCATATTGATCATCTGGAGAGTTTTGTTCTCATTAAATGCTGCTGCTTAGGTGAAGTTCACACATAACCGCTCTCTTCAGAGTAATTCTATTTCAAGAAGCTATTCTCAAGGCATTTACGGAGCTATAGAAAAAAAAACAACGTATTTTTGGCAAATTAGCACATATTACTTCCGTCTTTATTTGCTGCTTCTTAAATGTTTATTCATAAAAAAGCAATTAGTAGCATATACAAAGACTTAAGAGTCATTAAAAAATTACAAGCTGTGCAAAGCTCTGTCAATTAAGTTTTGATTTTCAAGTGTAAATTTTCTTTGTCTCTTACTCAAATTTATTTGGACTCAGCAGTATGTGATTTAATTAAGAATAGCATGGTTTTTCAGTTTTTCCACCACTTCCTTTGTCTAAAAACTTTAATTGAGAAATTGGGAAATAGGAATTAATAAGAATAATGCTTGGCCCATAAAAAGTGTCTACTGGCATAACATGTTCAAATGTGAGTTGTGAAATTAACTTTCTTCTGCCAAGTTCTCAATTTTAACCTAAATGTTTGTTAAAGGTCAAGGACAAAGTTTGTGCAGAATTTTACAATAAAAATTAGGGATGCTCTGATCAGCTGTTTTGGGGCCGATCACCGATTACTGATCACTGTAATCATCTGCCGTTACCAATTAACCACATGTACAATTAAGAGCTGAAAGTATCATCAACAGTGGGTGGCTGAGTTAGCAACCTTGAGCGGCTTTGCCTGGGGTTATCTCATACTTGTTGCATTCTGTCCAGTTCTCAAGTGCTTAGTGAGGTTGGTGGAATTTCAGCATCACATGTCTATAGCTATTTTGTTGTCTTTTTTGGGTACCTTAAAAGACTGCCAGACCGGAGACCTTATTGTTGCCAACTGGTTTCGCTGTTCTCAGGGATTTGGCCTCTTGTGATCACATTTGAGTGAAAATGGGCTGATCGTGCTCAGTGGCCAATCGATCGGAGCATCACGAGTAAAAATCATCATTAACTGCTTCAGTCTGCATTTTCTTACAGGCTAAAAATAGTCATGTGTTGTTACTATAAAAATAATTATGGCTGCTATCAAAAAAAAAAAGTTTATATCTTTGTATTGCTGTTATGTGTTTGTTTGTTTACTTTTTACCTATCCCATGAATAATCTTGCCACCCCCTTTATTTATTCTCTGGCCTTTTGGCGAAGTCTCAAACCATGATGCCATAAAGCCTATTAATACAATACAATCATCTAAAAATTTGCGCCATGTAGAACATGTTGAAAGACTCTCTGGATGTTAATTATGTGTTGTTTCCAAGACTACTGTCCTTTGCATTGACTAACAATGTAAAACATTTCTGTTTGACACTAGAACAGATGAGATGGGTTACGTTACTTTCTTGTTGCACTGGTATGTGTGGTATGTGGTGGACAGAGAACCTCAGTTCATTGCTTTCAATAAGAGAGCAACAGAAAATCTACAAAGAACCACCTACTGTTCAGCAGACAGAATGAAACAACAAAAGCTGAATTCTCCCAGCCCTCACTGTCTACAGAAGAGAAGACAAACAGGAATAGAAGACAGAAAAAAATCTGACAAAAAGGATGGAGCCAGATATGTTTGTGCAACAGCTCTTCTTGTCCTGTCATCCGATAAAGATAAGCAGAGAACAGACAAGAGCTCACGTCATCTAGTTTCCATTTCATATTTAAGGGGAAAGATTTCCAACATCATCAATGTTTGAAAATCAAACAGAATATTCAATTTGTTTGTTGTGTCAGTCTGCGTAAAACCACTTGTGTAACATTTTCATAGGGAAGACCATCAAGAAGACGCAGTTGATCATGATATAGACAGCACTTATTTATTCAGAAGTACTACCAAAGAAGTTATTAGATACACACTGTTTTGATGTTTTGCACGACTAGTTAAGCCATCAGTGGCAGGTTTATTCCCCAGTTTCTACGATAAGAGCAGTCAGACCGACAGATGCACAGAAAAACTTCTTAAAAATAACAGGGGATTCTGATCTCGCTGATTTGCAGCGCTGAATACATATTAACATACCACTTTTCTTGCTTAATTGTCTTGTTACTCTGGCACAACAGCAGATGATCAAGAAACAGAGATGACCGACAAAAGTCCCTTTGTACCTCACCATCTCAAAAACAACTTCTCTCCCCCTACTGATGTCCCCAGCTGTCAGTATGACAGAGAATGAAAGTCAGGTAAGGACTCTTTCTGCAGGGCATCACAATCCCAACACAGATGAGGGCCAGGCCACACTGCTGGGAGGAGGAACAGCCCTCTGACCAAAAAATGGTGCTCATGATTCATTCATTACATCGTTAACAGGTTTCTGGAGTGTCAACAGCTTGTCTTTGAAGTGATAATCTTAACATTGAGGGTGTCCTTGAATTTCTTCTCACCATTAAAATGGTTAATGGGAAATGATTTCTATAACTCAGTAAGGAGGAGTTCCCTGAGCCTCCTGTTAGTCGAACCTTGTCTTATGAATCTTTGGGAAAAAGACAGAAAATATAAGAAGCTCCTTAATGGCTGAGGGTATTTTTCTCTGCATTTGCATTTGACAGCATGGTCCTCTCACTATATGCATTTGGTGTTTAATAGCTATTTTAGCTGAGAAAATATTCTGTGTTTTTATGATTATGATAAAATATTTATTTAGTATAAAGCAAGGGATTTCTTTTAAATTATAATCATGTAAATAATAGATCTGTTGCACAATCATTTAAGTTCTCAATATATGATACTGAATATGTCCTACTTTGCCTCCTGTTTTCCATCATTGATTCTTTCGAAGTCTAATTTTAGAGCTTTGAGCAATCAGCTGGCGTACCAAAAAAATGTTATCAACATTTTCATAAAACAAAAAAGGCTACGTCTGGGCCTTAACTTAACGTAACGTAATCCAGTGTTTCATCCAAAATGCTTTTGTTTTGCTAACACTGACAAATGATGCAACCCAGCTAATCAAAGGCAAACATTTAGCTGTCTTTGGGACTCGACTGCAGATGAAAAATGATTTGATGAGAAGACAAAAACTTATGACTAAGTAACACAAATGAGAGCAACATTTAGTCACAAGAACAAATTATGGCAGTAAAGGGAAGCAATGTCGCGGGATGCTGCTTCGTTAACAAAATCTATCTCTAATTAACGTGTTTTGGGGAAAAAAAATTTGAAATTCAAATATTATATTTAAAACATAAAAAAACAAGAGAAAGCAGAGAAATGACTGTGTTCTTTCAACTAAAAAACACTCAGCAGCATTCAAACAACAACCAGCCCTTTCCAGCTGCAGCAAAGAAACCAAATCAAATTCTATCTGCGGCCAGAGATACTGACATGGAGCCTGGTTATTTATTATCCGAGTCAATACTTGATGTTTTCTGCAATTACGATATAGCAGGTGAGCAGATCAGACAGGTGTTGACTGAACTCAATTCAGTTTTTCGATTGCAGTGCATCGGCGTTGAAGTGTTGCCGAGTATTGCACTGTATTTTTAGTATGAGCTTTCTGTTTCATTTTCTGTATTCTTTCATGTGGGTGAATCATAGCTTATATTGTCAAAACAGCATGTCAAAGAATGAGCTCAAATATAGCTCTATGATACAGTAACCATTTTGGAGCATTTATTAGTAGATATGGAAATTAGGTTGAAAGAATAAGACCATCAAACAACAGTCTTAAGACAAGACATGAGCAGAAATCTAGAGAAGGAACACAACACTGTGGCTGTTCAGTAGACAGATAATCATGTTTTAAACAAAGCATAAAGAGAACCAGTCATGTTCCCAAATATTGTTTTTAACTTCAGAACAAAATATGTAGAGTCAAAAGAAGATGAGTATAATGAGAACATCCTGCTTAAAATCTGTCACATCAAGGAAATCTTTTAATACCGGCACAATTTATTTTGACTCTTCACCCTAAAATACTGATATAATACACTGTGTTACTCATTGTATGACTAAAAGCAGCCAAAAGCAGTTGTAACGATTCCCTGCAGTAAGCATAATCCAAGCTTATTTCAAGCTTATGTTCTAAGAGGGGACTTTAAACACAGGCATATGGTGATAGCTTTATATCATACTCAGTGATCCCAGTGGGGATTCTAATCAATAAAAGACATGCTCATAGATGTACAAGTGTGTGTTTCAGTGTGAGAACCAAAGACGTCTTTTGCCAATCATGCTTTGACATCCAGGGAACTCAGCAAATTAAACAACTGTCATAGTGTGACTTTTAATTATTTTGCTATGCAGTGATGAAACCATTTATAGCCTGGTTTGTGTTCAGCGCAGAAGAAAAGAAAAACTGCCTGGATGAAATATGTATTATAAGAAACATTTTTAAGTAATATGATGAGAGGAAAGTCAGATAGTGATCTTTTATTGTCCCGAGTTTTTCTTAGAAATTCACTCCCCATAGGACATGGTGTATGTTTAGTTTAGCTGGAGGTAAGGGGTCGATTCAAAGAGGGAGATAAACTCTGCTCTTCATAACTGGGCCATTTAGTCCCCTGTGACCCAGCCTCTCTGCCTTTGGCAAACACATCATTTTATTGTGACCCCGGCCGGCAGCCAATCAGTCAGCCCATAAGCCATCAGTAATGAAAAGCACTAATTCTGGCCTAGTGAACACAAGCATAGAAGCCCAATTCATATTCATGTGCTGGGCTTCTTCCTTGAACTTCATCTAAACCCATTCATCCATTCATTGCAGTGAGAGCAACCCTAGCACATGGTATTTTACTTGACAAGCAGAGTTGTCCCCCAAGGTTCATCTCAACTAAACCAATTAAATGGCTATGAGTGCACTAAAACAAGGGGTTGGAATGATTATACTTCAAATCCTTAATAAACATTTAGATGATCAGAAGATACAGCTGCATGCTTAAGTAGCTCTTGTTATTCACATGTAGTACTGACATTTTTTTAAGGTTTGATAAATTACTCTGCATCTCATCCAAATGACACGCATACTTGTGTGATTTTAGCCCAGAGCTGGAGATTAAGAAATGAAATCTACAATTCCCCTGTTTAGCAATCACACACTTCTAAGGGCATTATGCACCCACAGGAGACATTGCGTGTACTAAAGTGTGTATTCTCAGCCAGGTGCATTTGTGGAGGCTAGATATGCCAGCAGGGTTTCAAAGCTCACGTGTGGGTGATTCCAGCAGCTGTTTCTATGAGCCTGCGGAGAGAGAGCACATCTAGTAGGATGTCTTCTGCTGTCAAAAGCTCTTCTAGGTGTTTATTAAAGAAATGTTAATGCCATCAACATAACACACACATTTGAGTTTTGACCTTTCTGACAAGGATCTGGCAGTACCCAACTGTTTCTCCTTGTGAGATGGTCTCAAAGTGTGTGCCAGTTTTTCACACCCAAAAAGCAGGCGGTGTTAGTGGGAAACATACTTCAGGTCCCAGAGCTCACATTGGATTTACTTCAGATGTCTTAATATCTCCAGTGTCGGGAAATATTGATTAGGCATCCAAAATTAAAGACAAAGCAAGACGTACATTCACTTTGACACGAGCACAGATGGGCATGCAGTCCACAGACACACACTCACTCTCATTTTTCCCCCGTTTTTCCCTAAAGTCCACCATATAATGTTTTAGTTATTTCAAAATTTTATTGTTTTATTCATTGGAACTGTAAGTGGAAAGAAATGTGTTAATGATGTCTCAGCCAACTGAAGCCATGGTCTGACACTGATTTAGTGATGTCAAGTGGAATGCCAAGTTGAAGAAGAGGTAAGTAATTTATGAATTTTATCGACCTCTTTCAGCACCTAAGGAATTCCATCAAACATCCACGGTCTCTTCCAAAGCTTATGGTAGCTTTACTCATACTGGGGAAATTTAAAAGTTACATTTTCATTACAGGAAAGTAACTGATCCACCAGAAATCCCTGGAGAAGAGGCATTACGATGAATATTTTTTTATTATAAAGAATTCTTCAAAGAAATATCAGTTTCATGTCTTAGTCATTGCAACACCATCTCCAAATGTTATGTTGTTTTCTAAACGCTAAAGTCGTAAGAAAAACGATGGATCTGTGTTAGTCAGAAATGTCTATCTGAAAACAGTTTGGGTTTTTAAGTTAAATTACCTTTCAGGAACATGTGATGGATATTTTTTGTTTTTCTAAACCTTTCTTCAGAGTGACTGTGGTAGTTCTCTGTAATCTTCGGTAAATCTCATGCATCCATGGCTGCATGCATTGGTTGCTGACATTGTGTATTCAGCTTTCATGATAGTGAGGAGAGGATCTGTACTTTAAAACAGGCTGAGGGTGAATTATGAGCTCCTCCTAATGACCATAGACTGTAAAATAGAACTTTTTTAACCTTGAAGGTGTGTCAAACAGACTAATTATTCTTTCTGATGAAAGTTATTCCTCCGCAATAAGCGTTCATCTGCTGAAGAGCAAAGTGAACTGTTTTGGGGATATTATGGCTTTATAACACAACCATTTACATTTTATTAAATTTAGCAATGATAAAGGTCTAATAGATTGTGATGACTAATTAATGTCCTCTCATATTTTATAGTAAAATGGATGATGCTTTTGATATTTGGCTATCAAATGTCACATTTCACGCCTGAAATCTGAAATATGCTTGACTTTATACTCTCTCCTGATATGAACATGAATTTAAAAATCTAATTTGTTTACTCCCATCCTAATGGGTTTGCACAAGATTTGGATTCAGAATGAAATAATATGTTGATGAGCATCAGGCATCGCCACAAGCAAAGTCATATAATCTAAATTTAAGGGTTGGGTGACAAGGTGTTTGACATGATCTTGTCCCCGTAGGCTCTGAAACTGATTACCAGAGGGAAAGAAAACTGGCTAAGCCAAGTGCCAACAGACTAAATTCAACTATTTCTCTCTGACTAAGAAACACTGCCTTCAATTTGTTTCTTAGCTGCTGACAGACAGTTGTTTCATGTTTACAGTTTTGTTACAATCACTGAGCATTATCTTTGCTCTTTTTTGTTAAATGTACATACACAGACATAAACATTGTACACATGCATATGAATGTCATAGTATGAATAAAAAGAATTATAATTAACTGATCTTGACAAGAATATATCATTCCCTCTAATGGCAATATGCTGTTTGGGTTAGTATAATAGTATTACGAGTAAGAACAAAAAGCACACCCACACACCACACACAGGCCATAAAGACACTCAGCACTAGTCTGCAGCAGTGCAAACCCACATCAGTCATCTACTTTAACAGTGTCATTACTGTGATATGTGTAAATACACCACATTACCGCTAATGAGGACAAAGAATAGGCTACCCTAATGTCAGTCTCATCGTGGGTCCCCTGATCAGCTCAATACTGCATAGCATGTTCACAAAGGAGCAGACACTATGTCACAGGTAACATGGATGGTTCATTCAACACAGCCTGACTATCAGCGGCGGGATGAGAGCTATATTCATCAGCCTGGCGTTAATTAATGCTTGCATGATTGAATGCGAGAAGGGACGCGCGGGAGAGATAATGCACGCCTACAGGTACAATGTTGGCTCCACTCAAAGATATGATGATTAATTCATTCTTGTCTTCCACTATAGAAATTAAAATCAGACACGCTGTATTTTTTGTGTCAAATGCTTGGCGAACAAAACAGGAGTCATTCTGATAGTAATTAGAAGCCTGTAGGAGAAAAGCATCACATTTGTGTGATGTAGACAGCTCTAAGATGCAGCCTCCCCCGCACAGGACTGGAGATACACAAACATATGTACGTTGTCCCTGACTTGGAGTGCTTTGATTGTAAGAGATTGGCAAGGAAAGGGGCTATTTGAAACTAGGTCTCTGGAACACAAGATTTGAGGTTAGGGTTAAATGGGATTGCTCCCTTTGAATCATTTTAGATGACCCACTGCAGCTGAGTCTGCAGGTTGTCCTGCTTGCTTTAAAGCGTATTATGCACCTGAGATTGAGTAGAAGTCAGGGCTTATCACACACACGCACGCACACACTGCATCTCAGTCGCTAGCTGGATGGTAGGTGGCAGTTAAGCCAACTCTCTAGGGAAGGAGGAACTGCTTTAACCAAATGAAGTCCCTTGGAAGAGGAGGTTACTGAGAAACAAGTCTGACATTGCTATTTAAAGAATAGGCAGAAAAAAAAACATTTGATGAGAGTCAGCGACTAGGCTCGCAAAAATCTATTGTATTCACAGATTTTCTGCAGTGAACAATAGCAGGCTTCCAACATATTTGAATGTATTATTCAGATATGAACAGATACAAACCCAATCTTTTCTGCAGTAATACATGTTTTCTCTCGCCTGATCCGTCACCCCATTGACAGAGTTTGCAATAAGTCATACCTCAGTTAAATCAAGAAAACAAACATGATATTTACACTGTTATTGTGAGATCACATTCTTTAAACTGCAGTTAATGCAGCAAATGTCTATAAATCGGTTTAAAATTTAGGAGCACCTCTCACCTTGGCCAAAACAGCACAACTTTGATGTAGATTTGCCAAATAGGCTACAGGGCTTAAACGTAAGAGATAAATCATTTTAAGTTCAATAGTCAGACATCCAGCCAGGTTCTCTCTGATTGATTTCTCATCAGTTTTCCCAGATTTGTTGCTTAGTGCAAAATAAAGCTTGATTGCTTCTGCACAGGTGTTCCGGTATTGAAGCTTGGCACCTTGGTAACTGGACAAGAGACAGAAATGGATGAGTGGTTAGGACCCTTGTCAAAAGTGCAAGCTAAATGGCCTTGGGAGTTTTATAACATTCACATTTTTTCTGTTAGTTTCAAACTACTTCTTTTTTTCTTCCTTCCATAATTTTTCTTTTTTTGTCACACTTCAGACATTTATTCAGGCTATATATTCCAAACACACATCTATCTATCTATCTACATCTATATAGACAGTTTCATGCACGTTTATATCGGAAACCTTATTTACTTATTTCAATCCACCCACAATCTTTTCCTAACAGTGCACCTGAATCTAACCAAACTTCGACTGTTCCATAGGAATAGCGTTTATTATTGATACTACCTTATCTGTCCCAGTTGCTGTTTGAAATTCTTCAACATAAATCGCTGTGGCGTTGAACACAAACATCAAACATTTTCAGCCCAGCAGACACACACATACACCACTTGCACCACCCCTCTTTTTTAGTTGTTTAGCACCACATGAGCTCCATCTGTACTCAAAGCCTTCATAGGTGACATGTGGCCTGTCCATTATTGCACTATTAAAGTTGTATGTGTGTCAAAGGGTCTCATGCTGTTCCATAGCTAATATGCATCTTGTATTCTGGCAGAGAGATTAACGATCAAGCACAGCGGCTTTTTTTATTGTTAGTCTCCCTTTGATACATGGCACTTGCACTTGTGCATGACTGAGATTATATCTTTCACAAAGTAAGTGCAAGATGATACGGCATAAAAAACGGTGATGTCCCTGACATCTGAAAGCATTTTTTTTGACTGTCATCGCATAATAATTATTTATTAACAGGTTTGGGTAAGTTTTCATTTAGTGCATGTCTTTATTTATTCTTTTTACTCTACAAGTCTCCAACTTCACCCACAATCTTTTAAGCATTTCCTTTTTCTCTCTTCCACCCAACCTTGACCTTATACTCAAAAGTCTCATCTGCCTACCTGGATTCACTTGTGGATTAAAAAAAAAAAAGAAAAACAGTCACACAGGCTGACACTTACTGAAATACTCTTAGATACACAGTCACATAGGCAAACAGAGACATGCTGCACCTTTATTTTCTCTCTCCATTTCATCTTCCCCCTGGGTCGTCCATCAGCCTATTTTTGCCCTAGCCTGTTGCTACCTTAGGGGCAGCACAAAGGTGGTAATGGAGGGCTGAATGAGGCCTGTCACTTCATGCTCTTTCACCCTGGGGACTCTGAGTGGGAAAGTAATGGCCAAGCCTGCCAGATGTAGCAGTCACTTTTAATCAAGTGCACGGCTGTCAGTCTGCCTATATTGATCCCTGTGAAGTCCCCAGGTTGCCTGCAATCGGACCAGTTTCTACACCACAACAACCTTCCTCTCGCCTTTCAAACAGCTCCCCATGTGGTGGCATCTTGGCCAAGTTAATCATAATCCAGCTCTGCTGTGAAAATCGGACAGGGTTGTTGCCCCTGCATTGTGCATGTTACTCACACACTATCTCCCAGTGGATGTTGGGATTTCATGTGAGACAGAAGCAATATTTGCATGTAACAATGGTGCATTCATGCATGAGTTTGTGTATCTAACGATAGCATGCCTATTAGTGTTACAAGCACAACACATTAAGGTGCTTCAGTAAATACTTGAATCTTCATATAAGATTTAGATGCAAGGTTTGCTTTAAATATCGCCAAGGTTAAGTAGCCACTGCGAGGCGATATTTGTCTTTTCCTCCCCTAACTCGACAAGAATGCACGCCATGGTGAAAGTCAGGATTTGGCACCTGATTCACTCCCTTTTTTCCAGAGATCTGTTGCAAGGCTCTGGTTTTATTGTTCATTTGCTGAGGCCACAGGGGCTGACTATTACTGGGTCATAACTCGGCAGGATGATGAGGGATGAATTCTAATGTGGATCCATCACCGACAGAGATGGGAGGGAGGTGTCCGAACGAGCGTGGGCTTGTGGGGGAGATGGAAATAAAGTATGTCATAAGCACATGCATGCAGGCAACCACACACACACACAAGCACACTTTTATTATTCAAATACAGAAATACACACATAAACACAGATGTACACAGGTGCCTGGACTAGGCTTTCTGTGACTGAGTGTAACGGTCAAATTGAAAATTAAATAGATTTCTCAAAGTTTCTGTGTGCACCTTCATTCTGTCTGGGCTGAACTGAATTTGTTTTTTTTAAGTTTATTCAAACTATAGCATAAGAAATTGCAATCTATAGACGCCGCAGTATGTTTAGAGGTCAATTCCTTTTCGTTGCTTATTTTCACTCATCACCACAACTCCATTTATGTGTGAGGATCATGCCTGGCTGGAAAAGAGAGGGGGGAGAGCAGTTGCAGAATAATCTGCTTCCCGATCGGACACATGGTTGACTCCATGTGGTAAACCTCACTGACAGATGCTTAGAGATAGAGTAAAAGGAAAGGTGTTAGGCAATGACATGTGAAATAGAGGGCAGACTGTCAAGCCCCCTGCATTGCAGATGTACTCCACTGCACCATAGTGGACAGGCAACACTGAAAAAGGCACTGTGAAGACGCACTGTAATTTGGTAAAGGATGATTCTTTGACCTTTCATATAAACTCAGGAGATTATAGCTAGAGCATTAAGAACATGTCATACAAAATGTAAATTTTCTGGCAGGTGTCATGACAACAGATCAAACATTTATTTTATTCCTGTCATTATACAGGTTGCTTATGAGTTGAGTTACAGTTATTTCCATCTTTTATATAGGAGCAGAGTAATTTCAAGTAATATATTTTCAGTTCAGTTTGTATTAAACTTTAATGATCCCTGAGGGGAAGCTGGATTGTTGCAATTGAGGAGAATAAGATAGCTAGTAATAATAATACAACAGACAGTATAATTCAGCAAGTCGCCACCAGCTAAACCTGCAGAATATAATACAATAAGTGAATAAAAATCTTAGATGTCTGCATTGACAAGTTTACACAGTGGAGTGGATTATAAAATCAACATTTCCATTTATTCTTATTACACAGGACAAATGCACAGAGATACGGCACAGCCAGTGCAAATATGCAGATGTAAATATACCACTGGTCACTGTCATCGAATTTGACATGGAGATCTAAAGGAATTTTAATTTTCCATCAATAAAGTTTGTACCCTGTGCTTTCATTCATCAGATTTTCTCTGTCATTTTATCAGAACATCTTGTTATGTAAAGCAAGTCACAGGAAAGTTTTCTGTCATCTGCACAACTCCAGCATAATGCAAGCCATCACGGGTGTCTTAGGGAGAATGCGGGAGGAGTGGGGTCTGTCTTCGGGATTTGCAATTGAAGTATCAACCCTTGCTTTTCCTACAATATACTGTTGAAGAATCCTTCCCAATCCCCTTTATGGTGCAACAAAGATTTTGCACTGCAGCTCATATTAAATCAGCAGTAAAAACCAACAAAAAAGCATAGCTCCTCTCGTGCCTTCTGTCTTTTCTGCAGGAAGCAGACCAATGGCTCTATTAAAGAAGCAGCACCATACACCCTGGGTGAAATAGCTGTCAGATTTGTCACTTTCAAATGACATACCTATTAGAAGCTACTAAAACCCCTGAGCTAGGTTGAGCTAGCTGGCACAAATCGAGGATATGATTCAGAAGCAGAAGGGTGAGATGTTTGGATGAATGAGAGAAGGATATTTCGTAGCTTCTGTGTAAGCTTTTGTTTGCCTGTTCACCCCCTGTCAAGTCAGACAATGCAGTTCCCTGAGAGTCTAATCAATGCTGCAAATGTCAAAGACTGCTTATGGTTGCATGAGGCCGAAACATGACTTTCAGTGTGGTGTTGTTATCTGCTGGACTTAGACAGCTGATGCCCAGTCCTGGGGTATGAACCAACATCCACAGAGGCTCTATCTTATATAGTCTTCTCATTCACTCAATGCCAATGATCCGCCCTGATGTAAGAGGTGTTGTTAATCCGGAATATTTCTCAGTGCTCCCCGCTTCTCTATGTGAGAGGCATGTATGATAAGAAGTGAGGGTTTTTCAACAATAGGCAGGTTAGTTAGCGTATCATTTGGCAAGTATCAGATTTCTGGTCTTGTTTTTCTTTTTTGTGTCTGCATTTGTCCTCATAGTTTAACACCACAAGTTGTGTCAACTTTTTATGAGATTGCTGCACTTTATTCTTTGAAATGTGGGGCATACACCTCAGTGAATATAGGGGAGAACAAAGAATAGACAAGATGCAAAAGGATGGACAGGGGAAAGGGAAGTAGGTGGTGCTGGCAGGAACTAGTGGAGTGAACGATGCTGTGCTTTTCCTGCCACCTCACGCAGGATTATGGGAGTCCAGAAGATTTCTGTGTACATCTTTGGAGAGATGGGAGTCCAGGTAGGTGTCCCAAGACGAGCAGAGTCAACGATAGGGTACATAGTGATGGAATGAAAGAACAGCTCACCCCATTTTTGGCTGGATTCATCAATTCTTCATGATTTGACACAACCTGGGCTGGCAAGCGAAACCATACACGCATGTGGGCATTCCCTAAATATGAGTGAGACCATCACAAGGGCTCAGGCTGCCTGGGCCTACCACCCTGCATGCGGGAGTACAAGAGACCACCAAACCGAGAGAGCCACCACACCCACACGGCACGCAGCAGTCCCCAGAGATCCAGTGGGGGTAACAGCCAGCACCATTTAACCGCCCAAGCCAGCACAAATAGGAGCGGGACAGGAGGGCCCCCACCCCCCAGTGGTCAGATTTACAGTTTGAGAGATTGTAATTACTGTTCAGACAGAAGCGCTGTCATTTCGGTGGTAATTATGTTTGTTTTGTGAAACCATCATCATATTGATTAGTTTACATGTGCTGGAATGCACGCGCACACACACACACACTTAACCGCATGAAGCCATTATAATTCAAGGAGTATCTACATCAGAGATTGCATTGTCGTGTCATTAAGACAGCCCCCCCCCCAGGGGTACTATTATTGTACATTATTGTACTTGTGCAATCACACACACAGTGCATACAGCCAGGATACCTTAATTGGCCTTAATCTCAGTAGAGAGTTGTATTTTTAAGATGCATTGTGGATTGATGACCAAATTTGAACTTTCAAACCTTCACTGTCGTGACGTAGTTTTCAATATATCATGGCAGATTTTATCACAGCAATAAAAATTGTTCGGTCACAGTACTATCTTCCCCAAAGCAAATAAAATTTCATTAGTCCTGAAAATATAATAGGATGTTATAAATTTATTCAATCAATACATTGATTAGCAATTTCACAATAGCGGCAGACCTGAGCATTAAATGTCTCCTGTGCTAAAAAATAAAGACATGCCTAAACTGACCATGAAAATGGTGGGCAATCCTGCACTTCAACTGGTTTTCTCTATGCTTACAAACTTCAATGATTTTCTATCTATATATTTATTTGACCCGATTAGAGTCCTTCCAGCGTTGACCTCGTAAGTTTTTCTCCAGTGACCTTATGTATGACCTTTTTCCTGATTAAAGACTGCCGTTGCAGATCCCTTCCTGTGAGTGAATCTGCATTCTTTGGTCTGTGTGCAGATACAGCAGGATAATTTGTGTTGTCTACAAACAATCAGTGGTACTAATAGCTTTTTTCCCCTATTCATTCTTCTGCTGCTTCGGCCAAGCCGACTCATAAAACTGTCTCAAAAAGTCTATACAGCCCTTAGTACCTTGGTCTACCAGCATAGGAGAGAGCAGAGCTGAATAAATAGTGAGATCAGTCCAGTCTTGTATTAAGCTAAACTGGTTAAGTTATGTGAAAAGACTTGAGCGCCTTTGGAGTCGACAGGCTTAAATTACCACTGGTCCGATTGAATCTCGGTCTCTTAGTTTCAGTGTTCAAATAATTGAACATTTATTTGATGGCATTTTTAAAATTTTCCATTAATATGGTAAAAAAAAAAGTACATTTGCCCTTCACTTAAGAGTAAAAACAATGCATGTGAAACAATTATTTCTTGGTGTTGCTCATTTGTTTTGTTTGTTTTTGACCCCATTTTGAGAATACTATTTATGCAAACTGTTGCCTATTATTGCCTTATTATTCCTATCATAAACTTTAATGGATAAAACAACATGAATTTATTTACTGCACATAACATGGACCACATGATAATAGAGTGTTTAAATATAAAATATGCTTCCAAGTATTTTTCTAAACTTACGTCAGGATTACCAAATACAAAGAAACAACATCCATTCTCTTCTATCAGTCCTAGACTTTCAAAGCCGAGGAGAGAAACAACAGGCCTGTTGCTATCCATCTCTTGCTGCACTGGAGGGACTCTAGGTGATAAATTCAACTCTTACTACAGCCTATTGGCAAGACACCAAGCACATGTTGTCCCAGAACAAATGCTTTTAAAGTGTATATTGCTCTGATTTTAGTGCTGTATTCAGTTTCTGATACCTGTTTCAATCACGAGAGTGTCGCATTATCATCTGTCATTGCTTCCTCTGGACTTCAGGCTGGCTGATTATCCCATCATTCTGCCAGACCTTGCCCACAAAACTGAAACTGATCCAAGATCATGACTTATCGAAACGCCCAGACATCCCATTGATCCAATTCATCCCTTAAAGAAAGAGTTGCTTCTTTTGGCTGAGACATAATCTAGCATATAACCTCCTGTGACTATTCACAATCATTACAGTTTGATTTTGTACAGAATGAACAAACAGGATGTAACATGTTAATGGATGAATTTTAAGGCACTGCTTGGTGGATCACGTTACCTCTTATCAGGACAAGCCTTGTTTGCATGTTTCCAGCCTCTTCGCTAAAATAAGTTAAAATAAGATAAAATAGGCTAAAATAAACTAAGCTAAGCTAACAGAACAAGGCTTTAGCTTTTTATTGGATGTACAAATACTGGAAGTAGTATCAATCCTCATCAAATATTTGCAATGAAACAGTTTCCCAAAGTGACATGAAGAGAAATCTAGATCTTTAAAGATGGAAAAATTATGATTCTCACCAACATGACAGTCTATTTGGGATTGTTTTGTTAGGTCATGGGTTAAAGCTGAAACCAAAATCTTATTTCACATGTGTATATCACATTTACCTTCACTGCCCGAATACATTTTCAACTATAACTTAAAGCAATAGCTATGGTTTTAGAATGCTTAACCACCCATAGGCATTTACACAAAAGCATGTCTAACTGTGGCTGGTACTACAGTATATCCACCCAACATCTGTCTGATGTCTTGGTAAGCAGACCATCTTCTCCCTTGTCCATCCTGCATCAACCTCAGGAGACCTCTGGCCACCTGTATCACTCCCCTATTCACACAGACACACACAGTCTTCATGTCCCACCACTCCACCACATGAATAATGCATAATTAGTCAGCAGTGAGCTAATGAGTCAATTGCTTAGAGAGCCTGGAGAGACAGACACCCGTGCGCCGTGATGGTTATAGCCAGCCATCCCCTCGCTCAGGTTGTGCTTGATACCAGATGTCCATGGTGCCGGGGTGATGAATTATGGGTCATGCCTCTTGCTCCTCTTCTGCAGTGTCACCACATTAGGAAGCAAGAGCATGTGGTTTGGTCCGTGTGTGTGTTTGTGTGTGTGTTTGCTCAAGGGCGAATCTATATGCACATGGTCCGGAAAGCTTGAGATAATTTAAATGTGATGTTTTCTCTCTGTGGTTTGCCCATGAAATTTCCCTCCACAACCATACAACAATGTGTCAATCACACATGGTTGAGATAAAATGGGCTCAACACAGTTCGCCTCAGAGCATGCAAAAAAGGAGGACACACGTATGAAACGTGCTTATGAAAGCAGATTTTAATGATTGTTTACGCATGCATGTGTGAACAAACACTGGGCCAAGAATATGTAATCAAGTCAGTATTGAGATTTGGTGCAATGCAGTTTCTTCTCAGCGGTATTGAAGTTCCTCTTGAATCTTTTTTCTTTTCTTTTCTTTTCTTTTTTTTTTTTTTTTTGCATAAATCACTGGCAGTTTTTCAGATGATGATCACATATCTGCACATACTTGACCTTCTAATTCCTGGGCCGATGATACTTAATAGTCCTTAACAGTAGCTCATTCTCTTTTCAGATACAATTTGAAAAGCAATCTCAACCATCTATGATCTCATGATGAGCATGCCAGAAAACAAAGTCCAAGAGACTACTAGACATTCAGTACAGTTAGGGGTTTTACGTGTGACCGAAGATTTCATGGTCAATGCTATTGAAGTCCCAAGCTCTTATGACAATTATAGCCAATTCCCTCCTCAAGTCTACTCAGCCACTTTAACAGCCTCTCAGAGAGAACTTCTTCCAATGTCAGAGTGAAACACTGTGTAAAGAGCAAGATTTCATTAATAATCCTTTCAAAGTGAAATGTCTGCCTTTGCAGTTTTAGTGTGATCCTACTGACAGTCAGGGCACACTGTGAGGCCAAGTTGTAATTGGAGTGCTTGAGCCAGCTTATAATGCTGCAAGAAACTATTTAACATGTTTAAACGTAGTCAGTACTATAAGCATTCTGTGCAGAGATTTTATAGCCACACAATATACAGTTCATTGACCAACTAGAGTGGGATTCATCATGATTCAGTTGATCCCTGGCTGCGTTTGTGGTTTTTGCTCTCAATTGTTACAGCTGTAAAACAATATCGTTGGATATAAATAGGGAAAGATCCTGAAATATATATTTGAATATAAGCCTGGTATATGCTGCTCTATTAACTCACTGTAACATAAATGATGTCTTCCTGATTTGTTATACTTTTGTAAAGTCTACCTTCTTTCGTATGAATGAGCAATCAATCCAATTACACTGTAAAAGCACTGGCTTTGAGACTAGCCACAAATACCCCCTCTAATGGGTATAGCATACTCTACCAATTAGTGGAGAATCTCCCCTGTAAATATTCTCTGCGCCAAACTGTCTGGCTCCTCCTGACAGATCTTTATTAGCTTTAGGTGCCAGGAAGATGTGCATATTGATTACCAACTGCTTCAGCAATCTTACTCCAAACATCTACATTCCTCTGATTCATAATTCAAAGCAGCCACTCATATTTAGATGAGTCGTGACAGACTAAATATTTTATGATAGATAGCACTACCAAAGTAAACATGGCTGCCACAATAATCAAGCACTGGACTTGGTTAGCCATGAATTTAAAAAAAAAATGCTCACCATGATCCCTTTCTGTGTCCCTCAAAAATGCTGAAGTTGCACAAACTAATCAAAAAAATTGTAAGGCTTTTCTACATCCCACATAATGACTCAGTATTTGACGAGTCAGTCCTTAGTTAGTAGAGCTTTGATGTCGCCCATGATTTCTTTATGTATGCAACAGTCATTCAAAACTCACACAATGAACATGGCCTTTATCTGTCTATTTACTTAGATTTTTGTAAATGAGATCTTGATGCTCCACCACCCTTCATTCTGTGCCATATCAATGGTAGTTAAAATCATGTGACTCATAGCTCAGGTACATACTTATTTGGAGCTTAGTATTTGTACTCAAAGGACAAACCAGCACAAAGGATTTGTCAGTTGTCTCACAGATTGTCGATGAGAAGTATTGCTAATTAATTATCACTTATTTGCACTGATGCTCCTGATAAAGACAATCTCCAAATGCAGGTTTCCAAGTGATTCTTACAAACACATATTAGGATTGTTATCAGATATTCAGGATGGTATTATTAAAAAATCCATCTTAGAAAACAATGTAATACATGATGACTGTATATGTAGTACATAATAACTAACCTCCAGCATCATAACAAACCACATGCACTCAGAGGTCACAGTAGATGGCAGAGTGATACAATCTGATGTGTGTGTGGATATCAGTTGGAATAAACTTGCATTTCAAACTCACTGAGCCACACCCATTCAGTCTAAAGAAATCCTTGAATGAGCTGATCAAGTCCCTCTTACACTAAACAGATAATCTGCTTGTTTTTTCTTTTCCACTAAGAAAAACTAAATGTTATAGATACTCAGGATCCTCTAAGAGCTATTTCACTTGGCCACAACATTAAGCCAGATTTAATTTAGGGACTCGTTTTCACATCATGTTTAGGGATCAATAATAACATATTTTTCACTGTATAAACTCTTGTCAATGTACATTATTAAGGATTATTTAGAATGGGAACGACACTGGTGTGAAGCCATAAAGTCCCGAAACCAGTTTTTCCCCTCAACTTGAATGCCTCCTTTTCCCTTCTTCGATGTCTACTTGTTTTTACTGAAAATTTGAATTTTTAGACAAATTTTAACTCATGGAAAGGTAAATGTTTCCCTAAATTGACTGGATGCCCACGTTTTACATGCTACACAAATAAGAGAAAAGAGCTTATTTGTTGAAGACTATTTTCAGCCACAGATGTGGTAAACTGTGGCATAATTACAGCAGCAGGACACTGTATGTGGGATTGATTCAAAATAAGCTACAATTCCCACTGTCATGGCAATTCACTAGCATGTCATCTATTTTAACATTGTGGCTCTGTGATGTGTTTTAATAGTTTTTCTAGGTCTATGGAATAGCGGTATTGAAGTTGAATTTTCATTGCTGGTTTTGAGATTTGTTTTGAAAAAGGAAAATTTGTAATATCACAAAAGCTATCCTTGTTTTTAGAATGTCAGTACAGTGATCAGTGAAAAGACCATACTATACTGAATTTGGCACTCTAATTCAATAGGAGCTGTCCTTCTGTGCTCTTGGGGTATTGTCACTTGAATGAATTTTGCCTTTTCTCCAGTTCTGACAAGTGCTGAAGTGGGATTCAACAATGACCCAACCACACACAAAACCTTTCTGGTTATAAGTGCTACTGAAGGATGAATCACTGCTTTATTTGGCAATGTGTCATCCACCTTTGCATTTGGGTTGCTCTCCATCATACCACAGCTCTTTTTTTATTCAAAGTTGGTGATGTAAATCTAATATTTGCAGCCAAGTGAATATATAGAGCATATTTTTTATGCCTTACATGAAAGCCAACTCAGAATGTATCTTTCAAGTATGAAGGGAATGTGAAGCAATTTCCTGATGTTTCCTTGATAATATTGTTCAAGTAAGGAATGTTTTGTATAGAAGCAAAGCAGATAAGAATGTCTTTTAACTGTGGCAAAATCATCAATTAAAGCTACAGAATAACGGGGTCTTAATTTTGAAAACTGGTAGTAATAAACTCCTCAGGAAAAAACTCTTTTGCTTGGAAAACTAATTATTATCATTATCATTATTGTCATCACCAGTATCATTACTATTACTACAAATAATATTCTTAATAATCGTAATTTTGAGAAATATCATCATAGTGATACTACTATGAGCTAAATGAGCTAAAAAGGCCAGCATGTTAATGTGTCCACATACATTATGATTTGGTCTGGATCATAAACCTAAATCACTCTGTTTGTGAATGTCATTGCTTTTTTGGGCATTATATTATAAACAGAAACTTAACATAAATTTAGATTTTGATCAGATGATGGTAATAGAGGCAGTACAACAGCAACTGGTTAGGGCTGTTGCCCCACAATAAGAAGGTTGAGGGTTCGGTTCTTTCTGTGCGGAGTTTGCATGTTCTCCGGGTGCTCCATTTTCCTCCCACTGTCCAAAGACTCTAAATTGTATGTATGTCTGAGTGTGAGTGTGAGTGGTTGTTGGTCTCTGTCTGTCTCTGTGTGTTGGTCCTGCAATGGACTGGCGATCTGTCCAGGGTGTACCCCGCACTCGCCCAATGTGAGCTGGGATTGGCTCCAGCACCCCCCATGACCCGGAAATGGATAAGCGGTAGAAGAGGAATTCATTCATCTTGATGATGAATATAAATGCATTTTTTAATTCTATTTGTCAAATCATCAGTTCATTTAATCAATTCTACTGTCACATCTTCCATGATAAGAAGCCATCAGTGCGATCTTTTGCATTTGGTGGAATGTTTTGCGTTGTACTTCAAAGCATTTGCCACACAACAGTATTGCCAGTGCTTTGATGTGACTCATCACATTCCCAAACAAACTACAATTTACTACATGGCTGGGACCAAGTATAACCAAGTATAAAATGGCGACAGAGAGACATCCAGCATACAGGGAGGTTAACATTAACATCACAATTACATAGCAGACATGTTGTATATATATATATTCCTGTCAAACCTTCTCACACACCACTCTTCAAATTTGTGCTTCTTTTGCACTGACATGTCACCATGCTAATCCATGGCAATTTTATCATATGGGGATCAAACAAGTAATATACAAGATGTGTTCTACAGTCAGCCGTAACACAGAGTACCTGATGTTTTTCCTCTTATTATAGTTTATACACATGCTCAGTGCAACTCTTCAATAATCTATTTATTTTACAGATGCAAAGAGGTTAACTTTTCCAACTGATCAAAAGGATTCCTTTTCATTTCTCAGCCCTTGTATGTTTGATCAAGTTGTCAGATGCTATAACCATCATGCTCAGACATTTAGTGATGACAGAGACAGTTGGCTTTGTGAGGCAACCTGATGACAACAGGAAACGCTTTATTTTATTCCAGTCTCATTATATCTTAAATATTCTTCTTTATCCTGAAAACAACTAAAACCGTAGTTTGAAGAAGAAGCGAAATGGAAACATGTCTTGAGAGGTTACACATAGCAGGCACCACAAAACATTCAAACAATGCACAACAATGCTGTGACGCGTTTTACAAAAATAGCAGCTCCATTGAACTCTCACAGTGGCTTCAAACTGGACGCTGCACTAGGCCATATTTTAATTGTAAATTTTTTTATATGTCCAGCTGACCTGCTGACTGATATGCTCATTATTATGATGAAATTAATGTAACTAAATCAACAGTCGTAGAGTGATTGAAATTCCTTGGGCAGCACAGCGGCATAGTGGTTAGTGCTGTTGCCCCACAATAAGAAGGTCGTGGGTTCGGTTAGGGTGGGTGTGGGTTTCCTCCAGGTACTCCGGTTTCCTCCCACCGTCCAAACACATGCATGTCTGGGTTAACTGGTGACTCTAAATTGTCCGTAGGTCTGAGTGTAAGTGTGAGTGGTTGTTCGTCTCTGTGTGTTGGCCCTGTGATGGACTGGGGACCTGTCCAGGGTGTACCCCGCCCTCACCTGATGTGAGCCGGGATTGGCTCCAGCACCCCGTGACCCGGAAACGGATTGAAGCTGAATGAATGAGTGAATTGAATTCCTTTTCAGGAATACGAAGATACTACAGCTAATTCACAGTTTCTCTCTAAGAAATGAACAGCAAGCAATGGGACGAAAACAAACTGTTAGTGAAAATACTGCGAACCACAGCCATGTAACAAATTGTGAATTTGTATATCTTTTTCTGTGGTGTGATGAGCACCATGTTTTGCCATTTTGAATTTTTTTCTTAATTGTTTTCATTCTTTAAGGCTTACAAAGGAGGCACTTTCAAGTTTTAGCTTGAAATCGCTGTCAGCACAGAGACGCCAAATATAACGCCAAAATTACTTTTACAGTAAAGATCTTGAACAATTTTATATCAATGCATTTCCTGTGTCGTACACCATGTTACTGACCGATAATACAGTTGCAATTCTGCCTGCATGAAAGCTTTTTATTTTTTACTTGCTTTTTAAATTAGACGTGTTTCCTGTCCATTATACCACAACTCAAAAATCCTCTGATGTACAGGGGCAATGCATTTAACATGATCACAGTCTTCTGAGTGGAAATGTTTCTTTAGTTAATATGAAGCACAACAACTGTAAAACAGACAACTGCACAGTTTAATTAGAACTGTTTACTTCTCTGGAAAGTGTGAAGTGAAAAACTAAACTGGAAATGCAATAAGTCCATTTGAAGGCAACTAAAAATGCTTTCTCAACCATTTGAATTTAGTTGCTCACTTGTTCAAGAGCAATTATTCTGATCCATGGAAGTTTTCCCCAAAATACAGTTACCAATAAAGTTATGGACATTGTTAATGTTAAATTATAAATTATAAAAATTCTGCTAATAAATTATCTATTTGTAAATATAACCAGTATTAACTATTTCTCCTCACAAAGCTGACGTGAAAAGAAACTTTTCTTCCTGACAACACACCATATTGTTTCCTGACAATAATCCAAAGGGTCACAGAGCACTTTACACATCTTTGAATCAAGTTTTACTCTGTCTCTTCTGACCACTAGATACAGTGATTATTATCAGCAAGTTAAAAGGAAATCATCTCCCCAGTGAGCTGATTTTGCTGATCTTGACATCAGATTCTGCCATGAAAAGAGGCCTGGTACAGAACGTGTTAATGGTGCAGAGTTAAGCCTGAGTAGCATCACCACATAAACATAGAGCCCATAGCAAATCTAAACATGACTTACTCCTCTGTGGTGGTGATATTTAAAGTTAGGGCTGGACAGTATGTCCCAAATTTATATCACAATGTATTACTTATTTTTGCCCAATACGGTATAGTTCCGATAGCAATATGAACATCATAAAAGTCATAGAAAAACTGCCAAGAATGCCCACAACAGATATCTGTAACTACAAACTACTGAAAAATGAGGTTGCCACCAGGGACACGCTGGCTTATACTTTCTGGTGCATCTGGAGGTGAACTGCTTCAGATGATGGACAGATTTGATGTGGTCCCGCAGCTCCTCTCGAGTACATTTCGCAGCACACTAAAACTTGAAGTTTATCTGATCTTTGATAGCTGAACCACTGAATTAGCCTTTCAGCTAAAACTTATAATGTTGGAGCTTAACCTACTGCTGTGTGCTGGCTGCATGCCTGTGGTGACGTCACAACACACTGACATAGCCTGTTGTGTTCTGCTCCTTTTGCTCGGCTCGAACGCAATGCACAGAGGGCAGCGGCCTGTAATGAACGCCATTCAGTGACGGATGCTGTATATAATTTATATTGAAAAATCAGAAATGTGTTAAATCCTATCAGGGTAATTGAAACATTTTATATCGCAATATATTTTGATATCAAATTATTGCCCAGCCCTATTTGAGGTCTTACATTTGTCTTCACGGGTCACATATTGTGCAACTCTATTGGGAAGTCCTTTCTGATCCCGGCTGGCAGATGCACCTGCAGGTCTTCTGGTGTGAGTACCATACCCATTGCCAAAGCCCAGGACATCGAGACATGGACATGTAATGACTCTCAACAAAGCGTGGGTACTGTTTCAGATCTGTACCATGTGCCTCATCCCCCTCACATTGTTATGAGTAAGGTCATATGCTGCCAACTCACTGGTCTGACTGGCATGGAAAGCAGACAGTCTTTTGGGGAGAAATGAGGAGTTCCTGCACATGCACATTTGGCTCATGAACAAGGTGTGGAGCTTATCCGCATTCTTTGCTGAGGCTTTAGCACAAAGAAAGGCCATTTTGGCAGTCTGCCCCTTTGACTAAGGCTTCCCTTCGGGTTCAAAAGGGAGCAGACAAAGCCCTTCTCGCACTCAAAACTTGGCTTCGGTACAAATCCCACAGTGAAACTCATAAGGCCTCAACCACAGAGTCCCTTTTAGAAAACAGATAAGAAGTCTGTGAGACCATACAGTTTGGCTTAACACTCCACCATGTGGGCCATGATGGTGGCCACGTGTATCTTCGAGTTAGAAGCTGATCTATTACCACCCAGCAGAGAGTGCAGAAATTGCAATATGATTATCAAACTCAAAGGAGCAGGTCCAGCTATTCAGAGGCCAAAGGCACAGCCATTGAGAGTCTGGGTACGGATGAAAGGTTAGCGTTTCTGTGCAAGAGCAGTTTCTGCCTCGTGGGGAGCTACAACAGTTCTGAGGGGAAAAAGCACATGTAATATAGGAAATCATCCCTGGCCAACAAAAATCTGTCACCATGTCAGCCTCTGATGTAATCAAAAAGCACTGTGGGCTCTTACAGCCCATTGCTAGCATAAATTCATTTAGCTGGTTAGCAAGAGATATAACTGCACCTTTGAAATATGTTGCTCCTGATCAGAGGCTTCATAATTATACCTAAGTAGCTGATATCAGATAAATTATATCTTAGTCACAACTCATCATGTTGTCCCAACTTGAATTAAGTATATATCTCACAGTGTTTGAATTGTTTAACATAACTAAACCCAGTAAATGAGAAAAATAACTCCCATATATTTGTAGGACACACAAGATTTCCTCAACCAAAGAATCAGCTATGTGTTACAGACCTTTTACAACTACAGCAAACAAAAGGCCAGCATATACAATGTGCATACACAAACCTAAAGTAACCGTTTGAGACATCAGATCCTGTTCAAAGAGACTGCAGCCACAGTGCCTTTACAAGGAATAGAGAAAGTTCAGCATGGAGAAAGCTTGTGAGCCTACATACCCCGGAGGCTATTGCTGCATGATGACATCATTGGTCACATATGATCCTTAGAAACTCCTGACCTGCATGAGGGCACAGAAATAGAATCTGGTGTTAGGCAGTGACTCTAGCAGTTTAAAAAAAAAAAAAAAAAACGAACCTAAGTAAGGTTTATAGGGATATAAAATTTACTTTAATTTTAAGGCCAATTCAGTGTTTGTTACAACACACTAAATTAGCGAAAACTAAGGTCTTCAAACTTTGAGCTCGTCATCCTTTCAAGATCTCTAAGATGGGCAAAGATCACTTTTGTGGAAAGTGTAATACAATATTAAAAGTGTCTTTCAAAGTTGCTAGATGTAACTCTAGTCACACTGCTGGTTGGTATGTTGTTAATTGGTGAGTTTGTGAGTTGGAATTAAACATTATATGTTTATGTTGTTTTCATAGTCATCACAATATCAACATATGCATGAAGTAGACTGCAGAGTACTGACTGAAATGCAATTCATTCACCTAGGATTTTCAAGGCTCAGTAGGTGAGCATAATAAACGGAAAAAACTTTGATGTTCTCTACCATGGTGAGATGTCGGGCTACAGCCTCTCCACGCACGCACGCACGCACACACACACACACACACACACACACACACACACACACACACACACACACAAAGTGTACAGGACTGAGGTGACAGTGAAGAACAGTGAGAAGTTTCTCAAAAAAGCTTACAACAACTACAATCGTAGCTCTGAGCATAATCCAAACATTACAGGTGTCCTTCATCATGCCACCTCCTCAACACACACACAAAAAAAACATATATTCATCCAATCCCCTCCAGTGGGGATTGTTTTGTACAAGTGTAGTATTGTGCTAAGTGAGTAGTCAATTACGAAGAAGCTAACTAGCGCTCCAGCAGGAGCAACAGAGGCATTGACAATTTTTCCAGACCTACAATTGAAAATTGTGAATATTTATGTTTAATTTTTTTTGTCATAAGATATACAACATATACTGTGCATACACCTCCAATTCAAAGGTATAAAATGCATGAGCTGTGCATTCAGATGAGATGCTGCATACGCAGGCTATAGCCAGAGATATGAGTGTTGTAATTCAATAGAATAATATACCATTAAATAATAATGCACAGCACTGTAATGGAAATGCTTGCAGGCTCAAGTGCCACAGAATAAGGTTTGGGCAAACAGTGAAGTAGAATGAGTAAAACCCTAACAAATAATAAATCAAGTAGAATACACAGAAGCACTAGAACTCTGACTTTACAGTTTCTTCCTCATTTTTAAAGGATAAGTCTTTCCCCCTTCAACTTCTGGCTTATTTTCATAGTTTTACCATCTTGACTGTTTTCATTTCACTTTACAGCAACACTCAGCAGCAGGGAGTGCTGCTCTCCCATATGCACCTACAGGGTCAATGCAAAGTCCCAACAGATAAATCCAAAGAGCTATTAAAACAAACCCTTTCAACACCATAAGATTCAAGGCTGATTTAACTGCAGTGAGAGTACAGCAGTGGCAGAGCAGTGAATGAAACTGCTAGACCGTCTCCAAAATATTGGTACAAAGTTTGTACAAATAATTCATACTTCCCACAAATTACTTAACTCAAGGATGCTGTATTTGTTTTTACCAAGTATAGCCAAGCACACAACACACAGGCGACTGATATCAAGCCATCATGTTTTATTTATGTAACTCCACTTTATTACAGCTACACAGATGTGTTCGGATGGTGTCATTAATAAGCCATTTTTCTGTCAAATGTGACACTGCTTTGATGACTTATAACTATCAAGTTATTTTAACTGTCATTATAATGTGCTGCTCAATGTAGGTGTTGTCAGCAACATGCAGTATTTACTGGTTATCCCATGAAATGACTGCTCTACTATCTGGCGAAAGCTTTATTGTCACATAATCTAATTTGAGGCAGAGGAACGTGATGTGCACATCATTTGTATAATGTAACCTGAAGCTGAAAGCGCTCCGCTAATTTGACCTGTTACTATTACTATAAAGTGTGATTGCTTTCATTTCCTACCAGCAGAGAAAATACTCTGGAGACATTTTTGCTGCCACCAGGCTATTGTTGTTACACAACCAAATAGAACAACAATCATAACTTTGATAATGAAAATGATGATGATGAATCTGCCACAATCTTTAATCACACACCTTCAGCGCTTTTTGGTTACATTTTAGCCAAATGACAGAACTGCGGGCATTCTTTGGCTTGGCAGTCTCAGCACACAACATTTTATAAATATATTTGATAGGCCACAAAAACACATGACTTGAAATTTTGTGTATTTATTGAATGAAACTGTTTCATAAATACTTTTATTCACTGCATTATTTAAAACTGAACTGAAGGCATAATTTATTTTTTTTTATCAATGATCTAATCAATAATAATCAAACAGATCAATTGTGCGATAATAAGGCTGAAATAGTCTGGGCTTCTGCACAATTAAACATGCTGGTTTCATATTATACCTTTAAAGTCCAGAGACATGCTGTTTTTTTCTCCTTAAACTAAAATATCAGCTCTTTCTAACAAGCCTCAATTTACCAGCATGTAACATTTACTCTTGTGGAAACCGTCATACATAAAGTTAAGATTTGAATTCATTTCACCCTTTGACTTAAGCATTGCTGTTTTACTTCTTTCTAACTGATCTATTATATCATCATCCAAACAAGTGACGTCTGTACATCGGACTCTCCCGTCGGCTCCAGTGGGTGATGTCACAGCCCATCAGTGTCTCATTCAGAGGCCCAGCAGTCAGTCGCTTACATAGCCAAAGTAAATGGGATCAGTCGGGTATTTTTCTTATCTCAGAGTGAGTAGTTCAATTCATCTCAATTTATTTTAGTGGCAGGATAAAGACAGAGAGACATGGACATTAGGGTTTCCAGATCATTAGAAGCTTTGCAGGAAATTTTTAAGGGAGAAGCAAGAAGAGAAAAAAAGAAAATGAACATACATCATTGTCAGATAAAATAGAAACGTGAAATCAACTCTAGAAAATCCCAAACTTTCCATGTTGAAGTTATTTTTCATTTGTAAGATTTCTGTATTTATATACAAAATAAGGATAAAATGAAAGTCTTTTCTTGGCTCTCTCGTTTAATGAGCTATTATTTCTAATTAACGTTCACATAAGTCTTTTTTTTTTTTTTACCAACATGCACAATTAGTTGGGTTTGTGCCAATTTTGAGTATGTTCAGCACATGCTAAAACCTTTCAAAAGGGCAACTTTACAAGGAAAAGCACAAAAGCTTGAAAAAGAAGATGACTCTTAATGGGGGTTTGAAATAGTTAACAACTGCTATAGGTCAGTCGTCAATGGTATCTAAGCAATTAGTCCTTGGACTTGTCACTAAAGAATTTACTCATAACAGTATGTATCCATTTATGACGACACAACAGACATAAGAGTTGAATAATTTCTTTTATTATTTATCATAATATATGAGATCCACCCTTTATACCTTTTGTTTCAGTATTTTCAAGTAAGAAAAGCCCACTGCCTTATTTCTGCAGAAAATCAGCAGACACAAAGAAAAAAAAAAACTATGTATTACCGTGTAAATTGCAAATTGTAGTTCACTTGCAAATATGTACAGCTAACAAGAGAGAACATGCTGGATTATTTTTCCTGTGCTACTTTACTGAGTCATGTACCATGAAGCTGCATAAGTTTAAAAACTACAGAAGCTACTTGGAGAAAGGGGTCGTCACAAAATCTTAGTTCTTGTACTTGACTCCTCCACTTCTCCTAACATTTCCCTCCAAGGACTAAATCCTTTCAGCTTGGCTAATTTATTACTGCTCTAACACTGTCCCAATACATCACTGAAATGAGAGTTTTATTTTTTATTTTCCTAGCATCTGAAAAAGGAAGCTGTGATACAGCGTGGCAGAGGCCTTTATGAAACCAGCAGAGGTGACATGTTCTTCCTGGAGCAGAGAGGGAGATTTTTCAAGTTGGCTGTAAGCATTCGCCACATTATAACTCTATAATGTATGCTAAGCTGTGTCTTTATGAAGGCGGTATTAATGGGTGGGGTCGGTGTAACTGCCTTAAACAAGGGATTAGCCTGTCTCTGATGAGTCAGGGCTCTGTGATGGGATTATTTACATTGCTCTGGTGGCAGGGTGCAGGTGTCATTAGAAATACAAATCCCCTAATAAATTTCTTAAATGGGTGGAGTTTTGCAAGTAAGGGTTGGATTGCAGAGAGCGCTGCCTGGAACAATGATTGTGTCATTTACAGTCTCAAAGAATTTCAAACATTAATCTGGCTATATTACAAAGTTGAGAGTTAAAAAGTTTTGCTTTACGCTGTCACCAGAGTATTTCTCGATTGGCTGAGTGAGTGAATTAACAATATTCTAATCAGAAGAATAATAGCCTATGCTTCGGATGCTGTTAGTGGCTGAGGCACCTGAGTTACAACACTTGCTGGGTAAATACAGTAATCCGATCAAAGGACACCGAGGCTCTTCCTGCTCTCATATTTCCTTGCTTTTAGCCAGATGCTGGTTTAGCATCACCTCCCTTGGTTAATGCATATATTATCATTGCTTTAATCCTAAAAAGAGGGGAGATGATAACACATGGACACTTTACAGAGATCACCCATCCTTTTCTCAAGATTAAGCATCATCACTTTAACTAATTGTTTCCTGTCCACCCAGTAATTAGATACAATTAAGCAAACTTTATGGGATAAGCATGTCTTTTGGTTGCAATATCAGTTCATATTACATGACTTAATTCATCTGTTACCACTGACCACTGCTGTGAGGCGGTGGTTGTTTCATTACTCTGTTTTAATAACACCATTACTGTTGAAACAGAAATTAATAAATAAATGTTTCTTTTTTGGGGTTGGACCAAAACAAAAGAGTCAGCTTTAATGGCAAATGTGACTGTCTGGCTGACTGACCATATTTCTACCATTTAGCACGTGATTGGACTGTGCATAGGTGCCAACCTAATTTTAGGACTATGCTAAAAATTCCAGTGAAACAGAGTGGCACCTCAGCTCCACTATTATAGCAAGTACACTTCTTAATAATTGTTACTAGAGAGATGGATGAAGACCCACTAAGAAAGAGAGCTGGAAAATTGGAAGGCGAGGGAGCAGTCACTGATAACCATAAATTTGTTCCCTGTGGAACTAGCAAAGGATTGTCTTATCTCCTATCTTAAAGAACGTGACAGATGTGATAGGCATGTTAACAACAGGGAAACATGTCAATAGCTTTATGAGAAATGACTGGCTCAAAATACTGTAAATGTGTACAAAAACATTTGGCGGTAATAAGACACTAATGAGTCCGTTGTTAACAGCAGTTCCACAGCAGCTTTCAACCACCTCATTCTGACACATTTACCATATTCAGTCCGGCCATACACTAGGTTTTTACATGGTCTTGTGTCTTGGTATGCATTACGCACATTAGAAACACTGAGCTTAAAGAGAAACAAAGAAATACTCTGAGGGACAATTTCAATCAATCATTTTATCTCGACACAGTTATAGACTATCAATTTTAAACAAAATATTTATTGGTCTTTCTAAACTATGTTGGACTGATAGCTATATAATACTAATAAGTATTATAAGTATAAGTATATAATATAAGTATTGAGTATCTGTTAATTTTATTAATTATATTATTTTGTCACTGATTAAGGTTTAAAGAAGGCTGTTTGGTTCTATTACAAATTTAATACACATTTCCCCTCATAATTATTTATATATTTGTAAATATGTTTGACCAGCTTTATTGTGAGTTACTTATAGCCAGAAAAGATAGTGGATTTGCCTCATGTATAAATTGTAGCTTCATGATGACATTAAGTGTTCTTAGTCTGCTCTTAAGAAAATCTCGGCTTTATAAACAGAGTAAATAAAATGGTTATGACATGCATAAAATCATAAATGAAAGATAAAGTTTATTTTAAAAAATACTGAATTCAGTGAAAACAAAAATGCAGCAGCAGCTTAGGGTTATTGGTGTATTTCTGCAGCATTACTTCACTGTTCTCAGTCCAAATGGGGCCCATAACTCAGAAAGACACAGTGGGAAAATAAATACACTTTGCAGGGGTGAATGGTACCTCATGTACTGTAGGAAATAGAGGGTGGGATATCAGGGTGTTTGGCAGGTAATTTAGCACTTTGTATACAGTGTCAAACTTCACTGTGAGAATAGCTCAGATGTTGTGTGGTGAGGGTTTTCCGGTTGTTGCTCATGTTTCCTTAAATTCAACTCTGCAGCTTTGGCACATATTTGTTATTTGCAGCAGTTAATTTAAAATTGAGCCATCACTGATCACAGCAACTAAATTAACCTATTAGAACCCCAGAGATCAGACTGTGCTGAGAATCCTGCAACCTCAGCTTAAAGACCATTTAGAGTTTCAGATTCATGTTGCAGAGAACAAGTACAATGCCTCATTTTTGTTGTATGATTACTACAAGCTTTTGTGGATAAATTGGATCATCCAATTTATCCACAAAAGCTTGTATGAATCAAAATTCCTCCGATAGGGAGTGTAATTAAGTTCTAGAGTGATAAGTGGGACAACCTGCAAATTAATCAAAATTGACAAAAGCTTGTATATACTGCATCAAAATAATGGGTAATGCACATTTACATGTATTGTTGAGTTCTCAACTAAAGTACTCTTTCCTGGCCAACTGTGATTAAATTTAAATAATAAATATTCTGCAATCCGCACACAGCAATTAAAATGAAATAAAAATATCCTGAAAAGTTAATTTTGTAAAACTTGCAAAGACATTTTTATGTATCACGTAATTACAGAGATAATGGTAATATGATACATATCACATTGTCAGTAATTATCACAGATTAGCTGAAAAGTAATCAGCATTAAATTTCACTGCTTTAAAATGAAAGTAAAGGGCCAGACTGATGGGTGCCACAGAGAGGGCTACTTTCTTCACTTGCTCTCTCACTCGCTCACATACACACACACACACACACACACACACAAAGATAACTTTCACATCTCTAATTCTCGGTTTGTACATTACAGTAAGAGCAGCAGAAGAAAATGGTTTTGTGTAGTCAGATTTTGAACGAGATGGGCCCTGGTATTTATGTGAATGAAATCAGGCATGCAAAAGATAAACGTAAGAACTTGAAAATCAGCCATGCAGCAATCTGGTCAAAGCAGCAAAGTCAACTGTGGGGTCGCAACAAACAAACTGCAACTTTACAGCCTCCTGCAGTTCAACCAAAACATGTAGTTTGGGAAGTTTGTTTGAAATGTGTTCTCATTGGGAATGTAAAAGGGTTTGTAATTTTTGCTAATTACACCAAGCTTTTCATTTCCTGTCTTTCAGGCTCCATTTGTCATGTTCAGTAAAATATTCGTGTATTAAGGCATGCTATTAAGGTGTTTTTTTAATCTGTTGTTCTATTGACTTAACACAGTCCACACACTTTTTTTTTTTTCTGGGATTGAAAAAAAAATACAATTAGTATTATTCATGCATTTTTATTCCCTCAGGAGATAAAATTTCCAGCCTCCTCCCACAGTCCAAAGACATGTAAATAGGTTAGCTGATGACGATAAGTATCCATGAGTATGAGTACGAGCTCTTGTTTGTCTCTATATGTCAGGGTGTACCCTGCCCTCACCCAATGTCAGCTAGAATTGGCTCCCACAACACTCAACAGAAAAGCTCAATAGTTGATGGATGGATGGATGGATGGATTTATATTTGTTTGAGATAAACAAACAAACAAACTGGGAGGTATGTCAGAACCAGTTAATAATGTTGTCTGTTGTCAGGTTTTAGTTAGAGGTTCTTGTCCTGTCTTGTCATTTCCTGTTTTATTTTGAAGTCTGCATCTTACCCCTGTCAAGTTCCTTTCCTGTCTGTGTGATTGTGTCTCCGCCCTGATGTGTTTCACCTGTCTCTAGCTTTCCCCTTCCTCATGTGCTTCAGCCATGCTCCCTGTTCCTCTTGTGCTAGATTGTCCTGTCCCCTGTGTCAGAATTCCTTTGTGTGAGTTTCTAGTGTGTTGCCTGGTGTCATGCTTCATTGTCAGACTTTAGCCTGGCGGTTTGGTACTACTGCCCGATTTTCATTGCTTGCTAGGTTCAGATTTTTTAATTACTTTATTTTTGGGGGGAATAAATGGACTGTGACTGAGCATTACCATCATGTCACTCTGCATTTTGTGTTCCTGGTTCTTGGTTCATGACAATGTATAAAAAGGTTTTAGCTGACATACATACAGTATCAGCCTCCAAACATCCATCAGAGACCTTAACTGTAATTCTGAACTGTAACCAGAGAAGTCAGTGCCAATAAACCCTGTGCTGTAACATGAGAATTTTTGCTACTGTAAAGGCTGCTGAGTGACAAGAAATGGAGGGGGGGCTGGGTCAAAATCGAGCAGAAAGGGCTTTGTTGATGTGCTGCTAATTATTTTAGAGTGAAATTTTATTTCTGTAGGTCAGCATGACTCTGCAGTACCACTGAAAAACAACTGACGCAGCAGTGGTCAATTTACGCAACTGAAAGTGCTCATTAGCGTCTTTCCAATTAAATATCAACAGAAACATCTATTGAATGGGAGATAAATATTTTCACGGATACATATAGCAGAACTACAGACACATCCAGTGGTGGAAGGAGGATTAATATCTTTGATATCACATTAGCTAAATTTACAGCAGTATTAACACTGTCCTATAAAAAAAGTAATTCAAAAGCCGACTGGATATGTGCAAATTCACAGGGAAAGAGGCATATGTGAAAACATGAAAAGATTTTTGTGATTTGTTTTCCATACTAAAACTGTTGAAATTTTTACATGTTTTACTATACTGAATATACTATGTATACTTTGTATACTGTGAAGCATAATGACAGCAGGAGGCTGGTGTTTGTTTGAAAGCAATATGATGGAGAAGCCCCATGACTGTAGTGTAATGTTAAATGTCTGCACAGTGCAGCTTTAAAACTATCAACAGACTCATACAGCGAAATTTTTAGTTCTGAAAAGAATTATTACTGAGTAAAACCAGACAAGAGAGAGGGTGAGATAGATAGATAGATAGATAGATAGATAGATAGATAAAACAAAAGAACAGACTGTGTTCAGTGAACCTTTAAGTTTGACAGTACTCAGTATGTGGTTGTACAAGATGACCATTTTCAGAGGGGGAAGACAGACATTGGTGAATCTGTCAATCCTCCCTCCTCTGCTCTTCACTCTTACTTGATATTGTATCTTTGCAAGCAGTTGCCATAGAAACTTAACTTTATTATCCAACCAGCCCTTACCATCTTGTGGTATCTTTGTCTGCTTACACTCTAATTATATTTGTATGAATACTAAGATGGCTCTTAAATAACCACAAGGTGTCAGAAAAAAATAACAAAACTTCATAAATAAATAAATAAATAAATAAAAACGTGTTCGGTGTGTGAGTTTACTATATGGAAAGACGGTTGAGTTTTTGTCTCCTATTCCCTTAGTAGATTATAATTTTTTTTTACACTATACTTGTCTTATTTTTGTTATTTGATTGAGCTACTTTTTCACAAAGCAGAAGAGGCTGGGTGTTGGTAAAGTGTTTCATCTAGTTGCTTTCTCAACACAGCAAATATGTCTCACCTGTTTCAACAAATCGGCAAGTGTGAATAAACAACAGGATGATGACAGCTGTAAATGCACTGGAAGAATTTCTTCTTCCTCATAATTTACCAAATCATCTCCTTCTAGAGCATAAACAGAAACTGTAATCTATTGGTTATCATGGCTATGAAGGCCAAAACGCGCACAGTTGTGAAAGCAACAACATTAACAAGAATACACTGGGGTCCAAAACAAAACAACAGGAGCAGGCAGAAACATGGAGGAGGGTAGTGATGGACCTAATTTGACCTACCAGCAGGAAAAAAAAAAACTTTCCTGTCAAGGCTTATTGGCAGGCAGTAAAAAGAAACAAGACTAAGACCAGAGCCTGGGGTACAAGGACGTCCCAAGAGGGCAGCAGAAGGCAATACTTTTCTCTTCGACTCAACTGCTTCCTTTACTTCTCAACAATTGTTTCACCCTGTACTTAGTACAGCAATATAATAGCAATGATAACACTTTATTCCGACGGATCAGAGAAGAATATTTCTACAAGAATATACCTTCTAAGACTGTTAATCAAGGGAATATGAAGACGAGCTATGTGCCACATTCATGGCAGGTGTGTGTTGAAGTCCAAATACTTTCATTGGAAATTGATGGCTCAGTGAGAGACGGGCTAGCTTTTGATCAAAGCACAGCAACTGACATCTCAACATATGCTGAATGAATTATTAAAAATACAAGTGACCCCTTGTGAAGAAATAAATTGCTGCTCCTCCTGCATCTGCATATGCAATATGTGAGCTCTGGAGGCAAAGTGGAGGTTGTTTTTTATTAGCTTAAATCACAATGGCAGCCTGTCACTCCAAACGGATGTGCAATGGAAGGCTGCAGCTTGGTTCCACATCTATAAAGACATGTTACCATTCACTTACTGAGGGAAGGGAAGCTTCTACAGAGATAGTTAGTGCTGGATATAATGAGCAAACACATTTGTATAATGGACGGAACTCACAAATTTTAAAATTGTTAAAACTGAGTTAATTAAATTAAATTAAAACTATTAATAAAAACAAGGTTGATGAAAAATTTATTTGAATCATACTTAATCTTAGATTTTTACCTGCTTAATGAAGACAAAATAATTTGCGGGAACAGATTTGATTTGATAAACCTCTTACACACTCATTACAATTCGAAGCTGCATTTATCGCTTAAGTGTGCACTGACATTAACTTGTCACAGCTGCAGTGCCAAATGTGTCTAGCAGAAGTTACACCTGGTGGCACTCGTGAGGGTTTTTCCAATTTCACACTCGATGCTAAAGTGTTACTAATATTTCATTAATTTGAATACAGCAAAATTCATCAATTAAAATAGAGCTGGGTTAAAAAAATTTATCTCCTATTAAAATTGATCATCATTTGAATAATTGGATATCAATTCATAAAGTCCTGAGATGTATATTTGATGTTTTTTTACAGTCTACTGGTGATGTATGAGGCTGTACTATGATCACCCTTTTCAGGCTATCTTGTCACATAAGCATAAGTGCAGTGCACTCAAACAACCTTGCTTCTCCAATAATGTAGTAACTTATTATCATTGTTTGCAGGACTAAATTAATATCATTAAATTTGTCTCAGCCCAGTCTTATACAAAATTGGATATGACGCTACACCAACATGATTACACACCCACACTGTGTTGTATGCAGGTGCCATGTTAAACAAAAAGGAGAAGATCAATGTATTGACGAAACTACCACATGCCTTAGTTGAGTTTCTTAGCTGCTGCTTTTCATGATTGTAAATAGAAAAGTGAAAGAGAAAGCAAGCAAAACTTGTATTGTTACCAAAATATCTCTCAGTGAACTGATATTGAATCAAATCTAATTGTACAGGAATCAAGATCCATATCCAATCAGGACCTTTTGAATCTAAAATGAATCTAGTATCAGAATGACAATATCAATGGTAAACCCCAGTCCTAGTAATAATAATAGTAATGTCTATTTTTTGCTCCATTACTTATTATACTGTCAGTTCAGCACATCACAAACCTACTTTGAAACATTTGCTTGCAGCAAAACATGTAGCCAAAAAAGAGGAATGACAGAGATAAAAGAGATAGATCTTATATCAATTCATTCACCTCCCAGAATTATATACATTGAAAGTGTAAACAAGCAAATATTTTCCTCTTTTAATTACATAAGCACTGTGGATAGTTAAAGCTCAGGGACCAAGTCCTCATTTGTGGCCAGTGTCTTGGCAAGAGAATTTCTAATAAACAATATGCATAATTTTAAATGAGAGGACACAGCCAAACACAATGCACAAACTCAAGATCTTCTCGCTTTGAGGAGGCAAGTAAGCCAGTGTGCCGCCCAAACAGTTTATTTATACCCTCACCCTGTGAGCATGACTTCACCACAGAGTGTCACTCTGTGGTGAAGTTGGAGCAGGAGGGGGACTGGCTTGGAAAAGAGCCAGAGATAGAGACAGCAGAGGCGAACACACAATAAACAGAGAGAAAGTTGGCAATTTCACAGTAATTGCTTAAATGTTCAGGCAATCTTTATTTCAGCAGATTAGCTGTGCGTGTGGTGCTGGTTACCATTCACACCTAGAACAGCTACATTTTACAGTGAGAAGGTCCTCTGTAGTAGTCATAACCTTATACCTCATATCTTGACAACAGCTGTTCTGGAAAGGTTGAGTTTCACTGTTGACTTCCTCCACTTGCATTACATTTACTCAGCCTCTGTGAAAATTTTTCAGTTTTCACAAAATCCACTTTAGCCAAATACTCAGGTGTGACACAATTCATGCTGCAGGTAGCAAACACAAAAGGAGCGTTATACCTCCTTTGGAGATTTTTATGTAGTTTTTAAATGGTTTATCTGAGATAATGCAAGTCAAGTATGATTATTGATATTGATTAAGGAAAACAGCTGAAATTGCAAAGATGCCATTTATCTGACTTGTTCTGTAAATAAATGTGTGAAACCTGAAGTTGTGTATTCATGCAGTGTGTGAACACTGGTAAGAGACCTCCAGCACAGGCACAGAAGTGTTCTCGACTGTAATTTATGCTAAGTGAAAAAAATTACCATATGTCTGCCATAAGAGCGATGGTGAATCCTGAGCTTGCTCACAGAGGGAATGGATTGGCCTTCTGTTGTTAATCAGCTGTCAGATGGCATAGATTCTGGCTTCCTGCTGGATAAAATATGTGAGTGTGTAAATATGGCTTTATAATCCAAACCAAGTGAACCTTGCAAGTAGATCAAAGGAAGCCGCTGATTTAGGGTATGGAGGATCACCAACTCCCTGTCTTTTATGGGGCAAGAGATGCTAAAAGATGCCTGACAATACTTCACAGGGAGCTGCCAGAAGCACACCTGTCTCCATGGAGTCAGGCAGACTCCTGTTCGACCCAGACAGTAGTCTTACTAAGATATAGGTATAAGTGGGTGCAATTTGTAGCCTTGACTGCCATTAGTGCAGAATGCATCTGAAGCCTCCATCACAAATGATCCAACTGGACACATCAAATCAGCTTCAGAGGTTGTGAAGCCAATGAGAGAATTGTTCACTTCTGCGGCTTCTCTCTGGGCCACCATGGGAGGGAAGGCACTTCAACAAATACAGTAGATGTGCCATAAATTGTGAGGAGAAAAGGTCTGACAGATGAGCAGATGGGTTCAGTATATTACTCTCTCTGCCCGTCCACCTTCGTCTGATAAAGAGAGGTGAGGAGCGAGAGAAGAGGTAGAGGGAAATGATCTGTGTCAGTGCATTAGACCAAACTGCTCTTTCACCTGAACATACAAATGAGGCCCAACGGCGTGAGCAATGTCACAGCAATTAGAAATTGTGTGTTTAGAGGTTAGATCTCTTCCTTCTTCTGATCTCTCCTGAGTGCACAACCCCAGTAGAAAAGACGCAGTCACGGGGCAATTTGGTGTGATTGATATTAGTGTCTTCAAAGCTGAAAACAATCAACTAACTGTACACAGTCAAGAATACTGTTTTGGAGAAAGAAGTGCGTTTTAACGGCGCATGAATTGTAAATAGCAGCTGTTTGTAATTAAGTTCAATCAGCACCTCAGTTTCCCATAAGTTTTCATTTTTAAAAAGAATTAAATACACCATCAATATTAGAGCATGCAAGTTATGTTATTTGTGCATGCGATTTATTTATTTTGTATGATAAAAGAATCCTTTGATGCTCTGGTTCAAACCTGAATCAGGGTTTTTCCTGCATATTAAATTACGGTCACCTTCAGCAAATTTCACACTGTCCACAGCTATCAAAACTCTGACGTCATGAAAACATTTTTTGACAAGCCTGCACTAGGAGGGTGTCATTTTTAATTGCAATTGTGGTATTACACCAATGTCGCAGCATTGCATCAGTAACAGTACACCAGAAGTCACTGCTAAAACTCTCAGCGAGGAAGAAAAGAGCGACGTCTTTTGTAAGATTTCCTCATGGATTTTCTCCCCTACAGTAGATGTGTCGGGCAGTATTTCATGGTGGTGAATCGTGGTTATTCAAACAGATAAATATTGTTTCTCTTGTATCCAAACATGTCTAGTTTAAAAAAAAAAAATCTCCTAACTGAGCGTTACATGCCATCGGTGTAAATGGATGACCAGGAGAGTCATGAGGGCAGGTGAAAGAGTGCACTTGCACAAATTACAGGCAGTTGAAAAGTAATAATTCATGTTACTGACAAGATGTGGTAATTTTGTCAGGGCTGAAAGTAGAACACAGCTTCAAGAATTGGGATGGAGCAAGGAGAAGGAGGCGAGGCAAGGGGTTCCAGTTACCAAGGTGTAATATTTATGTGATTTAAACATCACTTTTTATTCATCTTTTCATATTTTTGACTGTGTGACTGCATATGGCAAGAAATGTTTGTGGTTTTTTTTATTTGGAAATTCAAATTTAAATGTTTCCAAAAATACACAGTGTACAAATGTATGACCCTTTTAATTAATTAATGGACAAAAAGGTCCACTTCCAAAAACTGTTAAAATATGACAGATCAATATTTTCTTTTACACTTTTCGGGTTAAATCCTTTGATCAACTTCACTCTTTATCAAAACTACAAGACACTGAATACTTTACATGATGCCAATCTTTTGTTTTGTTATCTCTTAATAAAAAATAAAAAAAAAAACACACAAAAAAAAAGAGTTATTTTCCATATACTTAATGCAAATGTAATAATTTTTTGCAAGATATCACAGCCCCAGATATGTCAATGATTAGCACCAACACTATTAGTTTTTGTGCAGTGCCAGATTTTAAATTTGCTACCGTATATGTCCGAATTGGGAACCATTGTATATAAATGCTATAAATGCAGATCCATTCAGACTCTATTTGTGTCTGCACACACACACACAAGTTTTGAAAGTGGACATTTCTGTGCATTAATGACTTAAAAGGGCAGTAAATTAGAATGGATCCTGAGGGTTATAACTTCTAAAATAGAAAATACAATGCTTGTAAAAAATGTTTACTTGAGCCAGTTGAGGGCACAGCATCCATGCACAAGAGCAGAACAGTACCACCGCTGTCTCAATTTGAGTCAGGAAAAATCCTGCTGAATATACACTCACAAGAACAATAACAGACAAAGACCAACAAATCCAAAAACTTCAGCCAGAAAAGAAAAGAGAAGGAACATTATTTTAGGACATGCTTAGGCCCAATAGCAGTGGTCAGTATTTTATTATATTAAAAGTAAACAAGTACAGAGACCTTGACAGCAAAATGTACTTTATGTAAAAAAATACTAATGGTCAATGTCAGTATTACATTTAACTGCAATCTAGCAACCGTGTTGTGAAGATACAGTTCTGTAGTGCATATATATCTTTAAAAAAATGAGAAGAAATAATGGAGGAGAGGGAGGAATGAGGGCATGGACAGAAAGGAGGAAAGACACTGAACCAACTCAGGACCTCTGGCTGATGTACACAGAAATTTGCTATGTCGTCTAATGCACAATTTGCAAACAATGACAGTATTATTTCAGGACATGGACTACAGCTAGACAACAATTTCATATTAATATATACTGCAATAGAAAATGTCTTATCATATTTCTATGCACATTATTTACAGTGTCTGTCTCTGACTGACATTCATTACAGGGTGTTGCCGCTACGTCATTGGGTCATACCATCATCATCTTCAAGAGCAGTGGTTTTTTTGCTTTTTGGGGGGTTTTTTGTGTGCGTGTGTCAGTGAGTGTGGATTACAACACACAGACAGAAGCTTACCAATATGCACAGGGATTACATTTCAACAAACATTGCTCAAATACTAAGAAAAGTCATGAATGCATATGACATTCCAGGCGAAAAGCAAGTGTGTGTCGTCGTGACAACACAGCAAATATGATTCTGTGTTCAGTCATGTTAACCAGCGACTCCTCCTGGGGAGCTGCACTGTGTAAGGGGCTTCATTCATATGGACACACACTACAATTCTGCATTAAGGCCGCCCAATAAGAGGAGCTGGTCTGTCACTTCAGAAAAAGCCGAAGAATGGATTTTCTGATTGCCAGATAGTCTCTGTCTAAAGTCTGATTCGACTGACAAAATCAAAGTCGGGTTACTTGCTGTTGTCATTCTACTTGACATTGTTTTTATATATATATATATATATATATATATATATATATATATATATATTTACTTTTTACAAAAAAATTATTTACTATAAATGCACAACTTTTTTTAAATCCTTTCCACTTCATAGCCACATAATGATATCAGCTACTGAGTCATTTCACATGAGCACATAGTTAATTGCCTTGCTCAAGGGCACCTCAAATTTTGCTAGTGAGAAAGAGATAGCAGTGCTTGTTCATTTTCCCCTTCGAGGTATTGGGGAGTGTCAGGGGTTTAAACCAATAACCTTCCAATCATGGACCCATTTCTTTATGCTTTAGGCTACAAATGGCACCAAAAATCTCAATGCAATTATCAGGTCATGAAGATGTGTCTCAGAATTTTGAAGGAACAAAATATGCTAAATTTTCCATTTTGTCACATCATTCAAAGAAGCTATCAGGCAGTGAATTTAATCTGCTTGTCACAGAGAAGAGTTTTGCTGATAGCTTTTGACAAGGGCAATGTCTTATCTCTAGCTGACGAAAAGGGTCATCATCTGTCTTAATGGATTGTAACAAAACAGGAGGTGGTAAGAGGATGGTTTTATTTGGCAACAGGTTGAAAATGTTCTACTTGTTGGATGTATAAATTCCCTCTGAATATACTGAGGTCAAACATAAACAGTGGCAAAACAGAATTTATCTGTGGATTGACTCAGTTGATAAAAATAGTAATTTAAATTTTGGATGCACAGGCCTCAAATAAGCAGAACATCATATTGATGTTTTCTTCATGCACTGTTCTGCAAATACAACATTTGATGAAGATATATTGTTAAAGGTAAATTGTCCAATCTTGTAAATATCATGAAAAGAAATTCCAAAAATTAAATAAATAAATAAATATTTCATGATTTTAGCAACAGTGGAACATGCATCTATTTTGCGATTAAATTGTGTCTGAGTGATGGAGGCAGTAAAGTGAAAATAATAAGTGTAAGTGTCAAGTGTAAACAAAAAAGGTAAATATATGAAAGGTCCAGAACAAGTTTGTCTGTCATAGCTCAGCAGTTTCTTATGACTGATTTTTACCTATGTGATAAAGGAAATCAAGAGCAGTAGCGCAGAATGCTACACTGAGCTTGCTTTGTGTTTTACTGCACTGTCGGGAGCCATGTGGGTTAGAACCGGCACATCAAATCACCTTGACACTGACAGAGCTTAATTTGTCGAATTTTCCTTTGAATAAAAAGGTGTAGAAGATTTCCGTGGCATTTTCTAATTTCCCAAGCACATTAAAACCAATAAAGTCAACAACTCTGATAACATTCAATATTGACAACACAACGACAAGCCTGTAGGCTGGCTACAGCTGATATAATGAGAAAGTGGTTCCGTGCTACAGTTAAAGCCCCTGAACTTGGCACTAGATTTAAGGCATTTGATATATATAGTGGGTACACATCTGATCTTTCTATTGAGTCGCTGCAAGCATTGAATTATTTCTCTCTCATTGCCACTGCAGATTGATATAATCACATGCTTTTCTTAATATCCACTTTACTGCTGTATATATCTGTATGTCATTGGGTAATGTAATAAGAAGCATTGGGAATCACTTGGCTGAGATGATAACTTAATTTTGTAACTTAATATTGTCTCTGTGCTCATGAACAACAGGGTCTCATAAAAAGACCCTCTTTTTGCCATGAAAAGCACACACGCCCACAAGCATGCACTTAATGAGCACATTATTAAATTTGTTAGTATATTGGCTGAACTAGACAATGACATGTAGTATTTTCAAATTTATATGTCGCATGCATGATGATAATTGCTAAATTAAATCCTCTATTTACATCATTTAACACAAGATTTCTAGCACCAAAGATCATTTATTGGCATTTATCTGTGGCTTTGTTGAATTAAAAAAATATTAATTGTTCTGATTGCACTGTATGTCACTCAGCACTAATGAATAGTGGTCTGTGGTTGTGACGTAAACTCTGAGATTGTTTATTTCTTTGAGTGACATTTACCCAAATGCCATATATCTGCGTGGCTTCTTCTATGAGACGTGATATTTAAATGTAATTTCTGTCAAATATCACTAAACAGGACACTTTTTTAAGTATGAGCTTTTTCACTTGCCATTGTGAAATTGACCAGTCACATTGTGTTTATGGTAGCTTGAACAGCATTCATTACTGAGTGTAAGACTAAATTACAGTCCAAGGTTGCTCGTGAACACAAACCTACAAGTTCATGGTTAAATCTGTAACACTTCAAATGAAGAAGCATTTACATAGAGTTGATGAATGGCATTTACAAACTATATGCACGGACAAGTTGTGATTATTATACACAATTTTTCTGTATTTGTTTAATGTATTCCACTTTTATAAGGAGCTCAGATGTCAACAAATACATCAGTAAACAAAAATTGTATCTGCTTACAACTACCTTGCTGTGTGCTATAAGCCCTTTATGAAATCTTAATATACTGTTTATAAATTATAAAAACATGCATTTAAGTTTCATTGTTCAATAAAACACTTTTTTTTAAATTATCATAATTTTATTTTTCAGTTTGGTGGTTCTGAGCCCCACGTTAAAAACCAACAGACCAAATCATCTTTACTCATATCCAATGTATTAAAAGCATTAAAACAGAAAAACACTCAAACAATATAAACTAAAAGACAGTGCAGACAGCTGCATGTGACATCGTTTGGAGGACTGGTCACCTTGCATCAACATTGCTCAATATTTCTGATTTAATACCGATTTATTTTAATTAGTACATTTGAGCCAATCCCACGAACGCCCCACAGGCTCAGCTGATGTGCTATGCTTTACCACCCAATGGCCTAATAAATTTTTATTTTGCTACAACCCCTGGCCAGCCGAATAATGCGTGGTTAAATGAAGTAATCATTTTTACTGGAGACATCACTCACAAGAAGATAGCAGGTAGGTATATCACTTCCCACCATATGGTCATGGCTGTTAAGCGTAGGCCAATCAGAAAGCAACAATTTGCCACAGTGTTCCATGTTGTGATTAAATAGTTCCAAGGACGGCTCCGGTGCACAGGAAGGCTCTTTGACCGGCCTGATACTCATCTCCGGCTACAGATTGGAAGTGGTGGTGGCACAGCAATGTGGCTCTCTCTGTCTGGATTTGTAATGTCGCGCGCCCCCATCCCCACCAACCCAGTTTGCAATAGACAGTTATTTTGGTCTCATGAATATAGAAAATTTCAACTTCACTCTCAACTCTGCTCAAATCATAGAAAGTACAGAAAGGTACTAGGTATGAATATATTTCCAAGATGGTAAATCACAGAGAAGTGGGTTGTGAATAATGGAGTCCCAGAAAAATACAAGCTGTTATACAAGCAATATATACAGTTCTTTGATAATAAACTAGATTATATCAGATAATGTATTACAGTCTTACGTTTCCTACATACTTTTTACATAATATAATAGGATTATTGGTATTGCATGTCCTGGATGTTGTGATAACATGGAACACTACACAAAATAAACTGCATCCCATATCCTGTATATGCAAATATGACATTGGCAAACTCTCACATCTTCTGAAAACAAGAATTATTTTATGGTTTTTTTTCCCTACGGTATCAAAAGAAAGTAAAAAGCCCCTCCAGTGACAACACATTTCACAGAATGAATTTGAATACATTGCTATTGAAAAAATAGAAATTAACCGTTAAAGCAGTGACACTGAAAAAGCTCTTTTGAAAGAAAAATTCTTCATCTGGATATTTACCCTTACAACCTTAAAGCCTGATGGCTTGAAAAAAATAAACAACCCAGTGGGCTAACTCTAGCTAGCTAATTTAAGTTCAGTTTCTCAAAGTTTGTTTTTCTGTTGTAAATTATATTATTTGGTGAATAGTTCCACTTTTGCAATTGGTTTATTTTAATTTATCTGTTTATTCTCATGTCTATAGATGTTAATGTAGTATGTGTTTCTAGAGATGCTGGACTGGACAAGCTGTTCTTTAACATGGGCAGTTTAATTAGTTTCACCTCATTGTTTAGCTGCGTGGGACAGTTTCCTTTGCACCACGTTCATCATGTTTTCAGCTCCCGCAGCAGGCAGTTCTTCTCCGTGAAAAGGCTCTAAACAAACACCCCATAACCTGCTGTGCACAAGCCAGCAGAAGGACAAAGCTGGTGGCTAACTATTGAACTCAGCAGTTGAACTTTGCAGCTCTCGCACCAGATATTTCCCTAGAGCATTGGCAAAGCCCAAAAACATATTGAAAAGAGAATCAATTGCCCTTGCATTTAACAAATCAAATCAGATTTATTTGTATAGCACCAAATCATAACAAAGTTACATCAAGGCACTTTACTTATAGAGCAGGTCTAGACCAAACTCTTTATAAAATTATTTCAAGATTAATTTCATAAAATTATTTAAAGAGACCCACAGATCCTCCCATTAGCAAGGCGACAGTGGCAGGTGGCTTCAAGGTGGCTTGAAACATAAATCTATAGGAATACTAATATTTTCCAACAAAGACACAATGAGATAATATGATGATTACAAAATGTTTCTGATGTACCAAAGTGTCCTAACAACACTAGATAACTATCGGAAGACATGTTGATCAGACATTTGTGTCTACACCACAGAGGACCACAATAATCACCTAAGTATATAAAAATGTGCACAGCAGTACAAAGCTTCTCCTCTGAAACAGGAACAGACCAAAGGCTACTGAAGAGGCTTACTGACTCCATGTTCTCATCAGAGATGGTGCATCAAATACATGATTTACATTGTTTTATCTGTAGCTCAGCATACACAAGTCAGCTTCAAGGCCTCGTCATACAAGACAGCTTCAACTCAACAGGGATTAAGATATTCAGACCAAAAGTTAACAGACCTGGCAGGCAGGCTCACCCACAATCACACACCATTAAGGCAAAACTGGAAAAATGTAAAACTGAAAACCATTGCAGTGGCTTTAACTCACTGCCTAACTGGACAAACATTAAGTAGGACACAATACAACTGCCATAATGTCAACACACAGCAATGACCTGCAGGCAGTCAGTCAGTCATAGAGACACAGTTAATCACCAGGAAATCAGGCAGCTAACAAAGACACAAAGGCGGTCAATAGATGTCTGACTCACAGTGTTTGATGTTGAGGCTCATTCTCCTTTCTTTCATGGAGACGAAGTGGTCTATATCTGAGCCATGGCCCACCAAATCCCACCGCACCTGTTGTTTGTTGATGGAGTTCACCTCCGAGCTCCAAGGACAGGCGTAGTAACAACCGGCTCTCTTCTCCAGCGCAAACACAGTGGTTGACATTATTAACAACAAAGTAAACTAACCCCCCTGGTGGTGGTGCTAAGATGGTGCTTGATGGCCTCTCAGTAATTATGGAGATTATGGAAATAATAAGTTATATAGGTATTTGCCAGTGAAATATAGTAAAGTACAAAGTTGCTAAATTAAGGTTGGGCAAATGTTAGTTACTTTCGCTCATAGATACCTTCAGACTACCGCACTCAGTTTTATGTACTTATCTGATATGTCATATAATCCACATTCATTTCACTTGTTTTTAGTGCTAGATAATGATCGGTTAATACATGCAAATGTCTCCTATTTGTAAGGTGCAACATGCCTATCACTTAAATGGATGCACTTTTTTTTTTAAGTGGCATCAACAGAGCATAGTTGAGACACTGATAAATGCTGGACTGCCATCAATATTTTGGCTTTTACAAATAAAGAGCATTCCCTTCACTAAGCGCAATCGCTTTCTTTGTTAGTTTTTTTTATTTTAAACCACCCACAGTTGATAAACTTGTTCATGTATGGTTTCATGTTCTAACATTTCTTAAGTCCGCATGGGAATGTCAGAGTCATGAGGCACATCTACAGTACACTTATCACTGCAGGAGCATGCTGCAGGCACACTATTACAACTCAAAATATCTCTCTGGCTGAATGCAACATTAATAGTTTGGAGTTAAGGAGTCTTGCATGGTATATAAAGCTCTACTAGTGCCTGGAGAGACATCAAAAGTTTTCGAATAATCTGATAGGAGTTACTTATTTCAATGACCTAGTCACATGAGACAATTCAGTGTTTGAGTTGTGATTTTATTTTTAAGAGCTTTGACAACAAAGAAAAATTTGAATAGAGTACTGATTGGCCTCATAGCTGCTTCATCTTGAAAGGCAGGTACCTAATTTGAAATTATAAAAATGTAAATCATGCCCAAGTTTTTAAAAGCTGGTATATTTATGTCACTGTATAAACGATTTGAGGTCAGTCACAAGAACAATTTAGTGTGATGGTACATGTAGTAAATGATAATTGTTGAGTTACTGGCAGCTTTGCAGTATAAGAGCACATAAAATGTGACAGAATAAAAAACACTGGCTGGTGTTATCATTCTGTGAAATCCAGAGATGAGATAAGTGATTTACTCGAGACTGAACCCACAATGTGTTCTCATGTTCCCTCTAAAATTAATCTTCTGGAATCTGTGGAAACCATCTGACACTAAGTGAAATGAATTAAGCCTTTATTGGGGTAGACAGTGTGAAGTTAACCTTTGAAAAGGACTTGCTTAATGTTTTAGACCAGATAAGTAGCATTAACCAGAGATAGCTTAAGAGTTCAAACCCATGAACATTATTGGAAATCAGTTGGAAGATGATAGGGACTGAGAGGGAATATTGGGATACTGTATATCTTATCTGTGAACCTCGGGTGTTTAATGGGTTGCCTATAGGATTATCACTAGCCTCAGCAGATGTTCATTTCCAAAAACATATGTCAAGGCTTAAGCTGGGTGTAAACACTACCAGTGGACAGAGTTTATCTGTTTTGGAACAGGCTCCATATTTACAGCCCCTAAGCAGTTAAGCTGAATATGTCGGTTGCACAGGCTTCTCCAACAGCTACGCCATCACCTTGGCAAAACTGGGCATGGGCTGGTGTAGCCACGCTTCATTAACACTCAGTTTTGTATTTTAAGAAACAAGCTTGGTTCATTGTCTGCTGTTACAAGCAAATGTATCATTATTCAAGAATGTGAAAGGGTAACTCAAAATCGTTATCAAATCAATGTAGCCAAAATCATCTATGTATGTGTGTGTGTCCGTGTGTACATGCCTGCTGGGTGTGAGCTACCAGAAAAACTTCCATCTGATTGCACTGCCATGAAAGGGCAAAAACGCCTCACAAAACTGCCTATTGAATTGCTAAAACTGTTTCACATTTTTCTCCACAACAGCCACCTCACTGTCATTAAAATAGTTGTTGTCTATTCCATGAAAACCCAATTTATGTTTCCAAAAAATGGGCCCCCTCTTCCTTTTTTTCCATAAAGCATGACTATACATGGAATAACTAATCATCTGGTATCTCCCTCATATCCATGCTGGTACTCTATACCTCCCAGTTAAACAAACACATCTCTTCCATGCTTTAAGTGTCTAACCAGATGTAGAAATAATGAACTGTAACCACCAGATGCACTGCAGGAGCAACACAGGGGTCTGCATCTAAACAGCAGAAGCCCTCACAAGCTTTTGGCTTCAAAAACATCAAAAATACATAACAATTGATGCAGGCAAAATATGCTGTAACAGTGTTATACTTAAAGTTCATCAAATTCATCCAAGTTAGGGCTAATGAGACATTTCTATGAGCAAAACAAAGATGGTTTTCACAGAAATATGACTTTCTCTGTGTGATTTTAACACAGACCGCAAATAGATGGTTGGGTAACTTCACCCAAAGTGAAAGCAAAAATATTGCAAACAACCAGCCATAGTAACATCTCTTCTGAAATTAATCTCAAAGCATTATATGAAAGAGAAAGCTTGCCTTTTGTCTCTGCTAATACCTTAACGTTGTTATTATAGTTTACCATATAATTGTACAACATTGATACCAATAGTTTCACTATTCCTTTCATTGGACCACATCATTTTATCTCCATTCTACATGTTTTCCGTGAAAAATAAGGACTTTAGAGCAATTCAAAAATGTTTTTTTCCCTATATTTGAAGGGATAGGGCATAATCTCGTAATCAGTGTGCTACTTAAAAGCAATCACCACTGCCATTAATAAATATATACACTTACACATTCATTTTGGCCATTAAAAGGTCACTGTCTCTGTACAGGGTATTAGTCAAAAATGCACAGACTGTCCTCTGCAGCTGCAAGGCTTACTATGACAGCAGATGTTAAAATTGCAAGCTTACTGTGTGACAAACTGAGCAGAAACTGTCGCCTGATGAGCACATCTTGTGCTGTGTGGAACTTGCTTCCTTAGACAAGTGTCTTCCAGCTTTGTTTTGCATCATTCTGGAGTTCTTCTTTTTACCTGTGAATTGTGTGTCTGACAGTGACACCATCACTGAGGTACTCAAGCTCAAAGTCAAATTGGGAGCTTGCTGTCTACAGTAAGTCAACAAACCAGCAGTGTCTGGAAGCTTTAAATTAAAGACACACAGAAGGCTCAAATAAGATAGCAGAAATATCTGTGTTTTGGAGTTTACATCTAGGATTCTATGCTAAGGTCAATCGCTATCCATATTCTACGGTTTTCTTATTGTCAACATGTACCATGATAGTGTTTAAAGACAACAATAACTTGATCATACTAACAAGTATTGTGTAGAGAATGTCTGATGCAGGTTATTCCTCTGTCTTCTGACATCAGCACCAATACACCATTCAGGCACATCAATGAGCCACACTGGTGCAATGAGTGATGTTTTCCTTCATTATTATAAGCATATACACTGTAGATGATTTTAAGATAATTCCAAATTGACTATCTTACCGCTATAAATACATATGTGTTCAATGGCTACTAATAAAATGTATTCCAGTTTGAGAAACATTTTCTGAGCAGCTTTTAAAAATGAAACTATAGGATAGTGAGTAATTTTTAAACAGTAATGTATTTTGATGAAACTACAGAGCTCAGGGCCAAAAACAGTCTGAGGGTATTGACAGATAGAGCAAAGTATTATTGGTTTCAGTCTTTCCATGGGATTTGTTACCTACAAAATATTATCACCTTTACCCTTGACGATTCATTTTAAATCAGCTTTCGTTGAGATAATTTTAAAAACGGACTCCATGTAGTATTTGGGGCATTTTTTCATGTCATTTCTCAAAACAATACTTCAGGTATGTCACAAAATGGGCATTGACTGTCAGACTGACAAATAATATGGAGAGAAAAAGATCTGGAGGAGTGATTCAGATGCCCATGGGGAGGAATGAGCCAGGTTGGTCTCAGTTCACAGATTCAGAGAAGGAAGTGGAAGCAACCTAAGTCCTCAAAGACCGCGTAAAGTGATCCCTGTTGGCATTGAAAAGATTTAAAACTCAATAACACCAGTGTGTTCATGAGAGATTTTCTGTCCAATAGAGTTGATAGAATCAAAGTACTTCTCCAACATAAAGCACAGTAGATATATTTCAGTTATCTGACTGCTTCACAGAGTTTCATCTACTACTTTTTCTTGCTTCAATCTGTCAACAAAGTGTATGTTTCTGTCATTTTTCACACATGACTAAAAGATTTCCATTTCCAACACATTTAAGACTCTGATTGTCAGTGATGTTTTTGTGTTAGGCTCATGGGGCTGCAGGTTTCCATTGCAGCTAAATGCTGCTCCACCTGACTCATTAATTAACACCATATTTTGGACAGAGGGAGTACAGTGTTGGGTTTGAGAGAACCACTGTCATACCAACACGAAGGTACCAAAGGGTGTTTAGGCTACACACTGACTGGTGTGGCAAACAATATACTCTCATTTTCTTTCTTCGTGTCAAGCTTCTCTTTTCTGGTTTTGGTGATTGCCTCATGAAATGCTGATGTTGTGTCAGAGTAAACCGGGCTGAGTAAGGGGGCACTTCACTTGGATGAAGCCAACATAAAGTATTATTTTTGAGATTTCTTCGTGAAGTTATAAAAAACTGCGAACTCTAAGTCAAGTTAGGAGGTAGCTCAATGATTCACTCATGTCAAATTCCAAAAAACTCACAAAAAAACTCACCCCTCTTTACTGTAACTCCAAAAAATTGTGTTCTTTGCAATTTGCTCGAAGAATTATTTTATTTTATTTTATTTTAATTTTTTTTAAATCAAACATATCTGGGTAACCATAAATTTGTTGAAAATCTAAATAAATGAATAAACTCCCCAATATGCTATCCCCCTGTACCCCAAATGTGCTTGTTCACTATATGTTCCTGTATGTATGCAGATGATACAGTTTACCCAGACTAACTTTGCAAATTCATTACCAGTAATACTGCATACAGTTCAATTCCTTAGCAGAGGTCATCCTATACATCCTATACACAACCTGTTTGTGCAGCTATTACTGACCTGTACTGACCACTTTGCATAAAAATAGAATTTAAAAATGACCGTGAGTGGAGAGATAAGATCTTGTGTGGTTGACATGGGTGTGGCAGCAGTGACTTCTTGTTTCATCTGTTATGGGGCTCTCCAGCGGTAGTAGCTTTTTGAACTGAGATCATTTCAATTGTGCGTTAAATTTATCATTTCAATTTTCCTCCCACTATATCCTAGTGTGTACTTGCAAGATCAAAGAATCTGAAGTCATGCGTTTCTGCGCTGTTAAGTGCGTTTCATCTTGGGCTGCCTCTCAGTCAAAAGAAGAGTGAGGAGCTGGAGAGGAGTTTAGGACCAACCTGACTGTGGAATAAATAAATAAATATATACCACGATTTGAAAGCTGTTTTCTTTTTAAAGACTTGGGCAGCTAGTTTAAGTGCATAAAAATTGTGAGCCACAATTTAAATTAACTTTTTATACTAAGAGATTTGCATAATGACCCTCTGTACTCACTGTATATGTTCATATTTATTAATGTGATGTATAATGACTTGTTTTGTAAACTTACAAAAGTACAACAATGTCCTACAGTCAATACAGTAACTTGGTGAAACAAGTAAATGAACAGGAGCAAATGCAGTTTCTTGACTACAGCACTGAAACTCATCTTCAAAGATTACAATAATAACAGACTTAACAGATTCAAAAGTCTCATCATTTACATAATTTCCTTACCTTATTTTCATTTCACAAATAAAGCTACCACAGGCACATTAAAATGCAGAAAAAAGCTAGCAAAAACGTTTCTAGCCTTTTTTCTGTAGATTTGTGCTCACTACTTTGATTACACATTCTATGGGAAAACCAGACATTTAACTACTATTAAGACTAATATTTGTTGAGGGGATTGTAAAAAGGATGTCTGTTCCTCCAGAACCCCTGAGAGAGGGGCCGTTGAATGTAGCTGGAAACAGTCCATGAGGACCGTAACTCAGAATCATTTAAAGGTTCATGAGCAATTTTTTTCAATGTTCCATCAATCTATAGGAGAGTGAGACACATAAGAGATTTAATAATAGAAAGAGGGAGATTATTCAAGTCTAAGGTCTATGGTTTACATATATTGATATATAGAGCTACAAAATTGTTCCAGTTTTGATCACTTCAGCAGATCATTAGTTGGTATACAGTGGGAGGACACAGACTAATTCGCCTTAATGGTGGTGTGTTTAGTTGGTAGCTGCTGCACGTCTCTTTTAATGCTAATGTTCAATACCTGTCTCAATATAAGCCTCTTTTCTTCACTCTTTATTTTTAAATTTCTTTTTCAAGGTATTTTCGAAGTCTGACTTAAGTAAGAACAAAAAGACATTAAAAAAATGTATATCTTCTGCATGGTGTTGCTGCTCAGTACCAGCAACTGTTCAGAGCCAATCAGCAAGTATCGCTGGATGATTACTCAAATCCATAGAAACGTGGAATTGGACAAATTGGAGTGTCCCTTCACCCAGCTCAGTGCTTCTTACAGTGTCAGGCTAAAATTGAACCACTCTTAGCCTAATTATATAACAACTCAGAGTGCCTGCACCCAAGAGTTATATAGAGAATTGAATGTCACAATGGACAAAGATACATAATGACAATCAATTACAGAGTGAGAAGTATCATGGAGCTGCTTTCAAATTCAAATCAAGGTGAGCTCTTGAGGAGTCCACAGCAGACATCAGCCATGTGAGCCCTTTTAACCATCTATCTCAAAATCACATTAGTAAATGAAAATCTTTCATCAAGAGTTATTGTTTGTAAAATGTGACCTCACATTTTCAAATTAATACCTCATTGTTAATCTTCTTTTCACTGAGAAAGACAGAGCACTACACAACTTTTAATACACAGGACATTCCAGGACTTCTGGAGTCTATGATTATTTGATATTAGCTGGAAAGAAAGAACTTTCAGGTTTAAATAAAATAATATATTACTTGAGAAACAAAGTAAAGAGGGCTTATTATCTGACATTGGTGCACACACGTAAAACAAGTAGAGTCAACTGATGAATCCTTAAGAGTGAAACTGTCAATCTACTCCTCAAAGAAAACATCTGCCATATGACATATATGAATAGCAAATAAGTGGAAGTTCTGTAATTGGTTTGGGCTTATTTTTAAGCTTTGTCTATTTCTAATTTGATATGAGAGCTTTAAATATCAACAACCATTTTTAAATATCATTCTCTTTTTTCTTTATGAACTTCCTTCTAATCTAAAATCTCTACAAAGTCATACACTTAGAGGTTGCTCTAGGGATTAGCTCAGTTGCAGAGAAGAGAGCTCAGCAAAGCGTACTTTTCAAACAATATTTGAAAAGCCTATAATGCCACCTCTTCTCCGTCCTTGCTTTATGTTAAGACACATCAATACTTGAACAGAGCAATGAAACAGTTTACAGAGAGCTTCAAATCCAGTTAGTAACCATTATAGCGATCAGTTAAAAGGTGGCCAGGAATTTGCATTATGATATCTATAAGTATAAAAGGCATGTAAATATGTTTCACAGAGGTTAACTGTTCTGCAGAGTAAAGGGCCGGGAATCAGTTTTTCAACACGAATTCCACAATGAAAAGGTTAAATTAATAAATCACATTTTAGAGAACATATTTAGAATGTGTACACACACACGCAAAAAAAATGTTCTAATTTACTGGTTGTCAAGTAATAACAACTTAGAAAGGTTGTGTTTCCAAGCTATTTCCAATTCAAATGGCAAATTTTATTTAACTTTCTGGAACAGACTGATGGTATAACATATTTGATCTATCTGAAAGTTAATGTCCTACAGATAATATGACTTTTACTTTCACCTGTGGGTATTTCCTACAAAACTCTAGTCCTCAATTCACTTTTACCAGCAGCTGTGCCGTCACAGATCTACGCTCTCAAAAGGAATGCAGTCATGGCCAATCATTGACTGGCATTTCTATAGAGTGATATTATATTTGCCTTCTCTGCTTGGCCAATATATTATTAAAGTGCAGCTCTCAGAAGACCACTCCAGCCACAAGGTTTCTATGGTTACCACCATTGCGCCAATACCTTTTATGAGTTCTGTGGACATCGCCTTCTAATTACTTTTAGAGAGCAGACCCTCATTTCAAATATATCCAGCTTTATTTCTAATCATTATAAGGGATGAGAAAGGTGAGCACTGTCAAAGGTGACCCATAAGTACCACAAAACACAGCATGTCCTGTGGTTGTGCTCAAAAGTGAGATGAGAAGTGATGCAACCAGAAAGAAACTTCTCAGGATAACACGTGTTGGGCTTTAAAGTACCCTTCAGATAGTCAATGTTACATGAAGGATCATAGCAATTGTGCAGCACAGATGATGTGTGTCCTTTATGGAAACCTCATGAAGGGGAGTCTAAAGTCTGCTCCACTTCAGTTTATTGAGCCTGTCCTTCCTATAAAGCTCAGCTCAGAGAAGAAAATATTTTCCTGTCCCAGTCAAAACCAGAATGACACAGAAAACCAGATTGACGGCCACGATTGACTTCTGATGAACATAGACACTGTAGCTTATTCTGAGTCAGTTCAGATACATGATACTGGTACTGCACATGTTAGCAGAGAGTAGAATCTGCAGCCACAAATAGTTTCCAGACACTATTTACTCCTGTTGAGTAATGTATGCTCAAAACTACACTGAATGACTCGTTTTTAAAGATCTGTATCTTCAGAAGGAATCAGTGCGTCTAACACAAACAGACTGCTGGTTTTGGTTTTTTTGATGGCAATTATAGTAAATACAGATTATAATCAACCAAATTGTTTTTAAGATGTATGATGTATTATCTTAATATCGTCTTGATTTTGGCTGGGAAGTATTTTTTGCCTGTCATAACCCTGTCTTTTTCTTCCATAAATCTCTACTGCCATTAACCAATACAGGCAAACAAGCAAAATCAAAACAGAATACTACAAAAACATGAATACATTATCTAAAAGTATGGATGTGAATTAGGTGAGCGTGAGCAAACAATAGTATTTTACATTACAGTGACTAAAAGGACAAAAAAATTAAATCCAGACCACATCTAATTAAAATCCATCCTCAAATCAGACAATAAGATCTTGTCAGCTCAATGTCACCAGAGCCTGAAGGCCCAAATGGATAAAACATAATTGAGTTCAGCCTCAGCTGTGTCAGGTTCACAGTATACTGCTGGTAATTTGTCATATAAAATGTTGTGCCTCATATCATAGCAGCAGAGGTCACAACACAACCATTTTTATGTCAGCAAGGGAAGCCAATAGTTAACGTTCTCAGAGTATTAGTATGAAGTTGGCAACCAAGACTGAGCTACAAAGTTCTTCTGAAATCTGCTGACGATGCTGAACTCTGTAATGGCTATTTTGTAGGGCTTCTGAGTGTGAGGGGTGTATGCTGTACATTGGAAGTAGTCTCTGTCTAGGTCTCAACTCTGCACAGTAATTGCCTCATGGACAACACTCTGCACGGCTGTAATACTGGTGTCATCATATATACACAGAGCTGCCAATCTCGGCCTCAGAACGCATTTTCAATCATGCTTATTGTGACAATGCAGAAGTTGCTCCTTGTGGTGTTATTTTTCTTTTAGATATTTTTATGAAGAAAAAAGTCTAGTTTGCAAAAGTCTTTAACTTTCAGTTTTTGTTTTTGTTTTTTTACATCTGTGCCTTTATTATTAGATAGTGTGTGTAGAGTGTGTAAAGTGTAGAGAAACAGGAAATGGGAAATGACAAGCAGGAAACAGTGTGTCCTGACTGGGAATCAAACAACGATCTCACCTTCCCAGAGAAATTTTGCTGCCTATTTCACACAACCTTTAAGTGAATATAAAGATATGACATATTGGTGTTTCTTATGGTGTTCAAACCATCAGTTTGTTTAGTTATCACTTCAACAAGAATGTGAGAAAATCTACAATAAACAGCTTTTAATTAACTGAGTGCAAATGAGTGTGAACGCCTGAAATTTGCAGGTGTTTACATGCATATTTACTGCCGCACTCATAAGTTAAGAACATAAAGTTTTGGTTTCTGAGCTGAAATCCAGTCTGACGATGGAGTGATATATCCTGTCCCTCCCCTCCCAGGTGTTGACTTACGCTGCAGCTGTCTCAGCAGCTGGGCCTTGGTGGATGTAATAAAGGAAAACAACACTTTATCTGTGTCCTCCGATGTTCTTATCAAAGTGAAAATAAATCACAAGGCATCATAGTTATTTAGACTGTCTGGATGCATTTAGAGCACATAAAGCATTTTCTATACAGCGGGGAGTAAAGAGAGTAGCATGAATGTTAACTACTAGTATACCATGAACATTCAGCCCATGTGGTGTTTCAGATGCAAGACTTAGCAGTGGTAGCTAGATTAATTTTCAGAGATTCTTTGATTTATTTGCCCCTCTGTCAAGTTTTAAGGCTGTTGCTAAAGCAGGGATACCAGACGCCCTTATAACTTTTACTCTTTGTAGCTTCTGTACACTAAAAAGGAGCTAATGCAGCAGTGTCATTATGCCTCAAACCACACGCAGTGCATGTACAAACCAAGCTGACATGCTCACTATTGTTGGCCTGTATTTTAAAATATGTATAATTATAACCTTATACTGCCACTCGGCTGCAAAGTAACACCCTTTTTCTAACTACTGTCCATAAATACATGCCATTGCTAAGTTTGTTTTGTGTCATGCATCGCAAGGACAATCATTCACACTTCAGATGAAGCACTTCATCTAGCAGTAATGAGCTACAATCAGGATTTAATGCAATCAGTCAGCATTTCTAAGGTTCATTTACTTTGGGTTTTTTTGTTTTTTTTTTCCAAAATGATTCCCTATTTTCTTCGGTTGCATAAGACAGTGAACACAGTGGAACTTTTTATATGCTTGGGATTTTGAAAGATAAAACTTAAATCTTAAATCGAACATCATTACTCCTTATATAAGGTGTTTTATGTGTTTGTGAGGGAACAGTTAAAAAAAGAAACACTGTGAGGTCAGTCAAGGAGCAAGCCTGTTTGTGTGTCATTTTATAAAGTGGATATCAATCTGTAAAATATGTTTCTCTGTCATTTTTGTAACAATTTGATTGCATCTTTTTAGGTATAGTCATTGAAAACACATAATAAACAACTTGTTCCCTCAAGGAAAATACATTTTTAGAAAGTTGATGTCGTGCGGTCTGGGCGTGGGAAGGGAGGTGGGGAGATGAGAGCAAAAGTAATGGGAAATATTTTAAATTATTGTTACAATGTGAGGTTTGCCCCCTTAGTAAATGATATATAGCCTTTGTGGATGGGTTCAACCTGTTACCTGGATTTTAAATGAGCCCAGCCCATCTGCATGCGCAAGTGGACACTTACAAGTGGCATACAATTATCAACCAAGGATATAGCAACCTTGCTTGGGAGTGTGTATGTTTGGATGGTGTGAGACTTGTGAAAGTCAAACAGTTACTTATGAGTTGAAGGTGCATGCCAGCTGACATGAAAAATCTGGTTTGTTGGCCTAAGGGCAGCAAAGAATGTTGATGGGGGAAGCTGGAGGCTTGTGATTACTCCCTGAAGCATGCAGCGCTCAGCATGATTAGCTGCCTCCACATGACTTGGACATCCACACTGACCTCTAGACAATGGTCATACGTTAGGACAGCCTGTGTAAAGCCGAGAGATGGAAATGGTGGAAGGGGGAGGAAGGAATGGTGTCGTAACAAGGAGATCAATCAGAAATGTGAACAGCTCTGCACTCGATCCACTTCCGTGCATCCAATCAATTACTGTAATTCATTGCAGTTGTACCCCAGAGGGCACTGTCCAGGGTGTACCCCGCCCTCACCCAATATGAGCTGGGATTGGCTCCAGCACCCCCCACGACCCGGAAACGGATAAGTGGTAGAAGATGAAAGAATGAATGAATGTACCCCAGAGAGTTAACACCAAGGTCAGAGAATAGCAGGTAATGATGGCGTTTTTGCACAGCTCAATACTTTGCAAATATAAGAGTCAAATATAATATTTTTTACTTTATTTTATCTTTTTATTTTGAGAAATAAAAAGGTAGACTCAAGTTATTGGCTGCATTAAAAATTATATATTTTTTTGCAAGCAAAATCTCCAACCTGTTGAAATGTCAAACAGTAAATGAAGCTTATCCACGATTACTACATGTTATTTTCCTCTCTTAACATCCATTTCTATTTCTTTAAACTTGCTCAGATTTCCTGCAAACTTTTAAAGTAAGCGTGACATTGTTCATGTCTCTTGGTTAGAAAATGCCAAGAAATAAATTTAAAAGTATCAGAAACCCCCTCAAGACTCTTTGGTTTGTCTCTGCGTGGGTGTTTCATCATTGTGAGAACTTTTGTCTGTTTTGTCCAGCATGATGGCTTACTTGTGCTCACAGAGGAAATAACTCAAACACAAAGGAGCAGGGATACAGGTAGAAAATTTGGTCTCAGGAGAGTATTTTAGATGTATTGTGAAAGCGCTGGGATTTAAGGAATAAGTCAGTTTCAATACTAAGTTTCTGACAAGATAATGGATGAAAGTGGAGTTTCCTAACAAAGCATTTTTCTCTCCCCCATAGGAGTCCATACACGATAATCACCAAGTATTCCTTGAGTGTTTTTGTTCCTCTAACAGTTTTCTGTATGTAAACAAATTATCCAACTGCCAGCTACTGGGTATTCACAAGATAACAGTAAGGAAGCAGGATATAGGTTGAGCCTTAATTGGCTTCAGTTGTGATGTTTAGACACCTTGGACATGCTACTATATTTGCCTTAGAGAGAGGAAAAAAGGGAGAAAACTGCAAAAACTGAGCACTCCAATAAATAAAGTCAGTGTCGTGCTAATCATGGTCTAATTACATCACAAAGTAATTACACAGCAATTATAGCTCCTATTATTTCTGAATGAGCACATTTAAGAGAATACATATGAGTTGATTAGAATTATACATTAGGTGAGGAAATGGTATAAAGTAAATCGCTTTGTCCCTTTGCATGAAATATAGTTTAATCAGTTTAGTTCCATTTGATTAAATTCACTGATAGATTAGTTGCGTGTTCCTTCTCCCATGCTCCTGCTCTGTCTTTGTATTCTGTTGCAACCCCATAAGTACAGAATTGTTTTAACATCACAAGCTGCTATTATAAAACAAGCAGCGTTTCAGGGATTTTCAGATGCCTATATGCACAATGCATTATCGTTCTGTTCATACAAACATAAACACCTTGGTTTGAAATTGGCTTCAGACTGAGCTCTGTGATGTTTATGTCCTATACAATCGGCTGCAGGCAAGGTGAGCCATGATCATCTAGCTATCAGGACAGTCATAGCAACAACTTGAGATCAAGGCCAGAAGGAACAAATTAACAAAGCTCCAGATACAGCAAAAGAGACCTCATCCAAAACACACTGAACATCAGTATTAGTGTGTTTTGTTTTGTTTTCTCCTGGTGTCTGCTTCATGGGTGCAGAGTACAGCAGCCTTAGGCAGGATCCTTCATTAAAAAGAGTGATGAGTGTCAGTTGGGAACTTGACCAGTTGAGGAAGAGGGCAAGACCAACAATACACTTCGTGCCTCAAGGCAAAGAGCTGTGTATTGACGCATAAAGAGGATTTTACAATAGAAAATTTGATTTTCTTATTAGCAAAACCTATTGTGTGGTTTCTGTGATGAAGCGAAATGTCAGTAAATATGTGAATAAATTATTTGTGTCCAGTACTCCCTGTCTGTAATTCCTTCTGTGCTCCCTCCCCTGATCCCTCAGACATGGCTACTAGAGCAGCTCATTGACACGCTGCATTCAATAACACATCACCTGCAATATTTCTACCGTGGTTGTTCTTTCACTTATCGGCAGATGACTGCTCTGTTTGGTTATGTGCTACGAATGTGCTACAAAGTTACTTCTTGGGATTTTTCTGCGAGTCTTTTGAGCAGCCTTCCTGTTAATCTGTGTTCTCCTGCACCCCAGTCAGCTGTTGGCTGTCTGCTGCTGCTCATCTGTCCACACCACAGCCCCACTACCGCCTCATTCACCTGTTAGCCTCCAGCCATCCTCCCTGTCAAAAGCCACCCCGTTCACCTGAACCCTGCCATCCCCCTCTCCGCCTGGATCCTCCAGATGCTATCCTCACCCTCATTTACTCCCCATCATAAACTGCAATAAAGTCACCTTACACCAAGTTGCACTACTTTCTGTTTCAGTCTCTGTGGAACTGAATGATGACTCCGAATTGCCTGTTATGTCAGATCAACAGTCACAAAGAAAGGTTGCAATTATTCACAGCTAATGTTAGCGTTAACAGCGCTTACATATCAAGAGCTCCATCCATCCAAAACAGGTTGCTTTCAGCCACTGGAGACATGCTGAAATACTTTTCTAGTCTGGTGAGTAATCAGCTGGTAATGCTAATGTTAGCTATGTAGCATTTGCAAAGCTTACATATAGCTCCTTTAAAGGAGCGTTTAAATGTTGAGTACTTGTTTATCAAATGTACTGTAGTGTGCAAAAGTTTTTGCAATTTCCATGGTTTTATTTTTTAAATGAAATATAATCAGTACTATTGCAATAAGACATTAATAATTAACCCTATCAAATATTCTCATGCACCGCTACTTTTTATTTCATGAACTTGAACATGAAAAAGAAAAAGGGAGGAAAAAAAAAATCATGAAAGAATAATTGGCATGTACATTTGGGGAAACTACATTATGTGCAAAACTTCACTCAATAGGGACAAGGAAGGCCATCATGAATTGTCAGCTCATGACATTTCCAGAGCTGATAAATTCTCTTAATCTTCAAAAGCTGTTGTTACTGTCAACAACCATGGGCTCATTTGAGCGACAGTCCGAGATCTGAAAAGGAGGCTAATTGATGCCTACAAAGTAGAGGAAGCCATGAAAGACCTCAGAGTACTTCCAGATTGAAATTTCCACCATCTGAAATGTCATTAAGAAACAGCTATTAAGGGGAACTGAGGAGCTTAAGGCAAGATCTGGACGACCAAGAAAACTTTCAGATCAAACTGAAAATCTGCTTGGCAAAAAGGCAATCTAAGACCCCAAATGACTGTAGAGGAGTTGCTAGAAGGTTTAGCTGACACAGGAGTGATGCACCGCTCCAGTGTGCAGAAAGAGGACCTACATCGAAAAGACATCAGAGGAAAAACTTAACTGCAATGTCATTAAAAAAAGTCAGTGTCTGAAAGTCAACATCTGGATAAGCCACAATTATTTTGGAAACGAGCAAAACTGAACTCTCTAGAAATCATCAAAGGCATGTTTAGAGAAAAAAGGCACAGCATCAGATGAGAAGGACACCTTGCCAACTGATATTCACAGGGGTGGAAATATTACTTTTGGGCTTGTGTTGCACAGGAAACATTGCACATATGGAGGCAAGAAATGATTCTACTAAATCTTAATTTGAGCAAGGTTGTACTACAAACTACTTCAAAAAACACAAGATGAAACTTTTGAAACAGTCTTCATGGGCCTGCTGACCTGGACTATTCACTGCAAATTTGGTACAATTAGTTAAATATACTGAAATATGTTGTAGCTAGACAATGGTCAGTTCTAAATTAATATTTCAATGATAATGATATTTTTCACTTCAGTTGGAGTTTTCTAGCTTGTGATTACCTCTTGGTGTTGCATCGGTCAATATATTGGAGAAACACAGATTTTTTTTTCTGGTTGCTGTTTCATCACTAAATTATACTATAGCTGTACTGCTGCCATTACAGGCACTTCTGAACTTTATTACTCTCTTGTAATAGCTCTAAGAAGGTCATTTTGATCACATATTCATAGTCAGTACGCATTGGAATTTCAGGTAATACTTGGATAGTCTTGTGATGAAAATCCATGGTCAACTGTTTGTAACTCTTTCAAAACTTCTCGAGGCTGACTGAATTATTTTTGTTATGGTTTTAGATGAGTACTACTAAAATAAAGAAAAATGAAAAAAAAAAAAAAAACAAAACAAAACAAAACAATGAATTACCATAGCAAGGATTTGTTGAGGTGTCGTGTTTTACTCCTTTTACTTTTGTCAACCTAGCTGTGATCCTGAACAAACACAAGAAGAGCCCATATTATTTTAAACCACAAGACTAATTTGAAGTGATGAGGGAATTGATCACTCTTCTGCAAATAAAATAGTTGCATGCAGTTGCTGGCTTTGTGTGATGAAAAGAAGAGAAAAACGACTACATTAAAATTGTTGAGAGCTCTACTTTGAATTAGGGTTCTCAGAAAGTAAAGGTCCATTGAGGAGTCCATGGCCTCCACAATACCTTGTCTGTGGAGACAAATCATGATTTGCTAATATGTGATGAATAGGTCCATTTTGTCACCCTGTTCCTACGCACAAAGACAAATGGAGGTTTTCCGTCTATTTATCTTGAGTTGCTTCCAATTTATTTCCTTAGCTTTAAAAGCAGTGTTGAGCACATTGAACTAATTCACATAACTTTTAAAACAACTTTGTTTTCAAATGTTTTTCCACGCTGAAGTTGCAGTTACCTGTTTACCAATGACCGTACCTCTTTATTGATTAATGTAAAAGGGTCTGTCCATTTCCAAGCATTTACATTTGCATTATGTGAAATTTGAAACAAAACCAGTCCGTTCATTTAAGTAAAACTGAGAAAAAAATATTAAATTTACACTGTCAAGCTACACTTAGTGCTGTTTGAAGGTGTGTCATTGGAGCAACCATCTGAATTCATAAAGGCATCCATACAGCTGAGGGGAGTTGCTGGTTGTGTCAAAATTACCTCCCAAAACTGGTGTAATGTTCAATAAAATGACTTTGCTATGAAGTTATACTACATGCAACTTCCTAACTCAGTGCTGCACTTCTTCCAACAATGCGCGTAAAAGCCCACCTGTCTTTGTTTTTTTTTCTCTGATGTTTTATTTCACCTCCAGTGGAGGTTATGTGCAGATAAGAAAAAAGGTCAAATAATATATGCTCCATGTGTAGCTGTTTGTTCCTTTCATGTGTTTATCCTTTAATTCTGCAGAGGCAGCTTTGTCAACAAAGGCAGCACTATTAATCCATCTCTGACACTGCTGTTTATTGTTCTGCCTGTCCCGCTTATGTCACTCTACCTAAAGAGCCAATTAAATATTCAACTTTAACTTTACTTTCTAAAAAAAAAAAAAAGTTAGATCCCATTTCATCCTACTGAATCTTCTTTGAAGTTTTAGGTTTACTGCAATTCTTGCGTTTCGTCTCTGGCGACAGAGAAGTGCACATACTGTTAAAAAATAAATGTATAAAATAAAACTGAAGAATTAAATCCCTGAATAAAACCCTGCATGATTGAAATATGCTGGAATTCAGCCACTGAGCTTGTTGATATGTATTTACGGGAACAGACACAAAGCCTTTTAAAGATGGCGGGGGTTAGTTCTCACAACAGTCCAGTTTTCAATTCTACCATTGCAGCTCCCTGCAGCGAATCAGCAATAATTGCTTAGGAACCACTTCTTTTTTCCCATAGAGCCCCTTCACAGGAGCTTTCTGCAGAGCCACAATTTATTCTGCTCTCCCAGACCCTGGAGGCTTTGCTGCTCTGCGTGCTGTTCAGCTCGTAGCATTGCAACTCTTGTTACTGGAAGATTATTAGCATCATTTGTCGCCTTTTGTAAAAAATGGATGATAAGAGACTTGCATCAGATTGGTCACATTGACTTCACTATAAGCATGTTAGAGTGTAGATAAATTACAGTTATATCAGTTTTGCCTGAATGCAAACATAAGTTCACAGTTTGGCAGGTGCTGCATGTGCTTGTTGTCACAGTCCAGCAGGTGTAATGGTGATATCACCTCAGAAGATGTTTTCACAGACCATTTAATCTTAGTTCACTTCACTAGTTCTGTGCTCACTTTGAAATAGTGTGCCAGCTGTGTCATATTGGTTTATGCTTCAAAAAGATTGTTCTAACCAAACCTTGCATATGTTTGAATTTAAAATCAATAAAACCTGATGCAGTTCCACTAAATGCCTGTGGCTTTTATAAATTGATAAAACAATGAAAACTAATGGTGTTGTGATGATAAAATAGTTTTATCAATCACATGAAGCCTATCTTTTTAAAATGTAAGCAGTTGTAAATGAATTCAGCAATCATAGTTAGAATTTATTTTTGGCCACTGATGAAAAAATTATAATATATAAACTCAACGCATCCATGACACACTCGCCAATTCATTACATAGCCAACATTTACAGCAACATTATCCATCAAGTCCAATATTTAATTGTCCTTTAGCTCTGCTTTTGGTCTCAACCAGCTGCTGAGAAAAAGATGGGGCTACCACAGCCATTCATAGAAACTGTCCAACAACTTTTTAAATGACTCATGAATAGTTAAGTTGAAATAATTCTATATTGATTGTTGCTGAAGGGATTAATTCTCTTTCTTTATTTTACGAGATGGATGTAGCTCAATCAGCATAATTCATAATTAATGGCTCCATCCAATGAATGAATCATTGCACCTCTATTGATAGTAATTAATTTGATAAAATTTTAATGACTGACAAGAAAACAGGCTCACATGGCAATGAGCATGGAAAAGATCTAAAAAAAATATTATAGTTTAAAGGTTTCATCTTGTAAAATAAAAGCCTATTCAACAGAGTCACATATATAACTGGTTAGATTGATCACTCTCCTCCTCCCAGTAAGACATCAGGCAGAAAAAATTAACCGCTAATTTATAAATGAACATACAGTCAATATTTCCCAATTTAATGAGTTTAGGTAGTATTGTATTACAAACACAAATTAAATCCTTTTTTTTAAATAACATATGTGTTAAGGAGCTGTGGTTAGGGAGCTGTTTCTTACTAGTTTATCACCCTGTTGCAAATTATTCTTTTTGTTTTTATTTGAAATGTCATTTTGACTAACATATATATATATATATATTAACTGATATTTTCTGTGTGTCTGATTTGGGACTTTGCAGCTTACATTTAATTATTTACCAAAAGCCCTTGTCTTATGTTAGCAGCTTTTCAGATACGTTTATACACATATAACATCACACAATATCATTGAATATCCGTTGCATTTTAATTAGTGTTATGAATGAACACCTTAATTACTACTGAAAAAAAAAAAGATGAAACACTAGAGGGACTATCTTAATATGAATCTATTATAGGCATTCTTAATTAATAATACATCAACAGGTGATTGATCATGATGCTAACCACAAACAACTAGATGGGGTGTGTACAACTGCTTGACCGTGACAAGCCAAGTTTCCCATACTGAGAAGAATTGTGCTGTAATAATCCCACAGAATAAGAGCAATATAAGTGAAGCATATCTTTTTGACATGTATAGTAAAATTCCTTTCCCTCTGCACCAAACAAAGCTTCTGGGGGCTTGTGGCCAATCACTGCCCTTTACCTGTTCCCATTCATCTATCAGAGTCAATTGGTCTGCTTCTGCAGGGTGCAGAGGTAATTACAATTTGGCGATGACTTACGTGTGGCTCTATTGTCTAACTATTTGGCACACACACTGGGATATTGGGGACATGAGGCTCAAAGCTCATTCAGGAGAGTTCCACTTTGACTACACTACTCAATGTTCCTCCAGAGAGCTTTGCCACTAACTAAACAAAGCTCAGCCAAGATGACTCAAAATTATCACTGTGAAAAATACCTGCACTTATTTTTTCCTTTCACTCAGACTGCTCTATTTATTGAAATACCATTTTCAATGCATCTTAAGAAGAAGAATATTTTCTCTTTCACTGCTTCTGTTCCATTTATGGGTGATTGAAAAAGTTGCAAAGCCAGAACAATTTCACAATATTGCTGTCTAGATAATGTTCACAGATCTGCCTCTCTTCAAACTCAAAATTGTATTAATATTTAATTGCATTATAAATTGGATGAGGAATACAATTATGTAAGTAAATACACCTGTCCCATCAAGCAAGAAATTGAGAAAATCCCTCAGAAAGTGGCTTTATTTTCAAGGTAAGATTTGGAGAATGAATGAATAAACTTGGGGAAGATTTGTGGTGCCATAATCCACATTCCTATTCATCTGCTTTCTCAGTATATCAAACCAACTCCTCATAAAAGGTGCAAAGTTATCCCTCTACCTCCTGTTAGTGGTTATAGTCCTCCAACATCAGGTGTGGACTGCTGGATGCATGACCCAAAAAAAAAACAACAAAAAAACAAAGAAACACCATATAATCTAATTTGTATATATGTATGAATATTAGACCATGAACAGTTTTTTCACAATGATTGCATTTCACAGCTTGAGAGTGCATTAACAGCAAGCAAATGTACTTCATCTTTATTATATTAGCAATAGATCATTTGGTGGTAGTGCTGATTATTATTTTAAACTCTGCCTGTAACCTTTTATTTAACTTTACCTTTCTTGCTCTCAAAAAAGATTTGTTACATTTGAAGCATAATAGCTATAGTGATTTATTCCACATGTATAATTAATGGACTGTTACGACAAGGAAAAACCTCAGATAGGCCTGTGATGAAGGCAAAAAAAAAGTGAATTGACATATGCTTGATGCTCAAGAATTGAATGATGCATTTCAATTTTGATAGAGTCCAACTAAATAATTAACTGATCCATCAATGCTACGTCTTTGCTGGATCTCACTCAGTATTACGTGCTTAAGAATTTCTGGTAGTGTATCAGCAGGAGGTATCAGGTACTTGCTACAGTCTGCTGAAGAACCAAGTGACTCCAGAGAAACAGAGCTGTTTTCCTGTGCAAAGCTACAATTCCTTCCCACCGTCACTGAAGCATGGCTCTTGAAAAAATGACGGATAGAGGCTCTCAGATCTTTCATCTAGACCAAGATCCGTGACTGCCTCCTTATGATGAGCCCATTCCTGCCCACCTCTGCTTCCCCGGTAATGAAAGACTGTGGTGTAGCTGCATTGAAACGGCAGACAGACAATCAAATCACACAGTATTATGTGTTACATTTGACCTGTATGGACCCAGTTTCTGCATTTAAAAGTGGGTGTTCAGTCTTTTTGTCTGTCTGCCTGTGCGTGTGAAACAGAAAGGGTGAGAGAGACAAATACATTTTCAGCCCTGCTCAATTTTGCCATTTTATATTTTGGTATTTCTGCCGCTCTTTCACATATTTTTTCTGCATATTTTTCTCTTTCTTTAGCTGTGACAGTCTCCCTTCATGTGGGAAGGGACTGTTAATGAATGTGGATGTGCATGTGGGAAATGAGTGGGTTTCCACTACAGCTTTCTCTTTGAGTGACACAAGCTCCACAAAGCTTTAAAGGCAGGCTTAAGAGTTAAAAAAAAAAAAAAAAAAGCAAACAAGGAACAGCTTTTTTTCCAGATGGCCACTGCAAAAAAGAGCAATATATACTCTGCAAGATTGGGGAGGTAGTGCCTGCCTGAAGTACTACAAGTCATTTTGAGCAGAACTGATGTTATCTGATGAAAAACTGTTCTATTTATATAAAAACAAAACTCATAGGATCGAACTTGGTCTTTTGGATTTGTAATGGGCCTCGCTGTTGGTCACAACACTCAGCATGTGTTTGTAAAAGTGACAACTACAAAAGAGGAAAATTCCTATCAAAACTATCAGGCCTGAAACATGGTAAGAGTAAAGGAAATGTTTATTTTGTGATTCTTTCTGGTTTGTTATGGCTGCTCCCATTAACTTCCGCTCTAATCTTTGAGTATCTGGTACGCACTCCAAAGTAAATTACTGTTTATCCTATTTTGTGGGTGTCAAAGCCCCCGCCAGGTGCTGAATGCTATCAGGGGAATGAGGGTCCCAGGATGCTCAACTCTGCTGCTGACACAACACTATTCCTGAAAGACCTGTCGCTTGATTTACCAAAGCAAAATGTCACAGTAACTGTGAAGATTTATATCAATGGGAAAGAGCTGACGAGGTCCCACAGCTATCAGATCTGACAGACTTAATATGTGCTCAAATGTTGGCTGCCACACTAAAGGCTTGCAGGTTCACCAATTTAACCGGGAATGTTCCACCTCAGGTGGTATTGACCAAGCCACCGTTTTTCACCACTGGTAATTGAGTGTGAAGTGGATCTTGTAGGTTGTGAAATCATGCTTTTAATTAACTGGAATCAGTTCAAAATATTTTACTACACCATTTAGTTTTTGCTTTGTATGCTCTCCGAGATAGTACGCAAAAAAGACAGGTGAATGATTAGGTTTGAATAAATAGGCTGAACATAAATTTGCTTTGAAACTGTATGCCTTGCTGCACATTCATTATGTTTTTCTTACAGGCAGGTGAGCCGACAGTATGTGATATGAAAGATACTTGATGGTGATGATAAAGTTCACATGATGGGTGACAATTTATATTTACAATAAAAACAGAAAACATATGGAGTGTGTTCGAAATACTATTAATTCAAAACAGCCTGAAATACTTTCTTAGCTAAAACCATGCAATGATTGTGAAAAAAAAAACACCCTCAATCACTTCATAAGCGGCACAGAATTAAGAAGTGTTCATTAAATTTTGATTACATAAATATTAAGTACTATTTGTGAGAAGAGCACATTGGTTTTTCATTCATCTATTCATCAACATTTTTTTTTTAAAGTGCAGGAAACAGACTGAGGACAGTTTATTTCTTTTTGCTTTGGCCAGCACAATAAAACCAAAAGCAATGATACAACATTGCAACAAACAATTATACTCACAAAACTGCAAATAAAGGATCAGGATAAAATGGTGAAAAGGTAGTAAGGGGCATCAATCGAGCATTAAGTAAAAAACACAGTATTATGGGATATGACCCATAGTTAACTTTAATGATCTTTAATTCACTGAGATATAAAAAATAGAAATCTGCCAAAGACATGGGGTACCAACTGCAATTTAAACAGAGCAAAGATTTGCCCATAACTAAACCTTAATTACTTCAAGATGACCTTACCAACACTTGTATTATATGAAGATTAAAAAAGGTTTTGTAAGAATCCTTCTGTTTCTTGTTATTCAGGAAGGTGTAAACAGTAAACAGTGATATCGAGTGAATATGAATACATAATGTTTTATTAACTCAATGTCTCAGGGCCTGTTCTTGGTAAATATGTCCTCATCAACTAGTCCTGGAAAAGTAATTAAGTTTTCATTTGACTTCTGACCATTTTTTTCCCCCGTTTCTCAGTAACTAATCTACTGCTGTTTTGTATACCTTATTGTAAATTATTATATTATTATGGACATATTTTGACTTCAGTCAAACATAATTATATCTATACATCTATACCAAATAGGCAATCTAAAATTGCATGTTTCACGCTGAAGAAAGAAACTATAAAAAAAAATAAAGAGATGAATAAGCCAACAGCAAGCTAAGCTAACAGAAAGAAACCATAGAAAACTCAGACCAGTGTCTTAAGAATCAGGTAAATATGGGTTGGTTTACAGCAGAGGTCTTCAACTCCGGTCCTGCATGTTTTAGATGTTTGCTGCTCCAACACACCTGATTCAAATGATCAGCTCGTCATCAAGCTCTGCTGAGGTCTGATAAGGAGCCACTCATTTGAATCAGGTGTGTTGGGGCAGGAAACATCTAAAACATGCAGGACAGTAGCTCTCCAGGACCGGAGTTGGAGACCTCTGGTTTACAGTAACTCCTCGAGGACATTCACATTGTTGTACGTGACCTGTTTTGGTCTGTTTTGCAACATGAAAACTGTTGGCATTGAAAGGAATCAAGGGTTTTGCAAAATCCTCCTATATTGACGATCACTTCTCAGAGAAGGGTTGGAAAATAAACCCTAAGTGGTATATTTTTAGCTCTTTCATCATGTGCTGTATAGAAGAGTGAGGCAGCAAAGATTTAAGCACTTGAGCATCATGATGTGTCTTGTCGGCACTATATCCTGAGTCTGACTACCGTCCACCACTTTCATCATAATATGCCATCATCATAATCTTTCTCTCCGTTTTCTGTCTACCTGACTTCATGTAATTCCAGTTCACACAAATCATTGTAGAGAATGCATTGTGGTCTGTACTACTAACTACATATAGGATAATATTATAGAGGTCTGAAACCTCGACTGACAGACTAACAAGTTAAATAAACTAAAGTCATGTATCACTATGGACATTCTGTTACGACCATCTCTGCCCAGTCACAGACCAAACTAAAAATAAAACTGATCAACTTATCCAACACAGCTCTAACCAAAGGCAATGAAACTGCAGGTGTGATCATGCCTGCCCTGGGTCAGTTGAGTCAGTACTGACATTTTCAAAAACTATTAATGGCATCATGGTTTAAATGTATGAGAGGAATAACTGGGAATCATTGGATTATTGAGCTCAAACTCAGAAGAAGCCAGTATTTGAAGAGCTTCTGTTACCTCACTTGTTCTTTACCCCCTACTTGAAGCCCCCAAAAACTGACTTAGCACCAATTGAATTCAAACCTTGACAAGGTCCAACTCTAGCACACATGGACCTTGTCATGGGTTATTTTCATGGTGTAATGGCAGGTGGTTACAGCTCTTTATCTGGTTGCTTCTCTCATACTCAGCAATACAGAATATGAGAATGAGTTTTTTAACTGGAAAACTGAATATTTCATTTCTGTTCAGTATTTCAGTTTAGCATAATGGTTGTTCCGTGCACGGTCCATTTTAGCTACACTTAAGAGGCAAAAGGCAGCCATATCCAATTAAAGAAACCACCCCATCTTTCACATCTCTCTAAAACCTACCATGTATTAAAAAAAAATTCTATTTTTCAAGATGTCCAAGCCATCAGTGCTCATATGCCAATTTCTGGATAGCATTTGATTCTTTCAGGAGAGTTTAGACTGCCTCTCATTAATGGAATGCAAAGAAGCCTGTGTAATAGTTTAAATTGTCAGTTATCATTATTTCAACTCAGAACAGCAAAATGCGTTTTATAAAACAGAAAAACATGTTCATATTACATAGATTGTCAAGCTGCTGCTTTCAGGTGTGATCAGCAGAATAATTAAAGTTTCAACCAAAGGCTTTATAAGCATGAGGAATCTTTTTTTTTTTTTTTTTTTAATGGGTTCTGTGAAAATGTCTTCCAAGAAAAGCCAGAATGTTTTTGGGTGTAATATCTTATTTGTAAAAAGCTGAAAATAATTAAATTCTTGTAAAAGATATTTACTCTTCAAGCCCTCGAATGACTCTTTCGTACCTCCTTTCGTTCTTTTCATCCCTTGTACCTCCTCCTAAAGTTTGATAAGCTGGTCCAGACCCCTTTCTTGTTTGAGCCTTAGCACGAAATCTGGATTTCTCCATATGGGCACCAGAACTAAAAAGACATTTTTAAGTGTGAAACAGACTTTAAATTTATCTATCCATTGTTTTCAAATAAAGTTATTTTTTACAAATGGGAGTCTTGCATTAACAATGGACCAGTTACTAGGCTGACTATTAGTGTTTGTACCATCTGGATTCAACCATACATGTAAAGTTCTTCATTTATCTTTCCCAATAGTACAGCCACATGTTTGGGACTCTCAATCTCACTTTAACTTTGCTTCCCTGTAATTCACCTATTGTCATTATAACCTTTTTACACTGCTTAGTAAATTACGCAAACATTTCATTGAAATAAAAAAATAAAAAAATAAAAAAGAGAACTGGTGAGTATCAAGCTTCTTAACATCTGTATTGGGTTCAACAACAAACAACCAACAACCAAAATTAATTTTGAACATAATTATCCTGTGTAAGCAGGTGGTTTCCCGAAACTTAAAGGTTGAGCTTGACCAGTTTTTAAAAAAGACGGATGAATTCCCATTCAAAGGTAAGTTATCTCCTTTGATGACCGACAAAAAGCGGAGCCACAAGCTGAAGCAGACCCTGCGCCTGTTTTTCATTAGTTCACTAAAACCAGATGTGTACCCAAATTGCTGTAAACATTCAAGCAGACATGGAACAGTAGTATCTATCTGGAGTCCAGCATTTCAGCTTTTGTTAATCAACTTTATGTTATGTTTTCACTTTCATCCTGCCTTTTCTTGCCAACACAGTAGAACTATAATACAGTTTTATAGCAATTTGTGCTGCACTCTTCAGATAACCTCCATATGGTTCACATGTAAACTTTACTATGTATGTGGAGTTTGACTATATGTGTGCCAACTGTTTTCCACTATCGCTTTTTCCTGCCACGTGTTCCAGACTCTCGTCATCATGGGAACATTGGTACAGTTGTGGGCATTCACCAGAAGCAGGTGTACCAGACTTTGTGGCCATAGCAGCAATAATAAAGACGTTGTTAAAGGTCAGTAATAGCCAAAAGAATTCTTGTTGAGGTTTTGTAAAGGATCATGATTTGGGTTCAAATAAGGATTATTGATTTTTCTTTTTTGTTTTTTTCATGGTGTTTTACATGTTCTCCAGAGTCAAACTGTTTTCATAGCTGAATTTGAATTTAAATTCATAGCACTTTGTGCTTTTAATGTTAATTTGAGGATTTAACTGATTCCAAATCAGCAAACTGCTTGATGACATTTCAAGTGGTGCACAATCTCTGTGAATAGACTTCCAAATGGAGTTTTCAAGAAGTAGATATTATTTTACAAAATAATTGAGGTGTTTTAAGACAATTAAGCTTTCATATGTCTCAAAACATATCTGCCACGAATCCTTAAACTTATTGTACTGAGATCAAAATCTTTGCTTCATATCTTTTGGTTTTGTATGCGCACAATAGCAAATTCTCTTCATTTTATGATTTTGAAATTTCTGTCATCCTGCTATTCTGTCATTTCAGCTTTTGATTTTGTTTTTCCTGCTTGTTGTCAAGTGTGAAGCCTGAATCACTGGGGAACAAAAGCAGAAAGAAGGTACTTAAAGTCCCTTTGATACTTCAGAAAATACGAGTGAAAGGATCAGTATCTGCAGTATAATTTTAATATTTCTTTCTTTTACCTGCAAGCTTTGTACACCCTAAACATCAATCTTTTGAAAGTTGGGAACCACTACAGTATTTTCATCCAGGCACAGTATGTAATTTATTCAACAGTGGGTGTGTCTTTCAATCCGAGTCCTTTTGTGGCTTTCCACCATTAAAATGGAAGCAGAGGGGCAGGAGAGACATCTGCTATGCTTTTAATGGGTATCACAAATGTTTAAGAAATTCCACTCCATCTGAAACTTCCCTCCCCTTCAACACACCCCTAAATTGCAGCAAGGGAATATTTTTCTCCCTTACAAAGCTTGGTATTTTCTCCAACTAAGAGGATAGGAAAGATTCCTCCTGTGTGCTTGCATCATGGAAGCTAGCAGTCAATCCAGCAGTCAACAGATTCTGTGGAAAGATGTGAGTCCATTTTTTATTTTGTGTTTGATTTATTGAATGTAAATTCACTGTACAAATATTTGAAGTGAATTCCCACAATTTATTGTCTTTATAAATTTTATCACAATATTAATTTAAGGTCACTGCATAAAAATGGAAGTACCCTTAAATTTTTACAGCTTAATAAATGAAGTGCAGGTGGCAGCAGTAGTTTAAAAGTGAAAAAAATAATAATAAAATAAAAATAACCGCAATAACCGAGTGGAGCGTTTGGTAAAACCTGTCAAAAGTCTTCCTTTTTCAAAATCAAAAAGATGTGTAGTCTGGTCTCTTGCTGACTGATGTCAGTTTTAGAAAAATAGTAATTTTTACACCTAATGCCTTCTGACTTTTCACCTCAGCCTCCCTCCTCTTTGTCAGACCCACCATGACTCATTTTATTTATATTATATAGTTATAACTTCCTCACAAGGTTATAACACAAGCAGCATTCAAATACATACCAAGGCTTGTCTTTATTTGAGCCTTTTTTATTGAGGCAGTGCAGAGGTGGGATTTTTGGCTCTGAAATCCTTCTTCTTTCTTTCATATTTCACTTAGTTGCTGAACTTGTGAAAACAGCAGAGTAACAGTAATGGATTCTTTCACAGCACCTTATTATGCTTTTATAAGTATATTAAAAGGAAGCTGTTATACTGTCCGTCATATCAAAGAACATATTCCATCAGATAAATACACTAAGAATTATGGATAGAGAATTACGATTAAAAAAAATCACCTGTGGCTCCTTATTTCAGAGGAGTTTCTGCAGGAATTCAGTATGCCCCAGTGTGATAAACTAAAGCCTATGTTTGCTGTCTATGCAGGCTTACTTCTTTTTTCTTTTTTTTTTTTGTTTAGAGAAAATGCTTCTTTGCATGATAGCAGCAGGGGGCTCCAGGCACTCTTCCTCACAAAGCTCAAGGCGAATTGCCAGGCTGATTCTGAACTCCTAAACCTTTAAAAACTAGTTGGCGGGTGCTGTACACTCATACAGCTCACTCCGTCTCCATCCATGCCTTTATTTCTGTCTGTCTCTCAATCCCTCCCCTTCCTCTGAGTATTCAATATTCAAAGCACAAGCAGAAAGAGGTTTTTCCTCTAGTTAAGTTTCCACTGCTTATGCAACCTGCCACAGGGGAGTGGAGAATTTCAGCCAGCATATTTTTTTTTTTCCCCACCACTTCTTAGAAATTTACAGCGTAAGGAATTTCTGGCACTCTGATTGAGCCTTCTGTTTTTCATCATGATTTAGGACTCCACAATACTATGATGTGGCTACTGTCTTAATATGTCACACAAAGAATTATGATAAAAGAATAATAGCACAGGTTTGCTTGAAATTTGGAGCTGGCTTTTGAACAACCTGTCCTCTGTTCATCTCCACTGTCCTGCAGGTAATCTACTTTCCAGCCAGAAATTGTATCCATATTTCTAAAAGCACTACTGTACAGCAACTGCATGCCAAATCATATTTCCACCTGTTAGTCATAAAACTTACATACTGCATTTATAAAATAAAAAAAAAAATGCTTATCAAATATTTTTAATCAAGCCCTAAATTAACAAAAATACTATTAACAATAATTTGTAGTTTCCTCCCACAGTGCAAAGACATGCATGTTTAGGATAGCTGGTGACTCAAAATTGCCCATTGGCATGAATGTGAGTGTGAATGGTTGTTTGTCTCTACAGTATATTTTGGCCCTGCGATAAAACTGATGACCTGTCCAGGGTGAGCCCCATCCTCACCCATTTGATTGGGTGGGATTGACTCCAGCACTCCCTGCGACCCTAACGGATAAGCATTTGAAAATAAAGGAATAAATAATTTGTACTTATCAAATAAGTTTAGTGTCTAGTGCACAGTCCAAAGCTGTTTAACTATTGTAACTTCAGCCACCATAGAGAACCACAGCTGTTTCATCATTTCAAAAGACAGAAGATAAGCAACACCAATTTTGCCAACTGAAGTTAAAACAGGTTTTTCTTTGTTTTGGGGTTTTGTTTTTTTTTTTGTTTTTTTTTTTCCATTTTACATATCTGCTTTCCTGTTGTCCTCTGAGACATTCAAAAGTGGCCCAGTGTGAATGAGCAGCTTTCATTTTTTCCCTGCCAGAGCCCTGGTGGAACAAAAGGCTGTCTTTATTAATTTGTGGCCTTAAGCTTGGGGAATTGACTGCAGCAGGCAGAGTTTTAATTTGTTGAAAAGTTTAATTATTGTAACCTTTCTGTATTACTTGTCTGTTCTTCCCTGCAATTTCTATGGTTATATTTTTGTCAGTTGTCCAATTGGTCGATACTTTTTGCAAAATGAAGGGGCATATCTTAAGATAACTGCAATGCTGGCAAAGAGGAACAATGAAAAAAAGGCAATACACATTTAACATTGATAAATTAAAGGAATATTTTTATATTTTTAAAAATTGGCAAACCTGCAGAAAATCATGGCCTGAATTGGTAGCTCTATACTAAGGTTTAACTTCTTTTTTTGTTTTGCTTACATTAACTTTACCATTTTAGTCCCTTCTTTATTTTTTATTTTTGCCTCATAAAAGCAAGTGTTTTGAGAAAAAAGTAACAACTGAATGTATGACAGATTTTACTGTATCACCTTAAAGGGCAGTAATTCACCAGTGTTGTGTTCACAAGTTCTTTCTGTTGACCTTAAGTAGCCAAAAAATTATTTGTTGCAGGCTTTAACTTTTTGAGAATCTATGCAATACTCACAAGTGAAGAAAATAGCAGACATAGCTTAGTTTAAACATAGCATCACTGTGTCCAGATGTAACTAAATCTGCCTGTCAGCAATCCAACCTAAATCTCATTTCTTACCACAGTTTAGTTAATTAGTTTCTTTCATACAATGGGCAAAGTGGGCAAGGTGTAAAAATGACCTCACACAATGTAACTCACAAACACAGTTACACTTGTCTGTGTTGTAGGAGTGATGCTACAATTAGCTTAGCATGAACACTGGATACAGGGGGATACAGCTCTTGCGATAGCTTCACATCCTTCACATCATTCACATACATGTTGGGAACGAAAAGTGGTATCAATCAGTCTCATCTAACTATTTCTATCTTGGAAAATGGAAACTATATTCTGTTAAACAACAATCGGACTTATATTCTTTCCAGGTTGAGGGGGTAAAGGAGAAAAGGGCCAAGTACCACACCTACCAGCGAGTGGCGCTGGCTCTAGCTCTGCTCTTCCTTGTTTTGGCTCTCTGTGTTTTCAGCCTGAGGTATCTGTGGAGCCCCAGTCTGGGGAAGGTAAGACTACATAACACCTTTTTTTTTTTTTTTTTTTTTTTTTTTAAATCACCTGTTTGCCAGTCTTCAGACTTATTACTACTGTCTGCAGAGGTGTGGTCTTGATGAGACAGATAAAAGACACACTGGGTCTCCACATCAGCAAATCATACACATTACATCAAAGGAAAAAATACACGAGTGGGGAAAATGGATGGCCACACAAAGAGCCAGAGGCAGTCTCTGCAGTCTGCATTGTATTGTGCAAGATTAAAAGATGTGTGGGCCATGGAATAGACAGCTGTGTTTTGCTCTGCTCATGTTTTGGCTGTCAGATCTGTAATTTCATGAATTCTTGGACCAAACCACACACCAATTTGTACCGTTGCAAATGTTGGCATGCTACATTTGTCTACTTTCTGCTCACATTATAAACATCTTCTCACAATGAAGAATGCTGATAACTGAAAGCTGACCCTAATTGCTGTTGACCCAAGTGGCTGCAGTAAGACAGAAACTTCTTGGCAATGTAACTGGGATAAACTCTTGTCCTGGCAATTCATCTTGTAGATTCCAACTCAATCACATTTGATGGAGAACATTTTCACTCATCCCTTTCCCTTAATTTTCCCAAGAGGCAAAGAAGCTAATTTTTCAATCAATACTTTCAGAAATTGGATTCTGTACACATTCAGGATAAAGTTGTGCATTGTGTTTTTTACCAGAGAATTATTAAAATGAAGTGACGATTAAAATGGGCACATATATTTCAAAATAGAATGCATACGTCCGCTTTGTTCTGGCTTATACAGATCAATTCATAGCACCCTTTTCCACTATTCTTCCATTTCTGCTTCCATTGAGAGCCAAATTTCAATTGCGAACAGTCACTTCTAAGCTCCTGTTAACCAAGGTTCATCTGCACTTCCTGTGTCGACAGTATTGTCCACGTTCTCTCCTTTCAACACAGATATGAATCACATTTGAGCTATCTCCTTTGTCCTTGTTAAATATTTCATGCCGGAGGTAGAGCAGTCATTATTTCCACTTTAATAAGCTGTGATCATTCTCACATGGCATAAAATGTGTTGATGGCAGAGGTTGCCAAGGCGATGAATATCAAACCTGCAGACCCTGGGTTTTGCTTTAATGGGGTCTTGAGGGGGAGGGCTCATTCTCTGGCCCCCACATCAGTGAGTGAGATGGAGGTACTTCAAAGAAGGATCACCTGTCAGTCAGATGGAAGGACACTCGCACAAAACACAGTAGGGCCACAAAGCACAGGTATGTACTTTCACCAAAAAACCTCTAGAGGCTTAGAGGTGGAGAAGTGGGTTGATAAATTAGACGGATAGATGGGGGAATAAACTGCTTCTGTTGCTTCTAAATAAACTGTTAATGTGGCAGCCAGAATCTTGTTTGGTGAACGAATGTTAGGTGCAATGCAGCAAGACACTTCTTGACTCACCAGCTAATTCTGAACAGCGTCTGGCACATGTATAGACTCTGGGCAGCGGAGCGCAGCTACTGAAGCCAAGGGAAGGGTATATAATATATTTTAGGAAACAGTTGTGTGGGGGGGTTGTTTTTTTATTTGAGCAAAAGGATTAGCATTCTGGTGACTACTCAAATTCACCTAAAGTAATGTGCTTGTGTCAGACCAGTCAAATATAAGAAATATATCAGTCTTCATAAAACACAGACATACATACAGTACGTAACTGTGGCTCAATTATTTCCCTAGCTCCAGGCTGCTCAGACAAGTGTTCAAATCAAGATTAACTTTCGACACAATGTATGTGGGGTTCTTATGTAATCATTGTATATTTTTCAGACCAGTGGTGGAAGGGTCTGGAAGGTACTTAGCTCTTTTACTTAAAAAAAAAATAAAAGGACTGTTGCTTAAAAGCAGAAATGATATGTTACAAGAAACAGTACAATTATGAGCATCAAAATTTCTTATATACTATGTGTAGGAATGCTCCTTATGCAGAATAGCCATGTCAGAATACTAAATATGACATTATCAGTTTGTAATTATTGATGCATTATTATCTGCATTTCATTCAAGACTGATCTTAACCTATACATTATAATCTGCCTTTTCTATATGTATTTTTTTGAAGTGCAATGGTTGATCATGTTGATAAATAATCTTTTATGAGACTTTTCCGATTTAATTTAAAGAAATTACTGGGGAGGATGAAGATATAATCTACAAAGTAACCCAAGCAATTAAACAAATATGGTCAAAAAAAATGTAGAATATTTCCTTTTGAAATGAAGCAGATTAGAAGTAAAGAGTAAAGGGGAGAAAAAGCACAAGTATAAGAGTTGTAATCATTCATTCACTCATCTTCTACCACTTGTCCATTTCCGGCTCGCAGGGGTTGCTGGAGGCAATCTCGCTCAAATTGGGTTTGGGCAGGTACACCATGGGAACCAAACGTGCGACCTCCTTGTTGTGAGGCTCTAGCGATAACCACTATGTTGCCATGGTGCCAAGTTGAAATCATTGAAAAGGTAAAGCTTCTAAATTGTGCAGGAACAGATTCACAAGAGAAAAAAAAAAATAGTTTGTGGATAAAATTCCTGATGCAGTCTCCACTTAGTTTTAAATCATACTTTTTCCTCCAGCTGCTTTGACAGATTTTGAGGACCTGAGAATATGAGAAGCACACACTGGTTTTTAGACTCAAATCTTTTTCACAGTTAAAAGAAAAGGAAAAAGGTGGTGGAGCACAATAGGAAGTAGTCAAACACTACTGAGAAGGTGGTGTACAGCAGTATGGTGCTTTACTTCCCGGTTTAATACAATGGATACTCTGCTCTCAGTTGGACTTTTCAAGAAGAAGATACAAAAACCAAACTGACAAATCTGAGAACCCACAGCTTTGAACACAACAAACATATGAAGCCCTAATGATGCATCAAATCTAATTACCAAAAACGCCGACTACAAAATGTGTTCTACTCCGAAAATTTAGCTCACAAATCAATTATGGGCTTCAATTAGTTTTGTGCTGAGTCAGTAGTTAAACTTATGCATGGAATTACAACAATTAACTAAAACTATCAGTCAAATGCAAAGCAAACACACACCTAAACAAACACACATAACAAACTACATTATATCACATACCACATCGTACTTTGACCTTGGCAGTTCAGTTACAGGTCAAAACCACAGCATGACTTTAGCCACAAACAATTTTCATCCATTCTAACAGATCACCAAAGCAACGTGACCTCGTGCCCCAAGCATTGTATAAATAACCACAGAAAGGTAATTTGCTCCATGCATTGTATTTCAATATGACAAGATGCCCGATCGGGATCTTCTTTTAATTACCTGCAAACATATGTTGTTACAGAGGCCTGGGGAAAATATTTTCATTGCATGTGTGTCTGTTTGAGGGTGTGGTTATGCGTGTATGCATCAGTGTGCGTTGTGTATTTCAGTGTGTGAATTAGGTGCCTTTGCATTGTCTTTTGGCTTACGGCAAATGTTCTGTTTACTATGTGCTCATTATTGTTCTGGGCCACAAGTCTCACTAGGGGATTGTGCCTCCTTGTAAATTAATCCTCTGTTATTACTAGTATACATCAGCAACTCTGTGAAAATGGAATCTGGCTGGTGAATCCAATAGAAGTACAAATCATTTGCTTTGATTAAATAATTTTAAAAAAATTATTTCTGAAAAAAATTAAGTATGCATTGTGATGTATGTTGTGTTTGTAGTTTGTAGCAGTGAAAATTAAAATTTTCATATCATTACATTTGATAAAGATGGAACCATTTTAATTCATGAGCCACTTTGAGTAAGATTATCCGCAGACCAGAAGCCAGGCACCAAATAATTGTGAACATGTAAACACTGTAAACCGGTTTTTCTTGGGGTACCTTGAATAGCTCACAGGTGCTGTTGGGCTGTGTGGCAAAACTCCCTGAGAAATACATGAATGTCATGCCTGAGGAAAGTGCTCCATTATTCAAGCTGAAATTGCATTGCCCACATTGATGCCTTCCCCTCTCCACTCCCAAGGTAACTGCTGAGTTGTCGCTCTTGATGGCCTCTTAAAGGCCTCACAGTCAGGACCAGCTTCTTTAATGAAGACTGCTGCGCCTGCTGCTTTTCCACAGGTCACAGGTGTATGGCTTTTCAAGGCCTGGTCCCCTTTGTTTATTTATTGCTCGTAGGTTGTGTATACCCAATAGTCTCCTCCTTGTCGAGATGTCAACACGCAACAGGGGAGGAAGAAACAAATTTTGTTGATCGGATCTTTCTGTTGTGTAGATGCTTTTTTTTTTTTTTTTTTGGTCTCCACAAATAAAACAAGGCCTTTTCCTAACAGCGTTTGTTTACTCTGTGAAGAAATTAATATTCTGGGGAGGCAACAGGACTTAAATCTAAATAGCTGATTTAGCAGGACCTTCCCTGAGACCTGCCCTTCAGTCTATAATCTTTTATGGTTTTACACATCAGGCTCGCTCATTCATTCATTAGCAGGCCAGTATCCACAATTAAAATAAGTAACTGTGTGTGTGTGTGTGTGTTTGTGTGTTGGGAGCGGGGAACTGCAGACTGGGAAAATCAAAAGAGAGAGGAGTTCAGTGGAGCACCTGAGGAAGGAAGACTTTGTGGCGGTTGTAGCACATTGCCTTTTTCTTCGACAGTGACTGCTACAGAGAGCGTGACAGCACTCCAAAGCCCACCAGGAGTTATTTATTGTTCCATAAAACATCTTAATGTGTCTGTGATTTTCTTTTTAGAAGTTAGAACACATGGGTGTAGAAAAGATCTCCATCTTAATTGCCAGCACTTCACTTTGCCAATCCACCAGCTGCTCATGTGCAGCATGTTGTATGTACAGTGCGATGTTTAAACAAACACAAAGGTTTGCCTTTTTGCTTTTTTTCCTCTACAGACTCCATTTCTCTCTCTCTCTCTCCTATCTGTTTCAACCCGTGTGACTGCCAAATAGACTCCTCTGCTCTGCTGTACAATTTAGAATGTGATTGAGCTTTCACATCCACTTTCACTCTCTCAGTAAGTTTGAGCTTATTGCCCCAACTTGCATTCACAGCCACAATGCTGAAGAAGTGAACAGCAAACTGGAAACGCTCAGTTGATATGTCCTTTCTCAAACCATTTGAGTTTGCAGATAAAAAAAAAAAATGGTACTACCTTTTTGCCATACAGTCTGATAAATGATGATGAGTAAAACTCTTTTCAAAAAAAAAAAATGCAGTCAGTGTACTCTGATATATATCTGTCAGCAATTAAAAGGTTGCACTGACTTTTTGTGAGTTTGCCCCATTAGTCACATGGCTCAATATCTGAGGAGAGAAGGAGCATCTTAATCATCTGTGCAGGTTTCAGTTTGGCACTTAGTCTTACACCTCATATTAAATAACCTCAGTTGATAACCATTTTTCTTAATGTGAGAGAAAGAACTTGTGGCAGCTCTAAAAGTTGGGATGTTAGCTAATTTTGATGACATACATCTAGTCCTGCCAGGCTTGTTAGGGGTTTTTTTGTTGTTGTTATTGGGGGGTTTTTAAGATTGCTGGGGGAAAAAAGTGAAAAATCAGCAAAAATAACACACTTTTAAAAGAAGGATCTTTCATCCAGCGAAATATCAAGTACTTCCTCAGGAAATGGAAAAACTAATGCAGACAGCTTCATTTTTACAGGTCTAATAAACTTCATTAATGATGAGCTATTCTTTCCAGATATCATGAATCTATAAGTGACAGAATCAAAAATGGCATGCAGACATACTGAATAATGCAGCTTGTGGGTACTTGTAAGATTAAAATCTAGTATCACTCCAGTTTCACATGTGATGGTTCAAAAAAAAAAAAAAAAAAAAAAAGAAAGAAAAGATAAGGCAAGGACATGTCGCTGAAGAAAGGGTACAGGAAAATAAGGTTAAAGGTGTTGTGTGGTGTATTATTCGAGACAAACACAGTGCACTGATATACAGGATGAATATATAACACAGCAACAATTGCGTTTAGTTTTTTTTACCATCATCACAGCATTGCTCCAGAGCTGTTACAGTGCTTACAACCTTGCTAACAGTTTAATTGTGTAATATGTGGAGTCCAATTTAAGTTCCATAGAACAAATGCACTCTTACATGTGACCCTCTTATGTGCTTCAATCATTTTAAATAAAAACCACAGCTAAGTCTGAATGAACATTAGGACTCAGATTTTCTTACTATGAATAGTAGCGAAATATCCTGTGGAAAAGACCAATAAATCTTATTCATTTGCCCACAATACACAGTTGTTATATTGATATTCAAGGAACACTGATTGATTCGCAGTGTCAACTCATGTCAGTGTTTCTGCTACATTCATTTTAGAGCAGAGGTTCACCACTTTTATATTAATGTTGCCGCGCCTTCAATTTTTTTTTTTTAGTTTTTTGTTTTTGTTTTTGCAAATGCACCACAAAATCTCTGCAGTATAGATTGAGGTGAGCAGCCATGAGGGAAGGGGTGAGTGAGGAGCAACTCCTATTGGAATTAATACGACGTTAATTACTCGCAAGAATGAGATCTTGAAAGCAACAACATCACCAGTATATACCTGGTCAGAGAGTTTGATCCAGTTTCGTTGTGAAGAATAGATGAACTTGTCTCACAAGAAAAAGAAAGACTTCTATGTCTCATTAAGATCAGATAAGTTTCCAAAGCACCGCTCTTTGGTTTAAGATAAAGTTACTTGATGAACTATGATACTTTAGGTCTTACCTCTACAAGCATTCCAGAGTTGCTCCAACTTCTGGCAGATAAGAAATGCTGAAGAATACTAGACGACAGGCATTGCTGAAAATTTTGATCATTTCCATTCACAAAGGTCTGGCACACTGCAACCATGAAGTATCCAGCGGTCAGGGAAAACCTCCCTGAATAACACATCAGATAAAAATAAAATTAAAAATCACATCAATCACACAGTTGCTGGATATTTCAAGGTTAAAATTTCTGCTTAAGTAATTGCATTATTAGCCGATTTGCTGGATTTGTACTTGACCAACAAGGGATATATGAGAGGCCACTGGTCTAGTAATGGTACTAGAATTAAATGGCAAACATCATGTCATACAGTCCACCAAAATTCTTTGTTTTTAAGTTGCAGCCTTGTTCGGGAAAAAAAAAAAAATCTGTTAATACTCCATAATGACAAAGTGGAAACAGTTATTCAATTAAAAATGAAAAACCTATATAACATATGATGACAAACACTGACGGCCTCTTTCCAATGACATTTAGCTCAGATCCCTTGATCATCTGAGGGATGACTACACGGTTGCTAGAGTGTACCTGATCTGACACAAGAAAAATCCCCTACATGTCTGTATAAGATCTAACAACTGACAATGCATATCATTGCAAAAACCAAGCCACGAGGAGAAAGGTGCTGCCTATAAAGCTCAGAGACAAGATTGTCTTGAGGCACAGATTGGGAAATACTGCAAAAAAAAAAATAATAATAATAAAAAAATTTCAATTAACCACATTCTGAGAAACTAAGAAACATTTAAAAAATTTTCAAGAGTCTTATTGGATTTTTGTAGAATCCAATTTTTTTTTTTTTTTTTTTTTTTCCCCAGACTACTAAATATTTCACTAAGTTACATGTTAAAGAGGACAAGGATAACAACTTTCCCTTGTGGGGGCATCATTCTCAACCTCAAGTTCGTAAGATAGCTCACTTCTAACCCTCAACTTAAGTGACCTTGTAAAATAAATTGTTGAATGTTGAGAGTTTCTCATTCTCTGAAGAAAAGCGGACTCAATGTCATGAATCAAATCTGTTTCATGGTTCATGCCGCATTGAGAGGAGACCTTAGCATGATTGTCCTGTGAAAGAATTCTAAGAGTGTCTTGCTTTACATGTATCACTTGACAAACAAAGCAACACTTGTGACAGGGTTGATTCATTCAATCATGCATTTATACTCCACTGATTTTCAGTTAGCTCTAATCTAACTTCCTCAAGAATTGTATTTTAAAAAGGTCCACATTGTGTGGTGCATTTAGGTCTGTCTCATGTTTACCATTTTGACAGTCAAGAAAGAATGAAGGGTCTTACTTTATCTCTTAATTATTCAAGTGTTTTGGGCATAACATGCAATAAACCAATCAGAGTGCCCTCTCCCATTCCCTTTAAATGCCAAGCATGCTGGCTCCAAGACGCATTAGTGTTATGTTACAGTGTTTCACACTTCAGTGAAACTTTCACTTCAGTCTTTTCCTAATTGATGTCTATTTTCAGCTTTAACTGGCCAAGTCCTCCTTGCCTTGTTTCCCTGGCAGTACACCACCGACATTTTTTTAAAAGGCCTCAGCTAATATTACCTGTTTCAGTCTGAGGTGCCACTAAGAGGCTGCATAACAGGCAGTTTGAGACAAAAATGAACCTCATTTGAACTGTGGATCACGTTAAGTTTTTCAAGGGTCCCAGGATAAAAATAAGGGTCAGAAAATTGGCATAATAGGTCTACTTTAGGAAAGTCATTAACTACCTCAGTTTCTTTATTTTTAAAAGTTTTACTGCTGAGGCCAGAATAAGACTGACATGAGGTTAGAGTGGTAAACATTTAAACAACACAAGTCTCCCATGAACCAACATGTACCATCTGAACATAAACAGACTGGGTGTGTGTCTTTAGTGGACATCTCGGTTGGTTCTGCTTAAGTACAATTTAAAACACTGTGGGAGGGCATTATTGCAGAGCTAAAATACACAAGATAAATAAACATTTGCATGAGCTGTTGTGTAGCCATAAAACTTTCTGCATTTCACCATGAATGGAGAAAAAACTTAGACAAGTCGCATATGTTTGAATAGAAAATGTTGAATAGCTGGGAGACTGAACAGCTTATATACTGATTCTAAGACCATATAAGCAACTTTTTATCCAAGCAATAAGAGACCACCAAGATTTTTTTTTTTTTTGGTTAGTTGAAATGAAAAGGCCTCACATAGAATACAGCTGTCCACTAAATGTAGCATACAAAGTCCCTTCATCACTGCATCTGAGGAGCAAGCCAAAGATCACATACAATGCAGAAATCTGAAACTGATTGGTAACCTGTAATACAAACTGCACTATACCTTTGGCTCACACAGCCTCCAAAGAATAAAGAAGCTTATCTTGGGCTAAAGTTCTTATCAGCAGAGTTTGGACAAAAGTTTAATTTGCATTCCTTATTTGCATAGGACAGTTTGGAGAAGTATACATTACCACAATAACAAATTCTAATAGTATTACTAATGTACATACCAACAATCAATTATCTTCTGCCATTCAAACAGAAAAAAACTACAGCACTATACGGTTCATTCATTCATTCATCTTCAACCGCTTTTCTGTTTCCGGGTCAGGGGGGGTGCTGGAGCCAATCCCAGCTCACACTGGGCGAGGGCGGGGTACACCCTGGACAGGTCACCAGTCCATTGCAGAGCCAAAATACAGAGACAGACAGAGACCAACAACCGCTCACACTCACACTCAGACCTACGGACAATTTAGAGTCACCAATTAACCCAAACATGCATGTCTTTTTGGTGGGAGGAAACCCACACAGGCACGGGGAGAACATGCAAACTCCACACCAGGCTGGGAACCGAACCCACGAACTTCTTGTTGTGAGGCAGGAGCACTAATCACTATGCCGCTGCGCTGCCCTGGTTCACCATTATGTGAATAATATAAGCAGCATACTAAATTTTGTAGTTGGTCAAGGTGGGGTTATTTTTTACTCTTAACTAGAACACTACAGAGTCACCTCAAGGAAACTTTCAGGAAATTTTTGGGGATGTTTGGGATGATGAACTTCTTATTGTGGGGCAATGGCACTAACCACTCTGCCGCCGTGCTGCCCAACATAAAGCAACATGTTAATCAGCTTTACTGCTAAACCTTAGTATACACATTGAATCAATCCTGTTAAAAAAAAAAAGTTCCACTTGCTCCTCTTTGTCTCTGTGTTTGATTTACAGTATATTGTCCTGATTTGAGATGGTCCAGTTGCCCTGAGAGCCACAGTAGAATATGAAATATGTTTAAATATCTAAGACTGAAGTATTTGTGATTTCCCTTTTATTTTGGATGTGTAGTTATCCTGCACTCATCACCACAAGTATGATGGATGACAGCTGCTGTGTGTCTACTGTGTCTCATTTGCCAAGAAAATGTACTTCACTTTGTCAGCTGATGGTGATAAGGCTTGTCAAGATCTTTTTCCTGGTATTCATGGAGGCAGCAGGACTGATCCACTGACCTACATGAGCAGCTACAATATGGATAGATGAAATGGCTTTAGACTCCTTAAAGTACAGTGTGTCCTCTGGGCTTTTGTCCCTTGCTGAGATAATGTGGGGCTCATTAGCTGTCTGGCAGGAACAAATAATAGCCTGGGTGAAATGTTGTAGGGTGTAATTAACAACAATGCTGTCTACACTACATATTAATATCAAAATCAAATCCTGCTGAGAGATTTTTACATTGTCTTTCAGTTTAGGTGCTTCTGCCTATATCTGTAACTTCAGATCATCAAAAGTTTCTCAGTAATCTATTCACATAGTGTTCTGAATCCAAGCCTGCAAGGTAAAGACAAAACTTTTTGGAGATCTTTATCATTGCAAAAATATTTAAATTTGTCTCTGGGCAAATTGTCAGTAACTTCAATTACCGATATTCGACAAAGGGAGATAATGGGAGTGATAGTTAACATTAATACTTAAGCCATATCATACAATGACACAGACAACCTGTTAATTCACCTAAATTAGAAAAAAATTCTTAAAAAATAAATAGATTTAATAAAATAAAATCACTTTCACAATGTCTGTTCCCCTTCTAATTCTCTTATTCAACCAGTCTGGCAAAAATACTGAAAATCATTTCTTTTTCTTTCTTTTTCTTATTTTTTTTAAATGGTAAATTTGCATTTCTGCGATGGTTTGGTGACCTGTCCAGGGTGTACAGTACCCCACCCGTGCCCAGTGTGAGCTGGGATTGGCTCCAGCACCCGGGAACAGATAAGCGGTAGAAGATAGATGGATGAATGAATGCAAATTTGCATTTCTTTCATCAGTTGCTCACCAAGACTAACCGTGTAGGTTTGATAATGCATTGTTCGGATAAACAGACTCAAATTATGTTGCTCTTGATTTTTTTTTAATAGCGTGAGACAATGTTAAGCTGTAAAATCACAGACCCACACCACTGGGAACATAATGCCTGTTCCCCCTAAGGGGTCCTCAAAGTATTTTTCCGTGTTATCAAAAAGAAGGGAAGACTGGTGCTGACAACCCACACAGGGGCCATGGCAATAGACCAAGAGCTTCTCATCAGTACCCATAGTCCCAGTGTGATAGGCCAGTGTCTCTGCATAGGACTATCACTCCCTGTTTTATTGTGTGTTCAAAACAGAAGCATGGTGTAAACAATGTTTGAACAATTATGAGCCTATATATTTCCCAGCAACTCTGCCTTCTGAATTGTTCGAACAATCTAGCTTGCGACACGCATTATTTTCTTGTTCTATACATTATACTTTTTGAAGACATAGATGAAGCCATATCATCTGTACTGTGATCAAAGAAAGGTGTGGTCATACATTGGTTGAAGTCTAGCTTTGATCCTTTTGAATAAATAAATGGGTGTCTGTTGAAGACAATTATTGGACTTTGTAGCAGGAACTGTATCTTGGCATTATTGCAGGAAGCTGAATGTACAGTAACTTTTAATGCTTTCAAAGCACAATTTCTATGCAAAAGTTGGCACACAAATGTACTACATACACAGCTGATAAATAGCATTGCAACTATCTATTGTCATATGTTGATAAATAGCCAGTGAATTTAAATGTGTCACATTTTCAATATTTAGTGAACCTGAGCAATTGGAAAGAATTGCCCTTTTAGACCAAAGGAAGTTCACTGACTTTTAACATAATGTTGCTTTGACTACTTTTTTTTTTTTTCTTTAGTAGCTTCAGTGGGTTAAAAACTTTTCGGGTGTTGTTAATGTCATTCATCTGGCCAAATTATTGCCTTGCGTCTAAATGATCCAAATTGCAGCCTTACCGCTCTCACAAGCTGTTTCTTAAATGCCACTTAGCTGCTGGATCCCAGAGTGTGCTCTTCTTGATTTATTAGGAAGTGGAATGGCTGAAAACCAGCATAGCGACAAGGAGACATATCAACTACAGAGGTCACTCTCTCTGTGACTGTATGCCTCATAGTTCAGAGGCTTGAAGTCACTGCTTGCAATCTCTTGTCTGCAGAAGTCTGCTTCAGATTCTGAGATATGCATCCAAATGCATCAGAGTCTCCTGGGGATACCTTTGATGAATATTTTATAAACCACAACGGTCTTTTATTATAGGAGACCGATGGGATTCAAATAATATGTTCACCTCAACAATAAGCACCAGGATTCATTCAGCACTTCTGACAAGGAGCAGATTGCTCCTCAGTACGACACAATGGTTATTTGGCAGGAAAAGGCAAAAAAAAGAGAAGATGCTGCATGGAACAATGACAGGGAGAAAAAGAAAATGGCACAACACAGTTATGGGTGGAATTTTTTGGTGTTGTTTAACTTCATTCATTCATTTTTCACTGTCATTTACCCTTTTTTGCTAGCGTGAAAAGCACCATGGTCTCATGTTAGCTTGCGGAATTTAGATTGTGTCACATTTGTCATGTCACTGGGTGTTGGATGCAACACAATTTTTACAGGCTGTGTGACGACCCTCTGTTCTTCCTAACAGTTGGCAGGTGAAGATAAAGTACACTCCTGGACATTTTGAAAACCCTTTCTTTTCAAATTTTTTGAGGTGAAGAAAAAAGGAAGTATTTTTGCTTTCTAGTTTGTCTCGGTTGGCTAAATTATTTTAAAAGTCTTATAAGGCAAATCAAACACTGATTAAATTAACTTCCAGCAAGGGTCTGGTCAGTGTAACATTTGCTTGAACTTGAATTTGTCTTTAAAAAGCTCCAGGATATTTATATAGCATATCTTATCTTGTCAAATCTTAAACCTACAGAATATACAATAGGGAAGGAAACTATGTAATTTTAAGCAAGAAAACCAAGTAAACATTATATTCCCTCAGCAGTTGTACAAAAAATGTGATTCCGTTTTTTACTTCGACTTTTTATTGACATCAAAGAAACGTAAAGCACATGAAACAATAGACCCCAAGTCCCTGAGTCTTTCTTTACAATAGTGTTGACAATAACTAGTGAATAGCCACCAAAGTTCCCCCTTCCCTCCTCCCTCCTGAATGTAGCTCTATTATGGGCTCAGTAACATGTATCAAGGTGATTTATTGCCAGAAAGAGTTAAGGTTGTTTAAAATGACTGGTGTGATTAGTCATACATGATCTGGAGCTGAAAAAGGGGTGCACAGAGCTCCTGTAAATTAACAGCAGCTGCAGATTGTAGTCCACCACAGCAAGGTGGTCAAACATGGCAAGTGGTAGAGTTGGTGGGGGACAATGAGAGGAAGTGGGTCACTTCACCCCTTTCAGGTACAAGTAGGTTGACAGTAGAGAGGTAGGCTACTTTCAAGATTCAGAGGCTCTGCAATGAATTGATTTAACCAGTAAAAATAAAAAAGTATGATAGTCCTGGAGATGTCGAATTGAGTTACTGCACAAATGTGCTCTATATATTCCACAAAACCTCAGTTATCTCCATGGCCCATTATTATAAACAAAATGATCCTCCTGGAAGAAGCTTTTTCATTGGTAACTTAAGGTTGTAGGTCTTTTTTGTTGTTGTTTCCTACACTTTTTAACCTATAGAGAGCTCACCATAAAATATTTTTCCCAACAGAGTGGAGCCTGGGAGCCCTTTTCATTGGTTACGTTGAATTTCTCTGTCTTTAAAGGTATAGTTTGACATTTTAGGAATATTGTCATAATTTTCTTTTTGACAATTAAATGAGATGACTCAAAGCATTTAAGTCTGTTTATTACTACAACATTAGAGCTATAAGAGGCAATAGGCTTAAGCAGGAAGCAAGGTGGAAACCAGTAACCTGGTTCACTCCAAAGTCTCAGTCATCTCTGTAATTTAGCAAAGCCAACATGTAAATATTAACAAGGAGATTAACCAGCTGCCTTAGGCCAGGGTTTGAACCTCTCCCACTAGACTCCCATAGTCATGCATCTACTGCATTCTTTGCACAATTATATCTGACAATCCTCAAGTGAACAACCCTGTGCAGCATGAATTTCTTCCAGCAAAGACTCAAAACATGTGCAGTTATTTCTATTCAAGCATCATATTTCCTCTGTCTCTATGACGACTGGCTCGTCACTCTGCCTTTGAGGCTGTGTGCTTGGAACAATGCATCTGATTTCAGTGACACCTTCTTTGAGCAAATAGCTTCAAGTATAACCAGACCAGTGATATTCCTGAACGATATCCAGCCTGTCCAAATTTTGTGAAGTCACTGCTCTGGGCTGTTGTTAACCAAAAACAATGCCCGTTTCCCCTTTGTATACTGTGCAAGGTTTTCTATTGTAGCAGGGATGTGGCGTTCATTTACATATTTTTAAACATAATTTGGTGAAAACAGGGTTGCAGTAAAATCACAGATTGTCATTTTTAGATTGTTTTTATTTCTATTTGAATGTCATCAAGAGACAGCCGTGTCAGTACAAATATTTTTGAACTCTGCCAAGCTAGATAACCTGAAGCCAAACAACGCAAAACTGTCTTCTGGTTTAAGCTTAATACTTATTAATGCAAAAAAACTGAAAGTGGTACACTAGAAAATAAATCTTTGAAGAGATCTTTGAAGGGAAAAAAAAAATGTCGACATAAAGTGGTGTTTATCTGAAAACCCCTGTCCAATACCAACGTGAGGGAAGACAGAAGACTAACTCTTTTTTAAGAGATAAGATAGTGCTTTATTTCGTTGTTCGTTTTTTACAGCAGCAACCACAGGTATAGAAAAAAATAAGAGAATAGAAACAAGGAGTAGAAGTAGTAGGAAAAAAATGTAAAAATATATATATAATGTGGCAGTGATCATGATAAAGTGACAGTTATTAAAAAAAAAATAAAAAAATATCACTATGTCCAGATAAACATCTTTTTCAAGGAGGTTGTTGATAAACTTACGTTAATATGGTTTTACAGTCTGATGCACATTTAAAGAAAAAAAATCTCTGCTCTTACCCTGTTAAGTATCATCAGTTTCGTGCCGTTACTGCACTTCAGGGATTTTTTTTTTTTTTGAGATGAAATGTCATAATTGACTTTTGGTGAATGCTCTTTCTTTAACCTGTAGTGGCATTACATTCTGGTCTTTTGATATTTCAGTGAGTGGGGGATTTTTAGACCTTTTTTTCCATCCACAGGGGATTTGTGTAGTTATTGAACATCTGTGCTAAATGGTGAGACTAAAAAGAAGGTTTTTGCTCTCTGCTCCTGTGAGGCTGACTCCTAAATCTGACTTTTATAAGTGATGTTTTAGGCAGTTATACGTGTTTCTGTGATTAAACTCCACTCAAGCTCTGCTGGAAATATCTGAGAAGGATAAAACACTGCCAATGTGTTGGTGAGTTATCATTCCTGTGAAACAACAAAATTGGCTCAGAAGGGAGGTTCATTGCCAGTAGCTGTTTGTTTTTACAGTGTTAATGTGGTTTAGGAAGATGATTACATACAGCTTTTGCAGATTGACATGTTCCAGTTTAGTCCTTGAAAGGCTAATGACCTTAGCATTTCTTAACAACCCTTTGGCATTGGCAGCTACAAAACATTTAAACATTCAATTGACGCTTATCTTAATTGCTTGGGTGAATTCATAAAAGCACTTTAACCCCATGCCAACCTACTTTTAGCTTTCGTTTAATGCTACATACACCCCACACTTGCATTGTGAAATAAGAATGGTTTCCAAAAATATTAAGATTACACCAAAGGTGGGAGATCCAAGTTTATATCATTTATTTCAGCACAATCAAAAATAAGTTTACCTTTTTTTCATGTCAGTCTAGTGAGCAGTAGATAGTAATACTTGAGTAGAATTTATTTAGAACACATATCCGTGTTTGTTGATGCTAATAATAGAACCTCCTGAAGATTTAAAAAAAGGGGGCAAATGTGGCCACTGATTCTTAATTACTTGCATCCAGCTATTTACCTCCACAAATAACAAAACCACCAAAAAGGCTGGTGCAAATTACAGTGCAGAAATGTTTCTGTGCCTTAGAAATGTTTATATTTAAGTTCTTAGTTTTTGTCCTTTCATTATATACTGACTGGAGTCAATTTCCAGACAAGTCAAGTATACATGCTTTGGCTTTATAGTTGAAGGATGACATTCCTCTGCATTCGCTTCCAAAAAACAGAGTGGTTGTTAATCTCCATGTTAGGCATATTTTAGTGACTAAATTTAACTAAAATTACTGTTTTGATGTTCCATGATTGCACCAACCAGCCAAGTTGCGAGAAATATGGTCGCAATCTTCCCTTACTGACTTACAATATTGAATAGCAGCCAGAGGTGTTTTGCTGAACATAATGATATCACAGTCAATTTCACTTTTTTTCCCCACCATTTGTTTATAAATCCTTATAGACACTTGGGTTACTGTGTCATGATTACTGTATACATTTTTTAATTAGTCAGCTTTACCTTTGTTCAAAGGTAAAGTCTATCCAGTTTATTGCCCTTGGGCATTTCTGAAATATTATATTTTGTGAATATTACATTCACAAAAATATGAGGTCACCATGCCCTTGAATTTTGACCTATGCCCACCAAAATAAAATAATTTCTAGTTGAGTCCATGTGAGGCTATAGAATTTTCCTACAAGAGGTTTTGAAATACCATATTCAAGAGGTCAAAACCTTGTTTTGTGGGGTCACTGTGAACTTGAACATTGACCTGTGGCCACCAAAATCTAATCATCTTGGAGTCCAAGTGTACATTTTTTTTAGGCCATTTTTTTATTAAATATCATCGTAAAGACCAATGGAAAATATGGGGAGATAAAAGGGGAAGGGCACAGTAAATGGTCCTGTAAGCCAAAAGTTAAACCGGGAACTCGCCACTCAGGGTATTTGAGCCTTTGTAGTCTGTACCCAAACCATTCACCTATCAGATTATAGCCATTTGTACCAAATTTGAAGAAATCCCTTCAGGTGTTATTAAGATATCACATTGATGAGGTTGGAATGGACAACTGTAAAACTCAAAAGTATCTTGCCTTTGGCCATGGCTGTCACCAACACAAAGGCATACAAATGGTACAGGTTTTATTTTCTGATGTTCTGCGTAATACATACACAAACTCTTGTCACAGATTTAGCCTGAAATCACTATCATTGTCAATATCCATGTATAGAAATGAGCTCATCTTCAAAGTCATTTAAACAAACGAAGAGATGCAGTGTCGGGTTAAATGGCTGATGTACAGCCAAATACGGCATTTCCACTGGTTGCAACATGTTGCAGTGTGCTGTATTCTTCTTGCTGTCAGGCTGCGTTCAGTGTGATTGATGTCATGCACTGCCAGTGGGCTCATTTTACCATGTACCAACTAAGCTGATGATGCATTAGTGACTGACCAGTATTTTCTAAATTGAATTTTCCAAGCTGGCGCCTGTATTCTGCAGGCATCACCAAATAGCAGACTGCATGTGTTTGGCAGCTGGAGACCATTCTTACTTCATTTATCGTAATTCTCCAGGCCTTGGGAGTTGACAGGCTTGGTAACCAGTGTCCACACGCATAATCCCCATGGTCTCAGGACACCACACAAATTCCTCTCTCTGTGTCTCTCCCATTCTTTCAGTTGTATACAAAATCTGTTGAAATCACCCTGCGAGGTAACAAATATTCATACCTTACAGTGTGTGGCAGTGACTACAGAAACATTTACATCTGCACTACCTGGTGGAAATCTGCTATAATTATAACTTTGTATGACATCTTTTTAGGTAATATCTCCATAAAAACCTCACTCTCTCAGCTTGATGTGTTAAGTTTCGTGAGAAAAACAAGGAAATTGTAGGTGAAAACCTGGCAAGAGTTTTCTTGAAAACTAAAGTGTGTGTGTGTTTGTGTGTGTCTCTTTAATTGTCATTATCTTGAGAAAGATTAATTATTCTGGCAGAAACAGCGTTTGCTTCTAATTGTAAAAGGTTACACCTCTGCATTGTTAATTTCAAAAGTGTCTAAAGGAGATGTTCCACCTTTTCTCCTGAGAAAATAAGGTCTAATAAACACAACATTGCCAACCAGAGTGCAACTAGAGTACTTGGGAGACATTAGTAGTTCTTATGTGACTGCCTGTGTGAAGAGACTTGGGCTCTGAAAAATAAGTCTGTTGCAGGCTGCTGGAAGACAAGGAGCCAGCAGAAGAGGCAAGGGATGGAGAGAGAAAAAACACACAAAGTTTCCTCCACAACAATGGCAACAAAGCTGTATTAATCAAGTGACTCTGCTTTTCTATGCCCAGCTGTTCTGAGTTTAAGCTCTTCAATTCAAAAAAGAAAAAAAAAATCAAATTTCTTTTATACCTGTGTGACAAAACTCATTACAGCAGTTTCTTTTTTTTGGTTCTATAAGATAAAAGCTGTATAAATGACAACAAAATGAAACATTCAGTGATAGCTTGGGTTATATGACATGGGGTTGTGTGACATCAACAGTCAGTGTATTACATGCTGTAGATTCAGATCAGCAATCTCCCAGTTTAAAGAAGCAGACAAGACTAATGGCACAGAGGCTAAGTGATTTGCTGCTGTGGATGGGGCCAGCCACACAAAAAAAAAAAAAAAAAAAAAAAAAAAGAGTTGTTGTTTTGTTTTGGGTTTTTTTTATGCCTACAGGTAAAACCCACAATAACGTGGAATGCATGCTTTATTTTCAATATTTTCTCTACTTTATGTTGCAATCGCCAACCTTTTAATTGGAATTACAGTTTGTGAACTGTCAAACTACGCAAGCTTAAGAATACAGCAGTTCAACAGTTACATAAGTACTATAAGAGGAAATGATGGTCTGTGGAAGCATTCAAAATAAACATACACTTGAACTGATATTGGCTTTTTTTCTTCAGACATTTTCTTAAGTAGCTCAGGCCCATTTTTGGCCCATTCATCCATGACAGGCTCCTCTAAACTGGCAGCGTGCAGATCCACCTCAGCAGGTAATACATATAAATAACAATCTCACACAACCCCACATCAAATAACCCAAACTATTACTTTAAATGTCTGGAGTCACAACTATTTTGGCATTATACAAATTACAATGTAACTGTTGGAACACTACAATAGAGAAGACCTTGAGAGAGCTAATGCTGAATGACTCAGCAACCAGACAGCATGACTACCTGCAGGTTCATTTTAAGTAAATTTCGGGAATCTCCTTAAATTTAAACACATTAAGAAATGTCAATTTCTTGTAATCACCTACTGCTAAATGTCCCAAGATAGCTCTCAAACAGAAAAACTCACCTTCAACCGGAAAAAAACAGGAAATGACACTAAAATGGAAACAAATTGGCTGGCGCACAAACAAAATTTCAACACAGTGGTAAAAACTTGTATTCAGAATTTTTTAGAAAAGCTACACATATGGTCATATAAAAAAAACTCAGAAATTACTACACTAACAATGCCAATATTTTATTCAAATGTGTCAGGCAATCATGATGGTGTGACAATGACAAGGATGCAAAAGGAATAATATTGAAATAGTTGCCCCCTTTATGCTTAATATCTGTGCTTTTACTTTTGGATCAGATCAAAATCTCTTCACAGAAAAGGCTTACTGGCCTTTACAGTACATTTAATAAATAAAGCTTGTAGATGTACAGCTTTTGTTGAAAAGCCTATCAAGTAAACAATGATATCACAATATTTTTAATGTGAATGTAATTTTTAAAGGGCATTATCAAGAGATAACCAAAGGCCTGTATCAATTGCTCAAATACAACATAATGGAGATCTTTTTCTAACCTAGTATTTTGAGTAAACCTAACTAAACAATGAGACTTCAGATTAGAACACTTACACATACAAATACATACATTTCACAAGTCTGTCAGACTGAATTTTAAGCTACAAGTCTACATACGTTTAAAACATGCAAGGTCTTTAAAGGAACTAAAACCCAAAGGACACAGTGTTCACTGGTGTAACTGTCTACACTGCTGCCCATTTCAATCTATCACAGAGCTCCCTATGGCTCCCATGAGGCCAGTGTACTGTGAAGCCCTAGCACAACCTCTCCCAGCCACAAACCCCCCTTCCATACCCCCCCCACACCACCACACCACCACCACCACCATCACCACCTCACCGTGAGTGACAGGCATCCAGTTCCGCCTGGCTGGAGCCTCCATCTCCTAACCCTCAAGGAGAAATAAGAGGACATACTGTCATCAACTCATCTCTCTCATTCCCATGGCCGATTCCTACATAGACGTACATACGCAGACTCTTTCTTTCTACAAACAGAAACACACACACACCATCTACGTGACCTTAATGTCCTTGGGTGCCACACCAGAAACTACACACAAACAAATTGCAGGTTTAGGGGTGCCTGCCACTTCTCATTCACACACTGAGTCCGCGTTTCAAACTATCTAGGTAGAGGTTATTAAGAACCACTTCAGACAGAAACTTTGAACAGAGGAAATGAACAAGGCATTGTCTGTGAAGGTTTCCACACAGATTGCTCACACTCCTGAGCTTGAATGTTTTCCTTGCTGTGGAAATCTGAATTCTTTATCTCACACTGTACAACAGTCAGAGGCATCTTATAATGTGAGAAAAGACCAACTGTTCCAAAGGGATATTGGACATAGTGGAAGGTAGTTTTTCAAAAAAAACAACAAGGTCTTGTTTGCAGCACTGTTTCCTTAGCAATCGATGTGTATTTCATGGTGTTTGCTATGTAACCATTAAGTGTTGAAATAAACTGTAAAAATATCAATAAGATAACATCCAAAAAACATCATTTTAATGTTATAGTTTTACTCCTTAAAGTTGTTTTTGCACTCCAATGTGCTGTCACAAGTCGTTAAGCTGGCAAAAGGTAGTCAGTACGGAACTTTAGATTAGAGGCTGTTGTTTATAGCCACAGTAGGAAACTTCACACGTTGACAGGAAACTGACCCTTTGAAGAATCTTCAAAATGTCAAATCCCAGAAATCATGAAATGTGATTTCAGAGAACTGTGTTGTCTTTCAAAGAATGGGAAGGTTCATAACAAAGACAGTTTCATAGAAACAGTGGTTAGTGGAAGAGAAGCAAAGAGACCAAAGAGGCTACTTACTAAAGTTTAGTTGGTGAGTAGCCTCTTAATAATCTTAGGTTGTTTTTTTTTTATTCCTTTAACCGTTCTAAACCGAGTGTCGTCGCCAGCGGCCGGCAGATTTTGAATTACCCCAAGTTTGCGAATGTTTGCTCTATCTGATAAATTCCAATGGTTACTGATAGCTGAGAAGTTGTGATTCAAAGCCAATATTTAATTCCACTCACACTGTCCGGAAGTTGCTGAATCCATTCCTTCGTTGTTAACTGTTAATACACATCGGAGGTTCTAAGTGTTCTGGAAAAAATGGGCAAAAGCACTTACTGACAAGACACTTTCTGGCCGATTTATGATTAAAATAAGCAAAAAGTCCAGGTGGACAATAGGAATCTACAGTGTTAAAGGGTTAAGTTGTTGATTGAAAACAAAATTCATCTTTATTGTGCTTAAACAGTGTATTACCTGTACTTTCATGGAAAACATTGTGTGTTCTAATTTAATGCAATTGAAACCAACCTGCATAAAATCCACTTGACTCAGCATTTGCCCTTAAGAGTGTTTTAGTCCATTTCAGCTCACTGTTTTGGTTTTACAGCCCATAACTTTACTGCTCTCATAGCACTTTCTTCAGCTACATTGGGTAGCTGTTTTCAATGTAAAGCTCTGGTAAACCCACAACACTACATGGTCAGCACCAAATGGCAGGCAGGCAAAGTTGGAACTCAGTAGCTGGTGAACATAGTGGAGCATTTACCCACTAAAGACTCCTAAAATATTTCCCTCAGGAGATGGTGAGGGTCAGCTAAGCACCAGTTGGACTCCCATTCATTGAGTGATCAGAAATACGACTAATGGATGCACCGTTCCCCGCATAGTGAGAACCCTTAAAAAGAGAGGACTCAACAACAGTTTATCGTGCATCAGAGACAACTTCAACACCTTAAGAAAGGTGCTGGATCCCAAACAACAGTGGGGCTTGTAAACAAGGTGTAGTGTTACATTCACAGGGGTGTAGGGGATATAAGTGTGATGAGCAAGCTAAAACTCACATCATCCGCCATCAAATGAGACAAAAAGAGACTTAGGTATGTAACTCAGGTATTCAACAAGCCAACCAAAAAAAAATTTTTTAATTTAAAAAAAAAAAAAAAATCACAATGATCCACATAGGAATATAAAGCACAAGGGGATTCCTGTATGGGAACTTGACAATCGTCTTTGCTATCATTTCACCTACAGAGAACCATCGTATTGACCCTTGAACATATCAGCCTATCATCAGTGGAAGAAAAACAAAAAAACAAACGATAGTCAGGTATTAAAAATGCCATATAATAATATGGAGGGTAATCTATTGGCTATCCCGACTAGTAATGACCAAATCTACAGCCTAAATATGAGTGTCATTTGCTGTGTCATAGGTACACTTGAGAGCCAAAAGGAAACAATCATCTTGCAACAAATATGAACAATATAACCACTGCCTCTGCAGCACCAAGATTCAGGTCTTGACACATTTTTCAAAAGCAATAACTCACACCAGTCAGTGATGCATTGTGACTATATCGCACCTAAGCGATTGTCTGCCCATTGTAAGTTATTGTGTAAATGTATGTCACTCAGAGTTACGTTAAAAAGTTTTGTTTTTTTTATTATTTGTTTTGGAGTTTGTTTGTTTTTTTGTTTTTGTTTTTTTTGGGGGGGGGGAGTTCAAACTACACGACTGGTGTTTTAATAAATAAAAATCACCTCTACAGCAACTTTAATGCCACACTAGTAAAGTTTCATATGCATTCAAATACTTTGTAGCATATTAGTCATACAGTGGCCTTTCAGAGTCCTTGTGTGAATGCAACATAAATTGGACCCTATCTGGTGTCATATAGGAAACTAATTAACATTCACAGCATAAACTTTTTTGCAGTCAGTTGAAAGTTTCTGTGAATTAATATTAAGAGATGGTCCAAGATGAGTAAATTAAACAATTCTTACTTTAAATTTCTTGGTGCGTAATATCTTTAAACAAATGTAGGAAGAAAATAAAGAGTCAGCACAAAAAGAAAGTAGGAAGAACGCTGATATTACAACTGGGCAAAATATCTCGTGCTCTAAAAACTTCCCCCTGTTGCAGCATAAATCGCACTCCAAGTTTCAACCAATGAAATGCAGCACATGTAAGTATCAAAAGAGGCCATACAGAGGCTATTCATTTCTATTTTCAGAATGCCAATTATGGTGCACAGCAGCAGCTTTGGATATTGAACCAGTTGAAGTCAAACTGTTGTAATACATTATTATCTATTTCAACCTGGTGGGCTGGGGAGATTCCCACTGCTGGATTTTCATCAAAAATGATAGCCTGCTGAAAATGTAATTCACTATTTTAGTATAAATCAATAAGCCTCCAGAGTCTATTCCCCCATTCCACCTTTATGTTAATATAAAAGATATGCCCAAATAGAACTTAAATTCATCACACAGACTTTCAGACTGTTTAATAGCCCCGATTTTATCCATAACTGCTCAATTGACACTTAAATTTCAAGCCCATTTTAATTCGGCTTCTCCTGACAATTTTAAGTTCTACTTCTCTTTGGAACCACGGCCACTGTGATCCATGTTAATGGCAATTTAGGGGCTTGTGCCTTTCTAACAGCAATCTGCTATTAAGAATTATATCCCATTTGATCATTATCTCTCTGTTCTCACATCACAAAGGAGAAAAGTCATTGATGCAATGTGTTCTGGATTCTGCATACAAGAAAGCAGACACAAAACGTGTTAAATCACGAACAGCTAAGTTGGCATTAGAGCATTAGAGGACATTCAGATGTTTCTGATGAGGGTATTAATCCTGATGGACTCCTATACGAATCTATTCATTAATCATGTGTCTCATTGGCGAGGCTCTGATTTGGCACTGAGACAGATGAAGATGAACTCAGCAAATTATTTCTCATCATAACACAACCTTCACATAAGTATTAATAGCATATTTTCAGCTGGTGGGCATGAATCGTTTTTTAGACAGGGAATTTTAAGACCTATCCATGCATGTCCAAAAACAGTACATGAGCAAACAGTTGTGATAAACAACACTTTAAGGCAATAGTGAAGAGAAGCCTTTAACTGTACTGCAGACTCAAAGGCTATCTATTATGTTAATTTTTTTCGGAGAAACCTCTATCAATATATATTCTTATTCAACCTCAGAGCTTCCCTACATATTTTTACAAGTGATTGTCATCATGATAGTTCCAAAACAGCACTTTGGGCAGCCCATGTTGGAACTTACAGTTTATTAAAAGCTATGCTATCAGGAATTAACAGGAAATACTCAACCTTTGACAGAATCAAGGTGGTATAATCAGTATTTCATATTAGCAATGGTTCAAAAGACTGTGTAACATAAACATTTTAGCGATGAACCTACAGATAATCATCTCCAGACTTTGCAGTTACCATCAGCTCTACAACGGAATTTCAACAACTGTCAAATATTACTACTTGCTTTTAAAATACAGGAGAACATTTTTTATCTCAAGCTGTTTTTGTTCTACAGTGTATTAACAGAATATAATGGAACAACATATTGCCTCTATAGGGAGTTAAGTTTGCATAAGTAAGTAAGTATAAATTTGTCTTGGCAAAACAGAAAACATTAAGAAATAAGGGAATCTTTATTGCTAAAATTTCAAACATAGTGTTCTGGTGAAGAATGTTCTGCCTAATCTTAATCAAACATTGCTGTCGTTAGGACACTGCCAAAATTCAAATTGAAATGTGTTTTTCTTCAGATAGACTAGGGAGGACATTACCCAAAATCATAGGAAAATAAGTCCTTGAAAACAAATTTGGCTGTACTTGTTGTTAAGTACTGCATAGAGGACAACCTTACTCAAATCTGACCTGGGGCCAGTTGCTGTATGTCATCTGCGTACCCCCCTGTCTCACTCTGTCAATGTTAATGGAAAAATGTAAAAGTTTACAAAAAAATTTGACATATTCATATGCACACTACTCAAGTAAATTTAATTTTGGCAGAACCTGATTTTAATCTACAACTTTTCCTAATGTTTCAGATTCACATTCACCAGCAAGAAGCCTTAATAAAAATTTTTTTAAAAACTCATGCCACGTGCCCAGCAATAAATGACAAACAGACAAAGCTGGGAAAACAAGCTGATGAACAGAGTAAAGCATGGAAAGAGCCAAAGACTTCCCTCAGGCGGAGCTAGAAGGATAGTGGGTATTGGATTTACACTCATTTGGTGGCCAGAGGTGTGATTCCAAATGCTAATGTTGCTCTGCTGGGTGTATTAATAAACAGCTGAATACAAACATGTTCACCATAAAAAACTATTTGTACTGCCGCAAGTAGTCAAAAAAACTTCAATTAACCCTTCTAAACCGAGTGTGCCACTGGGGGCCACCACACTTCAAATTACCTCAAGTTCACAAATGTTTTCTCTATTGGAGACATGCCAGCGGTTTCTGAAAGCTGAGAAGTTGCATTTCACAGCCAATATAGGGTCATTACAGTAATTCTACTCGAATATAGGGTCATTACAGTAATTCTACTTGTGTTGTTGTCGGAAATTGCTGAATCTGTTCCTTCGTTGTTAACCGTTAATAGACTCTTACGACATACGGTACCCTGTCGGATATCGAAGGTTCTAAGTCTTATGGAAAAATGGCTAAAAGCACTTATTAACAAGACATTTTTTGGCTCGTTTATGGCTAAAATGAGGAAAAAAAAGTCCAGGTGGACAATAGGAATCTTCGGTGTAGAAGGGTTAATGCAGGTTCAACATTTTGCAATTTTTAGATTATGTATAAAGCAAGCATTTTAAATTCCAAATCACATTTTTTCTTTCCTGTCTCATGTAAACCTGTTAATCAGACAGGACATGTGTCAGCTGTTTGTTGTTCTTTTTATGATTTAAGAAGAAAGTGGTACATCAGTCCAGTTGTTATAATTTTCAGTCAAGCTGGTTGCCAGCAACAATTAACTTTGCTCTCTACAATGACTAAGAAACTAAGTTGATTTAAGGGTTGTTATTTCATTAGTTAATTTACATCAACCTGTACAGCTGTGTTATACTCATTTACATTTGTCATTTCTGTGACATTTTTCTGTCACAATTTTTCATGGGTGTGGCAATTTTTTGGCTCAGTAACAGGAAAATTACATCTCAATGTAAGCAGCCTCAGGTTTGTTTGATTTTTTTTTCTCTCTTTAAGTTGTCGATTGTAAACAAAATTCATCTTTCTTGTGCTTAAACAGCGTATCCTGCATACAAACAATAGTTTTTCCAACCAGTGAAACTGCTGTCAATGTGAACAACACCCGACTTATTTAGATTGCTGAAATAATCTGAAATGTGACCTGTGATTTAAGGGAGTATTCTTGTGTTCAGCTCAGGGTTCTTATCCTTGGAAGTTTGGTTCGATTGAAGAAACTCATAATGGTCCAAACATTATGTTTCTACATTAATATTAATTGACTGATACTAATGAATACAGATTACTGTTCAAAATGACATTACGGCCAAAGGCCGATATAACATTGATGTTCTGTTGTAATAGTCACAATGGTGAATGGTTGTTTATGTCATTGTAGGTCTATGACCACCAGTACAAAGCCATGTTGGATGGCGTAGAAACAGACAGTACGCTGGAGATTGATCCAAGTCAACGCATTGAAATCTTCAGAACGGGAAACGGAAGCGAGGAGGTACTTGAGGTACACGACTTCAAAAATGTAAGTAAAGGTTAAAAAAGGCCATGTGAGCCATTCTGCTTTTACTGAAAAACAGATGCTGTAATTGTTTATTCTCTTTAATTCAGTCAAGATTATGATATTCACATGCTGCCATTTTCAAAGAGGCAGTTGGCCTAGGTGATATTGTGGGATGGCATAGAAACTGTTCCCCACTATTAGGGACTTTTTGGGTGTCATGTCTATACATTTTAAGCTTTTCGCACGTCAATAAACGCCTTTCAGTCCTACATGTTTACAAATGCTGTTTTAGTTAGATTTAGGGGACGGTTTTAGGTTTAGAAAGATAAAGAAAGCCATACAGTGAAAAGACATGCAAAAAGCTAAATGTGCATATCCACCAAATGACTTAAAAAAAAAATAAAATTATGGGTTATTTATATACCACTTTCTGATAACATTTATTCTTCCTTTCAATCCTGTTTTCTTTTTTGCAGTATAAGGTCCGTTTTTGTACTCTCACTAATAAAAAGAAAAAAGAGGTGACAAACCTTTGGCATATTTGTGAAACAAAATAATGGAAATTATACTAAGTGAGATGTATGCTGTCATTAGAACTGCAGTGCAACTGTACTTTGTCCATTTTGAGTGCACACACATCACCCCAGAAAGACTGCTAATTCTATACAGAATCTTCCTCACAGTAAAGACACAAACACCATTAAGAAGCCCATTTCTTTTTGGTTTCTACATGTTTTTTCAACAGTAATTTTGTCTCCAGCAGAACTCATTAACTTACCTTTCATTCCTAAATCGTGCTTGAGTGTGCAGGAGGTTACACATGCTGCACCTCAGAGAAGTATGCGTTCTGCTTGACTGGGTAATGAATGCTTTTACTCTTATACCATTATTTACTGTGAAATGTTTGGTTGCAAGGCTGGATGTTACAGGACACACTTTATCCCAAACAGAAACATGCATTGAGTTGTTATTGTTTTTGCAACAATGGTCTTTGTGAATCTAAAAACTACTATATGATGGAAAACCAGCGCAGTGCCGGCAAACTCTAACCACTGCGCTCACTCTATTTATCTCTCTCTATGCCTAAACAACCTAAGCCCCCCCCCCCCCCCCAAATACACACACACGCACGCACGCACGCACGCACGCACATATTCACCTGTTGCATTTTCCACTTCCTGTTAGGTATGCATATCCCCTGAGGAAATGTTTGATTCAATGTCCTACCAGTGTAAACTAAGAAATAAGCCAGTGAGCACAATAATTCAATATTCATTCATTCATCTTATCCGCTTACCCATTTCTGGGCTGCGGGGGATGCTGGAGCCAATCCCTGCTCACAATGGGCGAGGGTGGGGTACTCCCTGACCAGGTCTAATCAAATAAAATCAAAATCAGTTTTATTTATATAGCTCCAAATCATAACAAAGTTACATCAAGGCACTTTGCATATAGAGCAGGTCTAGAGCAAACTCTTTATAAAATTATTTAAATAGACCCAACAAATCCCTCCATGAGCAAGCACTTGGCGACAGTGGCAAGGAAAAACTTCCTTTAAGGGGTCAGGCTCAGGGGGGGCGGCCATCTGCCTCGAACGATTGGGCTGAGAGAGGGAGAAAGAGAGGGAGAAAGAGAGGGAGAGAGGGGGAGAGAGAGAAAGAGAGCGAAGGGGGGAGCAAAGTTGGGTAGAGTAGGGAGAGAATGAGAGCAGGAGGAGGGGATATTCAATACAGGTGCAGGCAGGAACATATGATGCTGTATGAAGTTCATAGAAATATGGGAGCAGCAGGCGTCTCCAGTCCATCGCAGGGCCAACATACAATACACTACTATCCGTATCTGTTCAACCATCTACACTATCTGTATCTGTATTCGTACTCGGGGGGGGGGGGGGGACTTAAAGTGGGTGTGGTTTATACAAAAGTTGTATTTTTAAGCCTGATATTGATATGGGTTGGTCAGAAGTTGCTATATTTATTGTAAGCCTCAATATATTTTTATTTATAGCTTAATTTGTATTACAAAAAGGTAAGAAGAGCAAGCTGACCGGAAAAAAAACCTGACCCGCTGAAGAAACAAGAATGAAAAACGCGATGCGGGCTGCATGCAGCCCTGTCTCGACACAGAAGCACCGTTACGAATCAAGTTTTTACCCCATAACCACATAAAGTGGGGCAGATTTGAAACGTTTGGGTTATGAAAAGCTATTTTAAAATGATGATGTAGTAGTGTTGATGTAGTCAAACTTTTAATTCACTCAAATATTTTTGTCCTTTCAAGCTATAAACTGAAAGTAATGAGAATATCGCCACTGCCCGAAACCCCGTCTCCGTCTTTGTCTCCATTATCTCTCTCCTTCGCACCAGCAGCAACATCACTTGACTCAAATCAATCTCTATGGCAACGCACGGATATTGACTTGTATGGTACTTGTACTCGTCAAAATTGCTATATCCCGAGTATCCAGCTCAACCCTACTAAACATGCATGTTTTTGGACGGTGATAGGAAACCAGATAGATACCCGGTAGAAACCCACATAAGCGCGGGGGGAACATGCAAACTCCACACAGAAAGGCCCCAGGATCGGGAACCAAACTTGCCACCAGATTTACAATGAGAGAATAGTGAGATCAACACAGAACTAGGGTGTAAAAACCCTTTTCACAATAAGGTAATCTTGTGCACACACAAACGGACATGCACATCTGCATGCACACACCAGCCATCTAGGAATGATATCAAGAGTACAACAGACCCTCCCATAAATTCCTCTACATTCCTGGTTCTCTAAGGACTAACAGTTGTTGTCATTTTGATTCTGTCTGAAACAAGATTAAAAAATGTCTGTAACTGAGTCCATACCATTCAGGAAACGTTGGTGTGTGGATACAACCAAAAAGCACATTTCTAGGCCATCAGAAAGTGGAAGAGTCCACTTTCTAGCCTCATGTCTACCATGATACCATACTGCCCCCTTTGTGACGAGACCAGATTTGGTACCAACTATAATCAAACATGTTACCTTTATGTGTGCCATATAATCAGATAGTTCAGAGGTCATGTATAAAGTGTATGTATAAAGAGTTAGGAACCGATTGGGTCAGGCTATTCTCTTTGTTTCACTCTTTGGTTATATCTGAGGTCAGCTAATGGAATGGTAAAAAAAAACCGTGGTTATACTGTTTATCGTAGATAAATGATTAAGCTAGTTTTAGGAAGCATTTCTGTTTGTGCTTAGTGATCCATGTTGGTGGACAGATACTGTATGTGATTGGTGCTAGCATTAGTCATAGAAAAGATAAGAGTTCATAAAGAACGCTTCTTCCACCCTTCAAACAAAGGAAGAAGATCCCAGGCTCCACCTCACTCCCTCTTTTAACTTTTTTCGTGCACACAAATTCAACAAGCGGAATTAGATAACAAGCAGCAGGATGCCATGCACTCTAAACTCTTCAGGCAAAAGCTAAGTAAAGTGATTACAGCTGTGTTGTTTTTATTCCGTCATCTACTGACCAACAAAAGCTAACCACAGTTGCACGGCTACTGAAGACTCCCACAATAAAGGAAACATTGCTGCAGATGAAATCTCCAGAAAGATTTTACCTCCTGTAACAGAGACACTTGGCATCCACACAGATTCACCATAGACAGTCACTGATCCTCCAACAACACCACTGGGTTCCACCTGGGAGAGTCTCAACACCGGAGAAAGTAGGCAAAGTCTTTACCTGCTCATGACTTGGTCAATGTCAAAATAAACACTAACTTTGTTTTGATCCATAGGCAGCGCTCAAAATAGACAACACTAATTTAAATAGCTCTGTCATAATATCCTCCACCATTACCAATCATAGCATTTGACATTCACCTCAGCTGTTGAGTGACATTATTAATTCTTCGCATTCAAAATTTCATGTATTCTTTCATCCCATTTCACCTTGTTAGTTATCAATGAATTGTCACATATATTTTAACCCAGTAATTTTCTGTGTGTTCTTTTTAAGGTAAGGATCAGAGATCAATTTTATCGAGAAGTCCTGACTTCTGATAGTAGACTGATTTATTGATTTCAATATCAGTGAAGTCATTTTAAGGTTCAATCAAACCTTGCTCCTAAAGGAGCTGTTGCGCCATAATTTTAACAAGGAAATAAAATCACACAGATTGGGGTCTATTAGTCATTGTAAAATAACATACATTAATTGTGATGAAAAATATTATTGACAATAAGGCAGTCAAACTGATTCTGTGTTGGATAAGACCACGCTACAGCAGATATTAGATGCTTACCTTCAAATGGCATCTGAAGCTTGAGGTAACTATACCATCCAAAAATCATAACAGATGTAGGAAGAAGCAGCAGGGTTGAGGTTACGGTCCGGGGAACCCAGTCTGTAATCTGTAATAAGTAATATTACAATATAAAATACATTTGAGAAATAAACTTGTTTCTTGCTGCTTTGTTCTTTAATTTTTGAGACTTCTAGCTGTGCTGCTTGCATAGATTTCTTTGTGTAGTGACCTCTACTTAAAACACAAAAGTTACAGTAGGTAGCATGTGCCATATGAGTTTTTAGCAATTTAATGTCTCACAATTAGGTCAGTATAATAGTGTATCCATTCTAATGTGGAAATTAAACTCCATTTACCATAAATTCTTTCCACGAGTTCTTGATTTTGTATTAGTGAGGTCCATGTTAATTCCGGAAACACTTTCAACATCTTGCTTCCAATTAGTATTAATTGATAAAATGTTTAAGATAAGGTCATGAATAAGCATCCCACTGTCAAATAAGATTTCCTCAATTAGATTTTATTATAGGAGACAAAAACAATAACAACACCCCCCAAAGTGACAGGAAGTGTGATTAAAAAATGCAATTTTATGGACCAGGTGAAATGTTATTAATCTAATTAATACATCCAGACACCAAAACATTGAATAAAAGTCCATATGGATGAAACAACATTGGCAGATCAAACTTTTAAAATTAGTCATTAATCACTGTGATTTTCAGTTTGATTAAAAACAATCTCGCAATAAATCCACATTGAATGTTGTATAAATATTTGCTGGACTGCAAATGCTTGAGACATTTGCAGTTTGAGAGTAAACTGAATGAGTGTAATCTAAGATCGTTAGCATGTTTGGAGAAATCACAGGAAAAACTTTGCTAGCTAGTTAACTGACTTCTCCGTATAAACTAAACCTCATGTTAAGCTACTTTTAGTAGTCGGCTGTAGGGGTTTTGATATATTATTAAACAATTTAAACGTCACCTTTTTCTGTGTTTTTACCATCTAAGCGTCTCTTCACGTTCTAATTTAGCAGCCGAAGGATTACTCTCCAAACAATCAGCACAAACTTCCCCACTTAACGGCCGCTTTCTTCCGACCGGCTTCTCTTTCGGCGCCATGTTGGACAATTAGCTGTCCGGCCCGGTGAGCTTTAGTGCGCAGATTCCGGAGCGATGACGTTGCGTTCAGGTGCAGACCGCCGGTGTAGGTAAAACCAGGAAGAGATTCAGGCTCATACAATAGGAAGCAACTTTTATTCGTGTTTTTTTGACAGGTTTGAATTATTTTGGTCTCTGGCAAAAGAAAACAACAATTTAAACTATTCATCCAAGTTTTTATATCTATTGAATATTTTAGTCACAGAGCAATATTTTGCTGCATGTGTTACTGTCCACGAATCTTCAATCAACAAGTCAGTTGTGTAGCATTATGTAGCAGAAAGCCACTGAATATTTAGCAAGCATAACAGCTGAAAACTACTGCAAGAAAGACAAAAAAAAATGAAATAAAAGGTTTGTCAAACTGTGTCGCTGCATGTTCTAAAGAAATGAAATTTGGGCTGTCAAAATCCAACATTGGCTAACTGACAACAGAGAGTCAGCAAACTTCTGTGAGACGTTGACAAAGGCGACATTTTATGTGGCTTTCAATATTTAGAAGATGGATTTTGGTCACTTGCATTCATTCATTCATCTTCAACCACTTATCCGTTTCCGGGTCGTGGGGGTTGCTGGAGCTAATCCCAGCTCACACTGGGTGAAGACGGGGTTCACCCTGGACAGGTCGCCAGTCCATCGCAGGGCCAACACACAGAGACAGACGGACAAACAACCACTCACTCTCAGACCTACGGACAATTTAGAGTCACCAATTAACCTAAACATGATGTCTTTAGGCGCCGGGAGGAAACCGGAACCGGAAATCCACGAAGGCACGGGGTGAACATGCAAATTCCACACAGAAACTGAACCGAACCCACGACCTTATTATTGTGGGGCAACAGCACTAACCACTATACCACCGTGCTGCCTATTAGTCATTTACAATGAAACTGAAAAACAACATAATATCAACATTAGATGTCATTAGTTTGCTCTGAATGCTGTCCTGAGGCTGAATTCTGGTCATCTGACATCATGACTTTACATTCAAGTATCAGCATAAGACACATTGGTTGTCATACCGCTGTGAGCCTTCAGGTGTTCACTGAAACTTTCACCAAATGCTCTAAAGTAGAGTTATATTTTTTTTTGTCTCGTGCAATCATTGCTGTCTTCCACTGAGCTGAGCCTTTAGCCATAAGGATATGTTTGCCAAGGGGGATTTGAAAAAAAAAAAAAACTCACCTTTCTCTCTCCTGTTCAACACTGAACTGCATCCTTTTTTCAGAGTAAATAAAATGGACACAAAAAAAAATCTCCTCTGGCGTTCATCCATCCGGATATCTTTGGAGCTTTTTTGAAATTCACCACTGCAGGAAAACTGCAGCTGATGCTGAGGATAGGCTACGGTAATATGATATCCCGCTTGGATTTTGGGGTTTACTATGATCACTACCATTTACAATAAATTAGTAAAATCTGGAAAAAGTATGAGACTCCTGTATTTTAGTTTCATACAGAAACATGTGCCCAAGATTAGAAACAGACAAAAACCATGTGTCTGTTATTATAATTACAATTCAGAATTATTTTTTTTTTAATCTGTTGCCTTTTGATTAAAAAAAAAATTATATTCCAAAATTTAGATTAGTAAGAAATACCCCTTAGCAAGATCAGGCCGTTAACATAAGTTGAACCACTTTATACATGACATGCCTCATTCTCATCTACCTACCATACCTGTTCACTTTAGTGGTCTATTTTAGTTGCAAAAATTCCTACTTCCCACTCTGTGTGCCAGTGCCCTGTTACCCTGTATCAGTATTGCTGCCTGTTCTGTCAGCTCTACCACCACCCCAACAACTACTTGTAGGCCCCATCTGCGGGCAGGTTAAGGTATCTGCTCATCACCCCTCGATATATGTAAATATATCTGCAGGGACCAATGAAGTTGGAGCCAACACACCAAACTCTATTTATGTTCAACAGCTGTGATAAACATGTCAAACAAAAGGTACCTGAGTGAAATTTAGATCATGATGGTGATAGAATTGAAGCATTAACCAAACTAACACGGCTTTAATTCTTCATTCACAAGAGCTGAATGACGCATGCACTTTCATGTTCTTCATGCTTTTGAATAGATACAGATGGGCATCTTGCACATGGATAAACCAAGTGGATATTTCACCATGGTCTGTTAAAATGACATCGCTTTTGCATTTCTCATCCATGCGATGTGTCTTTCATAATTTTCTGGTTGACCAATTCCAGTAATCATTGCATCTCATCACAACAGTGCCCTTTCTTGTTATGCTACAGCTCACCAATACAGTAGGCCCAAATTAAACTGGGAGTCATCACAATCAGGCTCGGCATAAACACTATGCTTCTGTGCTTGAGACAATTATTGTCCCATCCTTTCTCCACACAGATGAAATTACATGCCATAGATTGTGACAGGCATCACTTTGTATCATGTCTTGTGCAGCTGGTATCTGGTTTTCAGACCGACAGCATCACAGAAAATGTAGAAATAGCATCCGCATGGTCAAGTTAACTGATTCAAAGGAGATGTCATTGCAATCACTGTGTTACTGTAATTAAATTTAGATTGAACCAAGTCCATTTTCATGGTACTACTCATACAATTTTCAGTTAATACAATTTTAAAGCAGCCATGGCAGATGTAGATCCTGCCATCTGTTATAATACAGTGTGCTGGAGGAGCAGCTCCAATCCACAGAAAATAAATTGGATACAATGTGATCTACTGAAAGTCTTTCAGACTTATTCCAGCTGAATATCTTAGATTAACACAGAATGGCAGCGGGAGAGAATTAACAGATCTTTCTAGCCTTTTGAGGCTCAGTGTGTCAGAGTGAATAGAGCTACAGTCCACATGGTGGAGGTGAAGAGTGACTCCACACTTGACTGCACAGATTAAGAGAGTGACAGGGACCTATGACTGGCTAATTCAATGGGGGCACTCTCTGTAGAAAACACTTCATTCTCAACAATGTCACTTGGCTCTCCTGTGGGATATATCTGTCTATGAAGTATTAAATAGCCTCTGTGGAACACCCCGCCTTTTTACTTCCATTGAGCCTGAAATCAAGAGCTGCTTTGCAAGGACCAAGCAGTGATCAACTATATAACATGCTATTTGGGGAAAAAGAAAGATCAAAAAACACCTCTTCTCACTCATTAGTTTTTAACTTCTCTGACTTTTTAAGAGCTTTGATTATCGGCAAAAAGCTGAGCGTTTTTAAAGCGATTGCCTCAATGCTTATGGGATATCCACATCACAGAAAGTTAATGAATGATACATATATCTGAATTGCTGAGTATGTCTTTTTTTTTTTCAAAGGGAATCACTGGGATCCGCTTTTCCAAGCATCAGAGGTGCTACATCAGGACCCAAACTAGGAAACTACCCACGGTGGCAGAGGTGGAGGCTGAGGACGCGGAGTTACTGGTATGCCTCCTCCCTCAGCTGAGTGTACCTCAGACTCTGTTTAGTCCTACAGAAGCTGTCATGCATATTGTAGGGAGATAACCAGAGTAGAGCAGTGTGAACACCACACAAATCCTCAGCCTGTCCATCTTATCCTATCACCCCTACCCTTCTGACTGAAGAATAAACCAGGGTTTGTGGTGCCTGTGAAACCGTCAGAAAGCTACCCACAAACCCATAGCTTCTTTGTGGCTCACATCAAATGCTGTTTGCTGTCAATCTTGAGCCAATATTAATTTTTAATCATCTCCTCCAAATGCTCTACCCAAATAGCCTAAAGGGGAAAGGGCGCAAGAGAGCTCTGAGTGAGAGGTAAGCCATTAAAATGGTATTTTTTAAAAGATGTTTTCTTTGTAAAATTCACGAGACTCCCTCTCCAAGTTTATAGTGATTCATTTTACTTTTCTGAGTTCTTACAGTTGTATGAGAACTTCAGCAAAAGCAGCAGAAGAAATTCAATCAATCAAAATTCCCAATTTCTCAGTGTCACAGTGCAAATCACTGAGTTAGTCATATGTTCAAAGAGAAAATCCTTCTCACAAATGTCTCTACTGCTAGCATGCTCTCATTTACATTTCACATTGTAGATGGGGAGAAGTCACTGGCAAATATCTCCTTGCTCGCTGCTTCACTTTAAAGACTGTAAAAGCCAATTGTCAGTCCGAGCACAACCCAATCCCACTTTCAGCTTTAAGAATACAAACTTGAACACACCTCAGTTTTTTTTCCCTCTCATCTTCTTAATTTCTGATCCACATTTATAGATGCTAATTGCCCAGGCAGCACCATATGCCCATGCCATTTCTATCATCTTTTGTCCACTGTGAAGACAAATTTGGCTTTATTCATGCCTCAAAAGTGAATAATCTAAGGCCACTAATGTGATGGATATGATGCTTATAACTTCAAGCTCATACAAGGCCTTATTCCAATGATTAATTTCTAAATCAGTTTTAAAAATGACTAATTACTTTTTGTAGCACTTTTGAGTACATTTATGTAGCCTGTCATTAATAAAATTGATCATTCTGCAATGAGATATTAATTCCACAGGTATTCCAACTGTAATTTACATGAAGTTGTGCCAACAAGTCACAGTGAATTGTCAAGCTCCCCCACCATCATGACACAGACCAAGAACTTTAAATTCACTGCAAGACTTGGTGCAAACAACCAGACAGCTAAAAGTTCTGAACAAACGACCTTCAACAAGTTGTGTCTTTAAAAAAATAAATTGTTATCCCAAGTATGTTTGGGGGAAAGCTCCATCGCTATCTCAATTTTATTCAGATAGCGCTGGAAGTTAAATGCTGTTTGGCTTCAAAAGCAGAACTAAACTCAAAGACGTTGATGGTCAAAAGTTCCAACACAGACTGATTATAGATGAGAAAAGGTGAGGATGTCAGCAGTAGAGCCAGGATGGACAATGGAGCAGGGCAGACATAGAAATCCAGATCGAGAGGCTAGGGCGAGGTAAAAGGAGCAGGGCAAACAGGCAAACTGGGAATAACTGGACAGACGGATACATAACAAGCTGGGAAAGATGGACAGGCAGCGTTGATTGGTTGGAGGGGAACTGCAGAAGAAGCTGAGTTCACGTTGAGGCCAAAACAAGGAAACCAAAGCCTCAAGAATGTAAAACCATTGTGCTGCTGCCACAGTGAGACCTGACCAGCCTGATGAAGAGTGAAGTCTTTATACCGATTACTGAATAAGCTTCAGGTGCCCAGAATGACTAACGGCAGGAGGACAAGATCGCCACGCCCAACTGCAGACACACACACGCACATGTATGCAGATACACACACACACACACACACACACACACATGCATGCATGCAAAGGCAGGGAGATAGACAGATGTTAATGTTGGGGGGAAACAGAGGGAATGGGGAGAAAGTAACAATTCCAGAGGCTAAAGTTCAGATGAAGGGTTCTGTACTGATCCCAAAAATCAGGATTCATAGTTTGTATGTTTAGGTTTAGGCAGTGAATGTTCTGTGGTATTAATACTTTTGTTGCCACAAGTTGATTTTATAGGAGAAAACCATTGCGAGAAAGTAAATAACATATGGTTAAACAAATGTTTTCTAGATATGTTTCTCGTGATGATTAAAAACATATATATACATATGCAAATACCAGACATACATTTATTTACTCTTTGCTCTCTAATATCGTATTATATTTAATTTCTTTGCTCTAAACATGGCTACATCACAGTGGCAACATAAGACACCAAAAAGCCACAATATGAAACAAAAACCACAAATTTGTGATGATGTATGAATGCACTAAGATGAGAAGATGATGTAGAGAAATCGAATATCTGTTTACATTGTTCCGGCTCCAGCAAAGCACCCAGGAAAGATGAACAAGTTGACAGCTGCGCAAGGGATGAACATCTGTTGATAGACATGACACAGTGGGATTGATCTTCTCATCTTCTCAACAAGAGACCAAATACATGTATTTCGCAAAATGCCAAAACAGTTACTCATCCCATGTATTCAAAATACCATACAAATGTCACACATCTCCCTTCACTCCCCTCTGCAAGGAAGTTTATTTTTAGCATTACTTAATTTTTTTAGGCAGCACGCCACTGTGTACTGCTGCTAGTATTGCTGCAGAGGATGCTGAGAAAAATTGTGGGTTGTACACGTGAAATACTGTAAATATTGTGGAGGCCATATTTAGGTAATAAACAGTGACTTTGGCCTGACCTCAGCAAGGCCTATTCTCACATTAGAGCACCCATTCTCTATGAAAATCCACCCACATGCGCCCCTGGAGAAGATGAGCACAAGTTCATCCTCGGGCATTGAAACACATGAAGCTCACAGGGGTTAAAGCCAAATGTTAATGGGTCCTAGCTTAACCCAGCTGCAGGGCTTTTGGAGAGAGTGCTCAGAGGAGCCATGGAAGGCTTCTCAGCCGAGGTGAAAAAGAATGGAAAACACTGCAAAAAAACTGCAAGCTGCTGATAAGGAAATGCAGCCCCTGTGAGGGAGAACCAGGTGACTAACATGATTTGTTTGCCAGGTTTTTTACTTCCCTTTTCAATTTGCCTCCTTTATGAAATGTCTGAGGGATTAATTCCTGAGCTTCATTCCAGTTCCTCTGCTCTGACATGGAAATCACCATCCACCTCCCTCACACCCCTTAACATTGTCAATGGATGCTGCTTGCTCCATTAAACAGCCACTTAATATTGATGACCAAAGCTCAGCCAGCAAGCCAAAACCTCCCACTTGGATAACTGCAAACAGAAAAACAATGTGCTCAGGAAAAAACATCACAGCAGATGGTGAGAATACACCAAAGTCCTGCATGTTGTTAACTCCTATTTGTCAAAAGATGAATTAAGTCAGTGGTAAGCAAAAAAACAAACAAACAAATAAATAAAGCAAAGGTTGATCAGCTGACATATTGAGTCATGTGGCCTTGTCACAATGTCACAGTGAAAATCATCTGCACAGCTTTGCAAAATACAGTATGGATTTTGTAAACTACTGTAACTGGTGGGATGACAGCTAATGTGTTAGCCTTGCTAATGCTTATCAATTACAATAGCAGGCTGGGATTGATTGTACTTCTTCTGTGTTGAGCCTTTTGATGTGTTTATACAATTTCTCATAACTTTCTTAAGAATTAGCTATTATCTTTTGTGGGAGCAGTTTATACTCTGACAGGAAAGTAGAAGACATCTGATGAGCTTTGATACCATTTTCCACTCTCTGGGTGTCTGTTCCCTCAAATGTCAGCACCATCAAGACAGTTTGCTATTTGATGCTGCAGCATTTGCAAGTCAAAGTTCACCAAAGTTGGACTCACAAAATTTGCACAGATTTGTCCCCAGTAGCAAATCCACTTATAATTCCATCGGGATGAATTGATTTTTGCCGTGAAGTTTCACTGATGTAAACACTGTTGTGACCAGGCCTCTAGTGCCCTCAGGCAAGCCCAGCACTCTCATTGAAAGTCACATGAATATGGGTGCTAACTTTCCTGCAGAACATAATGAACCCCCCTGCCCATCTTATGAGCACTATGTGAAAGCTCTAGGGTATCATGAGGAAATCTTTGTTGATCTGTTTCGAACATAGCACCAAAAACAATGCGTCATGTAGACAGTGTTTCCCCCCCTTGAGGCAGAGTGGCGGTAGAGGGTGAATTCATTAAGTACAACACAACCGGTGGAAAATTAAGTAGTGCACACAAAGTATACATACACCAGGAGCAGGACGCACAAAACAGATTACCATCATTCCCATGGTCCAACACTTAAAAAAAAAAAGGTTTGTAATATATCACAATAACATATAATTTGTCAATAACTAAATGGATAAGCATTTCAAAAGTGAGGATAAACTGGAAGACTATAATCATGTTGTCTTTGTGCTTGTCAACTGGCATTTAGAAATCCCCACCCCATGCTAAAATCCTGACCTTTACCACTTCCCCGAGGCGCCTTTCTCCTACAAGTTATTGGAGTCGTTTCTCAACTGTGAAGTCAAAGTCATGTTGTGAGCCCACGTCGTGACCTCCATTTACTTTCCAGAGAAGACTCACTTGGCTTCAGCGCTTAAGATGTCCAATTAGAGAGGAGCTGTTTGTGTTTCTCAAGTTTGATTTTAATTCCTGCAGCCATGAAAATGGTGCGCACAACAGCTCAATGCCAGCATACCCCATCCATATACCACCGGCACATCGCTGTACCAGTCCTCCGAGTCATCATTAGTCAACTGCCTGCTAAAAGTGAGGGAAAGTGTGTCAAAAGCTTGGCTAAACACTTACCGTGCCCAAACACAATCTTTGAGGTGACAGAATGTACTTTGGTCTTTTTCCCCCTCTGCATGTCACAAAGGTGTTGCTCAATGGCAAACAAGAGGCAGCACGCAAAATAAATTCTTAAATCAAGCCAGAGTGACATGGGTGAACAGGAGGGAGGGTGCGCGACCCAATATTAATGATTCTTGCTCCTACTATAGCCCCAGGAATCTACGTCAAGCTTAACTAATGTGCAATTAAGCTTTAGGCTGGGAGAAAATCACCTTGTAAAAACATTTGTCAAGTGAACTGTTTTTCTGTTCTGGGTTGCTAATTAACAAGGGAATGGGAAGAGGGGTTTGTTTGTGTGTGTATTTACATATACATGAAGAAAATAAATATCTGCACTGTTAGGGGAGAGCATTACCAAATCCCCTTCATATGTCTCTATTAGACAACACTGACATGTAGTCCCTATCATTAAGCAATAATAGTTTACTTTACAGCTCATGAACTACAGTATCAACAAATTAAGCCCACTGATAGTGCTGGCTGCCAAGTGAAGCATTGTGGTATAGGGGGAGGAAAGGAAGGAGTGGGGGAAAGATGGAGTGAGGGAGTGATGGGGGTGGAGGAAGGAGAATGCAAGGCTTTATTGTGTCTGTCACATTAAATGATATTGCAGCCACACTCAGAGTAATGAAGACCACTTCTAAAGTCATTTAAAAGTCAAATCATCACTGTCTTTGAATTTCAATGATGTATAATAGAAAGAGCATGCCAGAGGCTTGAGAAGAGGGTGAGATAGAGAGACAGAGAGAGAGCTGAAGAGAGGAACTTGCTGCCTTCTCACAGTGAGGTGAAAGATAAAACGGTGGCTCAAGGGAGGAGAGTGTAAAAGCAGGACTGTACTTTGTGTGGGGCCTGGACGTTTTAGCAAGCTCTGACATGCTACATTATTTGTGTGTTGTTTTCTAGCAGGTGGATGAGTCTGAGGCCATGGACATGAAGGTTGAAGACTCCCAAGTGTGGGTTCCTGCGGAGGAGCCAATCGTTAATCCAGCCTTCCTCCTCGACTCCAAGATCTGGGAGATTTGCCAGGAGCTGCCCATCCACTGGATTCATCCCTCCCCTCTGAGTGGTGAGAGCAGGGGGCATCAGTGCCTCTAAATGCAGACTATTAACACTCTCACTGGAGGGCATCCCCCCACAGGCCATACGGTGGTACATCAAGGCCCCCTGATTTCTCAACCATATGAGCATCCGGCCCAGTTTACCCTTTTCCATATGTTTGGGGAATTCAAAGACTGATGGTCAGCAGCTGAAGAAACATTCAGATGCTTCAGTTGGGCAAAAGTAACACAACCAAAATTTGAAAATATTCTATTAAGAAATAAGTTAGGAAGGGTTTATTTAAGCAAAAGAAAATAATTATCAACAAAGTGTGTTTAAAGTACAAAACTACACATTATTTGAGACCACTACCTAATTAATCTGTGGATAATATTTTACTTTGTGATGCAAACATCCACCCCAAATGTTTTGTTTGTATTTTTTAACTGGGACTCTAGTTAGACTATATCACCTGAATGTGAAATCAATGTGAAAGTGGTCACTGATGCTACAGAGAATCATCCGCTGAATCTCCAGCTCCTCTCTCAGCTTTATGGAGCCTCATACTGACTTTCAGGCCATTGTTTAGCTGTCCGGCCTGCAACTTTAATGCTTTGGTTCATTCAGTGATTTCATATCAGCACTTCTGGCTGCACTGGGCAGCTGTTTTCAGCAAAAAAAAAACATCTAAAGAGCCTCAGCACACAGCCTCTATAGCACCAAACAGCAGACACACACGGTTAGCTGTTGTGAACACTGTGGTGCATTCACAGCTTTAGAGTCAGAAATTTCCCTTTGCAGTTGAGGGAGACCAAAACAGAGGTAAAACAAAGGGAAGACTGGACTTTAAAAAGTGTCACTCAATAAGTGCCCGTAGAAAATTATTTGTGTGTGTTCATATCACAACAGCAACAACTTTGTTCTTTGACAGATTCATGAAAGAGCTTGAACTGAATTTTAGCGTATTTGTTTGAAATTCTTTATTAGGAATAACCCCTTGAGATGCAACATCTCATTTTTGAGGGGATCCTAAATACAAAAACAATTATACATAACAATTCAAAAAGAAGGGACAAAAACACAACATAACAAACAAACAAGAAACAAAACAAAAATTTAGTAGTGGTAAAAGGACATCTGAAATCAAGACATACTCGGAATAGAGACAAATTGTTTCGGTGATTCAGTCAGTCAGTGTTGGAGGAGGCATCAACAAAAACTGACAATCTATAAACTGAACATACTATTAATGTGGAGGAATTAACAGGTAAAGTGAGGTCTAAAGTAAGAAAACAGCGCATTTTTGAATAAACGAAAAGATGATTATGATTGGATGTCTACTGGCAAATTATTCCAATCAGAGGGAGCTTTAAACATAAAGACTTTTTTAGCTATTTTGTAATGGTTGGAACAAAAAACAACAACAACAACAACAAAATTGTGTGGAGTGTCTCAAATTGTAAGTGGAGGAAAAGGGCACCATGAACTGTCTTAGGTAAGAGGCATAATTGAAGAGAATAAATTTGAAGATGAATTGTAACCAATGCGACTGTCTTCATGATGTAAGAGAGGGTACATTAAGTTTATCATACATGAAACAATGATTTGAAATGAAAGGGAAACCAACAATGAATCTTCAGTCTGTTGTAAACCATGTTGAGAGGAAAAAGAGAAGTGTGATATGCAACCTGATGTACAACATTGGCATATTCAAGTATTGGGAGAATCAGTTGTTGTATTAACTTAATACCTTGGCCTGTGTTTAGGCTTTCTTTTAAGTGTCACATCGAACATATTGTGAGGAAAAGTAATTTTAGACTTGTTGACACTTCCAGAAATTGCTTTACTTTCAAGGTTAGGTTTTAGTGTGTTCAACTCTATGCAAGGGATGACCATCAAGGCACTTAATAACACAAGACTGATGTCTTGATTTGGATTTGATATTCTGAGAGGTGCCAAAAATCATGAAATGAGAAACACATTTGCTGTAAGCTAATGTTGAAGTCTTTTTAAAATCAGACTGCAGGGCTAATTCAATCTGTAATGGACTAGATTGAGATGCATACATTACTGTGTCATCAGCATACAGTTTAACACAACATTCAGAGAAGGTTGTGGGAAGATCATTCAAAAATAAAAGTAGAGCCTTGATGTACGCATTGTTGCTGAATTAAAATATCAGATTTGCATCCTTGTATGACAACACATTGTTTTCTGTTATGAAGATAAGAACTAAACCAGAGTACAGTATTGGACCAATGGAGTAGAGCTTATCTAAAAGCAAGTGATCAACAAGATCAAAAGCTTTCGTTAGATCAATAAAAATTAAACCAGTTAATTGACTATTGTTAGACGCGGAGAATATTAAATTTGTATTTTTCAGTAGGGCAGTAGTTGTTGAGTGATTTGATCGAAAGCCAGATTTAAATGATAATAGAATATTGTTATTATCTAAATATATAGATAACTGATTGTAAATTATCTTTTGAAGTACTTTGGCAATAGTAAAGATGATTGAAATTGTTCGATAGTTGTTTGGATCTAAAGCAGTGATCCTCGCTATTTCTTTCACAAGAGCCACATTGGCAGAGCAAAGTCAAGGGGAGAGCCACACGGTTTTTACTCGGAACACCTGACGTTTGCCTGCTCGTCCCCTCTCCGGCGTCTTCATGTTGATTTTCGTTTGCTGCTTCCTCAGACTCTTTATCCTCATTATTCGTTACAACGATGTTTGTCTGTCCGCCCGGTTTTTGCCCCTTTTTTAAAATTAGAAATCAATCCATTTTGCGCCTGCATCTCACGCTGGCTGGCGGCGCTACAGTGACGTCACCAAGTGTGACGGTGTTGTAAACAACGCCGTAAGCACGCTGTGTTGCCAGGTTTGACAGTGAAAGGAAAAGTATAATGCAGATGTTTGTAGTGCAGTGTTCACTGTATATTTATGTAGCACATTTGAAAAAAATTTATTGGCTGTGTTACCATATTGTTATGAGCTACCACGCGAGTCACCAATTAAAGCTTGGCGAGCCGCGCAATGAGTGTCTCTGATCTAAAGTATCGCCGCCTTTGTGAATGGGAGTGACGTGAACATTTCCGTATAGCAGGTGATTGAAAGGTGGATAGAGACAAAGAGATCACAGAGAGGATATATTAAGTCATGTGATGATAATTTAAGAAATTCGGCTTCGATTCCATCCAATCTGGGACCACAACTCACTTTTAGCTCATTAATTGCATTATGTACCTCAACGGGTGTTACATTTTTAAATGAGAAACAGTGATCAGGTAGGACATTGCTAAGGTAGCCAGAAGTGGGAGAAGTAGCATAGGATGTACAGTAGTGGAACAGTGCTGATTAAATGCTTGAGCAATTAGATAGATACTTTATTAGATAGATACTTTATTAATTAATTAATACTTTATTAATCCCTGAAGGGGAATTAGACGTGGGTCATGTAGTAGGACTTTATTCACTTTAAGTTTAGTAGGTGAGAATTTATCATCTACAGTGATCCTGAATTTTTGGGGGTTTTTAAATGTTTTTTTCTTCACAATTATCAGTCCAGTATTTCTCCCGAATGGTAGTAATTAGCATCAAATCACTGGGAACATAGAGTGTACCAGCCAAAATGTAAGCTAAAAGTTTTCTAATTTTTAATCAAAAAGTAGCATAACAGTCAAAACTATATAAACATGTCCTCTCTTCGCTGCCTTCTTTGTATGTTCAGATGCAGAGGAGGGAAATGTGGACACACCTGATGCAGAGGGCACAGGTCAGCGTTTCGCCCGTGATGTCCTGGACCACGCCCCGGTGAACGACTATGTAAGTGGGACCCTCTGCACCAAACCATCCAGGGACCACACCAGGAAATACAGTAAAGCAATTCTGAATCAGCTTCAGCTCTGCCATGACTCTTTCTGCATATAAATCGCTCACTAATTGATGTTAAAACTGACTCTGTGCACCAGAGGGCATGGCAATTGCTCTATATATCTATTTAAGTAAGGCCAGTTCATTGAAGACTCCCTTAATGTCTCTCCATTAATTGAGAGGAATATCCAGCCTTTCAAAGGCACCAACTTGTGCCTCATAGCCTTTTCTAATATCCTCTTTTCTAAGGCAGAGGAAGGCACCGTACCAAGGCATACTCTCAAGGTCACTCAGTGCTGCACAGATGAGTTACATTCTTTAAAAATGCTCTAATTATCAAAGCATATAAATAAACATAAAAGCCTGATGGCATATTTTGGTATACTGTTTGTAAACCACTCAATAGTGTATGATTAATTATCTATAACCCCGAGGAGAAATCACATAAAGCAGTTTTTATTTGCAGGAGTTGCATTCATAGTGACACAAAAAAATAGCACTTGCACACTAAAGATACCAGGAATATGCACAGGTGCAAAGACATCCCACATAAACACACACATTCAGCACTAGCAGGTGAATAGCCACTAAAGCTAAATTCAAGGATAATGAATCAGACTCAGTCTGTTCCTCAGAGCTGTGACAAACAGTGAAAAACGTGCAGAGAAATGAGACGTCCTATAATGTTGACATTTATCAAGCATGTCCCAGAAACACCTCCCGCTCAACTCTTCAATTTCCCCTCGGCTCCTCTGTCTTCTTCCTCATCATCTGCGGAAGGAGCAGCACTGCTATGCAATTAAAACATACCACTGGATGAAAAACTCGGCTCTCCTTTTGAAACGCTCTGCCTGTATTAGCTGAGTAATGCATACCACTGCAATCCATTCCAGCAACACATCCAAGCTCTGTTTGTGGGTCCAGTGATAACAAAGGCTTTTGTGGCCAAGCTGAGGGCAGGCAGCAGCCTGTAATTGGGAGTCTGAACTCTGGCTCATGCCAGTAGGATGCCACATGTGTTAGCCAAACCCCCCCCACCCTTTTTTTTTGCACTTCACCCAGCCAGAACTCATGTAAATATGCATGCAGGCAGAAAATATACACAATCTGCTACTCACAGTCTGTGTCTCTGTCTGCTGACATCCTTTCATCTGTCATACACAGAAAGAGAGACACATTCAAAATATACATTCACTTCATATGCGTTTCATAAGTCTGAATTCAATTTCTCCATATGGTACTCATTTGTGAGGCAGAATAATGGTTGACAGAATAAACCCTGACAGATATATGGAGCTGACCTTTGCCACGGCTGCCATGTCAGAGGTGGCCCTGGAAATTTCAAACTGAATAACTACCATCTGACAAGGCTGAAGGGGCGATACCCCTGTCCTTGACTGCACGATGTGGATAGGCTTCCACAATGAATTCCTGACACATACACACATGTAAACATGTTTAGTGTGTGTATCTGCCTCTGTATAAGTGTTTGTATTGTGCTTTAAACGCAAACAGTCTGGGCGACGTCAGAGTGGGGTTAGGTGGTTATTCATGTATAACAGAGGTGCGAAAAGATAATGCATTCAAATTTATAAACACATGAGATGTTAGTGCCTCCAGAGGAATCTCTCACTTTGGTAAACCAGCAGAGTTTACTGAAATACATGACTATCTCCTTATTCAATTACATCCCAGTTCATTGTCATTCCAGCTGACTGCAGAACACAGTGAGATAAAAAATCTGAGATCAGGTCATGCATTTCATATGTTACACTCGCCCGTGTGTCTACATGGAACCAGCCTTTTTGAATACAAAGCAGGCTCTGAAACAGAAATGTTATCAGTACTGTTTGGATCCTAGAATGAATATGATGAGCTTTGCTATGAGATTTAATAACACATCCAAGCATGAGCTGAAGCTCATGAAAAGCAGTGATCAGAGTGTGTGAAATAACACCAACAAGTGTGGAGATTAGAGCAGTCGTGCTTTGATTCGTTACATCTTATTGAATGACTGATGCAGTTTTCTACTTTGCAGACTCATTCATATCCAGTGCCTCATATTATGCACGGCGGTGCCTGTGCGTGGGCCAGTGTGTGTTTGCATGTGTATACGTGAGCCAGAGTGTGTGATGAAATCAGATGCAGCGAGGGGGTAATGGCTTTTACTCTTCATTAATGCTGCTTGTTTGTGAGTGACTGCCTCAGATTTCCCAAGGTGAACCATTCTTATCACTGCAGCATCCCACTGGAGACAGCGATTCAAAGGCAGAGTGATTCATATGTACCCTCCATTTTAAAAGGATAGCTCTGATTAATTGTCTTTAAGGTACAATGCTGCCCATTGGCTGTTTGTTTTGATTAACACAGCGTCATTTGAATAAAATCTTTTATTCATTTTACTGAGCCGGAGTTCCACATTTTTTAACATCCCCGTTTGGACTGCGAGGACCAGGTAAGATTATCACCGGTCCATTGACAGTTTTCACGTCTTTGCCATAACAGGTTGTTGTGGGGAAGCTGATGTCCTGAAACTTGACTGAAACAATAAGTCATTAGCAGCCTACCTGAGCTTGTCATAATAATAAATCAAACCCAGCTGTCCTCGATATCATCTGTCGCACCCCTTCTGTGTGTCTTAAGTGTATCTCATGAGTACGTCATTTTACTCAATTTATAAGACAAGATCAAATGTATGTGTTCCTTTTTTTAGAAGTCCCAATTGATGAGTCCAGTAGTCTAAAAAAAAAAAAAGAAAAGAAAAAAATAAATTTTGCTGTAAAACCACTGTAATTAACTCAGCTGGCTTATAGAATAGATGCAGGAACCCCCCTAATTCCCGTAGTTAATGTAGCAGCGGGCTGGAGGGAATGAGCCACATGTTCCTGTGGGTCCTGTCCTCTTAAACAATTCCCAGCCATTTTATATTCCCAACAGCGGATGTGTTTTGTTCTGCACGGTTGCATGTAGCTGAGTCATTGTGACCGCTTGCAGAGAATTATGCTCGTTTGTTCTGAATGTGAAGTCAACGCAGGCCGACATCTCCTGGATCCGAGCAGTTTAACAAGACAGGGCAGGATTGTCTCCAAGGATTCATTTACTAAAAGAGATTGAAACGTGGTCAAATGTGCACTGAGGGCAGTAGCTGCCTCAACTCGCACGGTGAGTTAAGTGGCACTTCTCCGAACCCCATTTGGAGTTGCTCTTGATCAAAGGCATGGCACTCAGCCCCCGTGAGTCTATGAGGGCATGAACCAGGCAGCACAATGGAAAAATCTAAGGACCATTAATTCTACCCAATTTACCTTTCGTTTGGGTTTCATTTGGCCCCTCTATAAATTCAGAGGCAGCCAGCAAGAGCAAATGAAAGAATCCTTGTTAGGCGATCATTACTCTGCTAATTGCTTTAGGAATGTGCCATGCACTGAAAGTCAAGGTCAGGAGGAGGGCGCCAAGACGTGGGGAGCTCTAATTTGAATGCTCTGGAGGAGGGGCAGCCATTTTGGTGCAGAGTGTGGGCTCCGTACAAGGGAGTGGAGAGGTCAGAGATGAAAGGAATAGTGTAATTATGCTGGTAACTACCAACGTTAAAGTCCTTTTGATTGGAGATAGCTCTGGTGGAGAGACGGTGAAGGCTCTATCGAGATGGCTCACTGTACTGTCCACAGTCATCCTACCTCCAGCATAACAGAAAGGTCAAGGGTGGTAGTTCTTTTTTTTATGCTCTCTGAGTTTAAATCGAGGCCACTCATTCTCCCAGCTATCTTAATCTCTTTTTCACAGATTACGTACAGGACACAACTTTGCATTTTCATTATCAGGTCCGATTGTTTCACTCCTTTTCGGTTTTTACATCTATTCTTCTGACCTGGAGCAAAAGCAGGTTCGTTAATTCACGCCCCACCCTGCTCTTCCTCCTCCTCTCCTGCCCTTGCCTTGGAAGGACTGACATTCGTCATGTGTGTGGATCGTAACCCTGCCTTCTCCTGTGTCCTCTGCAGAGGGATGTTGGAATAGAGCTGGATAACGGTCTGGATGATCGTGGCTACTGCTGCCAGCACTGTCGCCGTGGTTACCGCTATTGCCGCCGCTACTTTGAGCCCCTGGGTGGCTTCAATCCGTGGCCATACTACTACCAAGGAGGCCGGGTCATCTGTCAGATTGTCATGCCATGCAACTGGTGGATCGCCCGAATGCTGGGGAGGATCTGAGGAGGAAGTGTACTGTCTGGGATTCACATTATTCTTATTATTGTAGGTACAAATTCTCCTTGTGATAAATATTTCAGACCCCTTGTCAAACCAAAGCAGTTCATGACACACACTGTGATTATCCAATTGCTCCCACTGAGTATTAGTCATTTTTAATAGACTAAAGTGTTTAGATCCTTTCTTAGATGTCACTGACCTTTTTCCAACTGTCTAATTTTCCATGCCTCTCAACCTATTCGGTTTTCTTGCTATTTGATCCTGTTGGTGCAGTTTAGTTGGGAAGATGTCACCAGAAGTAATCTGCCTTGAATAATACTCAGCTTTGTCTGTCCTTGCTTTTTTTTTTTTGTACTTTATATATTCAAAGCAGTCGTTCTAAAGGCTTCTGCTTTACTTGCTCATGCAAGTATCAGACAAACAAAACCTTCCTTGTACCCACAACAAGACACGCACAAATAATGTCACATTATACACAATTATTGGTCAACTGCTATTGTTTTAAATGTGCTCTATGCGTAAATTTGACCTTGACCTTGACCTTGACAATATACAAACATGCTTATAGATCACAGATTTTCTTTGATGCTCACACAAACCAGGTAATGAATTATATAGAGCTAAAATCAAATAAGATACCTTGAGATATAAAATATAGTATTACACATACAAACGTAAAATACGCACAAAGTATTGAGACAATATCAGGTAGAAGCAAACAAGCAGTAGCAACTTGTCATATAAGAAAGATTCTGTCTGCTTTTGGTGTTATGTTAAGTATAAGTATAGTATAATTAAAGATGCACAGACCTCGGCTGTCTGTTGTGATGTACTCAGTGTTGTGTTATCCTCAATTGTACTCTGGTGTTGCCATACACAGAAAGCTTTAAATAGTGCTTTAGTTCAAACAGATTTTAATCTGTAACACCATCTCAATCTGTCGAGCTGAAACAACTCTCATCTGTAACAAACAGATAAGCAGGCTCGATATGCATTTGTTATTGATGTTCTGTCGTCAAAATAACAAGGTGCATAAATGCCCGAGAGTATTCCAGCTATGTGAAACATTCAAAAGTTAAACAGAGACAAAAATGGAGCGCTCCTGTCATACTTTGCTTTGAAGTCTTGTGTTTTGTATCTTTCCTGATTTTTTTTTTTTTCAATTAAAATTTCATTGTATGAATAATCTCAGTTGTCCTATCATATGAAACAATGTGATTTCCTTGAGAGACACTTATTCCCAGAGGGAGTTTGTGTGAAATGTTTGAATCTGACTCATGAAATGATTAGACAGATTTTTTCTTTTCTCCATTAGTCCCATCGCTCATTAGCAGAAGCATTTAGTATCAAATTAAAAAGAGCCTTGTTGAGAAAGAAGCAGCTACATATATATTCATTGTTTCCATTTGATAGCCCAAGGCTGTCTTAAGCATCTAACGCATCATAAATCTTTGTTTACAGTGAAATGAAAGTATCTTGGCTGCTATGTAAATCTGGACGTTGACTCATGTTGGCTCGGTATGATAAGTGTCAGTAATATCAATAATATTTGGCAGGGAAGTGGCAGTGGATTTAGAACATATTACTATATGTAAATTTTTATGGATATGCTCATAAATAGAATACAGAATGCAACTATCTTATTTTTAAATCAATAATGTCAATGGCCTAAAGCAACATGTCAAGTTAAAATAGTGACGTTAACCAATGTAATAATTGCAAACATGCTTCAAATAAACTGACAAGTGTACTGCAAAGCCCCTGAGAAAGTTTTAAAAAGTTCATAAAATCCGTGTTTATATAATTCATTCCCATTCATTCAAATCACCGAGAGCTTATTAAAAAAAATGTATTCCCCGCACTGCTGTTGTTGCAGCCCCTTTGCACTCGCATTATGAAATTGTGTAAAGTGTTTTGGTTTTTTTGGTGAGATGCTGTTAGTTGGTAGCTGTCTATCTGCCGAGGTCTTTGTGGCCTCTAAGGACTATTGTGTAGTCGGGAGAGTAAATTGCCGTGGAAGCCCTGAGAGTCGTTCTGAAAAGCGATGGCTCACCCTGAGTGAAGAGACTTATAAAGATATTAAAGTTGGCTCCCTGAGAGCTCCTCATGCCTGTTGGGATAGATGTCCAATATTAACCATGAAAGTCAAACTTTAAAAGTACAGATGTCTTGCAATTAAAAATCAGGAGGAGGAGACCCAGAAAGGCGCTGGATAGTGGTGATACTGTGCCAGCTGTATTACTGTACTGTGCCTCACATCAACATGTTTACCAAATACATTTTTAGAGGCTGTTAGTGATTGAAATTAAATACTGCTGCAAATATATGGAGAGGGTAAAAAAAAAGACGAAGTTGGTGTTTTCATTGAAAAATGCAAAAAACCTTGAACCACTCCAAATTACACGAGCTCTCATTACATTACTGCTGCTTGGCTTTTAAAAGCTATACATCCACATAAGTAGAGGTTAATTTACATTCCTCCCATGTGTGGACTAGTTCAGTACTGTCTACATAAGATATGAAGCAAATCTGTGAGTCTGTTACTGTGAGCCCGTCCTCTGTAGACAGGTTGAAGGAATATATCATCTCAAATGAAGCCCTGCACAATCCTTCTCATGCATTTCACACTGTCTAGGAAACTCCCCCTCCAGCACTTGTTTATCACTGTTTTGATGATGAGAGGAAACAAGATCCACTGCTCTGGAGGATAAACAGAGATACGGAGCATCTCCCAGGTTTGCATAGTCCAGAGGATTTCTGCTACCTGGCCTGAGGAATGGCTGCTCCCACTGCAGCCCACAGGTGAATTAATTCCATTTGTTACTTAACAAAAATACAAGCAAACTTCACTCCCAGCTGCTTATTTCCATTTCAAATAATCACTCCCTCATTTAGATCCATGAGTTGCTATTCTGGGGCAAAGGAGGGTGAAAACCAATGTATGAGGAGTGTCTGTATTTAGATTAGTGACCTGAAGAAATAGTTCTCTCCAACCATGACGGAGGTGCAGGCTCTGCTGAAGACACATGTATTACCAGTGCCATCTTGTGTGGAGAGTGCTGTACTGCTGCAAAGTCAACCACTCCCTTCACATTTCACAGCTCGTCTGCACCTTCTGTCCTTAAATACATCTGCTCTGGGTTCTTTCAGGAATACCACCAGATTTCAAGTGTTCTATTTAAATGTAACCTTGTCTGTTTCAGGTTGGCAACTTAACATCCAGCATAAGACCGCAATGTCCATGAGACCACAGTCATCAACTCGCCTTTTCTCTGTAATGTTGCAGTTAGTCTGATGACCTGATGGTTAAATAAGCTCTCCCTGTACTGTTCCTGTTACAGGCTGGAGGCACAATAATGTCAGCCATCATCCTTCAACTGCTCCCACTGTGAGAGGCAGCATGGCACAGCAGTAAACACTTGCGCTGTGTCAGTGGCTGCAGGCGACACAGAAATAGTCCTCCTCTCTCTGGACTGGGCTCTCGCTCCATCTTCAGGGTGTCTGACTCACCAACCAAAGGAATAGCGTAGTTGTTACAACTGTTAGCAGCCTTTCATTATTTTAGTAATCCATAACAACCCGTGCTTACCATATGGCAGGCGATCGATGAACCACTGAACAGAAAAACTAAGGGTCTGTTAAGATGGAATGCAGGATTGTGCGTTTCTGAATGAAAGGCTTGTGCAATGATTTCAAACTCATTTCAAACCATTTCCCACCTGCGAAAAAGCTTAAAAAGATGTTTGCTGGAGTGAAGAAGCTACTCATGGTGGCTGCGGCTGCACTTTTTGTTTGTCTGCTTCTTCATCTGTGTGTGAGTGTGTATTAACCCAATGGCAAGACTGGGTGGTGTGGTACACAGCTGTGCATGTGGGTGTAGACAGAACTAGGCACATTAGGCAAGCCCTGATGCCTGAGAGCTTCCTCAGTCACCCCCCCCCCCCGCCCCGCTGACCCTGAACACACAAACAGTGCAAGCCAATACAACCCCGAGCACTCACACACACACACACACACACACACACACACCCACACACACACAAATCAACACAACACATGCTCCAACAGAATCAATCCAACAGTCTAACCCTTTACATCACCAACCTCTGCCTAAAGATACGCACAACACTCTCGTCTGTGAAGGAGCTGTGGTGACCGATTCATCTGCCCACATTTATGAGTACATAACATGTACTCATCTGCCCACAGCAACCGAAGAAGAAGCAGCGCTCGAATGTGCAGTCGAATCAGACCCCGGCCTGATAATGGCTCCATTTCAGTTTCCTACTTTTTCTTTTTCTTAAGATGCCATGTGGTTGAATGTCTCCCAAAGATGCAACAGCCAAACACAACAACTGTGCTTTCAAGGAAGAAACACTTTGGTTTCATTATTGCGACAGTGGAAATTAACTGGTGTAATTTTTTTTCTATTTAAAGCTGACTTTAATTTTTCCTTATTGTCTTTTGTGATGTTTCTTCTGTGCTTCACAAAATTTGAAAACCACTTCATCTGCACAAAACAACAAATAATGATGGTCTTCAGTGAAGATTTCTGTGTTTAATTAGTACATTAACTTTTAAAAAAAATCTATTCTATTCTTAGCATAACGGGACGCCATTGACAACCCAAGATGAAAAGGAACAAAACATAGTAGTGGACATACCTCAACATCTCACAGAACAGTTCTTTCTGAAAGAAGTTGGACAGATACAAGAAAGCATACAAAGCAAAAAAGCAGCAGGTTCAATCTCCGGGATTGACGGATTTGATTGCAAATGTAACCCAGTGTAATTATTGATTGTCAAAAAGTAAGTATACATTCAGAGTGTCTTTGCAGACCCAGAGCCTCGTGGCTGATGTGGGGTTGTAAAGCAGCATTTAACTCCTGTCCTTAGGTGCCAGTGCAGATTGAGGTCAGTGTGTCTGAATGTCCTCACTCTGCAGCAACAGTCTGGGTGGAAAATACAACCAATTTAGCTTTGATACCACTCAGGATCAATGTGGCCTCATCCCCAGGAGGCCCAAGGGGCCAATCGGATGGCCGGGCTGGCTGGCTTGGGGTGTCCTTAACAAAATGGGACAGCAAATGAAGAAGGCACAGACTAGACTGACCCATGAGCAGGAGAGGAAAAGAGACAAGGAGACATAAGAGAGGAGAGAGGCGAGAGAAACAAGGGAAGGACACAAGGCCAGAGAGGAGCTAAGGCAGGAGGAGACATAAGAGGAGATGAGACGGATGAAAAGAGGAGGAAATGAGACAAAGGAGGTGAGGGGAAAGGTAAGGAGAGGAAGAGAAAAGATGAAATGAAAAAAGAACAGCACTGGTATGTCTTTGTACCTAATAACTAGACACTTCAGATATGATTTCAAAGAGATATCGATTCATATATCATTGACACTTTATGAATGAAACAACATAATATTTGCAAATGCATAGCCTTGACTGCACGACTGTTGAAAAGTACAAAGAGGTATGTCCGCTGAAAAGAAGGAACCAAAAGCACATTCAGTACATGTTTAAATCAGAAACACAACGGAGGCTATCTACAATAAAATAATATAACATTTGAGTAATGACGCAAGATTAAGCCCAGGAGTCTTAAAAAAAAAAAAAAAATCAAGGAAATAGCAAAGCTGATTATATTGAAAGCTACAGAAATGACAGATGTCCGACTTACAAAAAAAAAAAAAAAAAAAAAAAACTAAACAAAAAAACCAACAAATAAACATCCTGGTATTACTTTTGATATTCTTTGTAAGTTTCCCTCATGCTTATACATGTAATTGGAATGTGCCATTTTTATACAGAATTTAGAAATTCACAAAATAAATAAACTTGTTGTGGCCTTAAAATTTTATCTCATTTGTATATTATATAATTGTGTGTGTATGTGTGTATGTGTGTGTGTGTGTGTATATATACATACACACACACACACACACACACACACACACACCATTTCATATAAACAGGGTTTTAACGTCTGAGGAGACTGATAAAAATCTGTTTTATTCTGCATACTGTTTCTCTCCCTTTCTGCCACTCACTCTTGCTGTGCCTCCAGTCTACAGCTCTATACAAATAGTTTTGATGGTGTACTGTCCTTGGTGGACAGAAGAATGCCCATTTCCATAGTAAAACAGTGTTCTAAGGCCAGGAGTATTAGAGCGCAAATGCATACCTTTTTGTTTGTATGAAAATAAATGAGAAATAAGTTCTTGAAAGTCATATAGTCCTTATTTCATCATTTTACCCAACATTTCCATGAGTCTTGAGCTGCTCCAACTTTCTGTAAGGCACTCTTCAATTAAACTCTGAGGTGTGTGTTTTTTCACTACATGGGACACAATGACAGAGCACCCACTCGTCAGCCATGGGAACCCAAACTTGATTGTGGTTTAAAACAACAACAACAAAAAAACAAACAAACAAACAAAAAAACACCCAACAACACAGACATTCACTCTGCCTGCTCTCAGAAGTCTGATTTCATTGCACCATTTGGCATTCAGTCCTGGGTTTTGGTTTGTTGCATTTTCCTCTATAGACATAAAAGGTCCAGTGAGATGTTAAGTAAAAAAAATGACTAACTGGCACATTTGGTTGATAGAATCCCTGGTTCATCCGATGGCTGTTCTCCTGGGCAACAGGTGTGTCTTACGTGGATTTCGTTATTTTTGTGTCTGTATCTCTGTGTGTCGGGGTTCATGTCTAAAGATTATGATCTCACATCAAAAAAGTGACCGCATAGAAAAAACCAAACACTAAACTTTGATTTTTAAAATTAGGCACATTGTCACAAAATATGTGAGTAAACAATAAATCCTGAGGCTGAACTGACCAACCTTTGAGAGTATTATGCTACCAGATCCCTTACTTCTGATTTCTGTTCGGATCACTGTGGTAAGAAAAGAAAACATTTTCTGTGGGCAGAATGAATTTAATTGCTGTTTTTGGTTCAGCTTGTGTGCAAGAGTCCTGTAGCTCTAGGCCTCTGCAGGCTCTGTCTTTATCTGGATAAAGTTTGCAGGCAGTTGGACAGACAATGGCAGCTCCTGCAGGCCTTTGATTTCCTGCTCAGGCTGCAGGGACATCTCCCCACGCACTTCCAGCTCCTCCACAGGGGTCAGGCCCTCACTAGGGCTGCTACTCTGGGAAGAATGTCCATTAGTTATAGTTTCACTTGCCGCCTCCTGGCCGTGACTTTGACTGGTATCAATGATCACAGTCCTATACTGCAGCTCTGCCTCCCCTGCCTCCATCTCCTCCTTCTCAAACGTATGTGCTGTCAGTGAGGGATCACCGTTCACCATTGACTGAAAGTAGCTGGGGTCCAGTAGCTCCTCTTTGACCTGCAGCCCAGAGAGATCGCTGGATTTGAGCACAGTGGCAATTACTGTGCCAGGCTGCTGGGCCACCATGGTCTGGCCGCAGGTGGTGTTAATGGTGACCAAACGAGGGAGAGTGTTCACGTTAGAAGCGGTGGAACTAATGACTCCTGGAGGCGAAGTGCAGGAGGTGGTACAAGAGGAGACTGCGGAGGAGCCCAGACTAGTAACCAGTAGCTGCTGTGGGAAGCCATCCTGCAGGCTATTGGCTCCACCTGTTAAAGAGGCTGTTTGGATGGTGAGCACATCTTTCCCACCTGCTGTGGTGGAGGGCATGGTGTGGAGAATAACCTGGGGTGGGGACGAGTGGCTGGAGCCCCCATTGGCCAGAACAGTGGTGAGAGGAACAGACTGTAGAGAGCCAGAAGATGTCAGGACCATAGGAACTGATGCAGGTGCAGTGATTGTCCTGGAAAGACAAAATGAACTAAATATGTGGAAGTGTTTCTTCATTCTCTCTGGCAGAGCTGTTGGAACTGAATATTTAGTTTGTGTATCTTTGAAAATACAGACAAGGATTATTTTAGTGGAGCCCTGTTGAGAAAGTTACCCAGTGCTCAGCTATGATCCTAAGCAGCAGAACTAATTAAAATTAAAAATGGCATTGTCTGCTGTACAGCAGAAATCATTATTCTCCTTGATTCCTAACTGCAGATGATGTTTAAGTCAGAAAAAAGCCAAATGACTGACTACATTAATAATACAGGCAATGGAAAAAGAAAATAATAAAACTGAAAGCTAATCTTGACCAACATTCTTTGGGTCTCCACACCGATACAGGCTGATAATGATAATTGATCCCAATGACTTGACTGTCATGAAGCACATTTTTAAGTCTTTGTCGAATAATTTGATCTTTTGCAAAATACAAACACTTTTGTTCCTTAGAGTTAGATGCAGAGATCCCATATCTGCCCATTCAATACACTAAAAGCTTTGTTTAGCATAAAGTCTGTCTTTAATTAAATCAGCCCACCAACATCTCCAAAGCTCCACAATTACCACATTTAGCATTGAGTATAAACTGGAACTAGATATTTGCCAAAGGCATTAACCTCCCAAAGCCTTGTTGTCAGTGTGATACAAGTGAAAAAAAAAAAGGTTGTCTTCATTTATATAAATTCACTTTCAAAACCTTTGGCAAAACCTTTGAAAATAATGGCTATCGTTCAGATTGTGTCCTCATCTTACCTCATAGCTTGCGTCGGGTCTTGGACACCCGACCCCTGATTTGCCTGCAATACATGGACAGACTGAAGGAGCTGCCCAGCTTGTCCACCATTAACCTCCTGGTACAGACATTCATCAATTGGCTCCTTTTTCATCTGCTTCACTGAGACTTGGTGTTGTCCCTGAGCCTTTCCGTGCCCTTTGGAACTTCCACGGACCACAGACCTCCCGTTGGTAGATCTCTGGTTACCGTAGCCAACATTGGCATCTGAACTTGTGTCTTCATCTTCTATCACCACCAGGTCAGCAGGCATCTCCTTAAACTGGTACACCAGCCGCTGCCCCTCCACTTTAGCTAGGATGCCTCTTTGATAATAGTACCTGCAGGAGAAAGTAGATGAAAGCATTTTAACCCATTACAGACATGATCATCATTCAAATTTACAGCTTCATGAAATCTAAACCGTCGTTCTGGTATGTTATTATGAACACATCTGTGGAAGCATGTCTGCAGGGTTCAGAGCTAAATGAAAGATAATATGCATGGCAAGGACTGCTTGGAGAATGGTGCTCATCTATATGTTCATCTTACCTTAAAGCTCTTCCCATGGTTTCATAGTTCATGTCAGGCTTGTTCTTGTGTTTGCCCCACAGCTTTGAAACCGCTTTGGAGTCCACAAGCTTAAAGATGCCTTTCTCCCGCTGTGTCCACTTGATGTATTTGGGACAGGTGTTTTTATCCTGCAGTAAAGCCAGAAGGAATTCCCACAGGTAGATGGTGTTGCCTGCACATTGAAGGATGGAATTATGTCATGCTTTTAACAGCAAGTACATCATCAATTCGTTTGAAAAGTGCTATTATTTATTTCGCATTTTTTACTTCAAATGTTGCATGGCAGTTATAGGGTTACAGCAGAAACTACTACTCTCTTATAGCCATTACTGAGACAGTTGTGTGTGTGTGTGTGTGTGTGTGTGTGTGTGTGCATGTGTGCATGTGTGCTTTGGAAGGGAATTAATTATACCAAGGCTGGGAGTAAATTACTCTAATTGGCAAGATACTGTGGCCAGAAGTGGTTAAAAACAGTATCGCTCCCAGCAGTTACTTGAATCCCTGACACCATGACAGGGTGATGTATTTGTGTGCAGCTGAACCTGCCGTCTCCAGCCCCCCTCTTTTGTGTCATACTGTATGGTGCAATGAGGGTTCAGAACAAGCAGCGCTGCTCTGCCTCTATCAGCAGAGCATCAGTGTGCCCTCCAGCCTACAATCACTTCTGTTTCCCTGTGAAACACAGCACTCTAAGAGTCCCTCATCCATTAACTTGGCCAGATTCAACCCAGCTGAACTGCAGGGGTTGAGGACTGCTGTTTGCACACTCCACAGGAGGAAACAGAACGTACACAAGGGGAAGAGAGACCTTGATTTTTATTGGCTCATTATAGAGAAGTGGACCAGTTAGTGGGGCTTACCTTTGCCCTCTTTGCTCTTCTTCCTGAGTGGCAGGTTAGGGGTGGTGATAGGAGAGCAGGGACGCACTGCCCGCGGCTTCCGGACTATGATTCAAATTGAGGAGTAGTGTGTTATGAAGTGGAAGGTGACAGTTCAATCATCCAATAATTTGCAGCACTGAAGCTTTAGATCATTTCTATGTTCTAGGAGGAGGAAGAGGAGGAGGAGGAATATAGTGTTACCTTTGTTTTTCTTTTGGGGTTTCAAGGGACTTTTATGCGGGATCTCGTCCATGGATGAAGTGTCCTCGTCTAGGGACATGTCAAGGGCACCACTGTCCATCTGGTCAGGCCTCAGTGGGGCATATGTCAGGTCTGACTCCAGCAGAGTGCCATAAGTGTGAACTAAACATGAATAAGACGAACAGAAATAGACAACAGACAATGAGTCTAAAGCTTCAGATATGTGTGATGTAGAATCAGAGGTTGAGGACAGCTCAGAAATACTTTGCACCATTTTGGAAAAGAAATAATATCAACAATGCAAATTGACTTACTCATACGTTTCTCATCCAAAATATTGTTTGGAGACTCCATGTTAAGGAGAGCTGCTGCAGCTTCGTTTGTCTCCATGCTGTCCTCTGCGCCCGAGACTGTTGTTTCTGTGCACCAAAAACAAATTCATTGACACCAGATTCCTCGAAGTAAGAACTTTTTATAATGTGGTATTTTCATTCTTCTGTATTTTTAGCAGCTAAATTAGTATCAATCATCATATACCATCAAGAAAAAAGAGTATAAAGGAACTATTGTGAATAGATGATGTTTGATGGAGATTCCTTAAAAAGAAGCTACGAATGGAAAAGGAATGACATTAACAAATTCTTCCTTTATTATTGGAAAGGTTTTTTGCCAGACTAAAGCCATTATGGTATTTCATTGATTAAAACGAGACAAAAACTAAAACATTTCAGATCATTTTGCCTGTCAAAATTAACATTTCATGTCTCATAGTTAAAAAAAATATTTTGGAAATTTTAGACCAGGGCCCTGTTTTCTCCGATCAGATGATCTTAGCTTTTATAAACAGGTGCCAGTGAAGTAAAGCCTGGATATACGGTGAGATTTGGACCATGGTCTTCTTTTAAAATTCGTAATATTATAACCAAGGAAAATATCTTGACCTGAGAGGTCCACTCCTCCCACCAAGATGGATGGCTCCTCCACCACATGTAGGGTGGTATCCACCATGATGCCATTGGGCACCTCATCTGACTCCAGGCCTGAATATACCTGCAGCAGATCGGCTGTAGGAACCTGCTCAACAATTACAGCTGGGAATACTGACGGGTCATCCAGCTGAATGGAAAGAGGACAAACACACACACACATACAGAGACCGGTATGAAAATATTGCTACACCAGAGTTACTACAGGGACTTGGGGAACAGATGGTCTTTGGGAACACATATGTGTATATCCAATAAAAACACCATTAATTCTTCCAGTACACATTACAAATGCAATTTAAAAACCACACATGACTTCAGATTAATGTTATAACCTGACCCAGTCTCTTATTTTTATTATCTTGTAAAATATTGTAGATTCACACTCAATTTCAGCTAATATGGAGGCACATAGCATGGAGGGGAGCTCATTTCTGTGGTGTAGCAGACTCCCACAGGGACTCGCTGAAGAAGACAGGAACCAGATGTTTGATTTGGCCTACTTCTCCTGAAAAGTTAATTTTATACTCAGGAATTATATAAGTCCACATGAATGTTAATGGATCAATGATGAACTGAAAGCAAACACCCACTTCATCATGTCCCAAATGTGCTTGGGGAATTCTAACCTCGCTGTCTCATTTCAGGCATGGCACGGCCCGATGCAGGAAGGAGCAGGGGGAGTGGTCCAAACCATTGAGGAACAACTAAGAGGCACAACAGACCCAACACAAATCATGTCAAGTGTCGGCACTGGGTACATGGTTTGTGTCAATGGGAGGGTTAGGACTAATTCACTTCTTTAAAATAAGTGGGTCACATGCACAACCAAAACTCTTGTTTTAACTTTTCTCTAGTTCTGGTTGATTTGAATTAGCTGTCCTTTTGTAAGAAACCACACATCATTAAGGGTTGAGGCGTTTAGAAATAATCCGACTAAATTAAAGTTTTAAACCATTACCAAAAGGTCATCTCAGGCGGCATTTTGATTCAAAACCACTGAGAGTCGACTGACCACCAGGAGATGGCAGCATACTACACCTCAAAAATGTGCAGAGTTCATGTCGAAGAAGAGGTTTTATTGTCATTGTACGGAACACAACAAAATTTTATTACACCATGTCAGTGCCAAGACACTAATGGACATGCTTGAGCTACTCAAAGATTAGCTTCTAAATGTGTGGATTGCTGTTTTAATTGTAAAACATCAAAACAGTCCAGCATTAAATCCTCCATTCAAAAGAACTTTAGAAAGAAAATATGTTTTCTGTTGTTTAACTGTTTAACTGAACATGTTTGGCAGATTCGGGGACGTCACTGAGTAGGACAAACAATGTAGATGAATTAAAAAGAAAACCAGACAAACACATTCTGACAATGAAAACGTAATTAAAGGGGAAAGAGACAAAAAGGTGCAGTAAGACAAACATGAATAAAGGTGTATCTGTCTCTTTGCACAAGTGTCCATTGTTGGTTTGGAGCTTGTGGCATACCAGGTGTCTGGGCCTTGAGTTGTGGGGGTGAAAAGAGGATGCAATGGAGGCAGCTCCACCCCATTTCAGCTACACTTTAACCAGAAAACTAACACCCTGGCTTGTTATTTGGACATGGTGTTAAATGTTTAGCCACTTTACGCAGCACCAACAGTAATCAGCCAAATCTGTTCATTAGTCGATCATGTGCACTATACAAACTGTGTAATGTACACAAGGGTAAGTATAGAGCACGATGGCTGCACAAGACACGTCATAACTTTGAAGATAATCAACAAACAGATTGTACCCACGAAAACGTGAGGCCTCTTGGGGCTAATAAAAACCCTGGGTTTTGCTTTGACTACAGACACTATCAATGTCTCACTGACATACACTGAATGTTTCCCATTAATTGGAGTCTTTGGTAGACATATTATCAGATAGCTAGACAGGGAGGCTACCGCATCGCCTTGTCTGTATTTGATGATGTTTGCAGTCCTTGAATGAGAGTCAAGTGTGTGGCATTTTGACTGTTGGTCTGCTGAGCTCCTGAAACATCAGTACCTCCTTCCCCCCTCCCATCAAATGCACACACAGTCCCACACAGTCACACACACAGTCCCACACACAGTCCCACACAGTCACACACACAGTCCCACACAGTCACACAGTCCCACACAGTCACACAGTCCCACACAGTCCCACACGGTCCCACACAGTCCCACACAGTCCCACACACAGTCCCACACAGTCACACACACAGTCCCACACAGTCACACAGTCCCACACAGTCACACAGTCCCACACAGTCCCACACGGTCCCACACAGTCCCACACAGTCCCACACAGTCACACACAGTCACACACAGTCACACACAGTCTCACACAGATTGCTGACAGAGCAGGATATGTCTGGAGAGCCTGTCTCCTCTGTTGTTTTGCAGTTAGTTGGATCATGTTTTAGCTGGTAACTGGTGACTGTACTTGTATTGTCATGTAAACCAAGTGTGAGTTTGACTATTGGAAAAGCATGTTGTTGTGAGTGAAAATAATAACTATGGATGAGAGAAACTGTTGGATGAGGGTGTAACACTGTGAAAAGGTGGGGCTCTTAGTAGAACTGACACCAGGCATACAACACAATCTGACAATTAATTTTTAACATCATAAAGCTTTTAACTACTTTTTTTTATTTGTCGACTAGAATCGTGTTTCTAGTAGGGAAACAACAGAAGCAATAAGCATCGGGTTGATTTGCATTTTTGAGTTCCCCATTCTGCCTTTGAAAGCAACAGCATCTGTGCACCCCCCACCCACCCACTCATACCACACCCCATTCTCTTCTGTTATACCTGCCGAGCCACAATGGAGTCCAACTGCCTGTGGACTTAAAATATCCTCAGAAACACAGCTGTCTCAAATATATAGTTCCCTAAAGAACCAGAGATATTCTTTTTTCTTTTTTTTAACCTAAAAGTCAAATATGCTTGCATTTTTGGCTTGAACTGTAGAAATTTGGGAGTTTAGATTTATTTTAAATTAGGAAAACAAATTGTCTGACTATCTATAGATGGATCAGAAATTGTGCAGAAAATCCTAAAGCTTGGTAAATACCTGCAGTCTATACATGATAAACCCTAGGGAGCTACTTATTGACTTAAAAACCAATATAGCAAGAGTAATCATTAAAGAACCTACTGTATCCTTTCTCTCAGCTCCAACAGCTTTATTGTGGCCAAAATACATTTTTATAACTGCCCAGAGAGACAAAATGGCCACCGGCGCAGTACATTAGCGTGTTTTTTTTTTTAGCGGTATTTCCAGGGCTCGGTAATTGGGGCATACTGCTTGCTCAACAGGCTAAGTGGGTGCCTCAAAGCACAAAACTGTAGCGCTGGAACAATGCAAGAGCTTTTAGCGGTATTATCCCAAGCCTTTTAAGCAGCCTTGTAACTGGTCTGTCAGGTTGGGCCTGAACCAGTGCTATTCAGGGATCCAATGACAACTAGTCAGTCTAGATACACACATACAAACACCGGTGCACATAAACACACATACATCCACACTTACAATCAAGCCTGCTCCACAGGATTCAGACACGGGTGTGGGGATGAGATAACTGCACACCTGACCAGGCAATGAAAAGACACATAGGCACAGGTTCACATCGTATGCACACAGAGTAACCTTTGTGTCATAAACACATTCACGGCTAAGCCCCGCCCTGTTTCCTCTCACACACCCGAACTTCGCAACAGATTTTTCCTTTCCATTTCTCTGCACCCAACAGCCCACACTCATCTTCCCAGCCCTCGTCTCTACTCCATCCTCCCCTCTGTCTGCTGCGTTCTCCTACAAGTTCTCAGACTTAAGGATCGCAGGCTCTGAGTCACAGCTGCTCCCCCAGTAGTCACGTTGTTCATACAAGTTTTGTTTATCTTAAACTAAATCTGAAAAAGATGGCCACATCTAAGTAAAATTTTCAAACCCTGACTCAAAGGTCATTCTATTAAATAATTTGATTACAAATTGACTATAATTTTAATCCCAGTAATGCTTGAAATTTTATAATGTTTCAGTCGAAGGTTCTTCACTGTCTCGTATACCTGATTGATTTCGTCCATCCCATTGCTGGCAAATTCAAACACCAGTTCATTGGACTGCACCGCTGTCGTCATGGCGGTGGAGTTCAGAGGGCAGGGAGCAGCCTAAAATATCCCGGCTGTGACCGGCGACTCCTTCTCTACACACAGGGCAATTCAGCTTCACCTCACAAAATGGCTTCCCTGTCGTCCTCCTCTCCCTACTCTCCAGCCTGAGAAAGAGAAGACCACGAGTAGAGTTTCAGAAGGGTGCTGGGGCACAGGTGGGAGCAGCCTCGTCCCTCTCTGACACGGAGGCTGGGTCCCGCTGCGCCTGGAGCATCTACACCTGGCAGATTCAGAAAGAGAGACAGGGGCTAAGGTCAGAAGACATTTGATTTTAATTAAGTGCTTTTGTTTGTCTTCCCTCTGTAACTCCACCTTATTTCTGTCCTGCTCTGATTCATTTGTCAAAGTACTCAAAAATATATTTACAATTATATTCACAGAGACAAGGAAGACGTGTGAGCAACGAGTGTACCTGTGGGATGGGATGGCAAGTGTTTATGAGGCACAAAATCATTATTTGAAAACAAAACTACAGAGATTTCAGGCAGGAAACACATTTCTGGGTTACATCTAGTCCTGATGTGAAATGCTATAAAACCCACAAGTTTCAGAGAGGAATCAGATCAGTGGCTACTTCCTTGCCTGACAACCCCTACCCCTAACCTCAAAAGGAGTGGGGATTGTACTGCTGCAAAAATAGGAAAGCAAATTTTCTCACATTTACTCTAAATATCTTATTTAAAATATTAGAATGATTTCTGAAAGTTTTTAAAAGTCTGTTCATTTTGGACTTAAAAACTAACCCCTCTCTCTCTCTCTCTCACTCTCAGTATAGATTCTATTAATATACCACTAACATTATTAATCACTTCAGACTATAACATATAAGAAAACAATGACAAAACATCGTACCTGTACTGGATAAACTGACACTGTTACACCACTTTCCAAAAAATATTCCCAAAAGTGTGAAGTTTTCTACTTACTATAATGTAAGGCCGAGGGAAACCCTCACATTTGAGAAACAAGAAACAACACATATTTGCCTTTTTTTTTTTGACATGTAATTTAAATTATTTTCTGAAACTGATCAATTTAAAACTGCTGTCGCAATACAAGCACAACAACTTGTAAATGTATGGCCAAGAATGCCTCTAATTTCATAGCAGTGTCTGTCCCAGACTGTGAGACACCCCTCAGCACACCACCCTAGCTCATGTGGTGAAGGAGGGTGGATATTATGATCACATGAGGGGGTGCTGGGGCAGAGAGAGTATGAACAAACTCTCCCATTATGCAGAACCTCACATACTCACCGGTGGGAGATCTCGTTTGATAATGCTCTGGAAGCCCCCCTGAGGAGCCCCTCAGGGGGGTCACTGTCATCACAGACAGCGAGCAGAGAAACTAAAGGTAGTGTGTTTGTTAGTTTGTGTTTATGTGTGTGGAGGTTTGTCCCAACAACCCAATACCCAAGGGCAGGATTGGGGACTAAAGGATGGGAGGGGCTGATCAAGAGACCCCAGGGGTACAACACAAACCCCATCCTGTTCTTTTCCACAGACCAAAGTGCTGGAGAGCAGTAGAAAAGTTAGAGATGGCAATGTTTAGTATATCTCCTCCAACACACACACACAATCCCTGCCTTTCCCAGCAGTGGGATTGCAGGGTGGAGTGTATTTGCTTTGAAATGCCTGTGTTACTGACAAGGTTGCATTCCAGACCAACTGGTATTTAGAAGAATGGGGTAAGAAGGTAATAGTAAATGAGCACAGGGGCTAAAAAATGCTGCAATTTAGTCTTTCTGCTCAGCATCCGGGCAGAATATTAACATGTGGGCAGATCTGGAAAGCATCACTCTGGGAGACAGAAAAAAGACTAGTGTTTCACTCCACTCAGTTCCTCTTTGCTGTCTCTCTGGTGGGCAGCATCCGTGTCCACCCATGCCAAACCTGGATAATGCTGCCATCTGTCTGGAGTGTGCTGGTCCTCTTGGCACAATAGAGTGTGTAAGACATTACCAGACTCAAGCAGCAAAGAGGGGATATGATCTATGGTGCTTCCAAATGGAGGAAAATGTTTAAATCATATCACAAAGTAAGGAAAAATATACAAAAATGTAATGGACCTGTGTATTTTATCCAACTGCAATTTCCCACATATGTGGATTTGCAACAGATGCCCTGACGTGCCCTTTGTGAACCTTGATTAAAACACCTCACGTGGGATAAGGCAAATAGGCAGGGACTTCTAGCACTCTGAAATTACCCTCCTCAGATCTGGGATGAAGAAAATCCCAGATCTGAGGAGATACTATCACAAAACCAGCAGGTATTCTCTGCAACAGGGCATCTAAGTTCCACTTTTGAGCAGTCAGCTTTGTGCAAGATTTACATCTGTGAGGGCATTAGTGTAAAAATGTGATGAGATCGCAGGCTAGACTGTGAGTAAACGATGTACAAATCATCATTTTAATTAACAGGTTACCAGATCACAGGGAGCAGACTGTCAACAAATCAAAATAGTTACGAGGATTCCCTTCATTCCCATTTCCCATGGTTTATGGGTCTTTATGCATATTCGCATGTGCGCTGTCTGCTTCATACTACAGTGCATCATACTCTGCCAGTGTTTGCATGTGTGTATTCTCTATATCCCTCCCGTCAGTGCTTCATTGATCAGGATGGCCCAGTTGGCATGGTGTTAACAGCAAAGAGGTATACAACAGAGTCAGCCATTAACCAGACACAGTCTGCACATTATCCCCAAGCACATGACAACAGCTGCCTTGTCCTAGCACAGGGGAAGGGTTGTAACTGCACTTACTACGTCATGAAGAGGAGAAGAGGAGGAGAACAGCAGAGGGAGGGATTTTACTGGGATGGTAGTCAATGCATGATAGTCCACAGAGCAAATAGACTGCTCGTGACTCGTTCTGGGTGGGGCTTTCCTTTCACAGACTTCACTATTTTAGTGTGGTTACCAGGCGGGGCATCCTGCTGAGGTCTACAGCACGAAATGTGTAACTGTGATGTCCTGTATTTAAATCCAAACAAACATGTGCTACACCCCCCCCTTTCTTTCTCTCCCCTTGAAATTCCTACTACTGCCTCCTGTCAAAAACTATAACATTAAAAAAATCTGTTGAAACAATTACATAATAACTGAATGAAGATATCACTGCATAACAGCTCCATTAAGTCATTAAGTGTTTTCTTTCTTCAGTTGAGGGCAGCGGAACAAGCGGTAAATAAAACACTGATATATTATCTGCTCAGTAGAGATACTAAAATTGGAGGCTGTTAAATCCAAAAAAATGGACTATTCAATATGAGACCTACGGGGGAAGAGTGGGATGATAGCTTCTATCTCCCAAAATCAAACTTTTTTGGCAAAAAAAGTCTCAAAACAGTCTCAGTCTCAGACAAAAACAGATGCCAATGAGTCTGGTCGACTCATTGGCATCTGTTTTTGTCCGAGCAACAGTCCAACACCCAACTCTAAAAACATGGAGGGGGCTTTAAAAATGACTTTACGGACTATGTGACTATCAAATTTGTTGGTAAAGATAATGATTACTAGGGTCATATGGCTCCAAACAGACCCTTGTCATGTGACCATGATGATGTCTTTTTATCTCCTCAAGCAATTACAACGGCCTGTTGTATACGGCAGCCTGTTGTATAGAAGACTGAGGAGGAGTATGAAGAAAACATTGGTCTACTCCACCCCAACAGCACGATGACTGCCAGTCGCAATAACAACCAATTAGAGTCAGGATTCATGAACAAATGGAGCATTCCCAGAAGGCCCTACTTCCCCCGCTTTAGTCTCTTCAGTTGAGCTCATTGTTGACCATGAAAGGAGGTAATTTAAGCCAATTGAATGACTATGCAATGACTCACCCTGCATGTGGTGAGTGCAAACACTGATGCAAGTAAAGGGCCATGGCAAACTTTACTTATTGGCCATTTTCAGCTCAGGTTACAAATATTCAGATCCCTGCAGGTGAAATTATTGTTTAGCAATGAACTGGGAGGGTTGTGATTCAGGAGCACGGGATTTAAAGATGGCTGGTGTCAAAGAGTTTGGTATTCTTGGTATTTGAATGTATTACCTCTCAAAAGTATGGATGGTGCAGAAATGACTGTAAAATCTGTCTTTTTAAACCTGTAAAGGTTTTGAAACTAACAGAAGCAGGTTTTCTCCTTCACCATACAGTACTGAGGGAAAAAAAGTTCAGTAGCACCAGGAAGAAATCTTAAGTTTACATGAGTCCTACAAAGTTTTATGTTTTTTCCAGTTTAGCTGTGCAAGGAAACACTGATGAACAAGATGGCAGAAAATGTGTGGGCTTACCACTGCCATCTTATTGAATGTTGTCACCAGAGACATGCTGTTTTTGCAGGATCCTCCTGGTTCCTGTAAAGGAAATGACTCAGGGATATAAGGCTCGAGCTCATTCCTGAAGCCCTGTGATAGCCCAAGTAAGCATCACAGAATCCTGGTCATCATTTCTGGACAGCGGCTCCATTTCGGCATGTTTTACCCAGATGTCTTTAAACTAAGCAACAGCATGTTAGCACTTTTAGCTCTGTGGAAAACTGCTCAAACACACTGGCTTCAGCTGAGTAAAACCCTGGCTTTGATCACAGGAAGAAAAATTAAAGTATGCAACAACCTCTCACTCTGTACATCCTGCATTTCGATGGCCAAAAAATTGTCGGCAGTGTTGACTGAATTACAGCAGCAGAGAAGGTCATTTTGTTTGCTGATTCAACGAGAGACAGCTCTTTAAGAGTTGCATTGCCGCCAGACAAAGTGGTTTTCACCACTGCACAGTCAGCACCATGAAAGCTGTTTTGTATACAGTATTTTCTGGGCATCTTAGATTTTATTCACCACCAGGCGTTGCACAATAAAGCATGTCTCATCATGTTTCAAACTACAACTCGACTTTATCGAAGTGGATAAAGGACTGCTTTCAGTACAATCCTGAAGCCATACCATGCACGTGGGGATAAAATTGCAGAAAGAGGCATTGAAGGGTGCACAGACACTGCTTAACAGCACGCAGCTGCAAAAACACAAAGCATCAGAGGCGCAGATGAGGGCACTGCATCCAAGCCAGCCCTAACTGTGTCTTTTTTACACTAGGAGGCATTTGGCTCTGTTGTGCCAGGGCCAAGTGAAGACTGAAAAAAAAGCAAAAAAAAAAGAAAAAGAAAAAGAAACGTCACCTCAAGCACAGGCTTTCAAAAAGAGAATGGAATTTAATCTCATCTCCTGCAAACCTTGTACTTTTCCATTCAGGCTTCGGGCTGTGGAAGAAGGACCCATGCCTTACTGTGACAACTGTTGGTTTTGCCATCTAACATTCTATTAGACAGAACATTTAGGCATTTTTGGACAATTACCGGCATTAACTTGGAAGATTAGACAGCAGCTTCAGTAGGATATTATGGTGTAGAGAGCTGGGATCAAAGAGTAGTAATGTCCCCAGAGGATGATGGTGAGAAACGTCCTCAGAGACCAAACTCCACTTCTTTTATGGTCAGTTTTCATTGAAATACATAAGAGACATGTCTGTGGTGCTGTTCTCTGTCTATATATACACTCTTTTAACATGCACTTATTCACAATGCACTGGACTTTCTTGTTTGGGGCATGAAAGGGAAGTAATGACAGCTAGAAATTGCGGTGACATGTTTTAAACTGGACTGAAAAGAAAAAACACCTCAAAACGACCTGTGAATCTTGCAGTCATAGGCACAGCATCACTGAGCAGTGGGTTCTGCTGCTTCCTGTCTGTTAAACCACACTCAGAGAAAATGTCTTCCTCTGTGTAAGAGCGGAAAGTTCTCAACTCCCCCTCCTTCCTTCTCAAACAACATGCTATTACTCTCATCGATGTGACTCTAGTGATAGAGAACGCGTTCATTTCATGTTTAGTTTGGTAAATAGAAATATCACAATGACATCAGACAAAAATGACAAAACATAAACATTGTACAGTGTTTCACTCTGTGGACTCATCAGAAAAATGTTTTGCATGTAAAACATCAGAACATCAGCACTTGGACTGCCATAATTACCTACCTAGTAGACTGACAGGCCTACATTTTTTAGCCCGCTACACTCAGGTTGATGATGTAGTCAATTTAGGAGGAGCACCGCAAGGCCCAAATCCCCACTTGCAAACATCTCTTCCCGGACAAAGCTGACACAAGATGTTCAAACACACCGCCACACACACGTACGCACACACATCCTCAGCATGGCCCCAAATTCTCAGAATACACTCTTACAAAGTTCCTCTCACAGTGTTCACTTATAAGTCAGAGTACGAGAAAATTATATCAGTCTGTTCCAGTTGTGCTGACTTTCCTTTGCGTTCAATGAGCTGCTGAGAAAAACTGATGAACTAAGTACTAACCCTAAAGTGTATACAAGCCCTCATTAACTATGTAAAACCCATCTGCTGATACAAATAACTCATATGCCTTCAAAATGTATCCATACAAGTTGGTGACAGTATTGCCAGCTTTCCAAATCCACACACATTGCCTAATTTAACAGATGGACGAAAGGTAGGCCCAGCTGCCTATTCCTATTGTGTTACAACAGGGCACATGTCACAGATAGGAAGACCATTAAAGTTGTGAAAACAGGACAGGAAATTGCAGCAAAGTTTTAGAAGAAATTTTCTACCTCAAACATCACAGTTAGATCTACAGTGTGCTGTCCTGATGCACAAAAGCCTGCAAGATTTAATTAAAGCATCTGGACAACGTCAGTAAGATGAAGAGTGACTCTGGTCTGGCAAGGTGCATTGGTGGAAGGGAAAATGTCATGTTTGTAAAGATTTACGACTCAAGGCAGCATAATCCCAAAACAGCAGTGCTGCTCTAATCAGTTTTTAGTCTTATCTTCCACCTATATATATATATATATATATATATATATAGTGCCAGTAATGTTTGACATATTAAACTGTAAAAGCAACAGCCAGAGGATGTGATGATGTAGCCTTCTTAATGTTTTCTATATTCCTCTTTTCAAATAAAAAATAAAATGTCAAACAAAAGCTCTATTTGTTGCAACAAATCCAGGTATTTTAACAAACCAAAGCTTGATCCAAAATAAAATTGATCATCATTTTTAGGCAGGTCTGTCTTTTCGGCATCGGACATGGCTATTAACTGTATTTGTGGGTTTGTCAGCTCTGCAGATAAGTCAACTTTGGTCTATACAGGATGTAGCCACTGCCCTGTTATGCGTGTGAATAACGGAGCTAAAATTTCCCACAACCTTTTTTTCTTATGAGAAAATATTAAAAACCTTCTTCCAAATTAACACTTCTCCACTAAACATGGTCAGTCAGTAATAATAAGTGTTCAGGTGACTGTAGGTTCTGCAGACTCTTATTACAGGTACCACTGTTCAATTTGAACTACTTTACTTATTATACAGTACCACCACCAGGACCATGTCTACTTTCTTCTTAATAATTTAACCCTAATCAAACCAGCTCAGAAAGGTAAAAAAAGCTTACTGCCCTGTTCTGTGTCATTTACAATATCATTTTCATATCTTAACAGGATGTTTGATGGGCTCTGTACTATGAATGCAACAGATAATAGCTTTTATTATTGCTTATTATAGCCTCTCTCATGTTCACAATTTATTGTCTTATTTATTCCTTAAAACTCAAATTCACAATGATTATAAGTAAAGAAAATGAAAGATAAGGGCAAAAAAATATGCAAGTCTGTGCATGTGTCTTGCCGCTAACAGCCCTGCTGATTCCTTTATTCCAGACATATTTGAAATGCTTCATCCTGAGTCTGATGTTGTTTCGGCTTCTGTGTTCAAGCAATTTGATGCATGACTAAACTGGAAAAGCTAAAATCTCTCTTTTTTTCTTACAGTAACCAAACCTCAAACAGAACAGAAATATGGGGAGGAAACTATAAAATAACACAACAGAAAAATTGGACCCAAACTCTTATCTAAAAACATCATGGCCAAATCCAAATCTTACGTGTGTGAATCTTAAATCTTTCTGAATTGTTTCTAAAAACATCACTGCTGAGCTGCATATTGGACACACCCATCTCAGATGTGTTTACAATCATACCAATTCTAACATGTCACAGCACAGGTATATTGGCAACAACAAGAGAAGACATCATACTCAGAAATGTACCCACAGCTAATGTTGACCAAGCTTAAATAAAAACAAGGTGAAGGACTACATTCCTTATTGAGTCTTACTGTAAACCACTGTGCCAATTTTACTGCTGACAGCAGCTAACACTTGGTCTAACTGAGGGAGAAATTCCAGTCAGAGCTTATGTACTGTATGAACTTTGCCAAGATACTTCCATTAAGAACCTTCCAGCGTACTACTAGGTTCATGTTCAGATAGAGCTCTGAAATTGCAGTGTAAGTCAGAGCTGGGAACAGGGGACCCAGCTGTTGCAGAGTAGAATGCATACCAAACAGGTCTGGACACAAGCAGGCTGATGTGTCCACCCATAGACAGGCATGCAGCAATATGAACAGACAACACGCCTAGATAGGGAATGTAATCAAACTGAGATGAAATTATCTCATATTTCTCTGGCTGGTCATACACTTAGGGATTGGATGAGCCTCTCTTAAAGGAACAGTTCAATATTTTGCATGTGCTAATATTTTCACAGCTAAAGAGGTTAAAAATACCATGAAATGTGCTAATTTGCAGCTTTAGCAAAGCTGTTTTCAAGATTTCTGCAGATCAATACTTGGTTTAACAGCTAATAACAACTTAATCAGTTGTTTCATCTGATCATCCCGGCAAAGCCCCACAGACAGGACCACTCACAGAGAGAAAGCTTAGCTCCTTCAAGAGAGCTTATCTGATTTCACACAATTGGATACTGGGTCATTGTGGTGTTAAGTATCACTGGCCAATGTCTCTATCTAATCTTGAAACCAGTTTACTTGTACCTGGCGTCTGGATCTCAGGACAGAAGTGCAGAGTCATTGCATTTCGTGACGTCAGGTGAATACTCCAAATGGGGTTGAGGGAAAATCTGTTATGCTATGTGACTAAACTTTCACGCCTAGGCTACAACTCATTAAGTTGTGACAAATGTTTGAACTGCACGTTTTAGGTATTACGACATTACTTGAACTATGGCTGTAACACTAATAATTAAAAAAAACTATGCTTACTGTGCTAATAGAAACATATTATTAAACTCATATATTCCAGCTGCCGATAGCATAAAGCAAATGTTCTTTTTACCTATTTGAAGTGTTGGACCTGTACAGGAAGCAAAAGGATCTGTCCAGTCTGGTCAATATTTGAGGAGGCATTATGAAATATACTTGTTTATGATAGAGAGGTAGTGAGAAGTTGCAGCGCAAGTGCAGGAGATGACGACAAAAAACTACCTGGTGCTCTCTCTGGTTATTTAAGAAAATAATAACACCTTGTATTGTTGAACCACATTAAAGATCTCTCATACTTACATGGCAGACAATGAGTGTGTGGGTTTAAAGAAAAATGGTTCGAAATCTGTTGCTCTGTCATGAACGTACATACATACGTGGTAGCGTAACCTTTGCCTCGGCACTGCTTTCAATAAAGAGAACTGGCAATCAGTTTCCCAGGGGGCTGGTTTTATGTTGTTCTGACGAGAATCACAATGCAAAAACGCAAAAGTAAACAAGGAGTGGCTGTTGCCTAGGAACAAGCAGAGGGAGAGGGCTTGTAAAGCAGGCTCTGTGGTAAAATAAGGAGAGAGCAGGTGGGCCTCATTGAGCTCAGCAAAGGACCAGCATGTTAGTGAGGACACATGTAGAAGACCAAGACAAACAGAAAGTCTCTCTCAGTGAAGTAAACCGCTGGGGTTGAGTGGAACCACCCACTTTACCCCACGGGGGAGTGCAACCTCCTCTACATATTCAAAGGCCAATTAAAAAGATGCATGTAAGCACATTCTGCTGATTCAACAATAAAGTTGATCTGCCATGTACAGTAAGTTAATTTTATCTTTCACAATGCTGAGCTAATCCTACTATATTTAGGTAAATGCCCAGATCAGGCTTGCCAGGATAAAAGTCAGTAGACATTTAACCAAATAAAATGCACATTTTTATACAACCAAGGACATTGTGACTCACTGACAAACTGAATTTCACAGCCACACTAAATTACAAATATGAAAGCACGAGAATGCCACAAATAGCCCAAGAAATATGTAGTCAAACTTTAACAGTCGTGACATGATGGTTTGTTTTGATATGGATAAAGCATTTTTCAAAGATATGCTCATTTGCGTTCTTACATAGCGTTAGGTGAAAAGATCACCGTCTTGTCTTTGTGGTAACCATTTTTCTAGAGCCAGGTGACATTTAGTTTATATTAGCATAAAAAGCAGAAACAAAAGGATACATCCATCCTGATTCTGTTGAAAGGTAACAAAATCCACCTCCTGAAGCTCCGAGGTTTGTTGTTTAACACGTACTAAGATGACAAGTTGCAGTTTTGTGAGCACTTGTGTGCAGTTATATGTAATTAAGCAACAGTTAAAGTAAAAATTAAGTTGAGGTTAGGGTGAGGTGTTTTGTGTTGTTCATCTGTTAAACCAGCAATTCAGCTAGTAAAAGCCACAAGGCCACATTTAATGACACATTTTCACCCCAAAAAATGGGGCCCATCATCCTTGCAAATGTAAAAGGATAAATTTTACACATTTCCAAAACACAAAAAGAGAAGGCGATGAAAGGAAAAAAGTGACGTTAGATTAATGTGAAAGCAAAGCTTAAAAAGAAAAACAGCAAAAGTTTTAAGGCAAAAATAAATAACTGGAGAGATAAATAAACTTTCTGGCCCAAACAAATAAGACCTTTCCACTGACAAAGGAGTTCAGCATATTATTTGAATCCTGGAGTCATTATGGGCATGGCCAGTTTTCCATATGACAGCCTGCTACTGAAGCCTCCAGACAGACACCACTGCAGCTGGGTGTCTGGGACTGAAGCCTCCAAAAACCATGTGGGAAATCAATTTCCCTCTGTGCCTGGGTCAGAATGCCTCTTTGTACCAAGCAATACTGCATTAAAGCCAACATGATGTTTAAATTAGCATGAGGGAGTGCGAAGGAATTGGCACAAGTCACCAGCTCAGACTTATTTCACAGAGGATGTCAGTTTTACGTTCACATCCATCTCACAGGCGAGGGCCTAGTTTGTTCATGATGGAACCCTCATGCAAGGAGGAACCCACATGATTGGAAAGGAAAAACATTACCCTCTGAATGTTTTCAGGTCACTGCATTATATAGTGCTCACAGTTTACAGATGTCACCTGGCTGTTAGGGAAAGTTGTGCATGTATCATATTCCAGCATTACAAATTACAAAGTCACAGGTGGCGATACTTCAAAATGCAGGCAAAGCTCAACAGAAGCAGATAATGGAAATTCTTATGAGACTGCACACTGCTTTTATCTGGAACAAAGTACAGTCACACCTCAAATCTACCGCCACCCACACAAGCTCCATGAGACACTTCTATGACAGATGAAGTTTTAAGACACATGAATTATCTACATTTCCAAGGTAAAATAGTTCACTAGAGATAATTTTGAAAATGTAACCGCAGCCTCAATAGAATGGTCAGTACAATGAATCATGATAAGCATATTTCACTGTCATTTTTGATTTAGATACTTATGGGAAGCAGTATGTATCCACTGTTATTTATAAGTCCAGCATGATCAATGATGGAAGTCATACTCAGATGCTTTATTTATGTAAAAACATTAGAACCACAATGTAAAAATAAACTTTAGAACAGGTAAATGTCATGCATTCTAAATGTCTCATTTCGCAACAGAGCATACCTTTTCAGTGCTGTTGTATTAAGTTATTAGGTTATTGTTTGTAGCTGTAGCTTACCAACAGCACACAACTGCAGCTATCAAATACTAAGTCAGGTGAATATTTATACATTTATGTAGCAAATATTTTCCTCTGTAATGAAGTGGATCTAGGTAAAGAGTAGCATTGACTGCAAATATATTTGGAAAGTACATAAAATTGTATCTAGACAAAGTAGATGGATAAACCTGTTTGGTTACTTTGCACCACTGAACACAATACACAGTATTAAGTATATGATAAGGAAACCTATTTGCTACCATATCAACAGGAGAGAGAATCTGTGCCCTGAGTGAAATTGTATGTTGCATAACAAGGAGAGTTATTAAAAGGTGTGACCTGATATAAGACACATCAAGTCTCTCCCTTGCTCTTCTCAAACATACACACTTTCCTTCTCTGTCTTTCTGTATGTGAACACATGACCATCCTGGGTGTTATGAGTCTTACACCCTGGCACAACTTAGATTCTTCTCAGAGCAAAAAAGTGCGACAACAAGTACGGGCTGGATGATCACGTCTTGGACAAGCTTCTCTAAAGCTGTTGGGTCATGTGACAAAAAATTTTATTTCAAAAGAAATTTAAGTTATGTGGAATTGTGCAGATAAAGGGTATAGTAAAAGCAGCAAAGTACTGGCACTTCCAGTATAAAAATCCCCCATGAGAACCAGCCTAAGCTATCAACAAATGGAAACAGGTTTTACAATGACTGAAAACCCCAGCATTACATCACCTACTGTTCTCAGGAAATAAGTCTTAAGACAAAAACTCAAGAAAAAACAAGAAAGACCACTTAGAATCAAGATACTTCTTATGGGCTAAAATGAATGTTGTCTGGAGTCACACTATCTTTTCTGTTCATGTGATGATCACAGCACGGGTTCGATGCGTACTTTAGAAAAACAGGTTGCCAGTCCTGGCACGCTCCGAGTATGAAACAATTGCAACATTAGAGATGGTTGCTCAATCTATTTCATGTTATTTATCGAGGGAGGGTTTCCTCAGTGTAACTACAGAACACGGACATGCATTCACATGGAGATCTGACCTGCTGACTGTAGCTATGTCTTGGATCCCCTCGAGATACAGTGCAGTGTGACAGTAACCGTTGAGAGAGGAGAGTGTTACACATTAACTTTCGCCACCCAGATTTTCCTAGCTGGTCACAGCACCTCTGATTTAGCATCGCAAGCTAACTTCTCCAACCTTAAGCCTAAGAAGAGATGGAGAAACTGGCACGGAAAGATGATGCAAAGCCATCCTTGAGTAATACAAAACAGTCAAAAAAACCATCAAGACAGGACAGGAGCTCTGACTCCGCTTTTTTATATTCAAATTTTCTAGCCAGGTTTATTAAAAGATAGCAACCATGGTTAACCAAGATGTTTCATCTGTTTATTCACACAGAGTCAACTGTTTTTCTGCATCCCCTCAATAAAGCTGACAATTAGTCAGGGGTGATCAATGATTAAACTGATACCTCAAGTAAATTTGTTCACATGAATCTGTAAAAAAATATATATTGAACAACATAGGTTGTTGCAACTGACTTTGCATCAGCACATTAGTAAGTTGACAGAAATGCACTACATTTATTGTGTTGCTGTCAACAGAATTGACATGTACAAAGAGAGAAAAGCTTCTGATCCTTTTTCTTTAGCTAGTCAACAGTTGGTACCCGACCATATGAACCTGAAGCTGACGATGTTTATTCTACTCAAGCCATGAAGAAGAGTTTGTACCGAACCATACACTGTTGCTTCTAGGTTTCTTCTCATGAGGCATGACAATGAATAAATCATCCATTTTACATACTTAACAATTATATATTTCGACATGCTGCGGCTGTAGTATTGAACTCCTCCTCAACTCCTACTCCTCACCATTGCAATGCCTCCGTCATCTTACCCAAGCTTAATGATCTAATTACAGGCTAAGACTTGTTGACTTTGTATTGAAAGAGGAGCCAACCTGACACTACTGTCCACCCCTCCCCAACAACCCTCCTTCTCTTCATGAGCTTCTATGTTCTCTGAATGAGACACGTACAGGACCTAACTAAACAGGCACAACAGTATGACTTTATCCTCTAGGGCCCGAGGGCTTCATTTACAATCCAAATCAGGGTGGGCACAAAGTGTCATGAAAAAGTAAGGTCAAACATAAACTCATGCCTGCTTAGTACAAAAGGGCCCTTCACTCACTAAGTCATGTGCTGATGCTAAAACAGGTATTCAATACAAATAAAGAAACAGAATTAATTCGCTCTTCCAGCCCAAGGTCGATTGATCCCCACCTAATAATAGTTCAGTAACTGATCTAGTTTACTGGAGAGTTATCTATCTGGTTTCTCTGAAATAATCTGTTCTCAGTTGCCTGTCTTAGGCCCCAAGTGAAAATTACATCAGGCATTACATCAACAAAATCAATTCTGAATGCCAAACAGATGAAACAAATGCAGGCGTAGGTATTTTGCATATAACTGAATAAAAAAGTCTGGCCAAAATTGGATAAAAATGTGAGGCCTGCACTAGTCCAGGGTTTTTCTAAGATATCTACAAAGCTGTGTGGTGTATAATGTAGCAGTATTTGAAACTAGAAAGTGGGTGAGAAATGTGGATGTTGCTTAAATGATAATGCTGTTCTGACAAATAGTAAGTGTACATTTTTTCTGTGGCCCACACAGTTCTGGGTAGATTTCTGGTGAAACAGGAAGCGTGCATTTATCTCTACTGCACTGAGCAACTTTTAGAAACACATTTTCAACAGCAGAGACAACAGTCATTAAACTGGTCGATTGAGAAAAAAAATAGATGTTAGGAAAGGTCAGCTAATAAAAGCGTAAAAAAGGAAATGTTTAAACTTCCCTTTAAATTGAACTGAAGGCAATCTAGACCTTAACGTTACAAGACTACAAGTCTGAAAAGTTATCATGGACCCGAACCAACATGATGTTTATTTACTGATTACTACAGCAGCAGAAATACATGCGGGCTTGGTCTAGGAGCTTGCAAAACACTGTTCCCGCCCTTGCTTCAAAACACCATATAAGGCAAAAAGTCAATATTGGAATAAAATAGCAAGCACACAAATGTGATTATGGAACTACATTATTAAATTTGGAAATGGCAAGAGCTCAAACTTATTTTTTGATCTCACAAAGTGTCAAGAAATGTCTCAATAGAGTTTAAGGCAAATGTTATTCATCATATTAATAAGAATACTGCTGATGATTTTTTTGAAAAGCATTAGATGATCAATTGAGTTCGGAGAAGTTAACTTGAGAAGAAGACACATACTCAAATATCAACTTGTATGACAGATTTAAGCTCCCTTCAGAGAAACTCAATATGTCAAGAGCGCTAATGAAAACGCTACGATTGATCCAAAGGTGCACATTATCCTGACCTACCTACCAACCTGTCTGTCCAGCTACAGGTACAACTCCCAAATAAAAATACTTATATTGCTCGAAAATTTTAAGAGGAGGAAGAAACCTCATCATCACTCACCTTAAAGACACAGGATTCGGGTGCCAAGGTCCATAATAGTAACGACATAAGTGTCAATCTTCGTCACCAATAGAAATCAAGAAAAGAATAGACAACAAAAGGCGAAACTGGGAATAATCCAAGGTCCATAAAAAAATGGGGAGGGGGGGGGCGAAGCTGTCTGAAGATGTAGACCACCAGCCAGCCAAATACTTGTTTCTCACAGTGACAAAAAAAAACTGAAGAGTGGAGGGAAAAAAAAGACAACGCAATGGCTGCTGTTTGAAACAGAAAAAGGAGAAGTGTAGTGAAGCAACTTGTCCTCTCCCTATGAGTCACGGAGCACAGTCGCCATTGGTAAGGGAGCCCTGAGGCAGGGTGCTTTCACCTGGCCAATCAGGAATGAGCAGTGGCTGTAAATGCAAATCTTTTCAGGTGAAGTCTACTGTGGCAGGGATTGGACAGGGCTGCAGTGGGGGAGGGGAGAACAGAGACACCCAGCCACACCTTTGGTCGCATGAAATACGACGGACAGGTTTCTCCTGCAGAAGTAGAGGAGTGCTGGAGGTGTGAGTAAACAGTTGGACAGGTATGCACTTACTTTAGACTTTGACCACACAATATGGGCCAGCCAAGATGATTAAACTCTGCAATGGCACAGAAGTAAAAGTTCACATCTCTGTGTCCCATTAAAACATTTACAATGAATTTTAAGTCTATTAGCTGTGTCAGTGAGGCTGTTAAACTGCTGACTTGTGGGGGAGTTGCTCTCAGTGCTATTGAAAGACCCATTAAACAATGTCTACCAGCGGTCTACCAGCTGGATGTAAAAAGAAATGAAACTATCAAGTCTAAAGCATTTAAGTATGAGCAAGTGCTTCACCACAGAAACCCAGAAAATGGCTCTCTCCCCCTCTACATGATTCAGTGATCATGTTCATGGCAAAGCTCCTGTTGAGAACATTTATCACATGCCAAGTTTAACTTAAGTCACTGAGTATTTTATATCAAAAATGTGGCACTGAGGGGTTGAAAATGTGCAGTAAAATGTCACACACTCGGGGTGGCACACATAGTTTTTACAGAATTAAATTTGGTGTAGGTAGATATAGCTGACACTTGATAAGAATCTTGACCAGAAATTACACTAGAGCAAACAGGAAGTGGTGGTCTGTGGAGGTGGTGGTGTTCTCAGTGTCGTCACACTTGTGTGTGTGCATCAATTTATAGAATTTCAACTGAAAAGACAGACAAAGAGGAAAAGTGAACTGTTCAAATGAAAAGTTGTCTTATATCAACAGCATAAAGAAGATTGGATTTTGAGACTAAAAAATAAGTAAATAAATAAATAAACTCATTAAGCTCAATTGCATCTGCAGCAGGGTTTGTCACAGTTCCTCAAATCACCCTCTCGATCTACACCAAGGGCTCTCATCACATTAATTCTCCCTGGCCTTGGTTCAGTACAGTTCACTCAAAAGCAGCTGCGTGCTTCAGAGGAAATTGATACCCTTGCTGTTTGGGTAAGTTACACCAAACAAGGTCCATTTATCACTGGCCTTGGAAATACTGTTCACAACCCCAAAGCCCTGGTAGAAACTGTCCACTTCTTCTGATATAAAGTCTTTGGGCTAATATACTGAAGAACTGCTAAAATCCAGGACAACTATGTAAACATACAAAAACACACACATTCGTGTGCAAAAGCAAATTGAATTCCGATTTTACTTGGCTTTTGTAAACCTTACAGATAATTCTAATTTCTTTAGAAACACCAAAGAATTTTTCAAAAGTATCCAAGGCCTAAAGGCAATGCTCAGATTTTAACATTCCCATCATATGGGGAGGACTTACATCAGTCAGTTGATATGAGAAGCAGTAAGAAGCAGTTTTTTGGGTTTTTTTTCGTAATTTTTGATCTTCAGTTTACCCTATTTCCAGATCTTAATGTACATGAAATTGAAAGTCCCTTCACGTACCAACACAAATGATCTACTGTGAATGAAAAAGGAAAACATCAAAGGAAAGGAAATGCCTGTAGTACAGAGGAAATGTTTGAAAGCTGCAGTGCTAAACTCTGACTGAAAGCTTTTAAATTTCCCAAACACAAATTCAGCTTATTCTTTAAAAAATGTCAAAACCAAAAGGAAAATTGCAATGAAATGGTAGCACATTCCAGTGTATACTATTAATCGTGGGTAATGAGGTGCAAAATTTTGTCCAAAACAGAAAGTTTAGAGGAGCAAATAAATAAATGTGAGAGCATAGCTGGCATCAAAACAGCTCATGGCTGTTGTTGAATGAATACAGAGCACAGGTACCCTGATACGTGCCAGTATCTTCCGAATTGGAATGAACATTGTATGTTGTTTTATTAGATAGAGGAACTACATGTAGCCAGAGGAACTACAGTTATTATGAACTAAACGACCAAACACATCCCGTTAGCATGTCAGCAGAACAAGAATTTCTTTCTGATGCAAACATTTTAATTTAATTCTGAAACAACTATGTATGAAATCTAATAGCATTAGTTTTAGCTCTTAACTCGTGATGAGCCTCTGTCATTGTTTCATAAATCTCATAAATGTTCAGTTCTAATCTGATAAGGCAAATGTCAGATAATTAATTTTGAGAGAAATGGATTTCAATGCTATTGACTATGTGCTTTATAAGGTATCAAATACATAATGAAGGATTTTTTTCCTACAAAAGAAAAGGTTACCAAGTTATCACTCAATTCAAATACTAATATTTAAAAAATGAGGGGCGCTCAGGTGGAACAAGAGACTAGAAGTTCTTTATCAGGAACAACAAATATACATTAGAATCATGCAGATGTGCTCAACAAAGTACCTCCATCAGGGGAAAACCACTAAAAGTGAAGATGTTTTGATTACTCTTGTTTTGAGAAATGCAGGGGGATTCAATTAAATTCAGCACACACAGAGCCTGTCCCACTAGTGATGTATTAACAATGACAAAAAATGCTCTGATGTGATGAGTTCAGAGCCCTGTGACCTTGTAGACTACCTGAAAGGACACAACTAGTGTCTAAGAGTAAAAAAGGGTCACTAGCCACTTTCATGTGCCATTTCTATACAAAAACTGCCCCCAACAATGGATCCAGGCCTCGAATTCCCCATCAAAAGGAAGAGCACAGCAATACTTGAACTACTTTGCAGAGGCTGGTGTGTTTAAACCTTGAATCAATGAACTCACTTCAACGTGTCCATCCTTTGTGTCCAAAGGATGGACACAAAAATCAATAAGAGCATGATGTGAACCTTCTTGCTTACTTATTCAAAGGTCTATGTCATGATGAACTGCTAGGCTGTCATATAATAAATCAATGTATCTGTAATGTAGAATATTCTCTGAACTGGCTGAAGAACTTCTCCAACACATGTACAACATATTTGCTATTGGGTGACAATGACGGATGTTGACCTTTCCAGGCTCATTGTCTCGACTCTAGCTGGGAAGCATACACACAAATACTATGCACACACTCTCTATATTGAGGTAACAATATTCTTATATTTACTCTGAAAAAAGTGTGTCATTTAACATTTTACTTGCTGTAGCTGGCGCTGCATGTTTCATGTCTCCACCCACATCTGTGCATTCACATGACGTTTGCAGTATCATAACTGATCTCAGGATGGCGGACACTGAATCAAAGATAACTTGATTTGCACAGTATATCTATCACTAATGACTAGTTAAAGATCTCAGGATTATCCTTAGTCCACATGTGAAATAACCAGAAGCCTCTCTACTTGTCACATGCCAGTGTTTGTGAACAGGACACAGTCACACCCATGAAAGTGACAGAAAAAATAGGTACAACAGCTGGAAATTATGTGAGTTTCAAGAGTCAAAATCTTCCTGTATCTTTCTGGTTGATGCCCATCTTTAGCTTTAGCTTGAAATTCACATCACTCAGCTAAGAGTTATGTTGGAGGACTGAGGACTGAAAGTCTGAAAAACGTTTTCAAACAATCCTTGACAAGATGAGATATGGGAGCCTTTGGAGGGCAAAAAAAAATGATTTGAGTAGTTTAGAGGTCATCTAATGTAACTGCTGAAGTACTGAACTGGGGAGCTTTCAGCTGATGTATGTTGTCAGAGAAGACTCTGGTTAACTGGGCAGAAGTGCACCCCAAAGGAGACACAGACTGAGGTACATAAGAGAGCAGCAAAGCCTTTTAATTAACCCCATTGAGCTGGACAATGATTTATAATGGAAGTAGACGCCAAAAAACATCTGTCATGTGTGGACTGAAAGGCCGGAGGCAGCAAAGGTCATATGTAAATCTTACAGTTATTCTGGTTTAAGCGCATTCCAGCTGCTTGAGGTCGGACAATTGCAACAATCTTGTTTGTTCAATAAGCTGAAGGCTCATAGCAGCACTAAAAAATTATCATTTTCACACAGTTGCTATCCTGAACTGAACCAGAATGTAACATAAGTCACAGAGCTGACTGAGTATGACTGCAGATACAACAATCCCACAAAGAGCTGTGTAAGTGCACAGCTTTAAGGGTGCAAGAGCCTGGCCCACTGTGTGTGGGTGACTCATTAATATGTCAGAACAGATGATGCACAGACCACAGGCTTGTAGCTGATATTGGCCACTATGGTGTTCAGTTTACCTGAATGCACCCAAACTAATATGTGACAAGATCCATGTGCACCAAAGCAAATGACATTTTGGAGAGATAAACAAGAGTTTTCAAGGGGAATAGAACCTCTGCTTTAATTATTTGATTTTGTCACCTCAATGCCACTTAAAATTTGTTTATTGCTTACTATTAATTTAATTAAGTGAATTTGCTTAAAATTTTCATCATTTGTGGCCTATTTAATATTGTCCTTGTTCATGATAAGATGGTTTTCCTTGAATTTTAAACACTGTACAGGAAAAAGTTAAAACAGGAAATCTACACTATATACACTCCACAGCTGGGACACTGGTCTTTCCCTCCTCACACTACTCTGCATTTGAAGCTTGAGATTCTATTAACTTACAATAGCAGCTTTCTCCTTCCTGATGAGAGGGAGTTAACTTAAATGAACAAATCCACCTTTCTCTGAACCATCTCTGCTCCAGAGAAGCTTTTCTTTTTCGTTGACAAGCACATATATTAGTGTCAGGTATAAGGTGCATGAAGATGGTTGACACAACTCATCTGACTATCAGCATCTGTAAAACTCACTCATGTACAGTATCTTGTTTGTTTAATTCATATGAAAGCTCAAGTGGAAAAATGGAAAGATATCAGCCTCTGCATCCTGTTTCATATATGAAAGATAGACATTGTTTTAAAATATCAGGCAGGCTCATGCCAGTAGTTTGATACCCACTATACATACAGTCAGGTCTGTGTGGATTGACCTATAAACCAAATAGTGGGGAATTAATCTTGAATCTGTAAAACAGCATATCGCAAATTTTACTAAGCAGGGAGCAACTGGAGTTGCAGCAATAGGTTTCCTGCTGCCAAAGCTCCATACAGACTGCAACTCATCAAATATTAAATATACAGAGCAGGCCAACCATCCTGATCAGAGGTATCACACCTCTGTGCGTTATTTCATCCAACTACAGTCAGAGACTTGCAAAAGGATTCGAGTCACTGACCACATAGCTGTTGTTTTTCATGCAGACTTCTTATAATGAACAATCACTCAGGTCTTAGAAAGCCAATGTGTCACACCATCTAACTCAGGGTTAAAAAAAAAAAAACAACAACAAACAAACAAACATGCCTACTCTAGTTTACACCAACAGCAAGCAGTTTTTAACCCATGAACCTGAGTTTATCGGAGGCTCATTATTAATGAAATGTTATGAGGCCCTATGAGCATAATACGCTGTCACCAGGGGCTTAGATTATAATAAGCATTGGCTCAGTGCAGTTAAATAATTCAACAAGCTGAGGGAGGCCTGTCATGGTGAAATAAACCTGTAAGAAAAAGAAATTAGAGAATGGATGGTGAAGATAGACAACTGCCTGTCAGCTGATGTGATTAACTGCCAGAGCTCACCACAGATTGTGTCAACTGTGTGTTAGCTTATGTTATTCAGATTTATTTAAAATAAAATATCATCACTTGGCTTCTTGTGGCAAAGTCGACTGTTTGAATCCAAGCAACACTGACCAAGCTGACTCATGAAAGACCTCTGTGAGACACTCACTACTACCTCATTGGCTCTAAGAGACATAAAAATGACAGGGTGACATACCATAATGCACCCAAGTTGCAGACAAAGCCAGTTTCTATTTTTGTGAGGAACTATTTTCTGTGATCAAACTACAGTAAGAGGGACATTAAAACCCAAGCTACTCCTTAATGTAATTACACATACATCAGTGTTACAGCCTACTACACTGCGTGCTTCATGGACCTCAGCGGGCACCATAAAAATTTCTAAGTAATGTGGTTAACTAATCTTATGATGTCAACGTGCTGCCAGAGCGAACACTAAATACTCTGATTCATCCTAGAGTACTTCTTCCTGCAGACAAAATCATATACCAAGCCTGAGTTTGTGTGTGTGATGAAGGATAAATATATCATGTATAGTATAAACCAATGTAAGGTGCTGTTTAAATATTTGGTTCGAAGCAACAGACATTTTGGGAAAGCACTGGCGTTTTAGCACAGAATTAGCATGAGCCCATCAAAAAGGAGTAAACAGCTAGCTTGACCCATGTATCATTTCTTCTGTGTTTAACAGCTGTCTTTATGCTAAGCTAAACTAGGCTAGGCTTCATATTTAGTGTGCAGTCGTGAGAGTGGAATCAGTCAATCTTTTTGCCAAAGTATACAACAATAAATCAAATCTAAAGACTGTTGCCCTCTTTTAAAAGCTAAAAATAGCTTGACCATAAAACTGTATTACATCATGAACCATAAGGCCTTGTCCAAGTTACATTCTTGAGAGACAGGCAGCATGCGAGAAGAATGAGGTTGCAGATGGAATTTCCCCCATATCTTCTTTCTCTCTGACATCATGTCCAGTGGCTGGACTTTAATGCTACCGCTCCCTAGCTATCAAACATGTCTGACAAGGTGATATTCAGGTGTCAGAAGTCTGAGGTGGTGGACTAGCAGTGTACATTTAAGGAACTTTACAAACAGCAGTTCCCCTACAAGACCTTAACAGAAAATAGGCCAACACAGGGGTATTTCTCTACATGTAAAAAAGGGGGAAGTTCAACAGTTTTATTTCTCTTTTCACTAGTCAGTTCCTGCATTTATGCAAGTCATTTCAGGTTTCAGCCATCTCATATGATTGTTTGTTTAGTCAAAGCATATGAACATTGCCATCTTGTGGTTATGTCTGAGGCACCACATTCCACTGACCTAAGAAGAAAGATTAATTCCATAAAAATGTCAGATATTATGCTATTTTTAATCCTGTAGGAGTTAGTAGGCGAGTAAAGTTTAATTGAGTTTGCATGTGTGGGCATGTACATTAAAGCTCTGGGTAAAAAAAAAAAAATCCTATTAGTTCAGTTATCTCTGTAACAGAGATGTAAACCACTGGATTCCCTGTCTCTTGCAAGGCCAGTCTGAAAGCTTTTTGAAACTGGAGTGCTGCTTTCGAAATAGGATAAAAGCTCAGTTCTTCTTTTTGTGCAGCCAAATCAATATTCAGCAGCCCATTAAGGTAGGCGGGTACATCTTGGACAAGAAGCCGTGTCTAATGCCTGAGGAGCTTGTCCTTACTAAAGAGATCACAGAACAGTTCGCCATTGTTGTCCTTGGTCATCATCACACTCCTCGGCTGCTTCGACTAGTAATGGTGACATCATTGTCACAGGATAAGAAGGCTACCAGGAACTGTTTCAACCACGGCTACACCGTCTGCAGTCTATGTGCTCACACAATTTACCATATAACTCAAGTCCTCTGCAGCTTTAAAACTATCAAAGTGGAGAGGAAACAGGGCAGAAACATGACAAGATGATGTCTCTATAGCAATTGCACATGCTTGAAACAAACAAAAAGACTCCACACTGGAGTATATTTGGAAAGTCTTGTTCTGGATAATTGCTTTCAGTGGATTGAAGTTTCCAATTATCCGCAGGCCTCTTACAGTGTTCCCACCATGGGAAAACTGAAGGGGAGGGGAAAGAGGGTGGGTGAAGGGCTGGTAGGTCCAGCTGGTCTGACAAACTCAAAGCTCGTAACGCTCCCCTTCCCTCTGTGTCACAGCCAGCTCCACTGAACGGAGCCACTGCAGTTGACCAATGAAATCATGTTTGTCTGTCCCATGGTACAAACATCTTAGGCCAAAAATGTAAACATCCATCTGGCAAACATTTAGACTTGCCACAAAATAGGTTTGATCAACAATAAAAAGGCTATTCTGTCAAACATTACAGATAGAGTATTTGTAGAAACGAAGAGTAGCTGTAAACACTCATTCATATTTATCCTCAAACAGTTCCCAATGAGCATTTAGGACTCTTTCCTGATGCAGCTCTCTCCATTTTTTTTCTGGATATTCTTAGTCTGAAGCTATGTTAGTGGAGTAGGTGTCCACAATGTGGAGTTAGATAATTAGCGGTTGCTGTACTTTTTCATATCCAGGGCTAAGTTTGCATTTTATTTTCTTTATCGATTGACAGTGGTGAATAATAGCCATCCCAGTTTCCAACAGCCCAAGTTTATATATTTTTATAGTGACTTAATTTGTTCCAACAATCATCAAAAATCTAATAATGTACTAGAAAGAGAAAGAGGAAGAAAGGGAAACTGAAATTTGAGTTTTCTTCTGCTTATACATTGCTTGACAGCTATTTGAATTCATTTTCACCAGTTGTTTGGATTCAACACCATTGACCTCTGGTCTGAGGTAGAAGGACGAACAAATTGAAATATTTTCTCTCAGTGCAGTTATACAATACAGATACTCCTTTTTTTCCACATTTTCTACACTCAATATTTGAGCCAGTGGCACAGCTAACATCGCTGACCTGGGGTCAATTCCATTTATCTGGTAATGGGGGGAGGGTAATAATTGTTCCTGCTATCTGATCTGTACAAATTGTCAAGATTTTCTGTGCACACACACACACACACACACACAAAACACGGACACACACTCACAGGCCATCAGTGGAGTCACATGCCGGCTGACTGACAAAATGGGGAGTCACTCTGATCTATGGATAGTAAAGGCTGCATGTATCCAGGCTGCTGCTAACATCATATGAGTTGGGTCATGCTTCTGCAGTTATAGTATGAGTGAGCTACATATTTAACTTTCCTTTCCGAAGAGGTTCATACTAGCAAAAAGTGCAAACGTGCAAACAATTTGTCATACTACCATACTACCAGCTGGAAGCCACTTTTATTTCAGATGACAAGCAACGAAAAGAAAAGTAAACACTTCACTATTACCTCAGAGGGAAGGGTAGAAAATGTTACGAGAAATAAAGTAATACTAAGTCCTAAAACTTTATTTTAAAGACACCAGGACTTACCCTGTTCCCGGCTGTCATCAGCAGAGTATATTCCCTGGCGTCAGAAAACGGCAGGATCCCGGTGAGGTTAGAAAAACATTATTATCCCCGGTGCCAGATGGAGACCAAACGGCAGGAACAGCTTCATCATCATCGGCGCTGTCGCCTCCCGCTGACTCCTCCGTGAGCTTCCTGACACCGGGCTGCTGTTTTCTCCGGCCGGGGCTGTTGCGTGGGGAATTCCTACCAGTCACATTTTCCCGGGAAATGATTGGCCCGGCCCGAAGTTTAACCGTGGCCTGCTGGATATTATGGGAGACCACAGGGAGTCGGGATAGGAATTAGGAGAGTTGAGCAATGAGCGTGGAAGGACGGTGGGGGAAACGTTACGGAAATTAAGATAAAAAAAAATAAAAAAGTTATTCGAAAGCAGCCAGGAGGTTAAATTATTATTAATATTTTTTTTTTTTACACTTTACCGTTTAAAAACAGTTATCTGTTTCTAGGCGACAGTGAATGGCGATTAATATTTATCAAACCGTCACGCACTGACAGGTGTGGCTTTACCGGCAGACAAACAACACTATTTTACCAAATACAATAAATTAATAATAATAATAAAAACATTTTAAAGTAAAATCACGGTCAACACAAGAAGGGAGGTTAAAGTGGCAATCTTACGGGAATGTTGGAGCCCTGCTGATACGAGAGCACTTGAGGTTAACTCCTCAGAGGGCGGGGCCTGCAGCAGATTGCCTGGAAACGGTGACTGGATGTTGGTCAACGCTGCGTCAGATAATAACCTCCATCAGATTATAACCTCCGACAGAAACACTTGTCGGTGACTATATGCTCACAAAAACGATGACGTCTCCTGCTGAGAAAGTTACGGGAACAAATTTCCTCATGGCAAAAGGTAGTTCCCATACCGGGAGTCGAACCCGGGCCGCCTGGGTGAAAACCAGGAATCCTAACCGCTAGACCATATGGGACGATGCTATCTTTCGGGGAATTACATTATATTACTTTTAGTTAGTGCAATGAAAGCAACGCCTATTATAGCAATATAGATCAAATATCCTTGTTACTGAGGGATCAACTGCTCAGGGGCCCCAGACCGACTAAAGAACACTAAAATATTTTATGTTGTGTTCATGTTCACTGCGACACTATCGTTTTTGGTTTATTATTTCTGCGTTTATTGTTGTCATTATTTATTAATCCAATTAAAGAGAGAGATATGTGATTTCCAAATTAAAGTTACAGAGTACATTTTGTATGTTGTGGTGTATAATTTAGTGTAGAGTTTTAAGTACCATCTAGTGGTCCACTAACGTAACTGTAAACTTGAATACAGGATTTAAGCCATAAGTACCTGCACTACTAGTTTCCACGGTTTATCGCTAAAGTAATGAATTGACTGCTGAAGATTGATTGGTGAAGATCAGTAGGCATGTATTGGGAAGAGGAGACGGATAATACCTTAAATGCAGAAAAATATTTGTCGTGTTCAGAAAAAAACTAAATATGGGCTCTAAACATATGACGTAATTTTCGCTGGAATGGTTCAAGTATAGAGACGGGGTACTGACAGCTAAATAAAATGTTAAACATTTTTTATTAACCAGCTTAAAGTGGTTTACAAAAGGAAGCAGATATATTTAGAAATGCCACGCTCGGTGGTACTGTTATTTCGCGTTTAAATGGATTTACAGCTGGGGGATATAAAGTCACTAGACTTTAATATCCTCTTTGGAATCGAAGTGGTAGGGTCCTCAGACTAGCTAAGGCAGCCAAATATTTGACAAACTAGCGATCGTCAGCTAGGAGTTGAAATAATACACCGTCAAAAACACATTTCCTTGACTCACACTCGTGTATTGCAAGGATTTAGTTTTCTGTGTCAAAGGATGTCAACTCCAGCAAGACGACGTTTAATGAGAGATTTTAAACGGTAAGTAAAAAGAAAACAACAGTGGCCAACGTTAGCAACCGAGGGCTAGCTTGCTAGCGTTAGCCTAAACGGCAACACAAACCCAAGCACCACTGATTAATATTTCACACAGACATATAAACCCTGGAGGGTTATAATCCGAATGTTATCTTCACTAAAGGGTTTTATATCTTATTATTGACACCATCGATTTCAGACTTGACTGCTAAGATATTGACAGATATCGATAATTCACGTCATTTGATAGGACGCTGACACCAACGTTAGCAAAGCATCCATAAATATTAACGACAATTTTGTGTAACTTGCTGGCTTTTGTAAGATCGTGATTGTTTATTTATGTTTTTAACACAATCGATTCTATCGGAATTATTCACTGAAAACAGCTAAGGGACATGTTCCTACATGATCTGTGTGGCAATTGGTGATGCAACTTAAGTTATTTGCCAGATTGCTCTTCACAGCAGGATGAAACGTTTGGGAAGATGTTGGCTCTCCACACACACTGATCTAGACAACTCCCATTCAGCGACCTTGATAAATCGGTGTCTAAGCTTGAGGATAAGAGGCCATCTGCCATGCAGTCACTGAAAACTTACAGGCACTCAGATCAGTCTATTGTGACACATGGTTTATTATCCCTGATCCACAATATGGTCCAAGTCTCAGCACTGATGCCCAAGACCTAATATTAGTTGGTTCCCTGCCAAACTCCATCTTCATTGAATTTTTTGACGATATCCCTAATGGATTTAACTGCTAAATATTCATGTAGGAATGTGGATGTAATTTCATTCTTACTAAATTACATCATGCCAATTATTTGTGATGAGAAAAACAAATATTCCAGACGCCTATCTAGTATAATAACAATTGTACAACATATATCTGCATTCCTCCTAAAGTTCTTAGGTTAAATGAACTATTTTTTATATTTAAATAATATTATCTCCATGCTAAGTTGAAATTTTGTCATCTGTTAGTAATAATTAGTATGTATAGCCAATATGTTCTGATAAAAATGCTATAATGAATGCCAACAAAATAATTCCAGGCCTTATCAACCCCAGTGGTCTTTATGTTAATGGTCAAGCAGTAACTGCTGAAAAAGAACCCAGTGGGGCTTGTATCTTTCTTTAACAGTCAACAGGCCTTGCTGTTTTGGAAGGATATAAGGGGCTTCAGTCCCACTTTTTATACACATATATATGTATATGTATAAATATTTATTTAATTACCTGCTCTACTGACCATATAATTGGGGTCTAATAGAATCTGTCAAGTGGTAATAGGTTTCTATAGTTAATGCTCTGCATTTGTGATACCATTGTGTTTCTGCTGGACCCATTAGACTGCAAGAGGATCCTCCAGCTGGCGTTAGTGGGGCCCCATCAGAAAACAATATCATGGTATGGAACGCTGTCATTTTTGGGTAAGTCAAATTGAGTTATTTACGACTGTAATAAAGTAGTAGACATTAAAAAAATAAGTAGGATATGTTGCTACGGTATATACTGCTTTTGGACTCATGGGAAAGCGTAGTTCATTTCATCAGGTCCTGAGAGTAGTGCAAAGAGTAGGAAAAGTTTACGGGTTTTTTTTCAGAAGTTGGTTTACAACCTGTCTATTTTCTGTCTTTTAGACCTGAGGGAACCCCTTTTGAAGATGGTAGGTCCTCTCTGAAGCCTGTTATATCCAAATATGCATCCTCCAGTGATATGTCTCTTTCCACTCCTACTATGACATTAACCTTTCAAATATCATCAGAAACATCAGGATTTGGAAGTTAGTCATTGTGCTGATAAGGTTATGAGAACATTTTAACTGCTGTCTTGAAAATACATCAAGTGAGAGTTTGTTTTGTTAGGAAGCAGCAACCACTTGAGTGTCATGCACAGTGGCAAGGACATTTATATGAACCCTTCTTAATTTATGTCTAAATTTGCCAACTGATATTGTTAGATCATCATTTAAGTTACAATATTGAATCAGTGCAAATGTTTTAAATAATAAAAAAAAAACACAATTGTATTTTTATTGTCCAAATATCTTTAAAATATTTACAAAACAGGTGGGAAAAAGTGTTTTGAATATGTCCAGATGACATGAGCCAGACCTAATTGGAGTCAAGATTTAGTAAACCTCTGGTCAAAACAATGAAACAACATTAATGTGGGTTGCAGCTACCTCACTTATTAAAAATACAGATTTTGAGTTTGATATTCTATAAAAATAAGAGATATCTGTGAATACTTAGGGTCAAGAATTGTTGATTCGTGTAAAGCTGTTACAAAGTTTGGTCCAAAATTCCTCCTGAATAATATACATGTCTTCCAAGCAGCTACATGAAGAGTTACCGATGGCGTTTAACCAGTTATTAAATCCGAGGGTTCATTAACCTTTCCCACTCTGAATGTCGAATTGGTTTGTTCAACAAAGCCTTGAGTTTATGATTTAAATGAATATCAGATCGCATTTCATGACCACTCTGGAAATCCAGGTAAATCCAAAGGGCTCACATACTTTTTCTTGCCACTGTAAACATCCACGGAACAACCAGGGAGACTGACAATATTTGCATTTTCTGTTTGATCTGATGATGTCAATGCAATGTCATGTGTTAATTTTACAAAATGCCATTATTCCTCACCTTCAGGAACCTTCAAACTTACCATTGAATTCACAGAGGAGTATCCAAATAAACCTCCAACGGTGCGATTTGTCTCCAAAATGTTTCATCCAAATGGTAATTGAACTACATCAGTTACAGCAGTTATTCATCCCAGAAAAAAGTACTTGTCTATATCATCCATCTAATAAATATGTATACTCTTCCAGTCTATGCAGATGGCAGCATATGCTTAGATATACTTCAGAATCGTTGGAGTCCAACCTATGATGTGTCTTCAATCTTAACTTCAATACAGGTAACACTCCTCTATACACATGAACAAAAAGGATGCAGTCATACACATAATGACAGTATGATGGAATAATACAACTAGGAACTGACCCTGACATTTTCTGCTGCATATTTGAAGTCTTTACTGGATGAGCCAAACCCAAACAGTCCAGCCAATAGCCAAGCAGCCCAGCTGTACCAGGAAAACAAGCGGGAATATGAGAAGAGGGTTTCTGCTATTGTTGAACAGAGTTGGCGTGACTGTTGACCCCGGTTAACGTTCAAGCATGAACAGTGTCCAGCCCCGAATCAAGAATTCATCGATCAAGACAAAAACTGATCTTACAGAAATAAAGTTACACATCTTAAATCCTTCTCAATATATTTGTCCCATAACTGTTGCTAAGTTTGTATGCTGTTGTGTTGTGGCATTCACTCCTGCCAAATGCTATTGTTGCGCAATAGCGTGTGTTTCTTAAAAGTTAATGTACCTTGTTATATCTGGGTTACTTGCTACATGCCCTGAGTCTTTGCTTTACACACACAAAATAAAAGAGGCAATAGCCTGTTGCGCTCTATTGTCAGTTTTTTCCCCGTTTTTTTTTTTTTTTTTAACAAGGCTGGATGAGTCAGTGACAGTCAGTTAGATGTGCGAGCTGCATGGTTTGCTGTGTAGATACAACAGATAATATTTACAAAAAAACAAAGCTGTTTGTGGGCGTTTCTCCTTCTGTTTCAGCAGTCTCACTCCTGGTTTTATTTGTTTTGGGTTTTTTGTGTGTTTTTCTTTGTTTTTTGAAAGCCTTTCAGTGAGATAAACAAACCTGACATGTTCATCCATCCTGCTAACAAGTTATAAACTCAAAAGATGCCTTTTTTCCCCAACTGTACTTGCCATGACTTGTTTTTCAAAAATGTTCTAGATATTGGTGTTTCAACAGTGAAATAAGACATTGAATACACTCAGCGGGCACTTAACTTTGTTCCATGCACAGTTACATAAATCTGACATTTAAAGGCTATGTGAGAAAATTTTTATGCTATTTTACAATCTTAAAAATCAGCTGTCATAATGAGCTGATTACTGATTAAACAGGACTGTGTCTCTTTTCAGATTATAAAACTTTGCACTGGTAACCCATGTAACAAACTGTACATTTTCTTGTAAATAAAATAAATATACATCACTTATCTTTGTTCCTTTTTACACCTGCAGTACAAAAATGTCCATTTGATGTTGAGCCTGTTGATAAGTTTTAATTTATTCAGATTTTACAGCTGTGAAAACAAGCAGACAAGTTAACTGTACTCGCACAAACCAACACATCTGACATTTAACAAAGATCACAGCTTACAGTTTCCATGTGAAGGTTTTGACACCATGGATGCAGCTTGTACTTGTAAAATGATCTGAGGTGTTATAAGAGCCAACAACATTGCAGGTATTTCTGAACAGAGATGTATCACTACAGTGAGACTTTATGAGCACCTAGCTACAGTTTGATAATGCCTCTCAAATCCCTTTATGAGTCAACTGTCTACAATATTAAGTAAAAGCAGTGACAAGCTGCATATTGTGCCAGGTTCCTTAAGTAGCCACAAACCAAAAACAAATTTTGGTGACAAAGACATTGTAAAGTCATTTTTTAAAGTCATGAAATAACTGAAGCATCATCAGGACATGATACCACAAAGCACTGACCACAAGCTAGTGCAAATGTGAAACAATTCAGATGTGGAATGGCAGGAGACGGAAAAAAGAGAAATACAGACTTTAGCTTTAGCTCCTGCTAAAGCTAAAGTAGACTTCATGGCAGAGGAATGCAGAAACCACAGATGATACCTGAAAGAAACGCATGTGTTTGTGTGTTTTAAGTTTGTCACTCACAAGTATAAACTCTGCAGTTACACTCCAATGTGATTTTTTCCATGCCCATGACAGTTTTTTGCCTTTTTGTCCAATTTTTCTTTGCATGCAAATTAGTGAGAAGCCTGAGGTTTCACAAGCTCATATCGTCCCACCTGTCCTTCCTGTAAGAGCTGACCAATGAGCTGGTCTCTGTGTACTTTGCGACTGACAACAAGGAACCTTTGCCGTCCTTGTCCATACGACTTGCTTCGCAGACCGTACTTTTGAGAAATCTGATGGATCTGTTTGCGTTCATCATTGGTGAGGTCAGTGGAGAAACGAAGATCATCCTGACGGTCTGAACTGGCGTAATTACGAATGATGTCCTCGATATCGCGCTTGCTGAGCTGATTTCCAGTTTTGTCCGTGTCCATTCCCATACCCAAACCCTCTCTGGAAAACTGCTCCTTCACTCTGATTGGTTCTGCAATGCCCTCGCCATCTCTTCCCAGTCCACCACCCTTCCAGCCCATCTTACGGAGCAGCTGGTTTCCGATGTTGTCCTCCTTTATTTCCTGTCTTGTGGCCTCTTCACCAGAGTGGGCCAGGATCTGGGATCTGGATATGGCGTCACCATGACCTTCTTTTCTTAGGTTGGATTTGACCACAGCCTGTGTTTGTCTCAGGGTGGCCAGGGCCTCCATTGCTGCAATGTGCTTCACAATTTTCTTAGGTCCAATTCCCGCTGCTACATACTGTCCTTCTAGGTAAACTTCACACCTCCAGCGGTGATCAGGCAAAACGGTGAATTTGTAATCAGCTGTCACTTTATTAAACTGTGCTGTGTCATTGATGATACAGATGGCATTGTCAGAGTTTTCTAGGATCACCAACTCGCTCAGATGCTTCTTTTTGCCACCCTGTTGCCCAAAGCGTCCTCCTGAATCTGACTGGTTATTTCCTCTGGAGTATTGTGATTGTTGATATTGCTGCTGCTGTTGCTGCTGCTGCTGCTGCTGCTGCTGTTGTTGACGTTGAGCCTGGTTCATGCGAAGTTTTCTCACCGCCTCTTCAGCCGCTGCATGTTTTGAGCTCTTTTTAGTGCCTGTTGCTTGTGCCACCAGCTCATCTTGCAGAAACACACTGCACAACCAAGCGCTATTGTTGGGGAGGAGATCAAACTTATAGTCAATCTTCATGCGATTAAAAGCTGCAGAGTTATTGAGTATGCATATGGCATCATGAGCATTGTCCATGACCACAAACTCTGTCCAGTGCTTCCGTTTGTCAGGCTCGTATTGGCCCTTAGAGCTGGGCGTCGGTTTATCCTCTGGGTTGCGGAGTGCAGGTAAGAAAGCTGGGGTCGGGCTGTGCATCTGGCACACAACCATATCGTTGACTATTGAGTGTCTATATTTGCGCTGAACAACACGAACTTCAACTGGCTTCAGAAAGAGTTTTACAGCCTGCTCAGAGGCCCTGTCCCTTGCTCCATTTTTACTGCCGGAGTAGCCAGTAGCCAGATACACGCCCTGACATCTCAGCTCACAGGCATAACCGTCTGTTGGTACTTTCCTGTTCTTCGGTAGGTCAGCTTGAGGAATATCCTTCAAGTTTACATAAATATACTCAGGGTTGGTCTTGCAGGCCTGAATGCTTCGGCTCAACATGAAATTATAGTTTGGCGAGTCACTTCCAGTCATATACATAGGGTCCCTAAAAGCAACACCCAATGCAGAGGCTACATTGGCAATCAGCCTTTGCTTATCATCTAATGTTGACTGGGATATTGGAAGAGGCTGTGATGAATAACTTAACTGAGATGTGGAAGGGCTGCTCCTGCCCGGGCTGTTGTAAACTCTACTGAACAGCCTGGCTGATGAAGGCCGGTCCTGATAACTGTACCCCAAACCCTGACGTGCTGAATCCCAGCCTCCTGATCTGCTTGCTCCGCCATATCCATTGTACCTGTACGACTGAGAATAGTCCGAATTTCGAGAGCCGTGGGTTTCATACTTGGCTGTATAGTCCTGCTGAGGTTTTGCCATGAAGTTAGCAGTGGAGCCACGTCCTCCATAACCTAAGCCACTTGTGCTACCTGAAGAAAACTCTCTGTCTCTGTCCCGGTCTCTATCTCTATGGGAGCCCCAAGAGTCAGAACTGTACGATGGCACTCTGTCAAAAGCAGGCCTCAGAGAGGAAGAGCCCTGTGCTCTGCTGGTGCCGCTGTAGGAAGAGTGCTCAGAGTCCCATTGTCTTACACCATACGAATCATTTCTCCTGCGCTCCTTATCATTCTCCTTCTCATCAGTGCCAGTTCCTCCACTGCTTCCACCACTGACAAAGTGAACAGGCTCAAATCGGGGTCTGGAACCAAATTTTGTCACAGGCATTTTCCTCATGGGCTCGTCTTCTGCAATAAAATGACAACGGTAAATTGTTGGAACCTCTTAAAGGATGTTTAATTAATGGCAACTGGAGATGAATCACTTATCACAGATTCACATAAAAGGGGAAACTTGAGGGAAATCTCATGAATTGAGTCAATGAGTCACCACAGTTGTTTCCTCAAACATGATGTTGTGGCAGAACTAAATGGATGAATTTCTAAGGTAAGCAGACAGTTCAACATTTGTTTTTTAGTCGACACTCATAAAGCAACGAAAAGAAAAAGCATTTGTCTCCTTAGACATATTCACTTTGTGGAAGTAGAAGTAAACATTATATCCCATTTTGCCATGCATGCATTACTGAACCCATTTTCACCATTGTAAGAGCTGCACAATTTACTGTGATAATATGGCAGTTAAGTTTTTGAACATGAACTGTGACATTGTGAGTGGCACTAACCTGTCCAAAAAGTGCTACACAAATTATTAAGTACTGTCTCCACTTCTCAACTCTGTCACTGCATGAAGTTTTTGATGTTTCAGCAATAAACTTTTACTCAAGTATTAACCTTTGCGCACACATCATGAGACTCATAGAAGTGTTATATAAAACAATTGTAGGATATTTGGATATAAAGACACAGTGGTAGGGCATGAGATAACAGATATCAGATCTATACTCACTGCCATCAGAACAAGTAGGTCTCTTTTTTGCTTCAGAAGTAGGACTTGGGTCAAAGGAGGGCATTTCGATATTGTCAGTCCCTTGTGCCATCACCAACACGTCCAAATCAAATCCCGGCCATACCTGTTGGTGCATTCCAATAAAAAAGTTAGATGTGAAGTGAATAGATGGCATGCATAAAAAGACCCAACTATGACAAGTTACCACTAAAGAGGCTGAAATATTCCAGCGGCACCTGCAAGCAGCATAGTGAGATTAAACTTATTATCATTAGTTATTATTATTGAATTGTTAAAGGGCCAGATGGATGACAACTATCTGAAGGAACTTATAAACTCATAACTGACAGTTGTCAGTTGGGGTTCAATCTTAGGTAGGACAGCAGCTTATCCAATATATAGAATTATTTTTGCATTTCTCCTGGTAAAACCAGTGAAACAACACTTGGGTGTATGAGCATCCTTCAGCTGAAGATGATTCCCCAGTGAAACTTTTTTTTCCATATTATTAAAACCACAAAAAAACCTTAACTTTCATTTCTTGCTGAGAAATTTCCACCACAAACTTGGCAACGGGGACAGGATTGGTAGAGGGAGCCCTGGTCACCAATCCAATCCTGACTCAAGGGAGAAAGAGTCAAATGCACTGAGAAGTGATTTATATCATTTCACAGCCAGGCAAGAATTTGGCATATTGGCCCATAGGGCCCATATAATCACTTGCTGATGGACGTGTCATGGCTGTTTGCTGCAGTAATTTCAGGATTTCTGTGTATCCCTTTGCTGCATCAATTGGAACATTTTCCTGTTTGTTTTAGAAACCCGGATATGACGAGTTACATAGAGAGGCTAAAATATTTCATAGAAAATAAACACCCCCTGCAAGCAGCATGCTGTGACTGAAATACAAATCATGTTTCTACACAGACAGACACTTACTGGATATGATTTTAAAAAATGAGCAGCATTTCATGCTGGTTATGTCAATAAATTTACATAAATCACATTATTGTATGTATATATGGTAATATAATAATTGCATGATTTTTTTGTGGGTGTTTGTCCTGTAATGACTCAATGTCCTCCATTAAAGGGCACTTTATATTGATGGATGACAACTATCCGGAAGAACATATAATCACCATTGATGCCTTCTTATCCTATACACACACACATATTAATAACTGTTGGTCAGACCTCTGAGCCAATACTCTGGTGTATGAGCTCTGTCCTTCTGGTGGATATGACTCTTCTGCGAAATTTATTTTTGCTTAATAACAAAACAATAAAAGCTAAGTTTTGTTCAACCACATCTTTGCTGTCACATCATGCGGAGAAACCTCCAGCTCACTTCCAACACAAAGCCCGGACAGAGTGACGCAGTAGGCCGAAAGGGTCCATCTCTCTGAGGCAAACACGTTTATCAACATAAACATTGCGATTTTTTTAACATTTGAGTGTCTCATTCATGCGATACACGGTGTTCTTACCTTAAGGTGTGACCTTTGGTCCGACACCTGTCGCTGTCCTTTCGCCAATCAGTAGACAATGTATTAGTTTCTGTGAATATTATGATCGTGCTAGCTTAGCCCATTGACTGCTAGCGTTAGCCAGCTAGCTTCCAGCTAACTTCAGCCGCACATGTAGTATTTTTTTAAACTCCTATAAGACTCTTCTCCTTACAGGAAAGAAACTTTCACACTCGTGTCTTGTAGGCAGACATTCCAAGGACCGGTAGTTGAAATCTTCCGGGGAGATAGAGAAGCTCATTCAGCTCCAACAGGAAGCATCCATTTTCTGGTCCTGCTACAGGAAAGTCATGGCGGATGCCACCGCGCTGACCCACAATGCTTTGCCTCCGGACGGCTCGAGCTGAGCGGGCTGCTGTCACTTCGCTTCACGATGCAGGAAGTGGACACACGATCTGCAGCACCACGATGCAAACAAACAAACGAAGAAATAAATAAAGTAAGAATATCATAAAGAATTAAAACGAAGGAGCAATGCAAAGTTAGAACAGCAACTATTTGTTGCATCGAATCAGTGTTTACTTATGTATTTGTTCCATTTCTCATGTTGTGATGATGTTTTATTTAAGAGCAGAATAAAATTAGTTTTAGGTATTAAGAGTAAAGTGAGGAGGAATTCAAATACTTTTTTTTTTTTTTAAATTATAAGTCAACCAAATAAAAAGAACAGTGAATGGATTTTTCAAACACCACCAACTCTTCAGTTTCATGGCAAGTATGTTGTTTGGAGCTTCTGTAGGAACTGGCCACTGCTCCCTCTGATCTTAGACCAACTCTGCGATCTTGGCTTCAGGGCTCTGTGGGGTCCAGACTATCTGTTGCAGGACTCTTTATTATTCTTGCCCCTGAAAATAATTGTTTTGGACTCTGGCTTTGGGTTTGGTGCTGGTGTCATGCTGCAGAATTATTCTACCATCAAACAGTGCTGTGTTATAGCCACAAAAATTATAAACCACATTTGGATATAGTTAGATATGATTAAATGACTGGTCACTAAGATGATTTTCATAGTACGGCCTCCACATGAGTTTGTGTTTCACTGTCCATATGAGCAGCAGTGCTACTGTATCCTATCCCCCCCAAAAAATATTGTCAAAATGATCTTACGTCAACTTGAATGAAAGAGAAAAGCTTAGCAAGTTTGGATCACATTTTTTATTGAAAATGTACATCAATGGAATCAAACTAAAGTAAGATATTGAATACTTTGTCGTGTGGGAGAGATTTTGACTACAAGAGGTGATGACTGATATTAGAAAAATGTATGGCATTTTCTGACACCAAAAATGTTACTTTACACTCAGAGTCACGTCCAAAGATCAAAAGGTAATAAACAACAAGTCTCCACTTCAATACACAAAATATATCCTTATAAATTATATAAATGCATGAGTATTTTTGAATACTCCTATCTGGGATTCGGTTCAACTCCATCTTATTCTAATATTTGGCAGAATGAGAGCTGAGATCGTAGGACAGAGCAAATATACATGAATAATATGCACCATTTTGAAGAAAACAGCAATTAAGTTGAAATTGACTGCAAAATTGAGTCATTAGGGGGTAAAATCAAGTAGGTCAAAGGTCACAGCAGCAATGAAATGAAAAGATGCATGCAAAATATAGCATAGGTGAATACTAGAGTGCGTAATAAAAGGCCATGACATGGGACCTCCATGGTATTCAACAGTGACATGTAAACATGGGCACCATAAAATGAAGTGCTAAGTAAAATATTGCTTTGGCTTTTTGCATGATTATGACTAATTTAATTGTTTGATTTTTATTTCCAAAGAACCTGAAAGCTGGAGATTTTAATACCGACTAGATTCAAGAAAGCAATACATCTACTCATTATAGTACATTTCATAACACATTACACACAGTGAATTAAGTGCTTCTGTCATGGATGAATTACTGTTTAAGCAGCAAGCCTTAACATTTTAGTAGCATTTTATTCTAATGTGTGCTTTGTATTAAGAATCCGATTGAAAAGATGAGTGCATAGTGCAGGTCATTGCAATTCTATTTCAAGTAAAGATCAAATAATGATGTCAACCTATGAGCCATGGAAAAGTGTGAACCCCCATTGATGACTTCTATCAACTTTAAGAGTCGATTTATATACATTAAGACATGATAGCAGATTTAAACTGTGCCCGGTTCCCAACCTGCCAACCTGGTTTAGAGCTTCATTAGTTGGTCAGAAATACCATGCGAGTCCACATAAGGCCATATTCAACGAAAGTAGATGCAATGGTGGGAAAATATTTAAAAAAAGGTTGAGACAGGAAGAAAAACAGGAAGAGGTAAAGGGTGCTTAGTTGTTGCTGAAGCTGCAATCCCCTCTTCAGGTGGTCAAGACAGATTAAAAGAAGCTGAAGAGACAAAGAGAAAGAAAGCCAGCAGTTAGAGAAGTGTGCAAAGCAGACACAGCAATAAAAAAAATTCAGGGCTGGGGTCTAAGATTTAGAAGTGCGTATCATATATCAAGCACAGTGATGTCAGCGAGGAAATCATAAATAAAAATCAGATAAGATTCTACAGTCATTCAAATACACATCAAGCATGAACAATGACTGGACATTGTGCTCACTGACGAAACTGCATAAAATTTAAAAAAGTGAACAAACGTTGAAAATTGTGCTTTAAATCTATAATCGCCTTCTTCATTGTGGTCCATCTAAAATGTAAATGTGTTTTGCAAATTTTTCCAAACAGTATATGAACAAATGTACATATCAGCTCAATCTCAATTTAAGTGGAAAAAGGATGTTAGTCATGACTAAAAAAAAACAACAACAAACAAACCCCAAAACAAAACACGCACAAGCATAGGCAAGGTGGTGAGGTTAGAGCAGCAGTGAAACATGGATACACATTAACTCATATCACAGAGCAGGTAATTTTTAAGAAACCCTGATGGATGGAGTCCTCAAAGTCTCTGGTTGCATTTGGGGTACTCAGTACCCGAAAAGGCTGGTCCCTTAGCAAAGCTTGAGGGCTGAGGACCTACTCAGTGCAGAGCCAGGGATTACTGCAAAGAAAAGTGAAACCACACAGACTGATGAGCTGAGCGTTAGGACGAAGGAACAGCTCTACACTAGATGTACTTTGACCCTCAATGCATTTGGAACTTGTGCTTTTAATGCAGACGACTTCAATCCAAGATAAGTCTCTCTTCCACAAGACAGTAAGAGCAACCTTGAACCTCGAAGGGGTGAAAAGACAGGATGAGCAAAAAGAAATAAACATACCTGAAGATTTTGGGTCCATAGGATTGAGAATAACTAAACATTTTGATATGTCAACCAAACCCGTCAGGAGCTGAACAAGTACAAGAGGAAAATAAACAAAATTTACATTCATTCACTGTCTACCCTGTATGCCCATTGGGATTCCTTAAACGAATTAAACCCAATTTACAGTAATATTTCTCATAGACAATGATTATGGCCACAGTTGTAACATTTGGTGAAAAATTGGCCTTTATTTTCTTTTGAAGTCTTTTTTTTGTGCAACACTGATACAAAAAATGGATCCCTGCAGGACAACGGACATCATGATCAATGACTTAAGTTTGCCTTCATAATAAGTAAGATAAAAAAGGAGAGTTACAATTGCACTGACAACATTATTACATACTTAAAAAACATTGCATTTGTGTGTAAAAAAAAAAAAAAAAAAAAAAGTGCAAATGTGAAAGCAAGTACAATAAGCATATAAAACATGACAATGAATGAGGTATGGGAGAAGTGGCAAAGAGATTAGGCTCACATCTGCTCATCTGTCAGGTAATCTGTCAAAGTAAAACAACATCAGCAAATGGGCACAAATAGCAAAATAGAACTCTACGTCTTTTTTTCAGCTAGTTCAAAACTTGCATGGACATAACTACTGGAGCACAGAAATCACTGGGGTCGCCAATTCAACCAGGAATAAAATCTTAAAGAGTTTTTCACCATTACCAAATGAGCTCAACCCTGAGCCACTGACTAATCATTAACTAATGCTGATATTGATGTGGTTTGTAGTCTCAAGGTATGCAGTTATCCAAGGCCACCATTGCATTGAGTTTATATTAACAGATGATAAACTCCATTGTGCTTTCTGGCAGGTGTCTGACCACATTAGGACAGCACTCATGTCCCAGTGTCTGATGCTTGTTTCTCTTTAGACTCAATACATTTTTTGCCCATCACAACAGTAGTCATGTATGTTAATATTAAAAAAAGCTCACTCCATCATGCAATGAATATAAGACAAATATGGAATGCATTTTTTTGGTCAATTTGTCTGACAAGACAAGCTGAATAATCACTTGTACAAACCCAATTACATACAAGTGTCATTCAGCAAAAACAAGTGATGTAAAACTGACAGCAATGCCCAGCATCTTCCACAGAGCAGGGGGGAGGGGCACATGGAGGGTTGAATTATGAGGGGGTTGGGTGAGGGTGGGGAGGGGGTACGGTAAAAGGATGATGGGGTGGAAACTCATTCACAGCAGGATGGCCACAAGGGAGCACTTTTTCTACAGGGGTCCTAAGCTGGAAATGAGAGAGAAGGGCTGTTATTGCTTTCCTTTGAGTTAAAACATCATCACGACACACACCGTTTCACATGGGTGACATCACATCAACATTAGTGACAACAGATGGTATGCAGAGGAAATCATGCTTCCAAGGCAGCTCAATGGGTGCAAGTTTACAGAGGCGAGAGTTCAAGTATAATCATCTCCATCTTTGACTTATTTTCTGGCCCCTCAGCCTCTCAGCTTTAAACAATAAACCTGATTGTCTTTCTCGTGTCTCAGTATCATCACACAGCAGCTTGTTTTGACCTGTTATAACAGACTTGAGCTGCTTGAAGAGTTTACAGATTGTGAGACAGATGTCTTCTTTCACTTTGACCCTCCCCAGTGGTGGAGCCTCAATAACATCCCCCCTCTGTGGATTTTGCCTTTGTATCAACTCAAGAGGGAGAGGTGGCAGAGGGGGTCGTCATACGGCCATGAGATCAACTAAACATGTCATGTCTATAAACAGATACTGGCCCTGAGGCTGTTTGTCCTCTGGTGTGACCCGTTGAATGGCTCATTGTGTGAGACCAGGGATGGGCTGGGAAAGACTTGGAAGAGCCACAAAAAGGAGACTGTTGTGGATTTAGGGAGGTGGATGGGGAAGTACATAAAAATGTTGTGCAGTAATACATTTAAGTGGTTGATTTAGAGGCTGGCACAAGGACAGTAAACACTGCCAGTGACAGGATAGATGCAGATGTTGCAGATGAGGCTGCACACATTGCTCATATTTAAAGAACACTAATGGGCAAATTAAATGCATATGAATTTAGATAATATTTGAAATAATCAATTATTTGACATTTTAACAAATAATCAAATTTACTGCCAATTCAATTTCCTTTGATCAACTCATCACTGCAACTCTAAAAATCAAGAATATCCACATACTGGATTAGATGTTCTAAGGCCCAACAGGGATAATATGTCCTTTTCCCAGTCCAATAAAGATTTTGTAGCTTTATAACCAGATTTTTCAAATAATTATGTTATTGCTGGCTTGAATTTCAAAAACATTTCACATATCCAACCAATTCATGTGCGCTCACTTATACTTAACATGGTTTTCTTTTTTGTGATGGTGTAACTCAAGGAGGGAGTCTTACCAGAAAAGGTGCCTCATGCAGCATGCATCAAGTGCAGGAGGAGTTAACTGGAAAACATTATGGATGCAACATAGGTGACACATGCACTCACATTACAGATTCACATCTATGCAAGCATAAATCAATATCTGTGCCTCCTGCGGGCTGACAAAAACACAAAAGGTTAAATACAAATGAACATAATTATTATTCAGTTAACATTTTAAGTGCAAGAACTTTCATCAGTTTCAACCAATGACCCACAGACAAAGCTCAAGTGTCACAGCTGCCCTGTTTGGAAGAGCACTTTTTCAGGCAGAGCTCATAGAGAGAAGAAGTGGCTGTGAAGAAAATACATTAACAAGGGGAAAGAAAATAAAGCAAAAACAACCTTCTCAGTGCAAGTGTCTTCTTCCTTTTCTAACAGGCACGGAGTGACATCAGCTTAAACACACAACCAGGAGTTCATTACCAACATGAAAGGACCAACAACATCAGCAGCCCACTGCAACTATACTTGAATACATCTGACTGCACACACTGCCTCCTGTACAGTCATGGTTTCAATAAAAACCATTTACATAGTGTGTCAAAAGGAACAACAGAATTAATGTCAGAAATACTAAGAAACTGATACACAGCACCTGGCCATTTAAGTAACTAAAACTGATGGGGTTCCAGGATGCTACTAAAACAATTACCAATTGTGTTCTGGAAAAGACGTACTTCACTTATCTGCTGATTTCTAATTATTGAGCAATTATTAACTAAGCTCTAAAAAGGACCTTTCCACAAATCTGTTCTTGGCATTTCATTTCAAAACTTGAACCCTTAGCACCGTGTAATTGGTGTGTGATGATTTCTGACTGAGACTCATTTCAACACTGGTTACAGTTGGCTAACTTTCAGCCTACTCGGTAAATATCTCCAGACTCTCCCCACCCTGTTCCCCTTATTTTGTTAAAGTGGAGCATTTAGAAAGCAGGTTTGGGAGAATTCCTTGGTTGGAGCCAGTGCCTTTATTGATTGTATCCTGGAAATTACACAAATCTCTGGTGGATTTTCAAGTAATGTCAGACACAAGAGGAGCTTGACAAAATTGGTGGCACAGACTAAAATTAACTATCTTTGTTCAAACATGTATGGATTGGACTGAAAGTTCAGAATACAGCTCCTTGTTTTGCTAGCAGGGACTAAAGCATGACGTACAACCCATGGATTTGAAAGTTTATCTACAATTTATGTTAATGTGCTTAATGTGATGTTAATATGAAATCTTGAAGGCCATTCTCTGAACAGACCCCACAGTTTAATTCGACAAATCCTGGAATATTTGTTAGGTAACATGATTTTGTGTCAACCTAACTTTTCCAAACCACATACCACCATTGTCTCCTGGAATAAGGCTCAAAAGACAGGGGCAAGAAAACAATACTTACTTTTTCCTCTCTTTGTCCCTCTTGAGTGTGGTGGAGCCCCCTGCCTGCTGAGCTTGGTTCTGCAGCAGCTCTGCTGCAGTCTTTTTCTGTTTGAACGTGTTGAGCTCATCATCCAGGGACTTTTTCTTCTCCTCCAGTTTCTTTTTCTCATCCTGGTGGAGCTTCTTCAGCCGATCAAATTTCTCATGTAGCTGCATGGCAGTGACAAAAGAAACATACATTTGTGCTAATAAACACAGGAACAGAAATTTCAAACAATTGTCAGCATGAGCATTGTATTTCAGGATAAGGGAAGTTCCAATTGAAATAATTATACCTCCTTTTCTGCTTCTTTGAGCTCGGCCTCCTTCTCTTTGACTCTTTGGACAAACATTTGCCTCATTTCTTCTTCTTTCTTCTGCAGCTCACCCATGAACTCATTCCTCTTAGCTTCATATGTCTCTTGCAAACTGGGAAAGGAAAGGGATAAAATGAACAGGAGAGACACTACATTGACCACACACACGAGTAAAACCTAAACTCAAACAGTTGATATCCCCCAAAGTCTCAATTAATAATGCAGGTAAAAAAAAAAATCCAAAAAAGAAACATCTGAAAAGGTAGAAATAAGCAGATGTAGGTATGAGGCTTGAAGATAACTTAAGACCCAAGTCAACCTGAAAGGCTTGCTGTCGGGATCTGTGTCCTTAAAGCCCATCTCCTCCAGTTTGCAGCGGCGGTAGAGCTCATAATGGCGTGTGTGAGTTTGCTCTCGCAGGTCCTCCATGTTGACTCTTATCAGCATTTCTCGCAGTTTGACAAAGTCACAATGATTTTCATTTTCAACTGTGATTGACAAATGACAGTGACACATAACGCATGTTAACCAGTTCATCCTGTTCATCACGGGATACATCATTGGAGTCTGATCTTTTGAGGTTTATACTATGTCAAAACTGTTAATTTCACCCGATACAGAAAAATTCATAGGCCCAGTCATACCAGCAGTACCAGTACAAAACAGAGTAGTGCTCAAGTCCTGGGGCTTCTCTATTGATTTTGCTACTCGACTGAACACCACACTCCCACAGACCATGTGATATCATGTGAGTACACATGTATGCACGGAGTCAGTGTGTGGCTAACAGAGCCAGTGTCAGATAAAGACTACACCCAGAAACATTATACAATAAGTCTGTAAGCCTTAGGACAGTGATATGTTTTTCATTGCTTTGGTGGTGACCAGCACAATGGATTGCATAGGAAACAATGAATAGGAGGTGAAAGTGCCAACAGTGAGCTCTAGAAATGTTTGAGGGTGTTCATATCTACAATGAGTAAACAGCATAGGAATCATACCAATGTTTACTCTGTGGCGTTATATGTAAAGGGCTACATTTTTTTTTTTTGTACAGATTTGCTGGAAGTAAGTGAAAACACAATTAATCAAAAACAAATGCGAGTCACCCCTTCAACTTGGAGGCATTATATTTGAAGTACAATTTCTCTGTATCAAATACAATTACATCTGTTGGTCAGTAAACAAGCCCTTTCAGGGAGGAAATTAAAGCAAACCCAATACAAAACCAACCTAATGCTGTCCACATCCTGATGACTTTACTGCTTTTAAGATCTATAAGTGCTGGATAGGCCTAGTCCTAGCAAACCACCCACCCACACTTACACACTAAATAATTACACCATACACTTAAAAGCTGACTTGTATGAGGTTGAAAAAGTATGAAATAGTATAAGAGCAAATCAGTAAAACTTATGTCATTCCCACATATTTCAGATCCTCCTGGGAGCAACTATGACTGCTCTCTACTTATAATACATTACACAAAGTCCAGTATGGATTTATTAAGTAGGTCGAAAAAAAAACAAACAAAAAAACAAAAAACAGTGACAAATTCTATTAGCATAGAGCTCAGATCTGCTGGTGCTCTAACACCCAGTGCAATAGTGGAGGGGGGGCTCCAGTAAAATGAGATTATATAACTGGTTATCAACTAGTGTGCAGCAGCTGATGTAGCGAAAAAGAAGCTCTGACAAGAGGGAGCACTCTCATTTCCTGCACAGGTTGTGACCCAGGCTTACCCTGCACCGTGCCCCAAGGGTACTGCCGGGCCTTCACCATCTTGTTCCCAATCTTTACTTCCTCTGTGCTCCCCACTACAGCAAATGGCAAATGACTCTGTGAAGCAAAAAGAAAATCAATATCAGTATCCTGCCAAATGTGAAACACGGACAGCTAATCAGGTTTACCTCAAATTCTCTCCTGTGTTCCCAACAAACAAAAGTGTTGCTGCAATTTTATCATTGACACTAGAGGAATCCAGACAAAGTCTTTACAGACACAAAATAGAGCTCTGCAGGAAATTGTATGAAGAGGTCAGACATTACAAGACCCAAGAGACAACAGTCTAACACAATCAGCTAGGGAGAGTCAAGATGACATGAAGAGCTAAATCAACCTTAGTTCATCCATCTGTGGACACAGGCCTGTTCCCACACTGCAGGCTTCCTACAGAGTGAGCTGGCTGATTGTGCTACTTAAGACACACACCTCCCCATGAGGGGCAGCTTCCTGACAGCTTGAGCAGACACAGACGATGCCTGTCCTGATTCTGTATGACATGCAAATAGTACATAAGAGTTTATGCTTAAAAAAAGGGAATAATGTGTAGCACTGTATTTCCTACATATTCACAATCTGATCAATATGATATGATTCATGTTGATTATGATTGTTCTACCATCTTCTGTGTAAATTCATGTAAATACAGATAGAGAGCCTTACATTCATGGTGGAGTTGATCTCTGCCACAGACTCGTCATCAGTTGGGAACTGGTAGATCTGCACTCCATTGCTGACCAACTCACTGGTAATTTTGATTTTGAACTTGGCAAGCTCGCTCTTGGAGATGGCATCTGATTTGGCAATTATTGGAATTATATTGACCTGCAAGTTAAAAAAGTATGATTTAATATAGGCTGACACAATGATAAATCAAAGACAGTGCTTCCAGACATGCAGCTAAATATAAAATGGCCCGTAGCCATCTCTCAAAGGTAACTTTTTTTCATTTCATTGTCTTTGGCCCAAATTTAGAAAGGAGTTCATATATTTTTAAAAAGATCCAAAATTACAAATGAAATAATTCTCGTCTTTGGTGTTTCAAAGCAGAATAAAATATCCCTCTCATTATTTCACTTTTACCACTTCAAATGACATTTTGTCCATGATCAAAAAGTTGAATAACCAGTGCTCTCTTTTCTAGGAACTCTGTAAATTAGGCATTTGTGTATTGCGGACAATTACACATTCTTAGGCACAGGGATAAAAATAGTATCAACAACAAAGAGAGTGGCAGGCTTCCATCTCCTGCTCTTGCCCTTAAATTGCTCACCCAACATAATGTTAAGACTTGATGAGATGATTTTAACAACCTTTACTCTATCCATGTAATCCAAACAAGCAAAGAAATACAGAGAGGTGGGGGAAAAAAGTGAGCGCGCCAAATCACTTTCACAATCCCAGGTTTTTTGTTTTCCAAGTGTGGGTCAAATTAATTAATGGTATGGAATGCTGAGAGTCATATGAACAAAAATATTTCACTGTATTGCTTGCACGCCCTCCCTAGGTGAATGTGTAAACAGAGGAGGCTCTGCTCTGGATCACGCTGTTGTGAGCACTTGCTGGAGGGCACAGCTGCTCTGGCAAACACTGAGCTGGCTCTTTGTACAAAAGCCAGGATGTCCATGCAAATCAGCTACTATGAACAAGACCTTACAAAATCGAGACAGCAGTCACTGAGATGGCTAAATTTCACAGTTGACCTACACTAACGCCGTAACAAGACCAGAGCCAATATGCATGGGTACAGATACTCTGTAAAAGGTTTATGACCAATTACTAAAGTGGATAGATGAAATGCTGCATACAACAGCACAGTGCCAATGAATTTACCTTCTAGATATCCAACATGCTACATAAAGAATATCAATGTTTATAGTATTTTATTCTGCTCCAGACCAAATGTCCTTCTCACTTAATGCTAAAAATAACACCATAGTAGATAAATCTATAAATCCTTCAAGACTGAAGATAAACTATACAATGGTTTTATATCACAAGAGTCTAACCCCAAACAGTAGCTGGAAGTAACTAGGAATTGATGGAAAATATCATGAATTCAATGCAACTGTCTAAATAGATCACCTCACCACTTCCACATCTGATAAGAAATTTTATTGCCATCTTTAAGATATAAAATTGCCCCCATGAAGATGATAATAGTTTGATAAAGTAAATTGAATCTCACCTTGCTATCCAGTTTCTTCATGGTCACTAAATCCAGCGATTTGAGCGAGTGTCCAGTGGGAGCAATGAAGTACAGGCATGCATGGATGCGGGTGTCGTGGTAGCTGTGTAGCGTGCGCTTGATTTTCAATTCTTCCTGTAGATACGCTTCAAACTGGGCATCAATAAACTCCACAATGGACTTGTAGCTGTCAGCAAAGAGAAGACAATATAGTAGTGAAGAGATGCTTAAAATATTCAACATTAATATTCATCAGAACGTGTGCTCTTCCATTATTATTTTTAGAGACAACTCTACCTGTACAACTTATCATTTAGGTTAGTTTATCAGAAGTGTAGCTCCACTGATTAGATGAAGACATTCTGTGCCCTTTAAAGGTTTCCATTTATGTAGCAATTTGATACTAAGTGGCGTGTGAACCACAGGAATCCAAGTGAAAGAGTTCACAAATGGTTCACATTATATCATACTCTCCCGAAGCTTAACTCAGGAGAAGAGTTGGCCATTATATTGTCAAGAGCAAGCCTGGTAACAAAATCTAAGGGAAGTCTACAGTATGTGAAATTTCTGATTTGTTTTTAAGGTAGACCTGATACTATGAACGACTCTAGACGGAGACTTGATTCCATAGCCTCAAGGTACCTTTGTAGGGTCAGGATTGAATGAGGTTCAGCTCTAAGGAGGTTTAAAGCCCTCACAGAATTCCTCAGAAACTCTGTGTTCCTGACATGCTCTGTGAGCTGAAAGACTGCTCACAATGACAAAAGAAATCTGACACCAGAGATGAAACCTTGCCCTGTCTCACAGATTTGACAGTTGTACTGACTGCTTTACCTGTCTTCTTTATTGATCTGGTCCCCGAAGCCCACGGTGTTGACAACAGTAAGTTTGAGGCGCACATTACTCTCTTGGAGCTCATAGGTGTTGGATTTGAGTGTGACCCCTGGCTGGTTGTGCTGGGTGGGTTCCCCCTCAAACTTGGTGTTGAACAATGTGTCCATCAGGGTTGACTTGCCAAGGCCCGTCTCCCCTAGATGTCAGAGAAAATTCATCACATTACTGCTCTTTTAATTTACATGATTTAAAACAGGGAAGTGGTTTCCTTCGCACTTCACCTCTTTTTTCATTTCCACTTAAATGGCAATGTATATCAGTTTAATCTGCATTCTTGTAAACCATTTTGTCTGCTTGCTGATGTTTTTTTCTGAAAAACTATTCAATTAAACTCAAAAAGAAAAACTACAATTGTGTTTAATTGAGGTGTTTCAGCATTACACTCTATGAAGATGACTCAAACTAAATATGTCATTTCAAATGTTAACATGCACAAAAATAGCATGTATTCTGACATCAATTCGTTGTCAGATGACTATGATACGGAGCTCTCTCTGTAAGAAAAGCTATTTCTACTCATCAGTGCCTGACCTACACTCTCAGCATGTTATGCCATTTTTGTCAGCTATATTGCTGCGTTTCCAATCTCTCCTCTGGGGAAAAAAAAAAAAAAAAAAAAAAAAAAGTAAAGATGCAGCGAGGGTGATATTTTCTGTTTATAAACTCAGTTTAAGTCATTATGGAGATGTCTTTCATTGATTAGGGCAATTTGGTATCTTATATGGAGTGGCTCTAGACCCATTATGGAAATGACAATGCAATATAATGTCTGACTTTATAGAAAAATCTTCTGAAATCCCAAAAGACTGAAATAAATGTCAGTAGAAACAGCAACTAAGAATTCCCTACCATTAAAATATGTAAACATAGATGTGTTAATGCTACTAGTGCTCCAAATAAATTTCACAGAAATAGTGTATAAGGTCTTGAAAAAACACTCCCCAGCAATATCTTAGTAATAAGCAGGGAAATCTCAGTAAATATTATCTTAAACTTATAAATAGAGAATACGTGTGCATATCATTGTACACCGAAACAAATTATGAAGCCTCCTGTTTATGGGAGGACACATGCTCTACACACAACACAACCGGCACCCCAATTTCATGATAACATCGATGAACAAATCCACTCACTCTGTCAGATGAGGGTGATGGGATCAAATACAACAATACCCTGTGTAATTGGTAACACTGGTGTGGAAAAATGTCCTCTCCATGGCATCCCTACAAACACATCTCAGTATAATTCATTAATTCATTCATCTATCTCCTTCGGCTTATCTGTTTCTGGGTCATGGGGGGTGCTGGATCCAATCCCAGCTCACATTGGCCAAGGGCGGGGTATACCCTGGACAGGTCACCAGTCCATCGTAGAGCCAACACACAGAGACAGACAAAGATGAACAACCACTCACACTCACACTCAGACCTACGGGCAATTAAGAGTCACCAATTAACTTAAATATCCATGTCTTTGGATGGTGGGAGGAAACCGGACTACACGGAGGAAACCCACGCAAGCACAGAGAGAACATGCAAACGCTCCACAGAAAGGCCACAAGCCCGGGAACCAAACCCACAACCTTCTTATTGTGGGACAATAGCACCCTGTCAGTATAATGCTGTATGATTTAACACATCAGAAACTACAGCCCACAATCAATCAATCAATCAATACCTCTCTAAAAGAGTTGGTACTGAAAGGCAACATTACCTCCTCCAAAAAGCTACTGACATGACTTTATTGACATGACTGTTGAAATACATTGCATTAGTTGTCACTGAGTGTATGTGAGTAATAATTGTAGTACATAATGAAGTCGTGACTTGTCACTGGTATTGGTAAAGTGTCAATATATAATCAAATGTTCAGTGAAACATCCATCACTGACTAATAAATGTAGACAGTGCTATTATCATGTGTCAAATGATATTGATATAAATGCACAAATCAGGTTTCTAGAAGCAGTGTAGGAAATTAAAATAAATGCCTACAGGCATTTTTGAATTTATTTATATCTGTGTAAGGGCATTATACTCATTACAGCAACTAGCGCCGAGGAATCTATGCAACTCCAATGTTGAAGAAACTGCTTTGCATCTTGTGATCAACCATGATTCATTCAGTCATAATTTAGCCTGAAGAGAGAGAGTAAAGGTCCTGTTATGCATGTTAGACTCACCAACGCAGAGGATGTTAAAGCAGAAGCCATGGTTAACTGACTTGTTGACCAGCTGGTCAGGCATGCTGTCAAAGCCAACATGACCTGCCAGAGGGACAGCACGAGCACCTTCACCCTAAAAACAAAAGAAATAACATCTTTTAAATCACTTATCTTCTGAGAATTATATCTACCATGTTAAGAAACCATGCTGTCATACCCTTAAAATGCACAGGGCACTCTATAGCCCATGATATACATTTTCATCTTGGTGTCTGTAATAACTAAATAACATTCTAGACTAGATAATTTCCACCATATTTGACCACATTAGTCTGAGTTCAGGTGCACTGTAACTCACTTCCTGTTTCCTGGGCTGTAACTTTCATTCCACTGACAAGACAGTTATAAACCACAATGTACTTATAAGGACACGTGTTGTTCTTGTTCATGTCAAGATAATTGAAAAACAACACAACAATATATTTATGGACCTGTTTGTGCTGTTTATCTCTGGACTGTAACACAAAACACTAGCATGTAAAGGCACTGTTGTTAGGTGTGTGGGGGCGTGTGGCTGGCAATGAGCAACCCCATCTTTGCGATTCTCATTTCTGCAGCCTACATCTACACTGCGAGGTGCAGGAAAGCAAAGAATTTAGATTATATGGCAACAGCGAGAGCTCTAAACCAACTAAACCTCAGCCAACCAGCCATTATGTGGCCTGACATAACACACTGCTGTTTTCCACTGTGGTGAATGATTTTAGATAAATGCGTTCCGTTAGAAGGTCAGTTAAAAAAACAAAAACAAAAAAAAAAAAACACCCAAACAACTGGACAAGTTGATGGTACTGAACAGTTGTGGATTATTTGGATAGTTGTAACTGGGTTTAAACAGCTGAGGGGTTGTATTTGGAAAACTGGGGGTGATGTTACTTGGACAAACAGCTTATACTCTTCAGCTGCAAGTGTAACATTCCTGAAACCATTCCTGCTTTTCAAGACACTTGCAGCCAAGTTATACACTGCGGGTTTTCATTCACTGAGCCGCAGAGGGACTTCAAATTGCAAAAACCTTGCTATTCAGAGCCCTCTCTCCGGGTGAAGCGGCTTCCTCTTTTTGTCTTAGCCCAAAACAAAAGCCGAGCTAACTTTGTACACGCTTTTCAAATTGCACGTCTAAACGCCTGTAAGCAGCTGGAGTCTGTCCTGGTTGTGCTTTCTGTGCACGTCAGACAACGCCCGACTCAAAGTTAACGGGACTCACATGAAACAACATAACGGAAACGAGCTGCGCCGGAGATGTACCGAAATGGGGGCGTTGAGAATGAATGGCCTAACGACGGCTCAATAATACGATACCGTTTAACGTAAGAGGTTACAACACAGGTTTAAAACATTTAATCATAAAAAAGGAAAAAAACAAACACACACAGCTTCGCTTGATACACTATTTCAGCCAAAACTAGCAGCAAGGGGGACTCGTAGGCGTTAGCTGACATTAATGAAAATATGGCAGAATATGTCTTACCAGAAAGCTACGACTGAGCAGCCTTGGGCCTTACCATGAATTTAGCTGTTTTATTAATTTGGAAAAAAGAGATTTGTACAGCCTAGCAGAGACTATACCTGGTCTAATTTTGCTACGATGCTCTGGATTTTGGACTGAGTAACGGCAGGAAAAGCGTGCGGCGACCAACTAAGTCTCATTTCCTGAAGCACGACGGAAATATGTTTTCAGCATGTGTTGAGGTTTGGTAGATCGTTTTACTGTGACAACAGTATCCCAATAAAAAGATTTAAAAAAAAAACAAAAAACGGGCTACTCACAGCTTGTCTTGCTATCTCAGTTGACGCCATGGCGCTGGCCGTTAGCTGGAGGACAAACCCTCTGCTGCTCTTCAGCAAAGGAAGCCTCGTAGGAATGTACCACTGCTCAACAGGCTATTTTACCTACTATTGACGTCATTTTTTTTGACCATCTTCTGTTACGGAAGTTTTATCAAACGGAGAAAAATGGATATCGAAATCACAGCAGATTCATACCCGTTTTCATTTTGAAATGATCGTGTTTAATGAGACTACCCGCCGAGATCCCCCCACAGGTTGCCCGAATGGTTTCGTCTTGTGACAAAGCCAGTGAACCGCAGTCAATGAACTAATGATTATTTAGCAGCAGTAAGCAAAACCTAAATGGGTCCTTTTGGTCAGTTGGATTCCTATACCTTCTCACACACATTTCATACCTACGTTTAATTAATTTAAACAATTAAGCTTGTTGCTTTGGCCTTATGCACCGTTTTTCCATTGTCCTTTATTGTGTGTCCTGCATTTGTCCTGCATACTTCCCAAATTTTTATCATGACCATGACTACATTGCAAAGGGCAATTAATTTATATATATCTTATTTATTCGAATATGCTATACCTTATAAATATACTTCATATACATCATAAGCACTGGATTGAGACAGTTCTTTGTCAAATCAAAATTTAAAATATATAGCTAATGTGGCGACTGCAATTCATCTTGATTTGTAGAAAATGCAATTGTAAGTTACAGGTTGAAATCATTTTCATACCGAAATGATAAATTGACAGCCACATGTTAACCCACTAATATATTGTACTCAATGTATATAGCAAATTAAATGGTATGTGGAATGTAAGGTAGGGAAGAAAGAATAGCAAACCTCAAAGTGACCTTGCTCTAATGTTATCCAAGTGAATTGTGTTGAGAGCGATTGGACCTGGTTCTATGCGTTGTAATTCTCTAATCTTGTAATCTATTATAAATTTTAAACAGATAAATGGCCAATGAAATAATCAACATTGATAGAATTTACAAGTATCTCCCAGCAGCAGCAGCAATGAACATCAACCATCTGGAAATCCTGGCCAACAAATCTCTTTCACATCCAGGCTCTTTCAACAAATTGTACCTTTCCAGACCAGCTCAATCCTTCCCATGGGCATTTCCACTGGCTTTCATCCACTACATGCACAGTAATGACTGTATACGTTACTTTAACCCTACAATGCATCACATTGTATGAAAGAAGCCTGTTCATTTGCCCACAGGAGTTTTTTAAATATACACCTGCAACATGCATCTACATATCTTCTCAAAAGGTATTGATCAATCTCTTCCAAACATATCACAGTGAAAATTAAACCACAATTAACCTTTGCAAGCTGTGTATTGAGGCTTAAACAAAATTGGGGGTATTAAACAATAGGGTTAAACGTTTTGTTTAAATTTTTCAACCATGTTCAATTTAACAGGAAACACACATTCGAGGGGATTTCATGCATAAGAATGACCAATATTAGAGTGAAAATGAACTGGTAAACCGGTGAATTACATTGGATTTGTCATTTTGACTTTCCAACTTTCCTTTCCTCTCATTACAAATAAAATTAGGCCGGAATTCCACCAAAATCTAAGTTTACTTCATTCTTGAAGTATTTTATTAATGTTCATCACATGGGAAGAAGTGTGTGTGTGTCTGTGTGTTTACATATATGTTTTGTTTGTTTGTTGTTTTTTGTTTCATCTTGAATGGACGGGTACATCTGCTAATCTGAATATGATACGTCTTTAAACCTAAAACCTGCTAAATTATTGTTTCTTTGTACATTTACACTTTCATTTTTTCCTGTCATTCTCTGGTGCCATTAAACACCAATACCGTAAGTTTGTTTTGTCAATAAAGTTTTTTTTGTTCAAATTTGAACTGGCTTTAACGGAGAATCAAACTGCGAGACGAAAATTTGCCGTATGTCTATTATTCAGTTACTTTTGATTGACTAATTATATTTGATGTTTAAATATAATCAAATAATATTTACAACACGGATCCTGTTTGTGAAACGCCCATAGGAGTGTCACAGAGACCAATAGGACGAAGGCAGTGAATTTAAAAAGGAGCCGCGGTAGTTGGTCAACACGGCAGATTCATCTCCAAACAACCATCCGGTACCGGAACAAGCAACAAGCAACAAGCAACAAGCAACAAGCAACAAGCAACAACAGACAACAGACGGTGGTGAACACAGCTACGGTAAAGTTAACAGTGTAGTTTCAAAGTTGTGTTTCTCAACACCTTTACTTCATACCAAAGGTTTTATCGAGCCGCTAAAAGGCTGTGCGGCTAGTGTTAACTAGCTAACGGATGGTTTAGCTAACCGAGTTAAACTGACATAAAGTAGGTTCAGATTAACTCTAATGTATTCTTCATATTGATCATGGCTGAGGCAGGCTTTTTAAGATAGCTTTAAAAATATGGTGCTGGCTAGTTATAAAGTTACGTTGGATGCTAAAGTCAGACGTGCTTTAGCTGCTGCCAAGTCAAGTCAAAACAAAACAAATCAAACTAGCCGTATTTAAACTGCTGTGTTTCCTTTGGCACACTGATGTTACAGGAAAAACCAGGATAAAGTTTGGAAGCTAATTGCTAAAGTTAGCGAGCTATTATTATTATTATTATTATTATGGGTTGTTTTTTTTTTTTTTCTCACTGGTTTTGAATGTTGGAGGTGAGATGATAACCAAACACAGGCCTGCCACCAGCAATCATGGCAGTTATAACATCGACTGAATATGGTTGACAATTAATTCACATGTATGGGTACTTTAATTTTCATGTTAAGAGACCTGGTCAACATTAAAAGCCTCCCAGAAAACTGTCCATGCTCACTAATCCCTTTTCTCCCCATGGAATGAGTATTGGCACAAATCTGTGACCTATTGATGGGTCATAATGTGACTAAAAGCCCTGTGTTTTCTGTTTAAAGTGGGTCTGCAACTTGGTCAATTAACTGAGTCTGAAATAAAAAATAAGGCCACTTTATGACGGGTTTCATCACGAAAAGCATGTGTTTTTTCAGATACAATGGCCAACATAATCTTTGCTGAGCCGGAAAATGCACATCTCCGTGTACCTTCGCTGAAGCTGCGACAGCGACTTCAGTCTGCCCCAGGTATGAAAATGTCAATGTTGTCTGGCGCTAATTTTAGTCTAATATTATTGCATATTTATGCTGTTCTTTTTCATCCACCAGAGAGAATCTTGAAATCTCCCATGATTGCCAAAACACCAACCACCCCTTTGCTGTCTGGTCGTAAGGCTTTTGGCACTATCAACAAAATAAACCCACCCTCTGCTGTCACCACAGCAGAGGGTGGAAGAAAATTCCAACTCCAGAAGACAGAACCCTTAATTCTTCAGGTTGTAATAGTCTATAATATTGTCACTGAATTTTTATTGCAAAAGATGTAGTGAAGAAAAAAATTTGCTCTTTACTATATATGTGCTAATGCAATATTTCTTCCACAGGAAACTCGAATTGAACATGCTGCTCACTGCAAAGTGGAGGAATATCCAGAAATTGAGAAGTTCATCCCTTATGACCCACTAGGTAACTCAGCCTCAGTAGTTTGACCAAAAGTCATATTTTTACCCACGATGTTGGTGTCCCAGAGAAGGTAACTTACCGGCTGCATCCTGGTCTCAGCTTTTTTGGAGATGAGGCCAGGATGTCATATGTGCTAAACTGGTGTATTGACTGTTTCATTTTAAACCCATACATTTAAATTACCCCCCCCCCACACACACACACACACACAAACAAACAAACAGCATGAGGGGTCCAACAACATTCACCATTGGACCCTTGCATAATTCTTTCATAGGGTTTGTTCCCATGAATCGAGTCATACTTTTAACCACGAGTTTTGGTACTGTTGCGCTTTTCCTTCCAGAGTTTGAAAAGTACAGCATACCTGAAGATTTGGTTTGCATCAGTGGCATGGCTCTGCCTGGACTGGCCTGTTTCCCAAAAACGCCACACGCGTGTGAGGAAGACCTGGAAAAATTGGATCCCCTCCCAGACCTGTCACCTGTAAAAATGCCAAAAGCTTCAGGTATCGATGCATTTCTGGAACGTAGTGACTTTTTAATCCACAAAAGCAAGTTTTAGAAGTCAAAGCATTACATCAATTGAAATGATTAAAATACAGTTTTATCACGAAACCATTCTCACTGATTTTAAAACCGCCTCGTTTTAGAGCTTACTGCTGCATCGTCAGTGTACAGGAGCTGAATTGTGCTGTTTAACCTAGGAGCAGCTAGTAATTTCTCCAGGCTCTGTTAAGTTTTCATTGCTCAAATAAATGATCCCATTTATGAAAAACTCAAGTAATATCACAAAAGTCCAAGCATTGTTTCTCAAAACTGGGAAAATAGCCAAAACTGAGTCATGATAACCTGATATGAATGAATTTACAAAATAAGTGCCACATTAAGGAAAACAATTTGCAGCACTCTGACATGGAAACTACAGTCTAAGTGTAGTGTTTTCATACAGCGCACAGGTTGAACATTATCATTAACTATAGTTATCGTAAACCTACTGTATCATTAACTTCACTGTGTCTCTTCCAGATTACTGCTCAGAGCTGGACGCTTTTCTTCAAACTCTTGAACAGATTATTGAACTTCCTCCAGAGCCAGTTACGGACTGAATGTTAATGCACAGTTTTGTCTTTTAAATTTGACTACATTTTATTTTGACTGAAATAAAATTGTTTTTATCAACCCCTGTTTGCCCACCTTGTCTGTCTGGATCTGGCTTATAGCTTGTAGCTAGTTTGTTTGACAAGCTGTAAAAAGGAGCAAGAAAATATCAAGTGTACTACTTCCTGTCCATCAGTGGTCACATGTGAGGAATGTCGTCATTGGTTTTGCCTGAGATTAGACTGAACTTTGTCTCAGTTCCTCGTGTTAAAGAAGAGTCTCTGCTTGAGGTTGGCCCTCATTATTTGGCATAAATCTTTAAATAACTTTTCTAATCCTGAACAGGCTGTTCATGTTTGCAGGAACTGACTCGCTAATCAGCTGTTTGAGTTGGAATTTGTGTGGTTTCATAAGTGAGACGGAATGAGCCTTGGCCACAGAGCAGGTGAGTAACATCGCAGCCACAAGCAGGTGAGTGGGCATAACGAGCTGTATTATTATTATAGTATTTAAGCGGTTTAAATCAGGGAGACAAATAGTCGTTTCTTCACTTGAAAGCAAAATGAGGAACTTCCTTTATCTGCTCATAAAACCCTTAAAATGCTTTTTTTTGTCTGCAGTAATAAAGCAGTTACCGTATTTGTATATAAAAAAATATAATTAAAAATAACTTATCTCCCGTGGGTGCAGGGTGTGAATCCAGCGGAGAGGAGGGAAGTTGTTCCCAGACTATAATTTGACACTGATATCTTCGGGGTGTTGTCAAGTAAAAGGAAGTGGCCTTGAATTTATCGCGCTCAGAGCAAAGCAGCATGTCTGGCAGGAGAACGGATGATGCCGGATTTGACTGTGCTGGATCCGAGGCAGCTGTCAGTGATGCGGACGCCCACGGCGGCGGAGCAGCGACACAGGGCGCCGTTGTGGAGCGGCTCTGGAGGTTTGGCATGCAGGTCATGCCCAGCGCAGTCCAGCGGAGGTCGAGGCTGCAGAGGCAGCAAGAAGTTTGTGATGGCTCCGCGCCGGGGGGGCTGCAGAGGGAGACTCCGGACAGAGGGTCGCTCACACCCGCTATGAGAAAGAAAAACCTCAAAGAGTTCCTCCTCAGTAACACATCCAGCGGCTTTGGCAGTGTGTTGTCCTCCCACACCCCCCGCACGTCCTCCGAGCAGGACGCAGACTGGGCTCTGTACCCGATGGAGCACGCCTGGATGCTGTCTGCGGTGGAGGGGAGCTACGAAACCATCCTGGAGTTTATCTCCGCGGACCCTTATCTGTTATCCAGGAGGGATTTCATCAGCGGGTACTCTGCTCTGCACTGGCTGGCCAAAAGGGGGGAAGACGACACGCTGCTCAGGCTGCTGCGCTTCTCCGAAGCTGCGGGGATCCCGGTGAACGTGAACCTGCGGGGCAGCGGCGGCCTCACGCCGCTGCACGTCGCCTGCATGCACGGACATTACATGATCATCAAGCTGCTGGTCGGGGCATTCGGAGCCAATACCGATGCCATGGACTACAACGGGAAGAGAGCCTGGCACTACCTCAGGCCGGACGCCCCCCCGGAGATGAGGGAGCTGCTGGGGACCTGGGACGATGAGCACAGTCCGCAAAATGTCAACAGAAACACCAACAACAACAGCAGCAGCAGCAGCTGCAGCTCTGCAGCGATCCACCTCACCGCCTGTGATGAGGTGGATGTTGGACAGACGGCTGAGGTGAACTTCTTTGACCGGGCTAACAGGAGCAGCAGCTGGAGATTTGGCTCTTTTAGAAAGCTGCTGCCCCCCCTTTCATTTCTCAGGAACAAAAGTTGAGGTGTCAAGCGATGTGTCTTTGTTGTTAAATTTACTTTCCTTGTGGTTTCCCAACTTGGGTCGAGAGGGGGCCAATCTTTTACTTCCAACTCCAGCCATTCACAAACCTTTGCATATTTTTTTACACGATGATCTAAAAATCAAGTTTTCCTATGTTCCTGAGCAGCAGCCTATTTTGTTCAAGACGCTAATTTCTGCTAAATACCACCAGAAAACCCACTGATATTTCTCTGAATTTAAGTGTTTTACTATAGATGTGACTTAATATATAAAGGGAATTGTGTGACCAAAAAAAAACAAACAAACAAAAAAAACAGAAAAGAAAAACTCATAACTCATATCCATATGGAAACTAACAGATAAGGTGTCAGTTTGTAAATCATTGCACTACATCATATTGATAATTCACAATTTGCTTTTCTGGGAACATAACATGAACATGTTTGGTATTTAAAGGGAAACCTCACTGACCCCAACCTCAATAAAAAACAGTATGAACTGAATTCTTTGTGCAGCTGTGGCTCTAGTTTCAGTCAGATTAAATAATAGTTGCTGATGTGTTCAGTAAACATGCTGTCTTGCTACATCAGCCTTCTTGAGCGGCATTGCTTTTTGTAGAGCTTTGTCAGCACTCCCATTCAATGATTTATTTGCCACAGGAAAAATGAAATGACCTGTAAATGGACAAGTTATCCACCTACTAGGTGAAAGAGACCAGAAAATGTGTGTTTTTCCAAGTTTGATCTCAGATCTTTTATTATCAAACATGACATAACATGGCTCCGTCAATGAAGTCAGGCCCAGCAGCTGGAGGTCCCGGCAGATGTTGGAAGATGAGGACACTGGGATCGAGGGACCCTCAAGTTTACAGGCCGAGCTTGGTCCTCCTCCAGTGCCTTCTCTTGGAGTTGTACCTAAATCGGAACAATAGGAAAAATAAATAAAAAAGTGTCAGGAAAGGACAATTAGATTTTCATTAAGGAAAAATCCCTTCACACAATGAAACTGACAGCTCTAATTTTACACATAATCTCTGTATGTGTGACTCAATAACCAAGTTATTCTGACATGGCAGATACAAACATCTGTTGATCTGAGACCAAGGTTGAAAAGTGAAGTTTGTCTCAACACTTGAGCTGATTAAAACATGTTTAAGGAAATAAAGCAAATATTCAGTTCTTGCAAGTAAACTTTGTTTTAGTGATAAATACTAAAGCAGTGCAGTTAAAAATACCAGAGCCATTTTAAAAAAAAAAAGAAAAGAAAATCTGCCTTGCGACAGCTGAGTGATTATTAAGACCGAGTAGTATTAAACCCCCCCCCCCCCCCCAACACATTCAACCAAGGAATCATAGTAAAATTAATGCTGGGTTCAGTTGAAACCATGCAAATTCTGCTGATGCTGCTCTAGTTTCAGAGACCACAACACACGCCAGACTAAGTAAGTCTGTAGAAGTAGGCACTGCAACAACCGAGTTCATTCCTTTAATGAAAAATTTTCATAAATATACTTAAATCATAAATCTACTGGGGCAATTAGAAAGACATATTGTCAAGTACAATGACTTTTCATTCTTCCTTAATTACGGGAACAACTCCAGACCATAGTATACACACACAGAAGCTGAGGGAAATTCTTCAGAAAAGCAATTTAGTGGACAGGTCAGCTGTTTGAGCTAACAGTACAATGTTCAGCTACAGAGCATCCTGTTCACATGGCGTGAGCAGGAATAAGAGCTCCATAACAGAAACATGCTCTCAGCAGGGTTAATGACAGCACTCTAGTGCAATGAAGTGCTGCAATTGCAGACCTGCTTTATACAAAACACACTTCCTGCATTAGTCACCAAGTCATACATCTTTGGTCTTATTAACAATGTATACATAGTTTAGCAGTAAAGTGCAACTTTTAAAACCATTAATGGGTAACAAGCTTTATGGTTGAAAGCCTAAGTTCCGCATCCTCTACAGCCTCTTGAATGCATTTAAAACATCTTGCTGAAATCTCACTTCCAAGGCAATTGCCAGTAAATGCAACAGTACTGGTTATTAGATCTCACAAGCTAATCTATTGCAGTTCAATACAACAACTGTGCACTAGGTCATAACATGGTGAAAGTTAAAATTACATTTGTACAATTAAGATAAATGAAACCTCAATATAGCTGAGCACAATATTTACCTCATAGGACAAGGTAAAATGACATTGCCTCCTGTTTGATAAGGCAATGTCTGCCAACATAATTAAACTTTTTCTTTCAATATTGTGCAGCCTCATTTATGGTAGATATTTAACATGGCTACTTTGGATTTTCATGATGCCCATTAAGTCAGTTACACATCACTTGAAGTGTTTGGTCAGGAGCTGACAACAAAGCCTTCCTGGCAATGGAAGTTCTGCTAAGTGAGGAGTCGAACTCCAGTTTTTGGGCTGTAGCTTGCTTTCTGTGCATCTTCTCTATACTGACTGCGGTGAAAAACAACGAAACACACATTTTGTGAACTCACCTGATCTTGTTGCCAGTCTTCATTCTGATCCACTGAGGAATCGGCCTGTTCTGTTTCTGCTTCTTAGCGAGGAAGCGCTTGATCCTGAAGGTCTTGTGGGACGACTTGGGGAAAAAACAAACCGTAAACCTCCATTAACGTCAAGTGGACACATTAACTACAACTCATGCCAACCCAGTCTGCAATGCGAGACATTTAAATCATTTCCAGAGGAACATTTAACCCAACATGCGTCGCACGTCACGGAAGCTAACTGCTAGCATCGAGGAGTTGTGTTAACACACTCATACGCCTCATTCCAGACACGCATTCACTTTTAAACAGCTCCACTGAGAAGTTTATTCAACTCCTGGAGCTATGCTGCATGTTTATCGGGGCTGCTGACGCGGATGTTTAAAGATTTTGTATTTACCATTTTGTCCACAGTCCTTTCCCGACTTTGGCAGTGGTCGAAGAGAAAGAAGGAAGTGACGCAGCCGGTTTTATCCAATAGGGGGCCGAGGAGCGAGCTGCGCAGCCTGCAGACAGCGACACCTACTGAAGGTGCGTTTAAGTTCAGCTCCAACTCCTCAGTATCCCGCTATGTCAAGGTCTCTGTCTGTTTGGTGAGCTCCTGCCAACTCCTTATAAGTGACGAAAGAAAAATTCAACCTTTCACTGTAGTTAAAGTAATAATACCTTATACTATACTCCTGTACAACTTACAGTCCGGTGTGGTAGTGAAGGCAAATCACATATTAAAGACACTTGTCCCTCATTCTACCGATGAGTTGGAAGAAAATTCAAACCAAGTGAAATATCAGACACTTTCATGTCACATACCAAAAAGACGAAAACAAAAACAAACAAACAGAAAAACCAGCAACAGCACCAACCACCTGGCTATCGCACTGCGCATAGAGTGTATGTGTTGTGTTCTTATCACTCCTGAATTTTTCTTCTATTTTAACTCTAGGCCACTCTTCATTGAAGAAAAAACAAAAACAAAAACAGCAAAGCTTTGGCAAAGACCCTTTTTATTTCCAGTCAAAAATGTCTACTGTTCATTTGCATCACCAATTGTGATTTATTTTCATGCTGATATGTTTTCAGTTTAGTGCATCACAGATTGATATATCTGGGGAGTTACTGATTAGAAAAAGGGGAAGGCCACTGATTGATCACTGTCACTGAAGTATTGATGCAGACACAACTGTCAAATGACAGTCCACTTAGAAATGGCTATTTCTCCTTTATCACTGTGAATTTCATTATATATTGTTCCTGTGAGATTATTTTAAAAGGTACAGACAATGGAACTTAAATAACAGTTCTACACATGTATTTGATGTTTTAGCTCCCCAGGCAGAGTAAATTTAAACTTAATGTGTTTACTTCATACTGAAAATGGTGATGCTACAACAAAGATCTCTTTCAAAAGAGTGTGGAAACTATATTGATGAGTACGGCAAGATTGACATGTTGAGTAATTGGGAAGTGAAACACCTGCAAAGTTGTTCTATAACTACAGACTGTGATTTGGATGAACAATTAAACATGTAATGTTTGCATGTTAACATTTTCCACTAGAGAAACAATACTGAAATAAGGTCACTTTGAGTTCACATGGTCCAAGAAAGCTTTAGCGTCACCTAATGTACCCCACAGCCAAACTCTTTCCAAAGGTTACTGTTACCTTTCCTAGCAAATTAAACTAAAATAGGGTCACACTCAGGCACTAAGAGGCTCCATCTTAACTTCTCTGCCTTTGAGACTGTGAGAGCTAGATGAAGCCCTGCTTTAGCTGCAGTACATGTCCCCCTGGGGCACCACATTGCTGCTCTGAGCCTCACAGACTGGTCTACCCTCTCCTCAGCAACTTAAATTGCCTTAAGTAGAAATCTGCTCAGTCATCTTCTCTATCAACTACTTTCTTGGTCTCAGCATCTGGTTTCCTGTCGGAAGAACTGCATTCAGCTGCTCCTCCTCCCATTGCTCGATTGCGGCTTCTGGCTCCAGGCTGGTACAGCTGAATAGCAGGCCGATCCTGATGCACAAATAAACAACACTATTAGGTTACTAAAAAACAGGAAATGGTGAGAAGTGACTTGGTAACTTTAAAGACTAGAATTGTCACCTTATTCCTCAGCCGCTCTCTTTTTCCAGCATCATCCTTTTTGATATCTTTGGAAAGTTTCTCTGGCCTCTCAGAGTGATAGGATACACCAACATTGTCACCCTTTTTCTTCTCCAAAGCACGCTCTTTTTCTTTTTTGACCTCATCCTCCCGTTTCCTGTATGAGTTTTCTCCATCTTGTTGTTCTCTCCGTCTCCGCCTCTCTTCATCCTGACGCCTGATGCGCTCCTTCTCTTTCTGCCGCCGCTCCTTCTCCCGTTCTCTGTCTCTTTCTCGATCAGCGTCACGCTCTCTGAACTCTTTCCTCCCGTCCTCATCAGCTCTGTGTAAAGCACAAATTCTGATTCAGTATTCTGTCTAAAGTAAGCAATGTATCTTTATATGAACGAGTGATTTAACTAACTTCCTTCCTCGATCCTCCTTATTTTCAATGTTGTGACGCCTCCTATGATCAGTGCTCCCCATCATTCTGTCCTCTTTACTTGACTTCTCTGGTTTCTTTGACTTATCCTTTGGCTTCTCAGGATCTGTATCATCACTTCTGTCTGGTTTCTTTAGAAGCTACACAGTTAAAAAAAAAAGAAAAAAAAAGAGCATAATGGGACAATGGAAATTGAACACGGTTTTGAACTGCTTCACTCCACCGCAGCACACGCACCTTAATTTTTGGTTCTTCTTTAATTTGGTCTTTGTCTTTCTCGAGTGGCTTCTCCAGTCTTTTCATCTTCTCTGCTTCCTTGCGCTTCCTTCTCTCTTCCTCTCTCCACTTACGACGCTCCTCATCCCTTATACGCTTGCGTTCAAGCTCCCTCCTCCTTCTCTCTTCTTTCTTTTCCTCCCTGAGTCTCTGTACAGCAATGAAACAGGACATGAGTCCACCTTCATCATGCAGGTACACCAGTGTTTTGTGCCATTGTACACATTTACCTGTTTATTCTTCAGGAAGTCCAGCAGAGGAGTTGTTTTTTTAGCTTGAAGGAAGAGAAGAGAACAGGTATCCACTTTAACATTATGCATCGATGATTGAGGTACATCTTTTAATTTACCAAACCGTTAACATACCTACAAGCTCCTTTGATTTTGCCTCAATCTCCTCCAAAAGGGTCTCCGGTGTCGACACAAACTTTTCTTCATCTCCATTGTAATATTCCAAGAACTTTTTGTAATCAGGATCTTAAAAGTGGAAAAACGATTGGACATTAATATAAATCACTACATAACATTAAACAAAGCAGTTTTTCTCTACCCTTTTCTCATTAAAATTAGCAAATGGAACCATAAACATATACCATCTAACAATAAACACACAGTACATGGAACCAATACTGAAAAGTATACTGAGTATCCTACTAAAATATACACTTATTCAATCCTATGGCTTTATAACAACAGGACATCAAATACATGTTATCAGGAAATTTTTACCATCAGTAATTGTGCCACATTTTGCATCCTTCTTCTTGCTTCTTTTCTTGGCAGTCTTTTGAAAGGGTGCAAACTCTACAATTGCTGGATACTCCTGACCTGTTGCAGACAAACATAATGCGGATAAGCATGAAGCCTCAATTCACTAGCGAATAAGTCTGTTTATTTTGGTGCAATTCATTCTCCACATACCTCTGCTGTCAATGAATACATATCCATCAAACCGATCTCTGAAAAGGACTATATCTTCTTGATTTTTGAAGTTGAGGTAAGCCCTTGCAAATAAGTGGGGGTAAAGGCTAAGGAAATAACACAACAGTCATGTCCGGTTCAAATACTGGTGGCTGAGGTAATGTTTTTATTCAAGTATTTAACGTCTTATCAGCAACTTACCTTGTGTCGTTGGAGAAAAACTCCATGTAGTCCAGGTCTGGGAGCGGCTGCAGCTGCTCCTCCAACTCCTCCTTGGTCAAACTTGGAGGTAATCTTCTGATTACGATCTGAGGAAACAACATCCACAGTCCTGAAGGTTTCCCCAGATGTGGGCAAAAGGCAACAACCGGCTAATGTTAACCTAGAGTTGGTTGTCTGTCTGGTTTCAAGTGACTTTATCTCGTAATTGTTGGATAAATATGTGTGTTTGAACTGAAAAACACAGTTTGTGAAAATCATTTTATTTAATGAAAAGTTTTATAAGTATCCACAATTAACTTGTTTTATAGCAACACAAGCTAACGAAGCTAGCAAGTTTCACCTTTGTCATGGTCTCTTTCTTTTCCTTTGACTTCTCCGTCTTTTCTCCATCTTCACTCTTTATTTCCACCCTTTTCTCCTTCGGTCGGGTGTTTTCTTTATCTTCTTTCATGACTGAAAAGCTAAATTGGCACGTAGTCGAATCTCATCTCACTTGTTTACTTTTTTTAGCAAGTTAGCCAGCTAGTAGCAAACCCACCAACCGTAACTTCCTTCTCACCGTTCCGCCTGTAGCTCATAGTCCCCGCCGGAGAGAGGCGCTGTGGGTTAAAACGAACATACACTGTGAAGACTGAATGGTAGTAAAAAAACAAAACAAAAACAAAACTTAATTATTGTTTCTCAAATATCCATGAAACAATATAAATTACATTTATATTTTGTGTTTGTTTTCAATATGAATTCTGCAAATTAATACATTCTACTGAATGCCCTTCAAAATAAAAGAACGATTATCCTAGCAGGTTGTATTATATGTGGTAGATTACTTCAATATAGCCTTTAAGTAGAATTTTGGTGTACTCATCCTCTATTTGCATATTTCACTTGCATTTTCATGAAATAAACTACATTTGTAAGTACTGGTAATTTTTTTGTAGTTGCTATACATGTCGTGCTGCAGTGGTGGTTAAGTCAGTCGTTTTGGGAGGCTCACCTTGGACAGGTCTATCAGTGGACTGAGGGAGGAATGAACCCAGTATTAATTTAAAAATCCTTTAATCAACTTAATTGTTAAAATAAAAGCGTGATAAGAGTTTTATCAGCCCTAACGGTTTTCTTTTGAAAATCCCCGACAGGAAGTGATTCCTGGTCTGTTAGAGGAGTTCAGGTCATCCGGGCGGCCGACATTTTGTTAGCTTCTTAGCAAAATAAACGGTCTCTGGACAACTTCGTTGTCCGCAGGTTTTCTCCCAGTAGCCTGGCAGTTAACGTTTAATCACCATGTGGTATGAAATCCTGCCGGGCTTCGCCATCATGACCGTGTGTCTCATTATTCCCGGCGTCGCGACCGCACAGATCCACAAGTTCACCAACGGAGGGAAGGTGAGGAGGACGGTGGCTGCTAATGTGGATGTAGCCATGTTCAGTAGAAACATATTAACTGAAAAACCTTTCGGGACTCGGTGTTTTCTACATTTTTTTTAAAATATAAAACACTGATGTGTTTCCTGCAGGAGAAGAGGATCGCCCGGGTTCCGTGGCAGTGGTATCTGATGGAGAGGGACCGGCGGCTGGGGGGGCAGCACTATAAGTCCAAGGTGAAACTACATCTGCGATTTCTGCATGTTTTTGTGGGCTATAAAAAAATATTTCAACGTGTTCCCCTCCAGCCTTATTTATTACTGTCTGTCATCTGTTCTCTGACAAATGTCTTCATTGCAAATAAACAAAACAGGCGGATTAATTTGTTATACAGATATTGGTTTACTAGTTGAGAATTTAAATGATAAAGCAATCTTAGATTTGCTTCCAATATTAAAACTAATTCGATTCACTCAAATTTAAAGTGCTTTTACATTTAGCAAATTTTTTTTTACATTTCTGACAGTGTTGCTCTCTGAACCAACTGTACATTTGACTCACTGATTTCTGGTTTTAATAAAAACTGCCTGGTATATAAGAAATAGAAGGCCTGCTTGAAGGTTCACTGGTTGTTTATTACTATTTAAGTATTTGTACATAAGAAACAGAAGTTCTGATAATCTTTTCCTCTTTCTCAACAGGGGCTTGAGAACATCCACTGATGTACAAATGTGAACACCGTGATCAGATAGAAGTTCTTTGTTTTACATTAAAGATTATATTTACCATTCAGCTGGTTTGTTTTTTTTGGTCTTAAAGCGATTGTCCCTGTTATCAATTAAACTGTTGCACACTGGAAATATTTTAACATGTCTAGGGTTGTATATTTAAGATAAAACCCAAATAGTAAAGTGGGGATATAACTAAACTAATGCTTTACAACTATTGTGGACCTTATACTGTAAAGAGGAGAATCCAGTGTTGCATGGAGATGTATATCGCTATCTGTTGTGAGGCTTGTCAGCATCTGTGTTCATAATTGTCATATGTCTTAAATGTTTTATCCAGGTCTTGAAAGATGCATCAGTCAGTTGAGAAAACTAATTTCTAATTAAAATAAACAAAAGCCCATTGTTTTGATTGTATTTAAAAAAAAAAAAAAAGAAAAGAAAAGTGAATGCCTTTTGGTGAAAATGCAGCCATATCTTAAACGTAAAAGAAAAACAACATTATGCTTTCTAAGGTTTTCGATTCTCTTATCTTTGCTTTTAAATATATTACTTTTAATCCTGGAGCGTCTATAAACTATTCTGAAATTAAAATAAGACTCTTTCAAATCCCAGAGTTGGGAACCACTGTGCTGACTTAAGATCTTAAGACTCAATGAGTAAAGAAATTCTGCCCAATTACAGTATATATATAAAAATTGTGAAACCTACATGACTTCATACAGAACATTTATTTATCGTTTCCAGGATAATATGCAAAAATGTACAAAACAAAATATTAGTTAAATGAAATGAAAGGCTAGTTTCAGTGGGTACATGGGGTAGAGACACATTCAAGTGAATAGATAATCTCACTTATACAAACTTCTTTACAGTTTAAATCCCCCCTCCACTCTGTGCATTCACCTGATAATGAATGTGATTTCTCTATTAAAAAAACAAAAAACAAACCTCCTGAAATTACAGAACAAAGAGTAAAGGTTTCTCACAAAAGGAAATTGAGACCAAACTGTTGAGAGGCAAAGTTCACTTCTCCTCCTTGCCTTTGGTTTTCCTATACACCATTTCCCTGAAGCTGGACAGGATCTTGCTCTCTCGCTTCCTCCTCTCCTCCTGGTTGAATGATGCCAGAGCTCTCTTTTCATCTGCACTGTAGATCTGGTTCTCCTTTCTCAAACGCACAGCCTCCATACGACGATGTCTGCAGGGTTACATGTGAGAATGTGTCAGTATTGCATAAGAATAGATGAGAAGTTCTTTGGTCTGTTTATACATTATATTTTAAGGTAATTATGCTCATACTATGTGCACTGTGTGCTAAAACAGAAGTACCTATCTGAGAGAGGAATTATAATTGCTGCATCATGCTGATTTGATTTCTACAGCATATTCTGAAATGCTTCTGTATAAACAAAAATCATTAGCGAAAAGAGATTTTTTCCTCTATTTTCTGAGCTTCACATACCTGCTGCCGCTCATCACATAACCAGACTTCTCAAAGTTTGCAATCTCCTCACTTGTGAGACCAATCTCTCCTCTTCTTGGGATACGTTTGCCAGCTTTAACGTACTCGGCCATTGCAGCACCTTCACCTGGCAACAGCGCGTGACCAAAACTAGTGGAAGAGAGAGAGAGGAAAAAAAAGGTCTTACCAAACAAGCAGAATACACACAGTCAGACATGTAGAATTATTATTCTTCTTAACCCCCCCCCTCTTTTTTTGGGTTGTGAAAACTCTTGCCACATGATGAAAATGTAAACTGCACTGGAATTAAAAGTCCAACAGACTCACTCCAAAGGCCTTTCATCCTGTGACATGTGGGTGAGCGGAGCTTCGGGACCAACCACATGCTCATCCATACATGTTTTCTCCACCCACATCACCCCACTGGGATCCTCCTCTTCGTCGTCGTCCTCCTCCTCCTCCTCCTCCTCAGACTCCTCGCTGCTGGACTCACTGGACTCCTTACGACTCTTCTTGACTTTCTTCTTCTTGGACTTCTTGGACCTGGATGGAAACATGTCTGGTTAATCATCTCCATGGTTCCTGTTTGGATGAATGATATAGCTGGATATTCAAACTTACTTTTTACTCTTCTTTTTCTTTTTTTTCTTCTTTATTTCTTCCTCTAGGAGATAAAACACCAAAGTTCATCTTATGAATCTGATTAAACTAAGTGTATTGAGCTTTTTTTAAACTATAATCTCTGACTGTCTCACCGTCTGATTCTGATTCCAGCTCACTGTCCTCCGAGTGCTTCTTGTTCTTTCTTTTCTTGGATTTCTTCTTCTTCTTCTTCTTTTTCTTCTTCTTCTCTTCTGTTGATCACAATCAGAACTACTGGTAAATTCAAAATTCAAACCATGTCACTGCAGTGACCTTAAGTTCAAACACTGCACAGGCTTTACCTTCTGAGCTTGACTCTGAACTGCTGTTTTTCTGATCTTCTTCAACTGGTGTGAATTCATCAGAGCTAATAGAAAGAAAATAAAGACAAGAAGTTCTGCACCTTCAAATGCAGAGAGGTGGTCTTCCACAACAATGGTTAGAAAAATCACATAGAGGAAAGATTCTTCACTTACTCTGGTTCTTTTACTCTTGGTGAATATCCCCAAACTTCAGGACATCCTAACTCACCAATCCTCTCCCTCTCCTGAAGACGCCTGTAACACACAGACGGACAAATGCAAATGTCTCATTATTAAAATGTCAGATTTTTTAAAATGGGAAATATCTTTTGAATAACATGTCAATATCAATTCCTCTGTTCACTGTTAAGAAATGTATTTTTTTAAGGATCAGCAATTGGGAAGTGAAAAACATCAGCATCTCAGACAATCTCCATATTAATATTGTGATAATGATTTTAGCCACATTGCCTCATACCAGTCTGCAATTTAAAATAAACGTATAATTAATAAGAAGAAATAATAAGAAACACTGCAGTTGTATGTTAGCACAGATATTAAAGTAAACAAACATATTTAGACTTTCTAAGGAAAATAGCAGCTGAAAGCACAAAATCACCCAATTCCAGAGGTGACATTTTGTCCATTTCATGCTGAAGGAAGCCGACTAGATGCGTACAACTAGTAAGCAGGTTTTTTGGATTTATATTAATAGTTACTTATTAAATTTTTTTTGCCACATTGTTTAATGTTGCAAAAAGTCATCTCTAAACATGTTTTGCAGATATAAGATTTAAAGGGTCAATCCATCGCTTTTGCAGTCGTTCAGCTAGGTGTCTTTTCTGACTTAACAAATAATTAGGGTTATAATAGACAGTACAGACAATGACAGGATCCATCAAGAGGACAAGAGGACAAAACACGTTCAAGGCCTGTACGAGTTTGATTGTTACACATTAGATTGTGGAACTTTGCTTCTTCTGTTGTGACTCTGTCCTTTAATGACTGATCCATATCTCTCACTGTACCTGGCGATAAACGCCTCCTGTCTCTGTCTCTGGGCGTCGTCCCGCTGCTGATCATAGTAGTACTCATCTCTGAGGCTGCCGTGTTTGCCCGGAGCGTCCCGCTGCTCGGACCAGTGGTTGTAGTTGCTGTTGTTGTTTGTGCTGTTGTTGTTGTTGTTGTGACGCTCCCTGGACCTGGACCTGGATCTGGACCGGGACCGGGACCGTGACCGTGACCGGCTGCAGCGGGGGCTTCCTATGCGGATCCGCCTGATGTTTCTGGCCTCTCGGAATCGACGCTCCCTTTCCTCCCGCTCTCTCTCCCGGTTCCGCGGCTTCGGGAGTTTGGGCCCGAAGCTGTCCGGGGAGAGGCTTCGCTCCCGGCTGTAGCTGCGATGGCGGCTGCGGGAGCGAGAGCGAGATCGAGTCCGGGGTCTCCGAGCCCGAGGACTCCGAGGCCCGGGGCCAAAGTCAAAGCTGGGCCGGTCCGACAGAGGCATCTCAGTCACCGACAGAGCCCGAACTGGCCGAAATAACGCGTAAAAGGTGTATTTAAAGGGACGGCAATGGACAAGCTGAATGTATGTGTCGACGCTTTTCTAATATACGCAACAAAACTAACGTCCGTTCCCAAATATCATCCGATCTACCGCACGACGATGTTTACACGGTTCCGCTTTGCTTTCATCAGGTTTATCAGTAAAGAAACACACAAATAACTACAGAAATGCGGAGATACTTAGATACAACTACTGAACCTTTTCTTTACTAGGAATTATGAAGGGACTTTGTTTTATTTTAACATGGAGGAAAACGCCATTTACTTCATAGCTTAACATAAAAAATCCAATCTTTTGTCAGGCGACTATTGTAAGCCTACTTTATAATGTGTTTTTTTTTGGCATTTTATTTTATTTTTTCACTGAAGTCTATCACTTGTAATTACACTGAACACTTGTCATGTCATTTTTGTGCTTTACTGTGTTGTAACAACAAACGGATGTTAAAAAAAAGCAAAATATAGAGGGGCCCCGGCCAGAGAAATGAAACCATTTTTACAGCAAACCTTGGGACCAATCTATTAAAAAATAGCTTTGCCCCAGATGTTTGCAGTTTGCATCAAAACGAAGAGGCAGAAAAATAAAAGGCACCAAGCCGGCGGAGTGGGAGCCTTGGCGCTTTTATTTTGAAGGTAAACCGGAAGTTATCTTGGCTAAGGTAGTGGTGGTATCTGCCGAAATATTATTCACACATTTTTTCATTGTCATTCGTTGCCTTTTAAAAACGACGAATCCGACCTGTTATTTATTGTTGTTAAATAATTTACCATCATGCTGTACTTTTATAATGGAATGCGGTTGAAGCGAGCCGACGGCGCCGCCTGGTGGCTGGTCGGTTAGCGGGGAGCAGCCGGGGAGCCTGTCCGCCGTTAGCTATTGTTTGTAGCCAGATAAGTTTCTATCTGCAGGAGGTGGAGGCTGCTCTGCTTAGTCTTGGCTGAAAACTTCACGGTTGCAGGTAAAGAGGATCCATTTGAAAGCAGCGAGCTCGGGGATAAGCATGTTTTCATGGCGGTGCAGTGTTTGCAGCTAGCAGGATGCTAGGCCGCGCTGTGTCCGTCCATTAACGAGGAAGAGCGGAGCAGCTAGCGTTACCTTTTGTTAGCTGCTAACAGCAGCGTTTCTAACACAACAATAACAACAATAAAATGTCTCTCAAACTAGATCACGTCCTAGCCTGAAAGGAAACAAACGCAGCTCTCCGCTTGTGTAATGTCATGATAGTGCAGCATTTCAGATAGTTATTACAAGTTTGGCAAAGTTACCTTTAGCTAACGCAAAGCAACGTTATTGTTTTTGTTTCCTGACCAGCAAAACTATTATAAATCTCACTCGGGCTCTCACACTGCTTCTTTGTCAAACTTGGAGTCATTTTCTTTTAGTGATAGTGAATTTGTAGTCTGAAGTCAGCTAATTAAACTCAGTTTAAGGTCCCGTGGTCTGGATTTAACTGATTATATTGATGCTGCAGTTTGTGCTGATGCCGAACCGACAGGTGTTTCTTTTATTTTATCCACCCACAGTTATATCGATGGGTGTAAACTACTTGTTAGAAACGCATCTCAGTTTCAGGCAGCACAGTTTAAGAGCACCATGACTTTCACTCTTCACCATGATCCAACATTTCAGGGATTCCTATATTAGACTGCATTATGTTAAGATTGATGTTCATAATAAACCAACAGCTGAGTATATGATGAGTCGTAATGAGAAATTTCCCCACGGGAAAGTTTGCTGTTGAAAAGTTTTTCTATCAGAGAAGAACGGGATATTTTACATTGGACAAATATCAACAGTGATCTCAGATGTCTTTTGTCACTCAGTGCCTTTCTTGGTACTTCATTGTAAAGTCTAAAAAAAAAAAAAACCCAGACAAACAGCAAACAGACCTTCCTACAGTACTAGACTGCCAGTTTCAGCTAAATAATGTACCAGAAACTGGGGGTTCAGAAGAGAAGTAGCACCGTTTCTGTTCAAGTTGTTCAACAAATGTAACCATTGGACACATTTTTCTTCTCTTTGATTTGTGTCTCTTTCTACAGTCATGCCAAGTCTGAAGCTGATATCTGCAACTGACCCACACTATTCAGCAGCTGTGCTGAAATCAATGAATGAACAGAGAAATCATGGATTATTTTGTGATGTCACCATCATCATACAGGACAAGAAATTCAGAGCTCACAAAACAGTCCTGTCTGCCTCGAGTACATATTTCCACCAGCTCTTTAGTGTCGCTGGACAAGTGATCGAGTTGAACTTCATCAGAGCAGAAATCTTTGAAGAGATCCTCAATTTCATATACAGTTCCAAAATTGTCCGTGTTCGCTCTGACATGCTTGAGGAGCTCATAAATGCTGGACAGATATTGGGAGTGAAGTTCATTGCAAACCTAGGGTTGCCATTATCACAAGTTAAGGGTCTGCCTGGTTTGTCAAAAGAGGCAGAAAATAAAAGTGACACATCCACAGAGATGATGCCAATCATCACAGAATCCTTCTCAATATCTGCAGAAGAATTCAATCAGACTAGCACACCTGCAGGTAATGATGAAGACTCAGACGGTGATGTCATGTTTGTCTCACAAACGGATGCCCAAACCAGAGCAGCCAATCAGAAAGCCGATTCTAGTGAGATCATTGATGTGGATACAGCGGATTCAGAAAATGTAACATCAAAGCAAAATGAAGAGTCAAACCCTGCAGATGAAAAACCAGAAGAAAAAGCCACAACTCCAGTGAAAACACCTTCTACAAAGACTCCCAGTGTCAGCTGTGAGAACTCCAGTTTACCAGACAGCAGCCCTCTTCGCAGTCCAGACTCCAGCACCAATACCCCGTCTTCCCCTGCCAGAGTTCTCTCAGGAAGTGCTCCCACAACTCCAGCCAGCTCAAGCAGTTTCGCCCCGGAACCTTCGAGTGCCTCTCAGTCTCAGTCCTCTGAAAACACTGATATGATGGGAGTCCACAAGAAACAAGTCTCTACTTCATCTCAGCAGGGGAATTTCAAAATAAGGCTCTTGGATGTTTCTGGAAGCCCAGCTAATCAAGCGAACGCCACAAAATCAGCAATAGCAGCAAAAAAGACAGTGACTCTCAACACAGCCACAGAGATCGATTCCATTTCTTCAGGCTGTAAAGTTTATGCCAATATTGGAGAAAATACTTATGACATTGTCCCAGTGAAGGAGGATCCAGGTGAAGGAGGCTCGAAAGCCAATAAAGGGAAGAGAGCGTTAATGGCAACACCTTTGAAACCCTTTGATAAAACATTTCCATTACCGAAGGCTGGCCCTAACAAGAAGAAGACCAAAACCGAGCTTGAGGACCACTACGAGTTGATCATGGATGGAAAGACTTTCTATGTGTGCATTGTCTGTAAGCGTCCGTATGTGTGTCTGACGAGTCTCCGTCGTCACTTCAACACCCACTCATGGGAGAAAAAGTACCCTTGTCGATACTGTAACAAAGTGTTTGCTTTGGCCGAGTACAGAACTAAACATGAAATCCACCACACCGGTGAGAGGAGGTATCAGTGCTTGTTGTGCAACGAGATGTTCTTAAACTACCAGTTACTGTCAACCCACTGCAAGCAAGTCCACAACCAGGATCCCAGTGGGAGGAAAGAGAAGGATGACGCTGACAACAACTTATACCGCCTGCTGCCGTGTAAAACAGTGCAGATGAAGCCATATTCATGGACGACTGATGGGCCGGGTGTCCCCGTCATCTCTGAGGACGGCAGCGTCCATCACATAACCAGTGCTGGCGAAGACGTCCACTCTTCCACCCAGAGCAGGATGTTGAACTGGGACGACATATTCGTTGAGCCTGAAGCACGTATGACACCTGATACCCAACCCCCGCCCCAACCCCAACCCCAACCCCAACCCCAGCCGAGGTCAACCTTAAGCACTCCCTCTCAAGCCACCACAGAGTTTGACTTTGTTATACCAGAGACCTACTGAGCAACCCTCGCTGCTCCATTACCTGTGCCTTTTAGGTGCCCCCACCATTTTTGTCTCTTTGGTTCTATGTCAACAATGTCCCGTTATCATTTTCAATAGCGTCATCGTAAGGGTTTCCATTAACAAAGCCTTGTGGTGTAGTAATGTGGCGGTCCTTAACTTATGTGACTGTGCTCTTTGATTCATCTTGATCTTTGGCATCATTGGAATAAATGATCATGACGTTAGCAAATAAACATAGAAGTAGTTCACATGCAAGAAACTAAAACTGACCCAGAAAAATAAGATGTCTTCAAGGCACATCTCCATAGCTGAGACTCTGACTAAAGCTGATACCTCTTGTACTTTTAGTTTTCAGACATGAACATTTCTCCTGAAGGGTCTTAAGCACAAAGCATCGAAATGAACCATTTAAATATTCCTCTGTCATTTTTCTGTTGTGATTCTTCACATTCAGGCCACGTGTCCGAAAGTCAATGATGTTCCACAGCCCACCGAGTCCTATTTAATAAAATAGAAACGGGGTTACCTATTTAAGAGTGTGAAACCTCAGTTGACAGTTATACAACCAGGTGACCCTTTTTTTTTTTTTTTGGTCTGGACACATTCAAGCATTTCATTTTTGTATAAAACACGTGTCAATCTATCATGGAATAAAAAAAATTCTAATTTATCAACTAATACGATCATTGATGTTTTAAGGATCAGATTAAGACAAAGGATTTGCAGAACTGGCCGTTCCATTCTCCATTTGAGACCTTTTGTAAGGAGAAAATGAAAAGTGTTTTTTTTTTTATGATGTTGGCAATCCCATGTGTGGGTATTGTGGCAGGGAAGATATGTGATGCTTATGTAATTTATTAGTGTTTGATAAACAATTCTGGTTTATTTTTTGTCTATTTACCACCTTCTGTTTCATGTCGAAGCACCTTTCCATTTTCACTTCTTCTGATTTCCATGTTGTTTTCATGAAGTGTTATTTCAGGGGAGCATGGCGACATAATGGTTAGCGCACAACAAGAAAGGCCTGGGGCCTCTCTGTGTGGAGTTTGCATGTTCTCCCTGTGCCTGTGTGGGTTTCCTCCCATCGTCCAAAGTAATCATGTTTTTGGTTAACTGGTGACTCTAAATTGTCTGTAGGTCTGAGTGTGAGTGTGAGTGGTTGTAGGTCTCTGTCTGTCTTTGTGTGTTGGCCCTGTGATGGACTGGCGACCTGTCCAGGGTGTACCCTGCCCTCACCCAATGTCAGCTGGGATTGGCTCCAGCACCCCCCCGTGACCTGGAAATGGATGAATGAATGTTATTTTAATAATATGATGATAGGATCTATAATAAATTAAGGATTATTGCAGTCCATACCAATAGCACTTAGTGTTGGGTCATGCAGAAGGTTTTTGGGTTTTTTTGCGTAATGTTCCTTTTTCTTGTTTTTCCATGGTGTCAGAAGGTAGTGCTTGATCAGTATGACTAAAAAAAAAAAAAAAAAACCATTAGTGCTAACAGGGGAATCTGCTCTACTTCATGTCATTCAATAAAATAATGTCCATTCTTTTTTTAAATAAACAGATTAACATTGGTGTCATGTACAGTATGTATTTGTTTTGACTTCACTCTTTTTTACTTTCAGATGTATTTATTAGCTTTATAGCGTAGACAATGAAATAGATATTAAATATTCAGGTTTGTTGGCATTCACCAAATGTACTTTTTCTTTCACTTAGCAATGAAGTTGATGTGATGGTGAATAAATTATTTTACTATTTTCACATATCGTCATACAATATGATCTTATGAATGTCTGCTATTTTACTTTGTGTTGTCATTGCATTGTCATCCTTCCTCAAAATTAGGGCCACTTAAGCATTTTTAGCAATTAGCTTCTTAAAATGAAAACTGAACCACACTAATAGACTCGTGCAGTAACTCTTACCTTATGATATTTAGATTTTGTCCCTTGAATTGTATGATCGTTTAAAAGACACTTGTGTAGCAGAGTAAAACTTTAAAATGTAAAAAATTGTCTTGGAAAAGTAAGAAGAGTAAAATAAATCTGAAGAAATAACAAAATTATGTTTGTTCACCTCCAACAGCTGATATCAGAGTTAATTTCACTAATATGACACAAAATGCAGAAACTGAGGGAAAAATATTTGTGCCTTAAACATATTGTTGATTGAATGATTGAAACATGACATTTCTTCTCTCTATACTCACGATCGGAGCTCGTACACAGTGGAGCCATCAGGTAAGTGTGGAACTGCTGCTATCCAGATTGTTTTATCCTGATGGGAACAAATGATGAGAGCTGCTGAGACATTTTCTACCAAATCAACAAAAGTTAACTCATGGTGGCACTAAGGTCGCAAAGTTTCTTCCTCATCCTATGAGGACCATGAATGTCTGCTGAGATATTGCACCTAAGTGGTGAAGGGAAAATGAAATGCACAATTTGAGTTTCACAACAGTTTTTAATGGCAAGACAAAAAAGGAACTGACACGTTATCAGCCCCTGAGAATGTTGTTTAAATTATAAAAAGCAGTGATCAAAGCTGACAGAGACTGGTTTCATGTACATGGAGGAAGTCACTTCTGCCAACGCTTCTTCATGATTTCCCATCTCATGTCAGTGAATCCAGCACTGACTGTTCATGCTTAGTCTAATCAATGATTATTCCTGACAAACACAACACATTTCAGCATGTAAATGTGGCTTTGGAGCTACTTACAAAAAGAATGAGGCATACGTGATTTCCAGCTTTGCAGCTTTCAGTGAAAAATACAATAATTGTGGTTCAGAGTGTCATTTTTAACTGTATTTCCTCAAGAACTATTTCAGGTAGTATAAGGTTTTTTTTTCCATCATTAACACTGTTCTGCAAAAATCACCAAACATTGATCAGAATATTCTCTAACATAAAGTAAACAATTGATAAATACATACCATGATCTGTTTGCAAACCTTAAGCTTGACTCTGCTAAAAGAGCTCCTGTTTATCATACTGCTGTACATTCATTATTAGCATGTAATAGCTCCATAACTACTAACCTTGCCTTACATATTGTACACTGACACTACTAACTGCTGAACAAACCACAATTTAGGTCTAATTCTATTCTATCAGATCTGGATTTGGGCAGGACGTCAAAGCTTTCATGTAACTCTGTATTGATTTTGTGTGAAGGCTGGAGCTGTACTAGTCGTCCTCACAGTGCACACAGTGAGGATGGTGTCGTCAGTACAACTTGGAGCAGTAAGCATCTACACAATGTACTCAAGAGAAGTGAATGTAAAGCGTGAGCTAGCTGGAAGAGATTTTTTTGACTTTGTACAGAATACATCCAGTGACAGGGGTGCACCACTGCAAGTCTGTTTGCATTAAGGCAGATAGATGTGTAAACAGTCCTGGCTTTGAACTGGTTGGCTTTCTTTATGTGCATGTGCACACAAAAACACACACATGTACACACACACACGCAGATTCACGCGCACAGTGTAGGCCAGAGTGTGAGTAGCACCGTGGGAGACAATCAGGGGCTCCCTTGTGTTGGGCTGAACTCAAAGTTGTGTGTACTCTGTGGCCATCTGCTGCCTCACCGCCTTCCCTTTAGCGTCGTTCTGAAGGATTTTGAGGAAAAGCCCAGAGGCGTTGTGCACTCAAACCGGTCATTCAGCATCTAACAACAAGCGGGTAGCGCCTGAGGTGTTTTCTTTTGCTCGAAGCCATCTTACGGGCTGTATGGTGGCGGTTTCTCATCAGGGTGGCTGTGAGGAGGGGAGTAGCGTGGAGGGACTATAGTGGGCCACAGGTGGCTGGCTCCAGACTGGGAGTCATCCGACAGGCCAGAGGAATCAGGTAACATGTAGGAGCCCTGCAGGAAAGACTGATTAGAACTGCATTTTAAGAAATGTTTAGTTTCAGAATAACAACTGATCCTTTTTCACCAGAGGACAAAACAAACACAGCATCAGATGTCACTGGTAAAACTTTGACAGATGAAATACAGAACAAATTCTCAGTGTAAGCATGTCGGGCAGCACTGTACCTGCAGGTCGTAGGCAGTGTATGGTGGCAGGCAGGGGGCAGTGTTGTAATAAGAATTGAGAGATGTGGTGGGTGGAAGAGGCTCTGAGGGGACAGGAGCTGCAATGGCCTCCGGCTCAGATGAACTTTCTGAGGTGGCAGAAGGAGTCTGACAAATAAGCATAATGCAGAATCTATCAACACCCGATACAACATAAAATTAGTTGATCTACTAATTGATCAATAGGCATGATTACATCCATCAGTGGGCTTTATCGGTGAATATTTGTGATTCACTTGACGTACCATGTCTTTAAAACCTCCCAGCACTGCAGCGGTGATGATGCCCAGGAAGAGGGCCACAATGTTGAGGATGGTAGCAGACCATAGTAGGTGATAAAGGTGCACCACGTCCTGGCAGCTCTTCACATCTGTGTATTCATGGTAGCCTCCAATCACCTCGACACGGCTAGCCCAGTGGGTGGAACAGAGAGGGAAACAGCCTACGGTCAAGCCACAAACGTCACTGACAGGGTTTGAAAAAAGCAGCTACATGAGGCACCACATCAGGCTCTGAGCATTTGTATTTGGGACATAGTGAAAGGCAGAAGACATGTTTTGATTAATGGGTGTAAAATTCAGATTGCTTGGGTGTCAATCTGAAAGGAGAATCCTTTGTAGAGATGCTCCTACAGAGTTGGGGAACACAGATGAGAACATGGATAAATGTTGGGTCGGATTGAGACTGGGACATGCAGAGGAAATTACACCCTGAGAACACATTTCTATCATGGGCTATGTTAAGGACACTTAAAAAAATCAAGAGTTGACAATGAATGTCTATTATGGGTCTAGAAAAGAGGGACCTACTTCCAAATCATGGATGATTTCCTAAACTTTTTCAAAACATCTTTATTCTGAAGTCCCATAAGAGGATGTTCTCTGAAACAAAGGTTAAAAGAAAAGAAACATTCTTGTTCTAATACAATCAACACTGCAGTAAAAAAAATAAAAAAATAAAAAAATAAAAAAATTCTCACACAAAAACGGCTCAACAGTATGCATCAAAAATCCACACAATCGAGGCAACACAGTGAAAACCAATAGCCACTGACTCAGAGGTTCTGCCAGGGGGCTTGATCACTCAGCATACTCACTTCCCACAGTTGTAGAGGTCGCAGCAGTAGCAAGTGTTGCTCTTCACACGTAAATTACAGGATGAGCGTGACGTCTGACAGGGCACCTGCGGGTCAAAAACGAGTTTAGTTCCTTCACTTTGGGTCCACTGCTGTCCAAGTCCTTAAACAATGTCCTACTAAACTAATGACTGGCACAGAGTGTAGGTCCACAAAATACAGTGAGGCGGAAGTCATCTCATGTCTGTGAACGTGAAGAGATGAGATGCGTTGCTTACATCACGGTCAGATGCTGTCTCACTTGAGTGATACTCACAACGGCCAGCATACAGAGGCCTCAGGTCCTGCAGGAAAATAAACTTCAAATGTATATATTGCATGAAAAGTTTAAGTTTCACCAATTGAGACAAGGATTCACTTCATTTGTGCTGCATGATTAATAGAGGAAATTTCTATTTCTTTTTTTTTTTTTTTTTTTTGTTTAAAGCTTAACGTTTCCTTTAAAAGCTGATTTTTGCACCATGAAATGAGATATCACACTCAGTCTATTGAAAAAAACTTCACTGTCACATCATTTTGCTTTGCTTTTTCTATTTTCATTCAACAGTTTGCGTTTGCAGAATACAAAAAAAAAAAAAAAAGAGTTGAAGAGGAAAATGTGCCCTTTCCATTTCCCTCACACCGCCAGCAAATGAAAATCTGCTAATGGTGTTGATCTCCGTCTTCACCCAGCCCTAACTTATTTTGCTATAATTGCTTTAAGAGTGCATTAGGGGTTATTTATTATCTTGTGTACTTTGCATCATGGAGAATAGTGGTATGGGCAGACCACTGACTGAGAAGGGTGTGGCAGCTGCTACAGCCTGCCATATTGCCCTTGCGGATGGGAATACATTTGACTATATTTGTAGTGCAGACAGAGTATATTAAGCTACAGTGGGGATGGCATTGATTAATAAGCTTGTAATATGTTGGAGCCTAAGTGTTATCTATATCCATAATTTATTAGTTTAGTTTAATAAGTAGATGCTTCAGTGATACTTACAATGTGCCTCGCAGCAAATACTCCATCAACAATAGCACAGCAGAAGGCAGCCACCACTCCGAAACTGATGAAGACAATAGATGCCACTAACTGAAAACAGAGGAGCATCAGTTTCGTCATAATATCATAAACAGTTTTGGATGAAACTAAAAACTAAAAGTCAACATTCAGTATTTTATGATTATTTTTACTGCTTCCTCTCACTACTCATGTACTGAGATATATTTACAACACTAAGATGTATCATGAGCTCTCTGTTTGATGACGAGTGAGGAAGGACAGCTTGCATTCACTTGTAAATCACCCCACCCAGTTTGCAGCCACTCCTGCTCACAGGGGTGAAGCAATGCAGCAGATTCAAAAATGAGTAATGACTTTGCCAAGACTTCTTGCAATCAGAGTTACACTACAGGACAGCTGGCAACAGAAAACATCCTGGCTTGGGTTCTCAAAGACACATGTTTCAACTCTGATAGATTTACTATCGGTAAGTTGGGTAGGTATCATTTACTCAGAATGCAGGCTCATGTTTGATTTCTGGAAAATGCATAGCACCATTTCCTTCAGGATGAATAAAATAATTATCTTTTCTACTTTTTGAGATCACATAAACTAAAACAGTGCACTAATGTTTGAAGTTAGTCTATTTTTTCAGTCTTTTTCAACGTTTTCTGCAGAGGCTCTATCTATAATATATTTTTGTATTTATTCAGTTGCACACATCTGTATGTTTAAAACAAACAAAAAGGACGATTGATTTATAAGTGGCTGATAGCTGAATACATTTTCTAATGATTTTATAATTTCAGTTCTCCTGACGTTACAATGATACAAAAATCACATACGTCTATTACCCACTATCACAAATCATAACAAAACTTTAACTTTTTTTGCAAGGTGCTGTAATGTGCCATAGTTCGTCACTTGTGCTACACACTCTTTGCAAATCCATGTCTCCAGCTACTGCTGCATTATAGGAAAAGGTGTCACGATACCAACTCACATTTCAGCCCTGACAGTCCTGCCCAGTACCTCCCACCTGCTCCTCTCATCTGCAGTTTCCTTCTTCACATTCCAGTGTGGACATCCGCCCTTTTCCACTCGCACCCTACTTCTATTTCTGGCTGTATCTCCCTTGAAGCCAAGGATACATGCTCTGATACACGTAAACCTCAGCAGCAGTCTGGGCCAGGACTGTTGCTCATATTTTCACTTTAAGAACACAATCAAGCTGCAGGATGTTAAAAAAAAGGAACTCACACAGTTTAATAACAGTGTTTTGTGACTGTAGAGACATGGAGACAAAGAGCACTGAAAATGATCTCAATGCACAGCAGTAATATAAATCCTCTTACCATCTGCCTCTTGTTCTCTATCAAATGAGCACCAATAATTCCCAGAAAAGAGCCGAAGCCCAGCTGAGGAGAGAGAAAATAGCTTTTAGAGGATTTATCGAATTGACTAAGCTATTTCATAGCTTCATTGCTAGATAAATCCAGACTTAAGTGTTGCTATCATCTCTAGGGAAGTATTTCAGCATCCTTACAATATTATTAGCTATTCATTTTTATAGATAAGCAAAATACATTGACAGTTTTTTATATCTTTATTTTTAATTTCCATCCATATATCCATTATATGTGAGGCGCTGGATCCAGTCCCAGCTGGATGCAGGTCTATCGATATACAGAGACAAACAACCATTCATGCTCACTTATATAGGCAATATAGAGTCTATTTATACTTTTCATTATATAATAACAATAATCTGAACTATTCATTGTATTTATTTGAGGTTAAAGTTGTAAGACACAAACCTACATTGGCTGCTTTCCTGGTAGCTTTTAATGTGAGCCAGAATGTTAAAAGCTGAGTGACGTGGGGAAAACAAATTTATGGATTGAGATACTTTACCTCACTCAGCTTCTAATGACAGTGATGCTGAATAATGAATGTGGGGAAAATTCACCATAAGAGACCTTCTGTAATTACGTTCATCAGACTCCAAGAGCAAGAAGAGCTTGCTGGAAGCACTCACACATCACTTATAATGATGCCTGACAGGGAAAAGGTCTGCTGCAGTTGCTGCTACATGTAGGTGTGAATGTGCACTCACAATGACTCCTGGGTAGTAACCGCCCACTGTGATGTTTTGCGTCCTGGTAGTTGCTGCGAGGCCAAAGATGAGGATGAGCACAGATACAATAAGCAGCATTACTGTCACAATTATTGATTTCCTCTTCCTCCTTTTAAAGGAACCTATAAAAGAGAAGATTAGCGAATGTTAGAGTTTGCTTCATTTCATGCTCATATGAGTTTAACACTATACTCTATACTGAAAGTATTCAGATTAATGCCTTTTTATTATTATTATTATTATTATTATTATATTCAGGCTCTGAATTTCTGTTGATTCTAAAGAAAAAACATAAATAAAAAATACATTAAAGTGTCTATTCTCACCTTTAATGTGAGGAGCTCTACAACAATATTGAAATAATTGTGTAGCAGATATCGAGCATTAATGGATAGTGCCCAAACTGCAAGGTTTCATAAGTAATTGGACTGAACATGCAGCTTAGTGTTGTGTCATCATCAGTTCATCCACAGAAAAAGCTCACATGTCTCAGAGTTGACCAAGAGTTTAAGTGTTGCCTTTCAGACTGAAGTGTAGTCACTTGTATGGTCAGTAATGAGCTGACCATACAAGTGAGGAAGATGATACCGAGGCTGGAAAAAATGTATCAGAGAAATATCCAAAGTAGTTGCTTTGTCAAATCAGCAGGTGTGTAAAGGAAAAGTAGAAAAATGGCAGAAGACTTGGAAGGCCAGTGAGCACAGACAGGTCTTATGGATGACCCAAAGTACAGAGGATTCTTCACAAGATGTACCCTGATGGTAAACTAAAAAAAACAAACAAGCAAACAAACAAAACTTATATAGCTTGGCCAGGTTTAGCTCATGGAAATGGTGAACTGGTGTTTACTGATGATTTCCCAGCGGACAAAAGCAACAGAAGGAATACTGAGGCCAAATAAATCAAAACTCATTGGACGATACTACTCATGTGGTAAAATCCAACCACAGAGTGTTTCGGGGTGAAGAGTTGGTATATTCCTGACTGTCCAAATCTCCTGATCTCAGTCTGACTGAGGTGGTTCCTCCTGGTGAAGAACAGACTAGAGGCAGAGAGACGGCAGTTAAATCATGAGGGAGCATCACTAGGGAAGATAGAAAGCATCTGCTGATGTCTGTGGGTCAGATACAACAAAGGACTTCACATAAAAATGAGAAATATGATCATTTTGTTTGACTTTATGTTCAGCCATATAATTACTTTTGAACCTTTAGATTACTATGTGTTAAAGGGGTCTAACATATCAGCAGATTACCACAGCTTGATGTGCTGATAGCTTGTGTTTCTATGTTGATGTAAAGCTAATTAAATGAAAGCTGACATTTGGCACTTTCATATAGCTACTATTATCTTATTTCAGAGCTGAACTCAGAGCCTGAAGAAAAACAAATGTGCAACAGTCTGTACTGTGGGACCCACCAGAAGCTGAGGTGATATGTGGGAAGTAGTTACAGACACGACATGAGGAGGGTGGATGAGGGCAAATAAAACCTTTTACACCTGACTTTTGCTTCAAGACAGACTTGAACTTCTCATTAAGAAGAAATTGACAGACAACAAACCCGAAAGTCAGAAAGAAGCTCAATTTCCTCTGAGAAAATTCCAGAGAGGGCGAATTATGACTTTCTCTGGCTAATATTTGTACATGGAGGAGGTGAAAATAACCTCCATCATTACAGCATGGCTCAAAAAAAAAGGTAGTTAGTTCTTCAGTATTTCTTAATTCTTCAGCAAACAAATTAAACCATTTTCTTAACTAAGAAATGAGTTGGTAAAATGTAAAACCAATAATTAACTGACTCAATAATTTGCTTTTGTTTTTTTTATCTGAAAACAAATGTCAGCAGCAGATTTAAATGTGAAATATTTCAATACATTGATATTAAAAGGTTTTTCTTTTGATCTGTGACAAAGTATTTAGATTAGGGTATGTCCTGGTGGCCTTTGGCTTTAAGATGTTCCATCCCATAAACATAACAATAAGTTCTCTGCTCCTACAATTAGTAATTTGTCTAAAATAACTGTACTAAGAATTTGAAAAAATTATCGCTTTTATCCCATTATATGCAAATATATTCAGCAAAATACCAAGTATGATGTTGCAGTGTATTCTTCTGGACTTCACAAATCAGTTTCCTCCTAATTGGGCCAATTTGGTGATTAATTTCATAGTAAATTAACATTTTCTGCACCAACATGTTCACCTTTGTGTGATACATATCGTAACAATAAGAAGTTGTCATCTTCACTGTTAACGGGACACAGGAATTTCTCAGGAGTCCGTTTTTTTTTTCTCATTAATATGTAAATATATGCAGTGAGGCACACCAATGGCTAATCAGCAGACTTCTTCCACTTAGTGTACCTGTGGAGTAAGTAAGTATGAAGTTTGCAGCTCAGATGTTAAATGGGCTGAGCATTTTATAAATGGGTTAACATAAATAATTTAATGATATAAGACATAAAATAAAATAAGACAACCATGAGCTAAAAATAAAGAGCACCTTAGAGAGCAGAAGGTTTGTTATGTAAGAGCTGAACAGCCTCGGGGGTTGTTCCTCTTTTAAACTGCTCAGATTTAAAACAGATTTGTGTCTGAATCTTTTCTCAGAGGTCATTTGCGCAGAGAGTGGCTGCTGTGTGGCAGCTAGCCCTGACAATATTCGAGGGCTTTTGATGACGTTGACCTTTAAAATTGAAAAGAAGCTGGTTGATGCATTGATGTTTTCTCTGTTTCAGCAGGAGTCAGCTGACTGAACCAAACTGATAGAGAACGTGTCACCTGCTTTTGATTATGTTATAAAAAATGATTTGTTCAATTTATTCAAGGAGCGTGTTTTAGATAAACAGCCAAGTAGCCTCTGTCCTCTCAATCGGTACATAAGTGGAGAGTGAAGCCACAGGCAGAAAGACTTCATCGCTGGTGAATAGTGATACTCCAACCAGGAGATCAATAAGAAACAGGGATCTCCTTCTATAACTCAGGAGGTAAGAATTCTGGTGTTTGTTACAACACTGAGAAAAAATAGAGTGTCAGTCCAATTTTGGCACCACTGTCTGCAAAGTGAAAGACAAGGCCTCAAAAAATTATTGCACAGCAATAATAATATTGCGATGAGACAGCATTGTCACTAGGTTTGTGTTTAGTTTTAGAATGAAATGTAGCTTTCTTTTCTTTCAAATTACACTTTATTGAAATAATGATTGTGGCTGTGCTGCCTCAGGCATAAATAAAAACCACTACAGATGATACGACCTTCAATTGTTTATATGTTATATCATTGATATTTATATCATATTTTTAGTATTAATTCACATTTATATATAGTAATAATAATAATTTCACCAGGGTCTGAAGAGGCTGTAGAAAATTGATGTGTAGTGACTAATGCTGAAAGGTCGCTGAGAGGCTGAGATAGGGGGTTTACTGATTGCTAGACGAACTGTACCCAAAAATTATGTTTAACAACTTTTATTAAAGAAATAGAACAACTTATGGTAACATACGCAAAATGAAGAAAAAAAAAATCCATCACAGTGATCCAAAGCAGAACAACGGTCCAAAAAAAAAAAAAGGTCCCCCACATTCCCCTTTCCTTTTGTTACCTCTCACACAAGTGCTCGTGATTAAATTAACTAGATGTCACCACCCATCTCCCTGTGATTCAAAACAAATTAACAACAACAAAATATATAACCCAACTTTCATTTTACCATCATAAAATCAATTCATCTACAGGATGAATAATACAATGGATTGATTGCCAGTAATAAAAATAACAAACAACCAATATTTATTTACATTTTACAGCTAATGTTACTGCCAGAGGATGAACCAGAGGAAGTCTTTATAACATTTGTGATTGGTTAGATCAGCAGTTAAAGCCTCTTCAGTGCTATGAGTCTAGAGGTCCCACTAACATTAATGATCCCACTTTTTGTGCCACTGATTGCTATAAGCTGCAGTAAAATGCACAGAAGGAACTTTCCCTTAAAGTGATGTCACCTTTTATTCAATTCATGATCGTGGTGGTAAGCAGCCGAGCATCCTGCCAAAAAAAATCAGGTTCTGCTAGTCAACAGAGCCAAACATCCAGGCAGCCGAGGTTACTCAACGGAGCCGCACCTGCAGTGACGCGTTGTGGCCTGAGCCGCGCGCGCGCGCGCGCACACAAACACACACACACCGACACACGCGCGCGGACACGGTCCAGTGATGCCAGTGTTTTATCTGCTTTTGTCAGGTGGATGGGAAAAAAAAGACTGATCGTGTTTTCACCGAAGACAAATAAGAAATGCAAATGATGAAAAATATTCACCTTACCGATCACAGGCGGTTTAAAGAGACTGTCCGTGCTGAAAAACGGCCCGCACCGGAGCACAAAACCACCATATGAGTGAACCGGTGAAGCCTGCTGCAGACACACCGCTGACCTTGCACACACCTACCCATGCTGATCTCTGACAGGGTCAGTCCGCTGGACTGCAGGCTCTGGGCTGGAGGCATGCTGGCTGCAGGTTGTTTAACGTAGTCCACCTCACGATCCTCTTGCAAAAAAAAATAATAAATAAATAAATAAATCTGTCACGACTAAATGTTACGCGCTGTGTGCTTTGAAGCTAAATGTTTACAATCTGGAGCTAATGCAGACGATGCGTTCACTTGCTGAGACATTCTCCGACAGCGGCGCTCCGTCCCAGCTAAACCCGAGCCAGTGTGGTTTACGTCCCCGTCATTGTTGCCATGTTCTTCGGTGTCCGTCCGCGTAAAGTGTCGGTGTCTGACGGCGGGTCTCAGCTGCAGCTGCGGCTGTGTGTGCGCATGTCACAAACGGCCATAGGAAAATGACCAGTTTTATCAAATCATTGTAACGAGAATTAGCTAATTATTTATATTACGGACGTCAGTGAACGCGTTTTTTTCCCCCCCCACCACGTCCCTTACTCTCTGTCGTCAGTTTGTCAGTTTTTTAATTTACATTTTTTTATTTAGATTTACTGATAAAATGATAGTTAAAATAATCTATGTAGTTCGTAGTGTCCCAGTAGTCAACTATCATCGCTGTGGATAATACCTAAAATACATTACAATTGAAATAGAGACAAATCTTCCGCCATTTTTAGGATAATTAGCTGGTTTAATCTTTTACCAGATGATGTTACAAAATGGACTACAAGCTTCACATAGGAAACAACAACAAAAAAAAGGTTGTGATTTCAAACAAATCCTGTGTAGTTTCCGCTTTGTGGTTACTTCATCGCAAACATCTTACAAGAAATGTTATCTAAATAAATAAGCTAATGAATCAGCGCCTTCATGGAGGAAAGTAACAATAACAATAAGAGGAGTGCATCCATTTAGCACTGAAAGCAGCCGGAAAGGTTGTGAGCGACAGTCTGCTTTAAATTCAAAGCTGTTAAAATAAAGCAGGTTTGGTGAGTTTGATCCTGTTATTTGGGGACATTTCTGAAAACCTGACCTTCTTCGCTGCACTGAGGTTAAAGTTGTGAACGTCGAGCGCCGCCAACCGGTGACAGGACGGCGGTGCGTTCATGAGCTGTCGGACAATCAGGCAGAAGCAACATGCGTGATTCAACAACATGACATATGTTGCCTTCATTGACCTGACGTCAGGTTTGAAATACTTAGGGCGAGTTTTTGTTTTGTTTTGATTTTTTCCTCCTTGTGCCAAAAAAGTAGAGACACATGATGAAATTTGCCTTTTTGCTGATAGTCCCACTTGGTATGAAGAGCAGAATTAAAGTAAATTAAAGTAGATATGTCCTTGGCTACAAAAAATGTACTTCCTGGGAATTAATAACTATATATACACACAATGGACTCATGGAGGGACTAATAAAGGTCTTCGACACCCAGAAAGTTGCAAAAGTACTCGGAAATAATTACTTTGCATGGGCATGTGCAGGAAATAAAGGCCCTCCATCAGAAGACTTTTCCTATAAAATGTTCTGGTTTCCTACAATGTCTTTTGATCGTGAGAAGAATCATTGATCTTTTCACCAATACACGCACACACAAACAAAATGCACGTATTTGCCGCGCAAATCTCAATGAACAGATTTTTTCCATGACGCAATTTCTCTTTTCATGCAAAAAGAAGAAGAAGGGGGAAAAAAGCCCCCCCCCCCACAGATGCCCCCCTCTCACTTTTACATGGGGTAACAGAGCGTTACGTGACCGGAGTGCAGATGGCATCAAGATGAAAACCAGAACTACTTGAACTTCTGCAGCAGAGAGTTTATGGTAAGTTGCTGCTGCAAGAGTCAGTTGGGGGTCTGGCCCCAGCAGCAGGTTTAGTATGCATGGGTCAATAATGAATGAATGATATTTAATTTGTGATGTCTTTGTTCCATGTTAAATGAAAGTTCAACCAATAAAGATAATCGAAGTTTTATGAAAGAAAACAGATTGCTTTATTTGTGCACATACAGTATGGCAGTGATTGACAACAGTGTCCTGAGATAAGCTATAAATATTGTATTCAAGCTTTCAGTCAGCCTCAGTTCAGTTTAGCAGACAATGGCGGATGCTGTGCGTGCACAGAATGTACCTCTGTGATCCATGCCGCTGCCAAAACGTCTCTGGGACCAGCAAGAAAAAAAGCACTTTGTATCCCACCCCCAGTTTCTGTCTACCGTTCATTCACTACGATGCGCGCCTAGTTGAAGGAGGCTCTCCGCACACCTAAAGCTTTCTAATGAAATCCCCAAACAGTTTTTGACAAACATTATTTTTTTTTTCTCTAGGGGTCAAGCGGTTGTTTCGACATATTAATCTTCGTCTTTTACTGACAAGAAAACTTAAGGTATGTCCGTTTTTCGTTTAAATTCTATTTGTTACAATAATAATTGTTAGTTCTTATGGCTCAGTAGAAATGAAATGAATTAGAAAGCTTAGCATCGTTTTGGGAAGCATTGAGATTGTCACCAGAGATGTGGTGGGTTTAACAAGTACCTTCTCTTTCTGTGAAGAACATGGAGCCCAGTTCCACAGAGGGAGGAGCTGAAGAGACGCTCCTTAAAAATCATCCATCAAGTCCTGTAAGTGCTGACATTAAATAGAAAACAACATTTTCTAATTACTTTGATCACTGAAGCAGGTTAAGGCATTTTCTCCATTGCTAACATTATCAGTAACTCATTAACCAAGAGGTTTAATTGGCACAAATCTCAAAGCTCATCATGGATATTTAAACATTTAAAAGAAGATTTTTTTAAAGGTCAAGCTTTGACAAATTATGTGACTTTCTCGGTGACACTCACAAGTGTCCTCTTGCTCCTTTGGGATCTGTGTGTCCTAGCCCGCGGATGCTGTGAGTCAGTGAGTAACATCTGGCTGTCAGAGTCACCCTCCAGCTCTGCTGTCTGCAGCTGCTGCTCCAAGCAGGAGGGTCCACTCAGAGGAGGTCAGCTCTCCCAATGGGTGCCTGAAAGGTCACCAGCGGGTTTATAATTTGCAGAAACAGGGGACAGGACCGTCAGTGTGATGTCCATTAATATGCAGTGCACTCTCTGGCAGTTTATATTATCGGTCATACTCGGATCAGAAGGCATGCCATTTTTTTCCTGCAGTGACTCGAAAAGATAATAGGCTGACTGCAGAACTTAGCAGTTGAGAATATGTGTGGTGAGGGCTTTTTCTCTTCTTCTTTTCACCAGCCTCACAAAGTGATACTCAAACATGGCCAAGAGCTGGAGGAAGAGCAGGAGGAGTTGGCTGAGCACCAGCCTCTAGAGCAAGAAGACCTGAACTTTGAGCGATGGAAGCGCAGGCCGATACCCAAGAGGACACTCCACCAGAAAATAGATGACTTGAAGAAATACCTGTGGAATGCAGAGACCAACGAATTCATGGGCCGCTCTGGAAAGAGCTGGAGTGAGTTGATGAACAAAAAGAGGTTCTGTGTTGTTGGGGTGGACGGAGGGACATTTGGATGAATGTAAAAGTACTCTCTTTATTACTGCATGTGTCCAATAATTACAGATGTAAAACCAAGTGCACTTTAGTTACATTTTTTTGAAAACACTTAAGAGCAGAGAGTGTATTTTAATGTCTTTAAAAGAGATTTTTAAGAAGTTAGAAACGTTTCTCCAGTCCAGTGAATCTGCTCACTGTGCTGTGAGTGTGTGTGTCTCCATGCTCAATGTTTACATAGGTGCATGGACAATTCAGAGTGTCCTGACAAAAACAGACTGCCTGGGGACGTGTCCACAGCAGGAGCGCACTGTTCTGGTCCTCGCATTGGCCAGAAATCACATTCCTCTACATCTTACCATGCTCTCCAGAGTTTCTTTCCCAAAGCTTTGGCGACCTCATAGCTGAACTTAACATGCTTATGGCCCCTCTGTTGCGGTTAAACACGTAGAGATGCTCACGTCTCTTTTCTCCATAGAGCTCACTGCCAAAATTGAGCTTTGGAACTTTTTTGGCAGCGGTGACGGACTGGATGAGTTTGTTGAGTCAATGATGATGGAGCAGCTTCTTGGTGTTTCAGGGTAGTTGCTATTTGACGCTGTTGAGCCCCCTCCCTCATTTTCATTGAGCACAAATAGTAAACATGATCCAACTGAGTGTAGAGAATATCCAACGAAAGTGTTTGTTAATTGCATAAACTGCAACATCACATCTCAGGCAGGGCTAAGAGCTCATTTCGGCTATATAACCCGTGCATGCACACTTGTGGAGGAGTGGGGGCCCATGTGTCTGCAGAAGAAAGGCCCCAAGTTGAAGTCTGTGCTATGTGTCCTGTGAGACAAGTGTGTAAGAAGGGACACAATACCAGAGTGGGGTGATTGGGGTTCCTTGGAGCTGGCCAGACCTCTATGGCTGCAAAAGACCTTCACTACGATGGCAACCGGAGGTTCACTGTGTTCCTGAGTGAAAGGACAGCTGGGAGAATTCTCACTGAGCTGAAACAGAAAGGCCTTTGTGGCTCTGGGGACGCAAGGCTGGCTGCAGCAAGTCTCCTGTGAAATTGTCTGCACAGCAAAAGCCATTTAATTTAGGGCACGTTTAGCTTGATTAGTTGCTATCGGGTTGTTAATTGAAAATTAGAGAACAATTCCAGTTCTCAGGGTTTATTTATTACAGATTTTCTGAAATCACCACAGTGCAATGAATGTAATATGAAAATTTTTAGTTATTTGCTAGTCATGGGGGAGGGGGGGTGCTGTGTGTGCATTTATATGACTAAACAAATCAGTGACTGTCCTGATTAAGGACAATGGGGGAAGCGTCCGCGGACCACATAAAAAATGTATTGAATTTTTTTTTTGGCTCATATTTTCTCTGGAATCAGAGTCATAATTGATTAGTTGATGTGTAGCCTGTTATGTAAACTACTTTTGGGCAAACACTTAAGAAATATAAGAAATATTCACTCCAATATGTCCTTCCTTGTCCCTCTTTTAGGCCTCATCCTTCTCTTCTACGCTGCACTTTATATGTTTCTTGCAGCCATGTTTGGTGGCTGTATTTTCTGCCTCATGTGGTCTATTAGTCCCTACCATCCAACCATAAATGACAGAGTGATACCACCAGGTAAATAATCCCAAACTCAAAATACTCCTCTGTCACTTTCCTCTCATCTCTCTGCTCGATCATCCTTCTGTCTGTTGCTTCTACTTGAGTCTCAGCACAGTTGACTGTCTCTGGGTCTCCACTGGCAGGTATGACGATGGCCCCACACCTAGAAGGCCATGACATCGCCTTTAATGCCTCTGATCGCAAATCCTGGAGGAAGTACGCCAGGTCTATGGATGAGTATCTACGATGTGAGTCTGTGTGGGATCATGTTAAAGCTGGGAGGTCTGATGGGGTTGTTGAGTTTGTTTCAAATGAAGTGGGCATGCAATGAGTTAATCCTCATCTTAATTACCTTTGTCCTCTATTTCCATTTGGATGTTGCAGGGCATGCTGGGAAAGGAAACCTCTTTGTGGGCAGAGTGCAGCCATTCAATAGCGTTTTTTTTTCTCGCCCCGCTTTTGTCAAGCTTCCTTAATCAGAGGCCTGAGTCTGGCATGGTATTGCTGTTGCAAAGGTTTATTTATGCCCTCCTCTCTCATTCTCCCTCCCTCCCTTCCTCTCTGCCACTTTTTCCCTGATCCTCATTTTCAGCATATAATGATGGCACTCAGGAGAGGAAGAATATTCGCTGCACACAGGACAGATACTTCATGCAGGATGACTTGGAAGAAAGTGCAGAGCGGAAAGCGTGTCAGTTTAAGAGGTCTTGGTTGGGGGACTGTTCGGGGCTGCAGGACCCCCACTATGGCTATTCTCAGGGAAGGCCATGCATCCTACTTCGAATGAACCGGGTAAGATGATTATCAGTCATCAAACCTTATAAAAAACAATGCACATTAAAAAGTTACATGATGTATGCGAGCCAAACATATCAGAGGGAACATTAGTCAGCAAGCACACAATGTGTTACTGTGATGCTGAGACTCACACACTCCTCAGTAAGTGACATCTTGTGGTCACTTCATAGAAAGGATGAAAATGAGAGGAGCAATTTGTGCACTGCTGTTGTCATGGTTAATATTTCCAGTGATTACTCTTGCTAAATTAGAAAGTTGTTTTGTTTTTCTTTTCTTTCATAGGAGTTAGAGGTAAACTCTGAAATGTGTTTAAATATTTATATATGAACAAAAAAAGAGGACTTACCAGGTATTGGCAGACAGACATGCACTGTAGTCCACTTAGAAGACGGTAACAAAAATACAAAACCAAACTGGGATTGAATACAAAGTTGTGTATTTTTTTCCTTGTATATTGACACCTGTCCTTTGCTGTTCTTACTCCTCCATAGATTCTTGGTTACTTACCTGGCCAGGGCAAACCAGTAAATGTAACTTGTGGCGTGAAGGTACAGGAGCCGTCAGCACTTTTAACCTGCAATTTAATTCTTCTATCAATATTAATCGTGAAAAAGTCCAAATTGTGTCATGCAAGAAGGAGAGAGTTTAACTTGTTCTTCTTTCAGAGAGGACCACCAGAAGCCTTGGGAGATATCCAGTTTTTTCCCAAAAGCATTTTTGACCTGAAGTACTACCCATACTATGGGAAGCTCAGACATGTGAGCAAGAGTGTCAGCACACATAGACAGTTTTACTTAAGTCTGAAATAAGCCAGCAGGTGTTGATCTCCTGTGTCTTTTGTGTCTCAGGTAAACTACTCTTCACCGGTGGTTGCTGTGCGTTTTGCAGGGGTGCAGTACGACACTCACATTCAGATTCAATGCAAACTGAATGGAAAGGGAATCACTAATGATTCCCCAACTGACCGCTTCCTGGGCAGTGTGACCTTCTCCTTGGAGGTCGGAGCATAAAGCAAAGACATCGCTGCCAGTAGGATGCTCCTGTGACAATGAGGCTGGAAAATGTACAAGGAAAAAATTGTGCTGAACCATTATTTTCCATGAGATATATAATTTCCCACTCCTCATCTTTCACTTAATTATCTGTGTCTTCTGCTGTGAAACAAATTCCTCAAGAAGTAGATATTTACTCTTGTGTTTCTGTTGTATCTTTGAACCCTGAGCGTGCTAACTGGCACCCGCACCCACAACAAACAGTGCTGAGCACAGGATGAGTGCATAGAGCGAGTTACAATTGAATTCCTGATATTTTGTAATGATTAGCAAGATTAATCAAATTAATTACACTCTGCCCAATAGTTAGCATTTCTGGCTATGCAAATCCAATTATAACTTAAAACATTAATAGACAATTAGAAATATTGTTTTGTCAAGTTAGATTATGGTTTTGTGTGCAGATTTTATGTGACAAAGTGTACTAATTTGTTTTGCATTATATTTTTCAAACATGTATATTGTAAGAATTCAAATAAGTATCATGCAAACACTGAAAGCAGGACTTGTACTGTACTTACACAGTAAAAAGACATAATAAATGACCGCAAATACACTATTAGTATATTTTTGTTGAATAGAGCAGTTTATGAAAGTATCACAAGCCACTTCTTGCCTTCTTTTGTAAAAACATTTGCTTTTGAAAATGAAATACTACACAAGACTGATCAATAAAGAACATACTGTACTGTGAAACAGTTTGCGAAAGGTCTGTACGGTTTTAAAAAACTTATCTGTCGTAGTATTAATCCTGCCGGGACAGTGCTACTAAACTTTTACCATTGTTGTATTTATTCCCATTATAGTTCTTATAATAAATACAATGTTCTGGTATGTACCGTAAGTTTTCTTCCATATGGGACAACTAGCCTTGATCAATTGTGTATTATTTCTTGAAGAAATGATATTTTCTTTAAGAAAACTTGTAACATGTAAAGTTTGAAATTCTCCCTAGGACACCATCCATCCACCCATCTTCTACCGCTTTTCCGTTTCCGGGTCACCGTGGGTGCTGGAGCCAATCCCAGCCAACGTTCCGGGCGAGGGCGGGGTCACCCTGGACGGGTTGCCAGTGGATGCCACAAGTGATAGTTAATTAGATTTTTGTTTCACTTTTATAGGTACATGTACTTAAAATATATCCATTATCACAAACTTTTACCAAACTTATGATATGATTCTCTCACTGATGTTGCTTCGCAAGTCTACACAAAAATTGCTTTAAATTTATCACCAGTTTGCCCCCCAATAAGTGTTTGACTTTCTTTTAAATAACAGCTTGTGTATTAAAGTTGAACATTATAGGTGGCTGTGGGTCTAGCTGTGATCTGTGATAGATTTTTATCCAAAAAAAGAATATAAGATGTATATTAACTTTGCTCATGAATATAATCTTATCAAAGAAACTGTTACCCAAAGACTGAACAGTTACCAGAATTGAACCCGAGGTTCTGCTGCTAGTAAGCAAAGGGCTTGTACCCAAACTCAGTTGTCTGTATTACCAATGACGAATCCAGACCTCTTGTTGTGAGGTACCTCCTCCTTCACACCAAGTAGACCTCATCTGGCCCACTAAAAAGAAATATATTTTGTAAATGAACAGTTGAGAAAACATGAAACATGCCCTTGTTTGGTGTAGTAAGAATATTACAGCCAGGCAGACGGTTGTGTAAGTCATAAAACCATCACTGAGACTTAATACTTTGCTCTTCAGGTTGCTCATAAACTGTGAAAGTGGACTTAGATTCTGGGTCAGGAAAGAGAGGCCGATACTGAAGAGCCTTAAACAGTCATTTTATCTAATGACCATCAGGGGGCAACTCCCCTGGTTGTAAAAAGAAATTTTTATAGAAGTCTATGACACAATGTTTGTACTTATCACTTAATTTGTTACCTCAGTAAATGTTTTTGGATTAGTTTATAGTCTCAAACACAAACTATAATAGAACATAGTGTGAATTAACTACGGTCCCTTTTAGAAGAAAATGGGTGACAGAACATGGGAGGCATCAGGGGATGATTGACAGACCTGCTGGAGATCTGCCCCTTGATGCTCCTCAGCTTCACCTTCTCATTCTAATGTGGTTTCTTCTGGTTTGAAAGAAATCAGGACATCAAAATGGAAGACTTGTAGCTCAATAATGGCAGTTCACAAATCAGTGGCTGAGGGAAAAGTCTGGAGGCACACGGACGGTAAAAACAAAGCTTGACTCAGTTACCTGGGTTTATAGGCTGAATACATGCAAGGATGGACAAGACAACAAGATGGCTTCAAAGAACCAAACCCTGAGTCGGTGTACAGACCTGGGTTGGGTCGGTCTCTCAATAAACCCTGACTTCTGTTAGGTCTTTATCCTGTTAACACAAAGAAGTCAACTACCAAGTCCACAAAGGGGAATCACAGTCAGAGGTTTTTAAGAACTTTCTAAACTGAAGTTGGAGAAAAGGAAAATTTCTAGATGCTTCATGTGAACAGCGCAACAAGGAAACCACGACTGTGTTTTACAATAAGCATAAATTTACAGAAAGATTTCCAGAACCTGAAACCTTGATTTGGCTATAATTGTGTTTACAAACTCAGCAGCTGTTTACCCTCAGATAGTTCAGTAGGTTCACATTGACCAGTGTGACCTCCAGAACTCCCATTTCTGCTGCATGCCGGTGATATCTGGAGTAACAGTCAAGCTACCGTGTAACATTACAAGTTATAAAAAGCACGTTGTTGACCAGAGTTGAATGGGCTGTTTTTCCCCCATCGCTGGAGTTCACTCAGGAGTGTGACTGTTTGGTTTACAACCATTAGCCTTTGACTTCAGTTTTGTAACAAGATACACTCGCACTCTTGTACTCACAGTGAAAACAAACTGGTAAAAGAATGACAGCGATACAAAACAAGAACGAAATTTATTTAATTGGTTCACTGTTTGTGTTGAACAAACTCATCATGTCACATTCTTCATCAGATGGCAACAAGCTTCAAGCAGGCAAGTCAGAGGTGCACAAAAAAAAAGGCACGAAACTGTTGGGGGGAGTGATCGAATGTAGAAAACTGAAGATCATAGAGATGAAATGGTGCAACTTTTACTCATCATCTTCAAACTCGAACTGCTCATGCTGTTAAAGACACCAAACTTAATTTCTGTAGACTGATGTAGTTCTTTTCATTTAAACCAGGTCTGAAACTGGCTAATCAAGGGACAAAATCTGCTCCCATGCTAAACTTTTAAAATGACAAAGATTCAGGAATGACCCTACAATTAATTCACCAAATACTGGCATGTAGATGAGAAGTTTACATTCTGTGAAAGGTAAGGTTTTAAATTTAACAAACACGTAAAGGCAAAGACATGACCTCAAAATTTTCAAAAATGCCTGGTCCCAAAGTATCTGGATAAGTTAGTGTCCCTTTTATAGAGCTACAATTAAGTGACTAAGTGCAACAGTTTAATTTAGCTGTCAAATCATGTTAAATGGAGTCTAAAGAAACATGAAAACAGTGGTGTATGGGATATGGATGACAACAGTGGATCTATTAGCTTGCCCATACATTCACGTCATCAAAAATCAATGTCATTCATTCTATACAAGAGAGTAATTTACACATATACTATTATACAGCACAGGATGTGAGAGGGAAAAGCCTCTCTCTGGAGTTATGGGGGGGGCGCTCACAGCCATAAATTTAATTTCTAAAACATGCAATCTATAATTAAACAATGCAATATTGATCATAAATGTCTTGGTACTTGATTCAGTCAGTGGCATCAAAGCAAAGGAAAACAGAAGAGGGGTTGCTGGGATCAGTTTTTAACTGGGTACGAGAAATAAGCTCAAGGTTACTCTTAGGGAGCTGCTGCCTCACAGGAAACAGAAAAAAAGCACAACTTTGGGATGCTTCTGATGCATTGACGGGCAGGAAGAGTGTTTGGGAAGGTGCTTTTAGGAGCTGTGGGGGTTGGAAAGGTCTAAGAAGCAGAAGCATCAAGGTTGGATTATACAGACTGGTAGCCAGTGCGACTCTTCCTCCGACCAATCAGGTAAGAGATAAGCACAAGGATGATTAGGAAGCTGAGCGCCACACCCACTGCAATAGGCACCAAAAAGCTCAAATCAGAGTCCATGGAGCATTCCTCAGCTGACAGACAGAAAAGAGGACACAGAGACTGAAGGTTAGTGGCTCAGTCAGCAGAAAAGACGAGCGAGACAGAGGGTTAGAGGGAACACAGCAAAATTAGGAGATCAGGACCTATAAAAAGAGGAATCAATGATGCGAATGTAATGTGGATTAAAGGGGAAGATTTTAAAACACTCTGAAAGCAGAAAAAAGAGAAAATCACTAAAGAGGACACGGCTTATTACTCTCCCTGATAATAGAAGGAGCAGGCCAATATTTTGGGAAATACATAGTATTTTTCTGTTGAGTAAAATAGGAAGAGCATCTTTCTTACATCAGTTGTAGTATGAAGCTATAGCCAGGTCAGCATAAAAACTGGTGACAGAGAGAAAGCTTCTGTCCAAGAGAGACAAAATCTGCCTTAATGGCTCATGAACACATTGAATGTAAAAAAAAAACAACCCAAACAAACACTTGAGCTTAAAAGCTGGTTGGTTAAAGCGCTGAAATGTGATATTGACCAATAGAATTTAACCATTACGAGTTAAGTTCTACGGTGAAACAACAGATGTTACTCTGCTCCCTTATAAAGGCCATAATGTTTACATAGAACAGAATTATAGCTCATGTGTGAGCCTTTCTGTTCAGTTCATTTGCTATGACAGTTTGAATCTCCAGTAAAACCACAGCTGCAGTGCTGGGCTGTGGCCACTCTTGGTATTACGGGATCACAGTACGATCTGTCTGTGATACACCAAAGACATTTTTCTGTTATTTTTTTATCCATTAAATTCAATAACACTTAGGAAACCAAAGTGAACTATTTCATTAGTCCTGTTAAACTCCAAAGCTGAACTTTACTCCCTGTGTATTTCGCAAAATGTTGAACTATTCCTTTACCAGTCACACAGTCAACACCACTGAACACTAAATGGAAACACGAATACACCACGTTGGTAAGTTTACATAATTAGTTAAGGCAATGAAGCAAACAGGCAGCAGTTCGCCAACAATCCCAGCAAGTTAAGCTAGAAAGACTCATAGCCGGTGGACATGTTTCTCTTTCTCCCGATGAAATAGGCCAGCAGAACGATAAGAATGAGCACAAGCAGGGCAACTCCGACAGCTATGGGAACAAGGAAGCTCTCCCAATCGGCCTGGCATTCCTCAGCTAGATAAGAGTGAAGAAAGCACAGAGGTGAAAACTTTTACAAGCAGCAATAGAACAAAAAATAAAAAAGAAAGGTTAGTGTGTGGGCAGCACAAAGAGAGACGTGGTCTAACCAAGAATTAAATGCATGGACAGTGATGTACAGTCATTTTGAAAAATGAATAAACATTTACTCCAGTGTCCAGGACAGCAACGCAGTTTTTATTTCTAGAAATCTTAAAATGCTAAAAAGCTCCACTTAAGTCTGACAAACAATTTGAAATCCAGTTTATTATAGCCAACAGTGTGAGAAAATGGAGAAGCGAGCAGTCATCTGTATCCACATAACACACATTACTGTTCTTTAACTAGATGGTCTTGCAGCACAAATTCCCTTTGCTGAACGCTTGTGTCTGCAATATTCTCAACTGGAGCTGGGGAAGAAAACAAGGAGCCAAATAATACCAGATTACGAGGGATCTTAAAAGTATTAATTTGTTAATGAGAGTACAATACAGGAAGTTATTGAAAGGCACAGCTGTCGTGGTTAAAACTGATTAGGTGATTTTTTTTTTTTTTTTGAGAACTAGGAAAAAACCAAACCATAAACATTTATATGGGTGCTGCAAAACCATCTTAATGATTAAGGCAGATGAGTTCGTACAAAGCTGGAATACACAAGACAGTAGCAGTCATAAGCAAAAAAAAAAAAAAAAGCTCATGTTTAAGTTAACACTATGAAGCATATACATGTACCATGTCCTGGGAAAGCTGATTTCATAAGCAACTTGAAAAAGCATGCATTTTTTAGCCTTTTTGATTTTCTGCCTGCTTTGCTCCAGTCCTGAATGGAGAGGTGGTGCAAGTCAAACAGTCCACAGCACTCAACGGCTCCAATTAAGCAACAGTACAAAGCTACTACCAAATGTCACACTGGCTTTTTATCATTACATACATACATTCATACATACATACATACATACACGTGCTGCGGCTTGCCTACATCCTCGACCCGATTCACTGCAACCTGCACTGGTTCATGAACTTAAGGGCCCTTAAATCCTGTTTTCAACCTCAAACTTTGGGTCACAAATGAAACAATTTTCTGCCAACAGTTTTGGTTAATGTGAGATTTAACTTCTATAATATATATGTTTTTGCTGGTAGAAAAGTTGATAAAATCATTCCAAGAGGAAGACAGCTGAGACTGAAATAACATGGTTTCAAGTTTTGGCAGCTGCTCTCCAATAAGACTGATGTCTGTTCATTCATCAGGGTAGCTGTTTCCAGTCTTTCCAGTACACCCCTTTTATATTATTCATTAATTTTTTTACCTTTACGGTTATTTTTTTTTTCAACCTTGATTGTCAAATAATCGGTCACAGAGACTTAAAATTAAGATTTGAAACCAGCTTTTCAGGGTCTTTAACATTCCCTGATCCAGCTGCAGCCCTCAGAGCTCAGGCACAGCCCAGACCAACACACAGATGAAATTAGGTGACAACAGCCTCAACGTAATGCTAAATATAAAGAGCGTCTTAGTGCATTTATATGTAAATATCCTTATTTCAGGAACATCTGTGCTGAAAGTAATATCTACACAATCATACTATCCCTTTTCTTAACCTAATGCCAAAATATATAGTAGGTGAAAAAAATATATAATTGACATTTTCTCTCAGATTTATCTTCTGTTTGGAACATGTGCAAATCTTAGAGACCTTTTAAAAAGCAGACATTCTGACATAATGTCACAGGAGAAGTATAGCTGGAATTAATATTAAAAATGGCTTAATCTCTTGTGGTTCTGTCAGTTGTAGGGATTTATGACAGCCATCATTAAGGTCATTAGTTTAACAAGGGCTTTTACTGCTTGATATGTGTTCAAATGTCGTCCATGAAAAAAGCCTATTAATGTTCAAACAACTCAAAGTCTGATTTCACATTCTTAATATAATTAGAGCTACAAAATCAGGACAAAAATTCCAATGTTTCTCCTGCTCCACAGGGGCAAACATGGGCAAAAGCACATTTCCTTTGACAACCTTTTAAATTGACTAGACCTTCATTCCTGCTAATGAATTTCTCAGAGCAAAGAAAGGAGGCTGCTTGGAAACCTTCCTTTGACTTTTGTGAAGACAATCCTGTGAAAAATTATCATTCATGTCTTAATGTAGATAATCATGGGAAGGAAATGTCAAACCATAAAAAGGAAGGAAAAACAAAAGTGAGCAGTAAATTAAATGATGACAAATGCAAGCAAAGGGAATGTCTGCACAGCAAGTGAAGGATCTCACAGCAACAAACTTTGACAGTCACATCTTTTCTCTAAACTCATGAAAATGTTAGCTTTCAATTTGTAAATGTATAAATGCTACAGTACCTCTATGGCTCTCATCTCTGAATGGTGGATACTGAACCTCACTTCTCTTGTGATAACTTAAAAAGCGTTGTGGGGATCTTGCACTTGCTCATCAAAAAAGAAAGAAAAGAAAAAAGAACAAAACAAAAACGAACAAACAAAAAAGACATCCAGAAAACAACAAAAAAGTAACACAAACATTGGGGGTAGACAAGTTTGGTCCTTGAGAATTATATGAAACTCTGCATATTTGCATGGATTTTTTACTCCTCTTTTGTGGCAACTGCAACTGCAATCCAAAAATGCTCCAAGTGCATTTTATGTCTCAAAATGACCAAAAAAGTAAAATACCAAAAGAGACAGTAAAATCTGTTTCTGTCAGTTTTCCCAGGGGACACTTTATTTTAGATATTAGATTTAAATAGATTTAAATTCTAAGGACCAGGCTTGGGAGCCCCCCTGATATATAATTCAGGATCGATTTAAAGGGTTTGATATCCAACATAAGTCTTTCTTCGACCAATCACGTAAGCGATCACTACAATGAGAATCAAGCCAGCCAGAACAGCGCCAACAATGATTGGGATTAAGATGCTGGTGTCATCCAATGAACATTCATGGGCTGCAGATAAAGAGAGAGTCAGTCAACAGGTGGAACAGTGTTTGTCTGAACAACAACACATCCAGAGAGATAACAGTGAAGCAGCCATTCAGATAATCTTTGAAAACAGTTTGGTTTTCCCAACTATGCCTAAATATTTTTAACCTTCTCTACTCCAAAGCTGTCACACAGAACTGTGATCACTGAAGTAAAACATAATTTGGATCTTTCTGACTTGAATGGGAAAAAAAATATACACAAAAAAACAAATCAAAAAACTATTTAAAAAGCATTAACTTTCAAAGTTTCTATCTTAAAATGTTTTTTTGTGGGAAAAGTATTATTTTTATTGGATTAAATTTAGGAATGTTTATTCATATGTTGCACTGCTTTGCGATTTCTGTTCCCTCCCTTATTATATTTAAGATAACTTATTGCTATGATTAAAAAAATATACTCATGTCTTCGTGTATCACCTCATGTAATACACAGGCCTTGTAGTGAAACACACCCTAACAATAAAATCCATAAAAAACAAAAACCAAAGGGGGGGGAATCCTGCTTATTCCATCCTCTAAAGTCATGAGCTAGAACAAAATCAATTGCCTGTCGTCAGGTTTGAGGGTTAGGGTAGACATAAAAGAATAACCTACCTGTACTGAAATCATCCTTCTTGACTGCGACAGGCTGCACTCGTAGGTTGAAGGTGTAGAGGGTGAGGAGGTCAGTGATGGTGTAGTTCTGCTCCTTGTTACACATGTAGGAGCTCCCAACAGCTGCCTCCCACAGACTCAGGTTGGTGTTACCCTGATTGAACACCGCTCCTTAAAATAAAACAAAGACATGACATTAGCTTGGTTCTCAGTGTTTTACCTGGTCTTTGTGAACAAATGATTCTTCTAATTACCTGAGCTTGTCTTTGCAGTGACGTTGAGAGCATGAAGCCGGAATTTTTTTGTGTCCTGTTCAAATAGAAATACATGTTTAGAGAGACAGAATTAATTTTTGACAAATGAATGCCTGTCGCTGGCAGCCATCTCAGCTACCAAAGTTTTCTATCTGTGCAACAATTCCAAAGCAAGGCAAGGCAAGGATAGAAGTGCTCATCAAAAAGTAAAAGTTATGTCTATATTTGCGTTCAGGAAGAAATTGAATTAGCAGCAAAATAAAAATCAGATTACAAATCAGTGTGAAGCTGATCTCAGTATCTTTATTTTCACAATACTTAATTTAATAGAGTGTGCAACAGATGCACCATATCCACTGTTTTGGTTTTAGATTCTTGTTCATCATAGTTGCTGTTGCCACGTATATATTCATGTGAAAATTTAAAACTACTTTCACAATTGTGTGGCAAATAGACTGAGTCAGCAGACATTTTTTCTTATAGAGATAGACAGCTGGCCCACCTGTGTCAAGTAATAAATCTATCTATCACCATCGTCAGAGCCCATTAATCAACATGCTATATCTCATATGATCACTCAAAGTAAAACCAACAATTCAGTGTTTCATGGATCATATTTCTTTCCTGTGATCTACAGATTACAGGAAAGAAAGTGTTTGGCATGTAGCTTCCTGTAAAGTGTTGAACTGTTTAATTGCTAAGCAGAAACTCTGGATTACTTTTCCATAATTCTGTTGATGGCTACAGCTTCATATTTACTGTACATACAGTGATATCAATCTCCTTATCAAGAAAAAAAACTATTGCAATTCAGAAAATGTCAAGTGACTCCTTGTAAAATAAATCTCAACGTTTCATAGAACTCCATATAGTTTGATCAAATAAATAATTGACAAGTTTCCAAGGACGTACATTGGTGAAGGTGAACATGATGGTCATTGTGTTTGACGTCAGCTGCAGCTCACTGCTGTTGACACCACATGATCCATTGTATTTGGTGACATTGGGCTCTAAGTTCATCTCCTGATATCTCTATACCAGAGGTAAGAGAGGGAAATCAAATCAGCAGGGTCTGTGGAAGAACATTTGTATAACATCTGGAACACGTACAGCTGTAATGGGGTTACAGTGTTACGAACATACCTCTCCTTGCTTAAAACCAATCCGCAGGCCAAAGGTGGCTAACAGACAGACTGTGTTGTTAACAGTCTTGACGCTGTACTTTCCAGTGGGGGGTGGGGTGGGTGGGGGGGTTGGGGTGGTGGTAGGAGGAGGGGCAGGGGTAGTTAAGTTTGTAACAGGAGCGACAGTGGTTGTACTGGTGGCGTGAGTGGTGGGGGGAACAGGGGTTGTGGGTTTATCAGCTTTACAAGAGGTTACTAGACAAGGAGTAAACAAACACAGAAATCATTATTAGAGATCAGTTGATCAGTTGATGTTATGGTCTGGATGAGATGTCTTTCTGCACCAACACTTACTCGTTTCACTCCTGCTGCCGTTACTAACAAAGGCCTGTATGAGCACGTTCCATAGTGTCATATTAACATTCTCGGCCTGGATCACATCATCACTGTTGCAGGAGTAGCAGGTATCCATGCCTATATTTGTAATCTGAGGTTTCATAACCACATTTACAGTTTCTGAAAAGAAATTCAAACACATATCAGCATCAGTGCAATTCCCTTCTGCTATATGTATTCTTTCTGCTGGCAGTCTGATATCTAAGTTACCATTTGATAAAGAATCAGGGAACAAAGATGAGTCATTGAGATTGTAGAAGAAGTTGATGGCGTCTGCCTGGTACGTTTCTCCATTCATGGTGAAATTCATGCTCAATGAGTGCCCGTCTCCAAAGTTCAGTTTCAATGTTGAGTCTTTGGCTTCACATTTACTTCCATCTTTTGTGACATCATTTGGAAGTTCAAAGTTGACTGCTTTATTCTAAAATAAAAGCAGTAGAAACGTATTGAACATCATTATAAGTAGTTTAATAGTACCTCAAAGCAACTAATTTGCACTTTAGAATTTTCACTTAATCTGAATTGCTTGATAATAATATAAACTATTCTGACATAAAGTAAAAAAAATATCTCAGAATTACAAACATTTCTTTGAGTTACTTTCACCAGCTCAACACAGGACATAACAATTGCAGGATATGCATGAGGAAAAGGCAACAACTGAAATGCTGAACAGCAAGAATCAATTTGCTGTGTCACAGTCCCGTGAAGCTACGATCCTTTGCTTTCATTTATTAAGGAAACTGTGTTGGCTGATGTAAAAATACACAAAACAGTTATTTGTGCTCATAAAAGGTTTTATATTCAGTGAACCTGAGAGCAGGCACTCACCTCTTTGTCAGCTAGTTCGTATGAGACTGAGAAGTTGACCATCAGTTTGGCATAGAGGCATAATTTCCCCCCAGCGTCTGTGACATTCACCTCAACTCCATGTGACAGGTGGAAGACTGAAAAGAGATAGAACCATTACCATGTATTTATTATTTTAAAAGGAGTCTGGTTGGAATCTAATAAATAGAAAATCAAGGATGGTTCATCTGTGGTCTTTCTGCACCAATACAAGTGCTGAATGATAATTGTTTATCTGCATAGCTGATGTACCAAAGAACTACTTGGCAAAGTATAGGCACAAGAACTTGTTTTAGGAAGATAAAAATGTGTATCAGCCTTTTACCTGTTACAAATTGGAATATCAAACACAATGACTCAAAAAGCCAAAGATACCCTTCTTGCCCTTTTCCTATATATACACAGTTTGGATGACCCCAGGTTGACAGAGGTGAACAACAAAATACTGAGTAATACTCAAAAATGACAGACCATTTCTCAAAAAATATTTCAAGACAAACCTTTTTACCTTTCTACTTGCTTCAAGAAACTATATAATCTAAAGGAAGAGGGTGCAAAGTTCATTCAGATTAGCTACATGGTTTTGACGGCATGGTTTGCCATCACCTTAGCAACTGCCTGCCACAACCCCAGGGTAACAAAATCCTGCAGCTGCTATGAGCCAACACTCACAAAGATCTTCTATAAACCTCGCTATAAAAATGTTATTGTTGTTAAAGTGCACATTATGTCCATATTATACAGTCTATTGTCATGTGACACATACCTGGATCATGAGTTCTGTTGGACTGAAACATTTTTATTGACATTTGTTGTGGGCAATTTTTATACAAGTCATCTTATGTCTTACAGATACAGTTAATTATTTAACATTGGCCATATTACAGACTTAAATTTTCTCCATATAATTTATTTTTTAACAGCTGCAGGTCAGTACTCCTTTGTTGGATTGTTTTGCTACAATCATTACCATATCAATGTCCAATTCCTGGGGGTCTCTATACAATATGACAAAAGACCAATCTCTACTATATCAAAATACCTCTTTGACATACACACACACTGGCGTAGTTTTAGGAGTGTTACTTGTCCAATAATGCCTTGGAAATAATTGACAACAAATTATTTAGGGAGATTTTCTAACAAAATAAAAAAGTATAATAAAGAAACCATACTTATTCACAGACTGCAGCTTTTGAAAAGGCAGGGGTTCTTGCTTATCCTATGAAAATGTTTTAGCTATTTGGACAATTTATGCCATTGCGGAACAATTCGTAGTCAAAATACTAATGAAAAAAGAGCCCTACATGTTTGATATATATGTGTGTGTGTGTGTGTGTGTGTGTGTGTGTGTGCGCGTGTGCACGCGCGCCCTCTGAACCACAGTGATCTGCATCAGCGCAATAACCGACAAAATGTGTTTACAAGCCACCATAGACAGACAAGATATCCATGATGACCTCTGGTTCGGGTTTTGAAGCTGAACTCCCTTGAAAAAACTGTTCCCTCTATACAAACTCTCATGTTTATAAGTGTACAATTTAACACCAGCCTAATGAAATTGACTTTTAATATCAGCTTTTGTCAACAGAAAAGTTAATTTGACATCTCATCTAGTTTATGTTGAGGGTCGTATGAAACCATTATCTGTAGATCTTTGCATGTAGTTTGTACGTATATTATATATCTATGTTTTAAACAGACTGGGTTTGTTGATTGTTTTATCAGCTCATGTAACGGACTGAAGGGTAACTACAACTGCCCTGTCACATGCTGTCTTACTGTGAACCTGAAACCTGCTCATGCTAGGCTGCTAATGCTAACCGTTTTTGCTAGTTGACAAAAAGCTCATAATACACTAGTGGTATTTATTGCCTGTTGCCCCATGTCTGTGCGGGTAATGTTATGTAAGAGTTGACATTACTCTTACAAGTTCAACAATCTATAAATACTTCGACCTTTAGGATACAAAACAACTTATTATCCAATAGACATGCTAACTGCTAAGTTAGCTAACCGACCAAACACAATGTAAAACACGAGTTTTAACGTTCAAGCTGAATTGACATTTACTTTTAATGCCCGGGTTTGTGGTCATGCAGCGGTAGGAAAAGACAAATGGATATTAGATGCATGAATGTGGCCGTTTCAGCTTTTACGCGACAGAAAGGCTGTGCTAGCTTTTTGTTGACGTAGGTAACAATTAGCAATCAAGCTAAGCTACATTAGCACAACATCACGATCAGACTGCACCCTCTCTAACGAACAGCTGGTCATTTTTACAGCCTGTAGAGTAAATTCACAACCAACAGGGCGCATTTATAACATTATAACTTAAGACACTACAGAGAGATATCCCTAAAATCTTTTCTAGCAACATTTAGCCCCAGCACAGCTGCACCAGGCCCGCAAAGTCCTGTAAGTTTAATCACGTCACTTCGCAGAAACAGACTGCCATTTTTTTTTATTGCTTAAAATCACTTTTGCAGTTGATTCCCAGATTGACCGATGTGATGGTACATACCTGCCCCACAGGCAAGGAACAACACGAGGGCTGCGTGACGGGACATGGTCGCCTGATGTTTCGGAGTGTCGGTTAGCAGAGAGGCTAAAAAAAAATGCCGGACAGAGTCGCTCGGTTAGCGGCGTTTGAGTCACAGCAGAGCCGCCGCCGACTGTACCAGGAAATGTAAGTCATATGACAAGAAGCAGTGTGTCAGAGACAAACAGAGGCGGACTGCAGTCTGTCTTTAATTCGCTCTTCACCCCTTTACAGAGTTAATTATTGTACCGTATGCAGTTTGAATGCTGGCAGGAATGTGAGTGTTTGAACTGTTTACTAATGGGCTGTTTTCATACAAGACAATGATGAGATGATTAGAAAGGAACGATTAATAATAGAAAAACAGATTGAAATTGTTATTTTAATCCGAAGCAATAAATCTAACAGACTCATACAAACAAGGGCTTGTCTAATCAATTATCTTTTTCCTCGTTTTGAGGTGATCCACTCCCACTTTTCAGCAAAGACCTGAAAGTCCCACAGAGAGACTCAGAAAAAAATATAAAATGTATGTGGCATGACACCAGTGGAGATGGGGAAACAGGCTCTGACAGCGTTGTGCTTTTAGTATACTTTCTAAGGGTTAACAAAAACAACCAAAAAAAAAAAAAAAAAAGCAGTTTTGTCAAGTATGTACAAACACATACAAAGAAAAAACAAATGAGAAACTTAAATGCATATACGTGTACAATTTAACTGTTTTAGCAGCTTGAATACACCCTATAACAAAAGAAGTGCTCCTTTTTTGGCACAAACTGATTTGAATGCTTTCCGTTTTCATGATCAAAGCCTCGTCAAACGACCTTAAAAATGATTAACCTTGCTGCCGGATCACGTATTTGACACCGATATTGTCCAATTGTCAATTCTTTAATCTGAATATTAGTCCAATAGTCCCACATTTGACACTGGCTGAAGAAACAAGCATTGGTTAAATTTTTTTGATCCTTTCGTTCCCCAAAGTGTGGTACATTTTGAGCAGTTTGTTGTGTCAGCATTGGCTTGGGATACTGAGTGAACAAAGAAAAAAAGTGAAGTCATAACAAAGAGCATATTGATTCAAACAATGGAAAAAGATGAATCTAAGTTTGAAAATAAATATGTTTTCTTCCCCCCTAAAAAAAAAAAAAAAAAAAAAAAGAGCAAATGGAACATCTGTGTGTTTTCTTTGTCTGTTCATGGTAGCCCAACTCTCTCAGAGGCATTGAGAAATATGGACAATATTCTCTTTTCAGTGGGCATGCAGTCCACAGGATCACAAGACCCCTGACAAAAATCCTGTGGAGCGGTATCCATTCACTTGTCGGTCGATAGGTTGAAGATGATAATAGTTGACATCCACTGGAGCAAAATATTTTAGAGACCGATCACTCAGAGCAGCTTTCAGCCTGACTAGACCATCTGCATCTCTTTCTTTCTGTTGCTGCTTTCATTAAGCCACATAGTTGTACTGATTGGAGTTCTCCTTGTCACGCTCCATATAGTCCCTGTCAATAAGAGACTCTATCCTCTTCTTCAAGTCAGCGGGCTAGAAGAGGAGAGGAAAGACAGGAGGCAGAATCAAACACGAGGCTCATGTCAACATTTATGGTTGTTTTTTTTCCTCTACAGTATGACATCATCTAGATGAAAAGTGGATTCATGATAACCATAAAAGACCTATTTGTTCATGCCAGTTTTGATCTTATTCTGGCAAACATATCTTGGCATTGACTGATAATGGGACCTTTAACTTGTATGCTGGGTGCTATAATCATAATGCTACTTTAATTTATCTGAAAACTAATTATAGATGTATAAACAACAAGTGGATTTAATCTGAACGAGAAATGGATGAATTGAAAATATATAGCTGTCTGTGTACTTTTAGAAACAGTATCCAACTTCGTCAAATTCATAACTTGTGTTTACAGTCACAAAACAACAACAAAAAACACATCAATTTAAGGGATCCTTAAAACAAGGTAATCTCTGTTATGTGTCTGTGCAAAAATTGAATAAGGTTGATAAGGATATTGCATACTGATTTTGATCTCTGAAATTTAGCATTTGATCCATACATATTCTATAATTTGACTGGTTCAATTAAAACCGGCACAAATTGATAACTTTTGAAACTGAAAGCTAGTTGTCAATTAAAATGATAACCAAGCCCTGTGACCCTGCATTGTATAAACTGAATATAGAATATGGATGCATCACTGATAACAAAACAACAAATTGAGGTTGAAACAGTCACATGACATTTGAAGCACTGGCTTCACTTCCATATAAAATGAAGGTAATATTCCAAAGATTTAGAGTTGTCCTAGTGACCTAAAACACAGACCATGTAATTAAAATACGTAGCTTGAGTACAGCTCAGGACCTTTATTTCTCTCCTCTCTGCTCATTTCCTGTCATCTCTCTACTGCTGCTATTAAATAAATGGGGGAAAAAAATAATAAAAAGATTCAAGGTTGTGCTTATCACCTTGACAGGGAACTTGAGCTGGTTGTAGACCTCTGACATCAAGAGATTATGGCTCAGAGTCTTCCTCATCTTCATGATCCGTACAATGGCAGCATCAATCTGATACTGACGATCCTGAAAGACCCTTTCTGTGGTACTTGCTTGCTCCTCTATCTGGAAAAATAAATAAATAAATAAAAAATACAAGTTAAAATAATTTCCAAAAAACATGGAGAAAGAAATTGGGGAAACTTGTGTAAGGCAACAAATCTACCGTTTCTTTCATCTGGATCTGGTTAATTTTGATTCTAAAGAGTTTGTGTTTGAAGTCATCATTGCAAGAAAACTTGTCCCCATCCTCCACATCTTTGCTTTTTGGGATTTTGGTGAGGACTCGTGCTTTTCCGCAAGCAAGGGATTGTAGTGTCCGGCGCAGTTCACTGTCCTCTGTAAATGAGCAGACACAGTGTTTTCAATCAGTGGTGAAGAATATATTGTTCATCACAGCCCTAATTTCTTACTCAAAAATCTATGTGCTGCCAGGTAAACTTCAATGTGATGATACAAACCTATTCCTGTTGCCAGCTTGATTTCTTCCAGGGTGAACTCCTCCCCTTCATTAAACATCAATAGCACAAGTGTTTGGAAAAGGGAAACCTGCAGCTCCTTCTTGCCCTTTTGAGAAAAAAAGTCAGATAAAAAATAACATTTAACTCTGTTCATTTAGTGAGACAAACACAGGTGAGCATTCTTAAAGAACATGTTATCCACCTCTTTAAATTCAGCTTTTAAAACACAATGCCCTAGTGTTGATTGCCACTGCAGCTTCCTGCCACTGTGTTTGCCCAGGTAGAAGGTCTTGAAGATCTCTTGCAGTCGCACCATCTGGACACAGATAACAGAGGCTTTACAAAGCGCCACTCTGTGCATTTATCATATGGTACGATATAAAAACAACATGTTATAAAATTTGCAATATTTGCTCAGCACTAACCTCAGGAGGCAGGTGCACTTCCATTGGGACATAGGTTGGCCAGTAACCCATGGTAAGGATGTTAACAGTCAGCTCAATGTTGCCAGGAATGTTTTGGCACTGCATATACTACAGGAACAAAAATGAAACCTAAGTGACATCCACCAGGCATTTCAGCACAGAGCAAAAATTCCTCCCAGCTTTCACACCACATGAAACTGTAGAATGTGAAAGCACCAGGAGCTCATACAGCGACAGAGTGAAGGGTACTGTTTCAAGTACATATGGTCTGGAGGGCTGGTTTGACTGATATTATGAAGACTTAGACACCACACCATTTATCATATCACAGGGAAGCAATTGCAATGATTGCCAGATAAACAGTAAAATTATGCTGCTCCTGGTACAAAATAATCTGAATCGAAGATTGGCCTTGTACAGGTGAAGTGACTGATTGATTGTGTTGATACATAAAATTTTGAAGTAATTGTTTAAGCAAACATGCAGAACATTTCAATGTATTTTTGCACAGTTCATCTGGCAAAACAGAATTATTAAGCAAATAATTAAGAAAATAATGAGATAAGTAATAAGACAATAACTGAAGGAATTTTTGGTGGTTGCAGGCAAGGCAGTCTGAGGGAGATTCAACAATTCTGCCTCTATCATGTGGATCCTTTCTGCATAAACCCAATAACCTAACAAAACAAGTAAGCTGTCTGAAAACAGCCTGATAAATAATCCCAGTCCCCCAGGAATAAGTTATAAAACTCATGTAACATTTAACTGACAATTCTTATTCGTACCTGTTTGAACTGCACCATGATGTCCTTGGAAAGCTCCATGTCCTTAAACATCCCCTCCAGTTTGCTGGTGAATGCTGCTCCACATTCTGAAAAAAAAAAAAAAAAAAAAAAAACCAATCGACGTTGGTTAAGAGTTAAGATTCAGTTCGTATTTACGTTTCATGCGTTAGCATATCCAGAAAAGTAACTGATGTGATAAACTAACCATGTTTCAGCTTTGATAACATCGATTTTTCAGCATCAACAGAAGCACTTTTTCCAACCAGCAACCTCTTGGCCAAGTCCTTTTTGTAAAAGGCCTCAAAAACATCTTTTCCTGCGATGACAATACATTTTTATGTTAATAACACCCTCAGAGGACAAAATAACTTAACTGAACCAAATGTAACAATAAATATTACCATAGATGAATCTAAAGATAATCATAATCTTATCCAGCATCTTCTCCAGTTCCTCGTCTGTTGCTTCTTTGTTTCCCGCTCTTAGCTTTGAATCCACATGTTTTGCTGTAAACAGCAGCAAATTTTAGGTGTGTATTACTTTTTGAAGATGAAGATTATATGGTTATTTTAGATATAAATGGATGAAATGCTTAGCTGCCAACCAATGAGCTCTGCAGGTTTATTCGGCCGTTTGTTGATGAATGTTTCGAAAGCTTCTTTCATTGCATTGACAAATTTCTCATTCTTCATGAAGCAGATGTCGATGATATGATCCACCTTGTCTTTGAAGTCCAGTAACTCTTGTACCATTGTTTTGTCTTTTTCTGGATTGATTACGATTGTGCTTCCAAAAGCCTACATGTTGATTTTCCAGACATTGGAGAACAAAGGAAAACAGTGATCAACACATCCTGAGAACTCAGCAACTTTGCTCATATTTAGATTCAGTCTGTGATTACTGCCATACCTTTATGTACTCTATCCAGTGTTGCAGAAGAACCTGAACACCACCTCGCACTCGACTAAAGAGCTGATAAAGCAGAGACAGATCTTGAATTCTGTTCTCATCCAGCAGGTGAGTCAACCCTGGAAGTTTGCAACAACAAATGTCAGAAGTCAGCAGCGTCTATAATTTCAATCCCCAGAATGCAGTCTGCCAGAAAGGATAGCTGAATATCAAATATATCCTCGACATTTACTGTTGTATGCCCCTTGGGTATAAGTTTATAAAAAGTATTTACTATTATGTACCTTTCTGCAGAGTTGCACTAAGATGTTCACCCAACAACTGCTTTTCCACAGTGGCTATGAGAGGTTTTCTGGAAGGAAGAAATACTCAGGTTACAACTGAATCTTTGTCAGATTGAAACAACAAATTGAATGCCACTGTTTAATACTCACTGTGTGCTCTGGTCTAAATATGTGATCACCCTGTCAGCCTCCTCCTCCAAACGTTTGTTGACATGATGGAGATATTCTGGTACCTAAAAACAGGAGAAACAGTGATATTTACACTGTGAATATACTGTGGTCAAATTCATTCTAATATTACTTGTTTTGACTGACATCTTTTCTTTAATATACCAGAACAGCGTCCATCTAACCCATAAAGGCTTACGTAACTACAATAATTGTACAGCACTTCTTCAGCACAAGCGCGTTGTAGTGAAAAAAATATTCTGCTTGAAACAATTCATTAATGTTCAAGATTGTAGTTATTTTATTTTTATATCGCTAAATTAATAATTTAACTGACACATTGTTTTTCATCATGATGTGGAATAACATTGTCTAAATTTAGCAAAAATCACCTCTCTCTCTTGCATCAGCCTCTGTCCTTCTGCAGCATATAGGCGATTGGTTTCCTCCAAAAAGCGCTGCTCAAATGAGTCTTGATAAATCTGTCAGGGATGGAGAGAGCAGGTTTCATTAAATCCAATTGTCAACAGGAGACTAGCAGCTCACAACATATCATTGTCACTAATAATCATCAACAATGAAACTACCAAAAATCACACTTTTTTACAGGACAAAGATGAAATCCAAGTGATTTTGAGATTTATCACATCATGCCTTGATCTTAGTTAAGATAATAATGGAAGTTACCTGCAGGTCAGAGAGCATGCTCAGCAGACTCCTCAGCAGACTGCGGTCTATCGCCTCTCCATTTCGTTCCCTCTCAATGAGCAACAAAATCCCATCGATGGTTTTACTCTGGACCTTCAAATCACTGATGATGTAGAACCTGAACAGCTCCAAACCCATGTCCCTGCAGACCAGAGGGGTTTATTCAAAACCCACTTCTACAGAAATCAGCCTCTTACTTTTGTTTAGTAGTTTACATGAGGGATCACTCACCAGATTGATGGCAGCATTGAATTTTGTAAAACATAAGTGCGGTCCAAAAACAAAAATATACTCCTAATCATGATCTGTGAAACAATAACAAACATTCAGAGCAGAGCAGAAAAAACTGAAATTATTCTTCTTCTTAGAAAAAAACAAAACAAAACAAAAAACTGAAGGGATAGTCCAACACATCAAGTTCAGTTTAAATTTCAGACAGAGTACACTCTGCTCTGAACTGTTGTCCTCTATGGCTCTGAAAGACCTTTCCCAAAAAGTAACCCTGATTTTGAAAATGTAATTATTAATAAAAACAAACTGCTGTATATATCTTACATTCTGAGGAGGGGACAGTGTATGTATCTTTCTGTCCTTTGTTGTCAAACAGATACTTTAGAAATTCTTCAACAGTTCAGTCTCCATCTTCTATATAATAATTTATGTTTTTTTCCCTCCTTTATTGTCAGTGTATTGTGTGATGGTCTGTTTTTGCTCAGATATGGGAAATAATTGATTCACTCAGCCTACCTTGCTGGCTTATCAACATTTATGGTGAAGCTGTCTGTAAGTCAAGTAAGGTGGGACTAGTGACAGATGCTACTGAGTTACATTGGAGGGGTAAGGTCCAGTATGTTTGAACCATATGAGGGAAATAAACAGATGCTATGATTTCCACAGGTTTCTTTATGGAAGTTTATTCCTAAACTGTTGGAATACCCCTTTAACATGAATACTAAATAACAAACAGCATAGAAAACTAGACCTTCAAGAAATACAGCAATTGTAACATTTTCTTGCATAACATACCATTTGTCTGCAGTGATCCTGCCAGCACTTGTCAATTTTCTTGAGGAAAAGCACACTGTCCAGGGCATCCGTAAGAACAACATTAAGGAAAAAATGGTCTGCTTTAAAAACAATTACATCAAATACCTGATTTACAGAAAATCTAAAAGGATATTCTCTGAATTGGTCAATCTGTGCCTTGATGTGATCTTCACAAACAGCCCTCAGCTGTTTGTAAAGCTTGGCAGATATCTTATGGGAGCACAGGTTCTCCACAGCCTGAGGGGACCAAAATATTACAGTTTTTAAATCAGTGCAACGTATGAACATGACTACAAAGGGTCAGAATGCCAAAGTGAGCTTCCTGTGATAAGTCTGCAGGCATGCAGAAGTACCTGATAGAGCTCCTCTAGATTGTACTTGATTGACGTGCTGTTCTGTATGGCCTCCACTGCCTCCTTAAGCTTCTGCCAGGTCTCCTGTGTGTAGTTCTCAGGCAACTTGGGCTTTTCTGTGATCAAAACAAAAACAAAATGTTCTGACACTTCCAATGTCTGACGGCATTGAATGTCTTACTTTGGACCTCTCGATCATCATGCTGTGTCACCAGTATCGCAGAGCTATTTTAAAACAACTGTGTGTGTGTTTCTATTTAAAGTAGACCTGGGTGATGTTGACAGAAAGTCAGACATTTGTATAAAGAAATGCGTAAGTTAGTTAACAACTGGCCAATATAAATCTGTCAAGGAAATGCTTCCAGGCTTTTTAAACCACAGTGTCTATTTCTGGGTATATTAGATCCCATCAAAATTGCATTTTTAAAATAACAACTCTCTATCTACATTAACTTCTCCTAATCTGTCCACTATAGGGTGTTACTATGATGTAATATTACCTGAATTTTTATTACTCTAAGATCATATCGATGATTTAAATTTGGTCTTATTAAACAATGTTCCTGAATGAATGCTTCCCACTACACACCTACCTTAACACTCTGCTATGAACGACAACCTCTATAACACTCCCCAAAAATGAATCTAAGCTCAAGTCTAAATATGTTGTGACAGTTCAAATAGCTCAGAAAGTATTGTCACATCATAGACCCTAAATTAATGGCCAAAAGCAGACACAAATGTGCTAGTTGTGCCCAGATGAGTTATGCTTGCCATATTTATCTTACTGGAGCTGCAAGGATAAGAGAAAAGATAAAATTAGATGTTCTAGTTTTTTATGCAATACTTTGAACTATTTACTTGTTTAAGAAAACCCAATGTGGGGATTTCTGCTTGATATTACTTTATTTGTTGGCCATTTGATCAAGTCGGACAAAACGATTTAGAAATTAAATAATCACCAGATTAAGACTCGATCACGAAAACTGGTTTCAGCATTAGTTTTGAGTAATAGATGGGGGGCATTTATTTTTTCATTCACTCTTCTAAGCTATCCAAGATACGTCGGTATTAAAACTGTACTTTTACATATAACATATGTAACATATAAGACAATGAACCATCACCTATGCTTTCTTATGTAACTATTTTACAAAGCATTGGCCATTAAGACCAACCTCACAGTGTCTGGGGGACTTTTAGCACTTGACATTAAGTTGCCACTGATTGTTTGTGGGGGAGCTTGACTGACACCATCCACATGTGCATCTGCTACCTTTGAAGTTCTTGATGATTAGTTTCTTGGCAGCACCGGGTTTACTGTTGGAGAAGGTGCCGGATCCTGCGGTTTTGGTCAGTCCGTTTGCATGGTGTCCCACGCCGCCGGTCAGGAACACCGCTTTGCTTTTGTTATTTGAACACGAAGCAGCAGCAGCAGCGGCGGCGGCGGCGGCGGCAGCCTCCTCGGCCATTTTCACATCCAGTCCAATGAAATCCACTGAATCCTCAAACCTCAACTTCTTCTGAATGTGCAGCGGAGTGGGAGAGCCGGAGGAAGAGGAAGAGGAGGAATTCAGGGTCTTGGGAGGCGACGGGGAGATCGTGTCAGCTGTGTCTTCCCTCTCTGAGCCGTTTATTTTCCTCTTCTTCGGGGAAGTGATGTTGCCGCTGTCGGGTTTGACATCAGTAGCCGCTGGTCTAGCCTCCTGGGTTGGCGGTGGTGGGGGATTAGGGGAAGATAAACCTGTTGGAAACATGAAAAAACGGGAGTACTAATTCTTCACAGCCAGTCTTCTGATCCGAAACTTCCAGGCTTGCCGGAGAGGGGACGAGCTCGGCGTCCGAGAGCTTGAATCTACCTCGACGCGGAAAGAGGTTTAAACGAGTCCGGTACTCGGTACAAAACAGACAATTAAGTGTAAAACTACACAGCTCCACTTGGACCGAGCCTGGTCTCTTTCTTGTTATTGCTGGCAGGAGAAGAAAGATGGTTGGCTATTGCTTCCTCTTTTGCCTCCCTTGTCCAGCCGCGTTGTGCTGTCGTTCAGTTTCGGCGGTTAATTGAAGCGGTTGCTAAAGAAAAATAAATTTTCACTCGAAATGTTGCTACCGCGGAAATATATCCTTTCGTTACAGTAAAACATCCGTAAGTACACACGAAGAAAAATTACTCATAAAATCCTACTTGGTGACCTCACCGGAAGTACTTTGTACAAAAGTACTTTTTGCACAAGCGTGTTTTTTTTCCTTTTTTTTTTTTAACCGACTCCTGATCTCTATCCAGTCTGGACACAAGATGGCGCCAGACTATCAACACCAGAAACGTTAGATTGTTAAGAATATTTTAGCGCGGATACCAGAATATTAAAAATATCTTTCATCACAATTAAAATACTGCTAAAGCAAAAATAACTAAACGTATTAAGCAAGCTATTCCTTTTTTTGTTTTATAAAAACTCATACATGTAAATAAAATTCCTGTATTATCAAAAGCGAGTTGTCCTTCCTGTCTGATTTATTATTTATACTACATATAATCGTGTTATGGATGCCACTATATGTTTGCAGCATTTTATTTGTTAGTAATTTACAAAGAGTCTGGTTTTAGCTCCAGTGATTTGAGTACACAAATATCCAAAAGTACAATCTTCTATATTCTCTGTTCTACTGTCCCGTATTTCACACTCATAATGTATAGTAAAAATCTTCCCAGAGACGCAACAGACATCAGTACTTGCTGTTCTCCCTGTGATAAAGAAAACGATTTTTATCTATTTATTTATACATACAAACTAAAACACTAAATTGTATTAGGACTGCAATTAAGATGATACTTTTGACTTTTTTATACTATTGATCCCCATTGGAGAAATTCGAATGTCACAGCAGCACAAGGGAAGAGAACAGGTGACAAATAAAGAAATTAAATAGGACACAGAGGACAGACAACAAAAAAACATTAAATAAGACAGTTCAGACGCGATCATCCAACCACTTCTTTAAATAGTTTTAATGTACAACTTTTTATCTATCGACGGCCATAATTTTTAATGACACTACATAAAACATTTGATTGACTTATACTTCATTAAATGCTGACAAAGATTGTCCAAACTAAGTATTTTTTCCTTTTACGTTACAGCAGTTTCCGAGGTAACATCGGAGTTTCCGCCTGAGCTGCCTTGTGCCGTAAAACGTTGTCGTAAAATGACGCAACGCTAGCACCGTCACTGGCCCTCTGTTGTAAAACAGGCGTGGACCTGCTGGAGCATTACCTGACAGAATATTTGTTTTGTCGTTATTAATTTGTGTTAAGCACATCCGATTTGACGCAGTTTGTGTGGATAAACTTTGCCAACATTGGAGAACGCGGTAACAGTGACCAACGAGGATGTTTAAGAAGTAGGTTGCTGAGTATTTTCATGTTTGTGTAGTATTAGCTAATGGCTAACGCTAACTGTGTAGAAATCCAGTTTAAGATTGATGGATTATTATGATGAGACAAGCAGACATTACATGCTTTATTTGATAAAATCATCTGTTTTTGTGTTAGAATTTGACACTTATGAACCTGAATGTTTCTGAAAAAGATAATGCCGCCATAAATTTAAAGAACCAAAATCGTGTCGTGTCATCTTGGGGCAGTTGGAAATATCTGTACACCAGCTCAGTTATTTCATTTTGAAATTTTGTTTTTGAATTACATGCTTGAATTCCATATCGGTAATATTGAAATGCACTTCTGTCTGCGGTTATCTCAACCGTCTCCTCTATCAGTGTGCATTGATAAGAAAACTAGGAACTTTATTATACTGGTGAAAGAATTCAGATCCTTTACTTCAGTAAAGGTATAGGAACTGAATTTGAAAAACATTTAAAGTAAAGCCCTGTATCCACAGTTCAACTTGTGCAAAAATACGCAAGCACTACTGTCAAAATGTATTTTAGTGCACATCATGTTGGAGAATGTTAGAATTTAAATCACGCAGCCCTTAAAGGTTATATTTTTGTGCAGAGGTTTTTAATATCTTCTAAAATTGAGCTTTTCACTTGACCTGAAACTTCAAACATTTTTTGGTGATTTCATGTAAGTCCCTGCAGAGCTGTGTACTCCCACCTTAGCAGGTCTTGTCAGCCAGTCATGTGTTTGGTATGGCAAATCCAAACAATCGCAGTTGTTGTCAGATAAATACAGTGCAGTAGAATAAACATAAAAGGTACTTGCTTAAGTAAAGTAACAATCAAATATATCCATAGTGGTTAGGGTTAGGGTTAGGGTTAAGGATGGATGTGTTTATATATTTGTTACCTTGGGAACAGTACTCTGGCAAAGTAATCAAAACTTAAGGCCCACACTACTTGTACTTTATGTGGGGTTTTTTTTTTTTTTGCCAGAACTCCTGGCTGTATCGTATACATCTCTTATGTTTCTTGTCATTTGTTTCAGATTTGATGAGAAGGAAAATGTGTCAAACTGTATTCAGCTGAAAACATCAGTGATCAAAGGCATCAAAAACCAGCTGCTGGAACAGTTTCCAGATATTGAGTCATGGCTCAATAACATAATGCCAAAGAAGGACCCTGTCAAAATAGTGAGATGGTATGATGTATTATTTAATTTTTCTCTCTAGTGTTTTAGTGTCCATTGTATAGTTGATGTTTTACATGTATTTGCTCTTCCTCCAGCCACGAACACATTGAAATCCTGACAGTGAACGGAGAGCTGCTTTTCTTCAGACAAAGAGAAGGACCATTCTACCCAACCCTAAGACTGTTGCATAAATGTAAGCTCCACCACTACCAACTTATATATTTAGTTAGTTATATTCCCATTAGCCACTGCATTGTAACAGTGGCTTCGCTTCCTGTGGTCCAATAAATTTTTTAACAATTCTTAAATGACAACAGATATGTCAGTACATTTTTTTTCCTCTACAGACCCTTTCATTCTTCCACACCAGCAAGTAGACAAAGGAGCCATTAAATTTGTCTTAAGTGGAGCCAACATCATGTGTCCTGGGCTGACATCACCAGGTGCTAAACTCTACCCAGCTGAAGCTGACAAAGTAGTTGTATCCTTTTACATGATGTTAGAATACTAACTGGAAAATAGGCCAACTACATTCCAAAATTTTGTACAGTACTGGAGTATTGTAAGGCAATTAGTCAATTACAAATATTAATGTGTCCGCTTTTGATCTTTTAAATGATCACATTTTTAAAAAATGTCAAAAATCAATGAATAATGACAGTCTTTCGCAATCAAACTTGCTGCTGTGTCAGTTTTCCCTCTTTGAAGGATCAATAGGGGCTAATTTTATCTTATATTATTACTTAATTTTCTGTTAGTCAATTTATCAATACAGATTTAGTGGTACTTGTGTGATTTTGGCCATGTTGGAAAGTTTTTGGGCTCAAATCTCTGGCCCTGAAGACCTTGAGATGGATTCATCCAGTGATGCATATCAAAATTGTAGTCCAAACTGTTCTGAGCCATTGCGTAACTTCCTCTGCTGTTTATGTAATACTGAAACATACAATCTTCAATTTGGAGATTGTTTACAAGTCATCTTACCAACAAGTATGTCTTTAACACGAGGATGCAGGCCATAATGGCAGAGGGAAAACAACATGCACTTTGTGTTGGTGTCATGAAGATGTCTGCAGAAAGCATGTAAGACTGCATACATTTTAAAGATTATGCATTTATAAGTCTTTGCCACTCTGATGATGCATTATACTGTGCCTGCCTTTTGCAAATAGAGAGAAAGTCAACAAGGGAATCGGAATAGAGAATGTCCACTATCTGAATGATGGCTTGTGGCACATGAAGACGTATAAATGATGACATCAACACCCACAACACTCACCACCCATCCCCTACAGCCCCAGGAAGTGTGGAGCTCTTGACAGTGACATGAGCTGCTAGTCAACTGTTTACACCAATGGACTTCCCTGTGTAACCTGCTGGAGGCTTCAGTTGCCCAAATAAAAGAAAGATCTTGCTTTAAACCCAATTGTTATTTGGTACTTTGTATTAGATGAAGTTGAAGATGACCATGTGAATTACTGAAAGGTGATCAGAATAGCTCGTTTTAAAGTGTCACATTTATAATGTGTTATAGATAACTATTTATCTAGTTAAAGTGTGGCTTATTTTCGGTACTATTTAACAGCAAAGTGCTGCTCCATATTTTATCAGCTTGTGCTTCACATGTAAAATATTATTCTGCAAAGTAATTACAGCTGTTATTTATGTAGTACGGTAAAAAGGTCCCTGAAATGTGAATTAGCAGTATGAAGTACTACTAAATGAAAATACTGAAAACACCTTAAATTTGTGCTTATGCAGAGCACTCGAGTAGATGTATTTCCACCACTGCTATAACAAAGTGCTACAAGTTACCACTGCAGAACACCAAACAGTATGTGTGCTTGTGTACAAAAACTCTTCAGTTTAACAGGCAGTCCTTTGTTAAAAAATTTCTTCTTCACCAAAAATCATTCACAGTATACTTGACAAGGACCCCAATAAAACCAGGAAGCTACAAGTTTTTCCAATCATGATCCACACACTGCAATATACTGAGCCATTGATTGGTTTTAGTTTTTTATTATCCAAATTTTTTTTTCTTTAAAGGCATCATATGGTAAGTCTGACACCAAGAGTCAAAATGTCATTTTTTCAATTGACATTTCCACTGAATTGGAGGTTGTTGTTGGTGTTTTTTTTTTGCTTTTTTTTTTTTTTTTTTTAAACATGTGACACAAGAACTCACTTTAATTCAGCTGTGAAGGTAATTTTCTTAATTTGTAGAGATGAACAAGCAATACATTGCAAAATATGCACTTATTAAAACCTGGGCCAGGTTATTGCATGTTTCATTTAATACTGGCTATAAATACCTCACAACAAACTTTTAGTAGGTCAGAAGATGAATCTTCAGAGAAAAACAAAAAAAACCATTCATGATATAGCAAAGAGGTTGAAGCACTTTGAACAGTTAAATAATTTCTGAACCATAATCATTTCATATTTGATGCAGATTTAAGAAGACCAAAGGACAAACATTGAACATTCACAACAATATTATAGCAACAGAAAATTCTGGGTAATCTTTTCTCATGTCACAGGTTTCACATATTTCCCAGTAATATCTTAATTCAAAAGGATGCCACACCCATCAGCTTTTTACCTACACCACAAAGAAATTGGGTGCTGATTGTGCCAAGTGCAAAAGGTACAAATATACATAAAAGTGTTTTTCCCACCCAGGATCAAGTTTTACAAACAGCATAAGAAAACTATCTTCCAAGCTTGGTTTTGCCATCACAGACGCAAAATAATTCAAAATGCCTTATCCAGTTTGAAGGGACAAGTCTCTAGTCATTGTCTGATCCTTCAGGAGGGTAAAATGTCAACAAGTCATGATAATCGTGCCCATAGGGTCGGAGTCTGTAAACTCCAAACATCATGACCTGCATCTGATTTGGCGACATCCCGTTATATGTGACAGCCAAATCTGAGCAGCAGCCACCCACAACATTATTGGGGTTTTCCTTCATGCTGTCTGTTATCAAATTGTTGACACTCTTGCTGTTGAACAGGCCCTTTCCATGTGCATCTTCTCCATTCTCTGCGAACACACCTGTGTACTTAAGACACACAGCCAGTTGCTTGTCTTCGCTCATCTTCCACAGCGCTCGTCCTCTCTCTGAACATTTGTCCTCATCCTGGAAGATGTGGACCAACCTTTTCAGAGCTTCATAACTTAAAACAATCCCACTATCATACGCCACATACTCAAGCTCCCCCGACTTCATAGCATTGCCCATATAGAATGGTTCATCGGGATCCTTTGCAAGCACCAGGTATTTAAGGTTCTCAATGATGGCAAATGTAGTAGGTTGTGCCACAAAGAACCAACGCAGGTCACCAGCATTATCATAAGCATGTTTAAGAGCTTTACGTAACCGTGTCCAGTCATCTTTTTCTTTCAGGTCCACTGCATCCAGTGCCTTGGAGGACTCTGATGTGTAAAACTCAGCTTTGTCGCAATGTTTGCTCCACGTGTCTAATGCTGTAGCCCAGTAAACCAGGATCTTGGGCTGTACCATGATGACGCAATATACCCTGACTTGATTGCTCAATTCCTGCACCTGGACGCCAGAGAGGTGTTGCAACTCGTCTTTGCTTGGGGCCTTGACATGGTGATGAGGGTGCTCCTCTGTCTCGGACTCTATGCTGGGTCTGAAATTACCCAGGAGTGACAGCACCAAGCAGAAGAGGCCTCCCAAGACCATGCCCTTCAGGAAAGAGCCTCCTTCAGACAACATTGTGGCGACAGACACTGGAAGAATGGGGAATTAGATTAATATGGCAGTATAACTTTATCTATAGCTGAAACCATTTTCTGATTTATCAAACATATGGATAGCTAGTTCTCTAAGTAATTTTCCAGAAAAATTACAAATATTACCTAATTTCAGCTTCACAATTCTGGTGATTTGCTGCATTACCTTTTTATGTGAAGTTTGGAGTGCCAAACTAAACGAGTAACTTTGAATTATTACATTACACTCTTCATTTCACATGTCACATCTGACGATTAGCATCACATTTTTTATATTAATTGCTGACTTTCGTACATTTTATAACAAAACACTGAAAAACATGTGATAGCCTTTTCTTAAATAGTTAAAATAAATTGTTGTTGATCTAATATAATTCAGACTATATTAAAATGATTTCAGCATGTTTGTCTTTTATGTTAACATTACACAAACTGTGCAGTACAGCTGATTGTTTGATCTCACTAACACAATGTGAGGGCCACTAATACATGACAGTTTTTCCTGGATATTTTGAATACACTTTGAATAGCTGCATATTATTACATGATATATACTAAATAATATTAATGCATGATACATTTCATGCATTAATATCATGTAATTATCAGAGCCATGCTCCACTTTCACTTTTCACATTTTAAACCAAATACACTTAGTTTCCCCATCACAAAACACCAATTTAACTAAATGAGGACTTAAAATGATGAATCGATCATCAGTATCACTGATTATTTGCAGGTCTAATGACAAATCAACAGGGCGATTAGTGAGAGCTTAAAAATCACGGAAGCAGCTCTTCTTGTACACTAAGTTTTTATGCTGTGACCTGTTTTTTTCTCAAACTATATGAGATCCTCTGACTGCACAGTGCCAAGAAAATAAAATCTGACAAATTAAGATACACACTTCAGGCCGAGAGTTTCGAGGACACGTCAACGAGATCCGTCTATTTGAACTGACACGGTTTTTGTTAATTTAGTGACAGTCGATTTCTGTGAGTTATTCATTTACCTTGTATGTTAATTATGTCTCCTGTGGCTAACTGTTAGCTTCTCTCCTCTTAACGTTACAAGTCACGGCTAACTCTGGCTTCTCGTAGCGACAAAAATACAACAAAAAATCGGCTTTTACTGCACCTCGTAGGGTTAAAAATGCCGTGTCGGTCGGCACTCCTCCACCGCCCGTTTTTCACCTCCCTCTTTTCCTGTTTGCTCAGGTTTTAGGTGTCACGTAACAAGATCGTCAACTCGGTCAGGGCATGATCCATTTAATCACAAGGCTACAACTTCTGCCGTCTCGGGTTTTTCTTCTTCTTCTTTGAGCTTTTAGGTGCAGCTGCCGTCCGCAGTGTTGTTACCGCCCCCTCCTGGAGTTAGCGCTCCGCTACAGGACTCGTCTCCATCTAGTGCGGTGGTAGGCAACCTTTTTAGGTCCAAGATCCCCGATCTCGGCCTTGGTGAAAGGCAAGATCTATTAAACTGTTAGTTGAAAAAGACAGCCAACACTGTACTTCCTACGTTAGGCATTTTATTTGCCTGTATTTGAATTACACGCGCTTTGGTGCACGAAAAGACTGTAATGAATCGACACATCAAAAATAAAAAGTTGTTGGTACATAAAGTCAAAGATACAGAAAATTTATAACAAAGGATCGAAAGCACTTTTCTTATGTTTTAGTGCTGTCTATTGGACATACGGGGTTTATGCATATATACATCTGCAGTGAATGAGCCATTTAGAAATAACATTTTAAAAGTAAATACTGAATGTATGTATACCACACATACACACTTGTCTTTCACCAAGGTAAATAAAAATGATATGTTTTTGCTTTCTTACGCTCCTTCACTTATCTGGATCGAAACGAAACATTGATAACGCGGGCGTTGGCTATGTGTGCATTTCTTAAGCTATTATTTTGAAAAGCTACAGGGAAAGTCTCAAAGATCTACCAGCAGATCGCGAAGCCCTGATCTAGTGAATACATTTTTCTGCATTGAATTCCTTGGAGTTTTGGAGACTGGATACCCTGAAGGATAAATGAGAAATAGATGTTGAGATGCCAATCTAGTTTAACTTCAAGTATACCTATTGAGTGGCTATTGCCTCACAGCAAGAAGGTTCTCGGTTCGATTCCTGGGCAGGGAGTCATTACTATGTTGAGTTGCAGGTCCTGTGCTGACTCCCACTCACCGTGTGCCTGCCTGGGTCCTCCCACGGTCCCTAATTTGCCTTCAACGGTCAAAAGTTGACTGTCTGCTTTCACCCGAGTTTGCATACATGATATATATTTTAATTTCAGTTTTACATCATGTATGCAAACTCGGGTGAAAGCAGACTGCATTAAATAAGCATTAGATAGTAAGACATCCAATCCCCATTCCACTTCTTTTTTTAGGCCTGGAGGTTTATTTATCAGAGTTACAGAGCACAGACAAAGAAAGTTCTCTGTTTATGTTACACCTGCAACACCTGCATGGCTTTCACTCTCACCCCAGGCTCGAATGAAGGTAAAAATAATTTTAAATGTGTGAATTAATGAGACAGACATAAACAAAAAACAAAAGTCTGTATTGGCCCCCGTCCTTTACTGAGAATGTGACTTCTTGTTTCATGTCACTAATAATTATCTTACACTTATATATAAATATTTCATACTTTTTAAAAGTATGAAGTATACACACACACACACACACACACACACACACACATATATATAGCTGGGTACATCCGATAATGGCCTAAAAGAGATGAATTTGATGATGAGCTCAAATGAGATATTAAAATTTGAATGGAGATACCGATCTAAAACAATTGAATATTAAAGACCATTCAAACCTGAGTAGCACCTTGTGGGATAACACTGGCAACAACCTAAATGTGCCACTTAAATATGGACGATCCAAACACTCCCAATTCTGCTGTGTAATGTCTGATTGATTGTCACAAGCTGATGCTGGTGTCTCATAGTCATAGTCCATCTCATTAATTTTTTACCGCTGCAGCCAGTGGCAAACTTAGCCATTTGGGGGCTCCAGGCGAACAGTCAGTTGGGGGCCCCTGGATCTACTATACTGTCATCAGTGACAGCGTCAGCGGTAACGTTACCAGTAGGAGCAAACGGCGCAGCTGGCTTCTCTTCTTGTCCCGCAGACGGTTTCGCCGCCGAAGCTTGATAGTTTTGGCAGCTTTGAAATAAAATCCTGCCTCTGATCTCTCTTCTTCTTTTTCTGTGATCAGCTTTCGTTGCTTCGCTTCATCTTCTCTCTTCTCTCTCTCTTACCGCTATTTACTGTTTTGAATTTTCATTGATTTCCGCATACATTTAGATGATGGTGATGCGTAACATGGAATAGTCCATGTAGTGCGGACTGAATGGGGGTGCACGGCAAAAAGACCGTCAAGACATGAGTAACTGATCAAATGAGGCATCCCGATGCTATTTATGTGTTCTAAAAACAACAAATAAGGGGAAAAAATACAGAGAGGGCATACTTGGGGGCCCCAAAGGGCGAATACCTGGTTTGCCTAATAGTACGCTCCGCCACTGGCTATAACCAGTAACTTCATTAAAACTATGAAAACACTGTTATAAGATATTATGACACTGAAATCACATTACCCTTTTAACACATCCCCATGAGCCACGTCTGGAATATTCACTGTGACACTTTATTGCAGCTTTATGTTGCTCCTGATTTGTCTAAATGGTTGAGGGAGTCACCGCCTGACCATAAAGCCAAAATCTGCCATGCCCTTTCCCCTTCTCACTGTCTGTTCAGCAGCCAGATTAATCAAATGTTGTTGTTTTCAACACCAACTTCAGGGCTGTGGAGACAACCCTATAAATCACCTGAAGCCACGTACACTCATCTGAAGAGCATTGGTGACCTTTCACTTTGATAAAAAGCCCCGCAGGCTCCAAACTTCATTGAACAGGCGAAATGCCAGACTTTCTGTAACATTTAATGCTTTTCGGAAGCAGTTACTCTTCACTTTGTTCATTTTAAAAGTTTATGACACAAGGTAAAAATGAGTTAAGCTTCATGTTGTAATTTTCTGTCCTCCCAAGTGCTCTCTATACACTGTACTTTTCCAAATTAAGACAGCATGTTAGTTGTTTTTAAGGTAAAGGCAAATTTTGGGCTTTGTTACCGCACATATTCAGTTTGTTATTTCCTCATGTTGAAAATCAGATCTCTGTATATTTTCTGCCTTGTCCTGTGAAACAGTGTGTGCTTTGCACTGCCTTTTGAGCCGCAAAATGAACTTTAACATTTGTACATTTTACTTTTTTTCTCCATGTTAGCAGCATCTCTCATGGGCTTTCAGACCTGAATTTGCTTGTTTTAAAAGAAATACTCCTGACTTTTACACTAATACGATAGTAATTTTACACTTTAATTCAGTTTTCCTCTGTGTGAAGTGCAATGTATGCTGTGAAAGTTCTTTAGTGAGCATATACTTTAATAACCATGTAGACTGGAAAACTAAAATAACGCGGAGAAAAACTAAACATTCAAAGCAGTCCGCACTGGTGGACGTGGTGCACAAACAAAGGAAAAAAATCTATAACAC